>CM043728.1:19566750-20766750 GCA_023969325.1 Oryzias curvinotus
TCAGTTATTTTGAAAATGTTTGACATCCTAAACCTAAAGAATGCGACAAAACTGGTTCCAAACTGAACATCATGTAATCTTTACAGTCAGTTTACTGGATGAAAAGGTTGCTAGAGAAAACTGTAAAACTGACTTTCATCTACAGACTGGAAAGTCTCTGTAAACATTTCATACCAACATAAAAGAGGTAAATGCTTTAGTTCCTGTGGACCACACATCTTTATGGAGTCAGCTAAAAACCTATCTTTTTAAAATAGCTTTTTTATAATTCTTTTTATGTTCTGTGTTTTACTGTGAAGCACTTTATGATTATTATCTTGACAGATGCTACACAAATAAAGTTTGTTATTATTATTATCTTTATGGAGTCAATTTTCTTTTTGATTAAAGCAACAGTGTTGTCAACAGTTGCAAACTTATGGAAGTTGCTGCTTCAATGTTTCATTTTCAGTCTAAAATGATCAAGTTGATGACTCCAATCAGAGCTTGAGATGAACAACGGTGGATTCTTGAGCATATTTCCAAACAGGGCAAACAGTAATCTGATTTACAAATCTTTGTTTTTTTTCTCCTACTTTAGAGTTATTAATAAGTTTGGAGAGGCATATAAGTGGTTTGTATTCCTACGTGTGACAGTAAGGTAACCCACAAATGACTCCCATATTGGGCTTCGTTGACGATGCAATGATGCATTCAGGGTCATGTATTTATGCTGTTACCAGTTTTGTGCTGATGACATTCGACACACAAACCAACTGGTTCTGGTAAGAATCTCATTTCTAAATCCTTGGTATTCCCGGTTGAGATCGGCCAACAAAAGGAATCGGGAGGAAAGCGTGTCAAGCAGAAGAGAAAAGTGGGATTTGGAGCATTAGAAGCCGTCATCAGTCGGCCTCTGATCAATGTCTGGCCGGGACTCTCCCAAATGACACAACCCCGCCGTCTCAGGTGCAATCTCCAGGAAAAGGCAGCATGACGCCCCGTGAGTGAGCGGGGGTAACTTTGAACTGGAGTGGGGGAGCGTACGCGCTCTTTACCCCCACCGTTCTATGCAATGCTAATCCAATTCATTTTTAATGAGGAAACTGTCAGCTCTTACCGCGAGGCGAAAGAGATAAGCGGTCGGTTGCACTCTGGGAAATCAATAGTGCACTTGTTTATTTTGCTGTTTGGATTGTTTGTGTGGGTAAGAAAAAAAAAAAGCGTCAGGATACGCAGCCGAGATAAGAGTCGTCTCCAAAAGCTGTAACTCCTCTGTACACAGAGAGAGCATCACTCCAGAGGATGATTACCGCACGTCTAACAGCAATGTAATTAATTTACTCTGCGTCTGCCGAGGGAAGGGGGGGGCAGATATTGCTGCAATTGACTGTTTCTGATTTTCAGCAGCCGGTCGGGCGATAAGGCTCATAAAGCGGGGGGGGGGGTAGGCCGCTTTGCATTCTGGGTGACACTGGAGAAGCCTTTCACGGCGAGTTTGAAGAACACCCCCCAAAACTAGAATGACAACGGCTTAAAGAGGAGGAGAAATGTCCTGACTGTTACTGTACTCCACTAAACTAATAAAGCTCCTAGGAGCCATTCGTCACTATTAAAGCAAATCCGGCTCTATTGAAGGCCGTTACTGTTAAGTGGATGGATGCGTGTCGCGCCGCCCGCTCCATATTTCAGCGCCCTGCTTCCTTTATTAAGTTGCCGCGTCCCCGCCCTGACAGTTATGTCTCGGAACGTCACATTTGGCTGTATTTCAGTGGAGCGGATGATGGCTTTTTAGAAAGATTCCTGCTCTGCCCTCCAGGATGCTGTCATTTAACCGCTCCCGCAGAGCGCCGTGCCACTTCATCGTCTGCGTCAGCCGCCGCCTCGTCAGGCAGGAGCCCCTGCGGAAACCCCTCCAAACAACAACCGCTTTTGATTCCCGCCTCAAATCCTGAGTGAGGTTCCAACCATCCGCTGCGTCCATTTCCACATTCTGCTCAATTACTCAGCTTTAAGGGTCGGCTCCCCCAAAACGCACATTTTCCCACGTAGTCATCCAAATAATTCAAGTTTAATTTGCCAAAAGTATCAGTTATCTGCCAGTGATCTCTCTGTTTTTGCAGGACGGCCTAAATTGAGGTTGGCTGATTATCCATCCAGAACATCGGTTCCTGTTCCTGGTCATTACACTCGTCTGAAGGTGGCTCCACGTCCTTGGCTCCACACAAAGGAAACACCAGCAACTTTCAGGAACCAGGCAGGAACTACTCTGGCGTCTTTGAGAGCAGCTTTTAATTTGAAAGTCCAATGGCTGTCAAGGTTTGTACCTGCCGTCCATGACGCCGTCGTGGACTCATTTGAGCATCAGGTGTTACTGATGAAGACCAACTAAGGAAGCATCAGGAATGGTTCGCACACAAGAAAACAACTGAAAAAAATGTCAGACTTTTGACACACCGGCATCAGATCTGTAGAGTGTTGAGTTTGTGGTCAATTAAATTGTCGAATTCTGTTTTTAGCTTTGACTGGATCACAGAACTGGACTGAGTCATTGTGACGTCACCCATAGAAAACGGTTTACTTCTGGCTCCAACCAAATGAAGACAGTTCAGTCACCATTTTGAAACCAGACATCATCAGTTAGAAGTTAGTTTAAGTTAGTCTGGGTCATGGTTTCAGTAGTAACCACTCTGGCCAATCAGGAGTGAGCTTGTTGGAAGGCCACACCCCTACCGCTTGAGAGCGGGCTACACTAAATCTATCCAATGTTTTGAATGCTGGACGTGCGGGCCAGCAGGCTCCACCTACTTTTATTGAGGGATTTGATTGGTCAGTTTAGAACTTGAAAAGCTGGAAAAAACTATTTAAAAAAAATTAGGATTACAGGAACAGTTCTTCTGACCAATAGAATGACTGACAGCTGTTTATTTCTCTATAGAAGTCTAAGGGATTTCGGCTTTTTTGAAGCAGCAAGTACTTCCTGTTTGGAACGCCAGGGGGAAGGGGGTCACTCAGTCTGGGTCTCATATTCATATTTAATCAAGGACTGAAGGTCTCTTTAAAGTTCCATTCTGAAGAAAACTGGTTTTGATCTTTTTAGCAATTTTTGTGAGATTTCTGGGATGATGGAGGACATGTTTAAAGAAAGTTAAGATTAAACTGCGATTCTTTATTCAAATCAAGAAACGTCAGGAGCAGATGAAAACGCAGCAACTGATATGGGCGGGGCCAGACAACTAGATCCATGTGCGTCTATTTTTTCAAAACTGTGCGGCTGGAAAACTCCGATGTTGCTTGTCATTTTTGTTGCAGTGCCACAGTAATGTTTAGTTGGGGTTGTGAGAGACTGTAAGCTAGCAGGAGAGAGTGTAAACAAAGGGATGATGGGATATCAGTGGGGGCTTACTTCTGCACCAACGGTACCGCCCACAACTAGGAGGCAAATTTCTAACGAACTCCTTCCACTCTGCACAAACTTTGTCCCAAAGAACGACACAGGTTTTGGGATTTTGCCTAAAAACGGCGTAATCATGATTAAAAAAACACTGGCAACACTTTCAAAATACATATAAGTATGATCGGAGTGAGTCTTTATTATTTTTCATCAGCATTAGTTGATGAGTACGACCAGTAAATTGCTGTCCGATTACGCCCAAATCAACCTTTTTTCAAATTATGTAGCCAAAAAGGGACTTGTTGAGGGAATGATTTCCAAACAGCCTCATTAAAAAAACCCATGAAGGTCTAGGTCAGGGATGGGCAACTTCACGCCTCGAGGACCGTATTAGCATGTTGTCCAACAAACCCTGTATGTTCTAATGGGCTGGACACACCAGAACCATGTAACCAGTCATGGATAAAAAATGAAAGGCTGAAGGACTTCCTGTGGAGTTTCCTGTCTCCAGCATGTACTTTGGAATTGCAGGGGATTCAGGACGGACTTTATTTTGTCAAACTGATGCAGTCAAGTGTGTGTGTGTGTACAGTAAAGTGCACGTGAAGCGTTTGTTTGAGCGCGCCGCGGCGGGGGATGGGCGCCGGTTCAGCACAAGGCTAAAACGATTCAACTTCCTCTGACCTCTACTGGAACAGTCTAAATAATTCATTCCACATACGAGAGGAAACAAGAAGAAACATCAGAATTCCTCCTGGACGTCCCTGCAGCAGACGGACGTTACCGAGCCGCCTGGTGGTGCGTGTGCGTTTGTGGGCGGAGCCACTCACCGTTAGATTTCTCACTGTCTGCAGGCTTCATCTGAATAGGGTGGTGCATCTGTGAAGACATAGGCAGAAGAAAATCTATGTTAATTCCTTCTACAAATCTAAATATATGCGTACATATTTGGCATTATTGCTATGGTTTTTTTGTTTGCTACGCTAAAGGAATTGTTTGATTTGCTGTCATAATTTCGGCTTTTGTTCAAGTTAAAATTCATTTTTTATTCATGTAAACTCCTGAGGACAATGAAAACGCTCGTCTCGTGTAATCGTTTCCATGACGCCTGCATTGTTTTCTATGGCAACATCCACTCACATTTCAAACAGATAATGGAAGAGTCGGCGTCCACAATGAACCGCCTAAACCTGACAAACCACGCCAGCGTGGTGGGCTTTTGTTGACAGAGGCTCAGACATTTAAACAAAAGGAAAACCTTTCATGAACAGCATTAAATACAATTTACAGCTGAGAAACGATGAAACAGAAGACGCTTTTAAAGCCGACACGTCTCCATATGTTGGCAAAGAGAGTCGTCCTTCCAAATGGCGAGTTCCAGTCGTCCATTCGTTCGTCTGTGCTCTGTGAGCAGCGTCCGCCTCCTCCGACTAGTTCATGGGAACGCAGCAGCGTCCCAGGTCATCTGAAAGAGACAATCTGTCCGAGGAGACTGGGTCGACCCTGAGGATCCGTTCCCACTGAGAAACAACCAAAAGACTTCCACCGGGAAGCGTCCCCGAAGGCGTCCTGACCACATGTCCACACCGTCTGTAGAAACTCCTCCTTCACGTAAAAACCCCTCAAAATCAGGGGAGCCTACATTTGTTTAATCTAATCTGAAGTTTTTTGAGTTAACAAAGGACAAAGCAGCTCCTCTCTTTTGAAGGTGGGAGTGCAGCTAAATCCCACAGACCCTCGGAGAAGCAAAGGCGCTCTTCCTCCCTTTGCTTTCCGAGTCGTCTGAATCCAGGCTTTGTCGTTCTGGAGAACGCCATCAGGGAAGAGAAAAATCAATTGCAGGTGAAAGCAGCTCGTTCAGGATGTTCGGGTATTCAGCTGAGAAGAAGCACCGCAGTGTTTCCGATCAATCCAACGTGTCTTCCAGCGGCGGGGGCAGGCCGACCCCCACGCCGCCCACAGGAACTCCACACAGAAAGACTCCGGCTGACCTCAAACACCAAACAGCAGCACAGAGACGGTTGGAGTAAACAACAAGTGGGTTTCTGAGTCTCGGCCAGGAAATCATCACAACACAGAAAGAATTTGACTCCCAAAATGTCTTTATCCAAATCTGTGTGCTAAACAGAAGACTTGTGATCCAACCTTCAGGACTTGGACCTTAAATTTCAATGTGGGGTTTATTTTATTCTTCCAGGTAAAGAGTTGAAGAGTTAAGGAACTAAAGTGTAGACCAAAGGTTTATGAGTTACCTTTGGGTTTTCAGTAAAAGACCTGAACTCAGCTACTCGAGAGTTAACTGCTCTTTACTTGATGAAATGTGACTTTAGCTTAAAACCAAACCCTGAACTTGGATTAGTTTACGGAAAACTCAACCGGTGATCAAGGACTTGGTATTTGACTCGGACTTGTTTCTCAAAGACTTTAGATCTGCATTCAGACTGGACACATTTGGTCCGCTCAGAACTCGATCCGGAAGTAAGGATTTTTCCAGTCTGGAAACACCCTCAGACAGGCTTTAGATCAGACTTGGACTTGCTCGTATTTTGACTAAAGCAGGTCCAAGTCTGATTTAACATGACTCGGACCTGATTCTCAAAGACTTCAGGTTCGACTTGGACTTGACCAAACCTGTACTACAAAATAAGACATTTGCCTTAAACTATTTCGGACTTGGACCTAACTTGACACTTCAAGTCAAAAACTTGACGACTTAAACTTTTGATCAGAATTTTATTGAACATTGAAACTTTATTTAAACTTTGGAAAACAAACACGGGTAATCTTTACTAAAACTTCAGCATTTTTGCTTAAGCAACATTCTTGTTGTTTAAACCTGTTTAAGGAAAACTAAAAATGTTAATTATGTTTTATTCAATGAAGTTTATTGAAATGTTAGTTTTTTTGTCACTATAATCTGTAATTTGACAGAAGTAAAGAAAGGGTTTTGGCCTCAAACTTTAGCATTTGTCTCCCTTTTTTCTGCAGCTGGAGGACAGAAAAGGATGCAGCGGCGTCTGGGTATTTTTCTGGGAGGATGATGCATCTCCTGCTCATTCTGATGCAACGCATGCCTTCCTAATTCAAACATCAGATATCCAGATAAAGACAGACCCGTCTTTTGAAGCTGCTGTTCGTCTCTCTGGTGTCTGACGCTTAAATGGAGGTGAATGATAGATGTGTGTTTGAGGTGTTGGGTCTGCTTTTATGACGAAAAAAAAAAAACACGAAAACACTTGGCTTTGTCGCAGCTCTCAGCCGCCTCCAAACTCTCCTCCTTTGTCCCCTTTTATTCCCTCCATCTCTCTTTCTTTTATGGGAGATTATGTGGCTGTTTGATCTGCGGAGAGACGAATGACAGTGATTCTCCAAATCTAGCCCGGTATCAATCACACTCGGAGTCAAATACCAGCTGCGAGGGAGTCTGTGCGAGAGTGTGCGCGCCCCGTCTCACCCATTACACCTCTGGGCTCAGTCACGCGGTGACAGAGGGCTTTGATCTTCCAATTCTATCACACACCTTTATCCAGACTCTCCCCTCGTCTTGCTCTCTTTCTTATCACCTTTTTTTTTTCCCTTCTCACAGGCCTGTCCAACATCCACGCTCACCGATCAGTTCCAACACCTGCCTGAAGGGGGCAGTCACGGCAGAGGGAGACTGATGTAAAAGGACGGCAAAAGAACAGAGGGGAATGAGAGGCTTTCAACGGGGAAACAACAATTCAGGGCGAGGGGAAAATGGGGCGGACAGGAATAGTCTGTGGCGCTGTGGGCGCCGGCGTCCGTACAGTATCACTGACACAAGGACAGATGCGGGGACGCCGCGGCGTGGGTTGAAGTCACATCAAACGGAGGAAAGTCGTGTCAAAGCGGACCTGGAAGCCACATCAAGTCAGTTTGTGTTAATCCATTTCAAAGAGTGTCCTCTGAAGGCAAAAACAAAAACAACAACAGGCATGACAGCCGCCGCCGCCGCCGTTCTCTCCTGCCACACAATCCTCCCACTCACAAAAAAAAAATCCTGTCTGCCTTTCAGGCAGCTCCTCCTCAGGTCTGTCTACCCACAAGGCCCGGCGGGCAGCGGCGCTGTCGACATGTTTGATCTTGGAAGCTCCTGCTGAGACCAGCAAAGCACAAACTCTCCTCCAGTATCCCACAATTCCTCAGTGTCGATTCTTCCTGCCTGGCAGGCCGCATTCTGCCGTTCGCTATGCGCTCAGCGGGACCCCGCTGCACACGGACCCCCAAAAAGCACCAAAATCTACGTCCTGTTTACCTGCTCTGTCCTGAAAGCCTCCTCTAAACCCAAAGTCACCCTGTCTCTTTGGGAAGGCTTTAGCTGAAGATGCGTTCAGGAACCACTTCAAGCCACTGCGCCACAGCTAATCACATGATTTACTGACTGGAGAAAACAAGCTGAAAGCTTTGTAGGGTATCTGTTTAGCTAATAAAGCAGGATTGAGTGTAATTTCCTGGTGTTTGATTATAAACGCAGGAAAAGTTGGTCTGAGATCGAAGAGGCTCTTTGTAATTCATCTGCAACGCTCCACGCCAAGAGTCATCCTTTGTTTTTTCCTCTTAAATGTCTTTATTACACAGATATGCTGCTGTAAAATGCTTTTCTCTGGCAGTTGATTATGATTGCATTTCCATATTCATGTGCGACCTGAAAGCCCCCCCCCCTCTCTGTGCTAATAATGAGGGGCTCAGAACAACAGCTGCTCAACAATGACGGAGAAGCCATTAATTATTACTCACCTGCTATAAATAGCTGGTTTCATAATTACTGGACTACAGTTATTGTACTCTGGATCAGCTTTGTGTATCAATAAACAACCATAATCTCAATGATCCTCCTCTTGTCACAGTAAAACTAAACGTCAGACGTAGTGGTGGTTTCTCAGATGTAATCTAGGTTAAAATTTAGGTTCTGTAAAATATCACAAGATTTCATTTGGCAATAATGGTATTGATTTCAAATGCGGTCGAAACAATTTCGTATTTTGTACTTGTAAGCTAGCATTTAGTTCTTATTTTAGTGTTATTAAACCACCCACCACTAGGTGGCAGTGCACCACACCCAGGGATCTTTCAGGTCTGCAACGAACCAGCATGTCGGCAGATGTTCACACATTAATCTGCATTTTTAGGCACAGTGCGCGTCGCCGCGCAGGGCGGTCTAGTTTTAATGCTAAGTCTATGCAAAGAAACAACTAGAGGTCGTTCTGGGTGGCACATTGCGATAATTCCAGAGTTCAAATACCTGAAGTTTGGCGAAAAAAGACGCGTACAAGTGTCAACCAATCATGACTGATCCATGGAACTTTATGATATTTTGTTTTTGTATAGAGACATTAATAAAAAGTTCCTTCCCAAGTCGTCAAACTGGGTCACAGAGATGGAAGTACCGCTGAAAGCGTCCGTCAGAACATGCAGTAGATGTTGACGCTCGCCATGTATCTGACGCGTCAAAAGAGATGCATATTTGGCATGCGTATCACGTTTGGTGTGAACCTGGCATAAGTGTCATGGTTGTTGTTTCAAGATAGTGCTCTAAACATAGACGAGACGGTGAAACGAGACGCTGAACTACAACAGCCATGCTGTGTGCAACTGTCAAACCAGAATGAAATCCAGTGTTCCCTTGTTTATTGTGGGAGTTGAGGTCCATTGATGAAATCTATAGGATTACAGATGTCTCAGGGCAGTAAAACTCCTCATTACACACTTTATCCACTTTTCTCAGACAGATGTGAACATTTTCACACTTTTCTTTCATGTTTAAACTCTCAAAGATCAAACCTTCACTGAAAAATATGTCCAGGATTATAGAATATTAAAACAAATCTGTGATCGCGATCACAGATTTGTTTAGTTTAGACAAACTAAATGAATTCTGTACAGGAGACACGACATGGAAGAGATCAACAAACGTCTACAACCAATCAAGATGACTGGCGGCATACCGAGGGAACACTGCACTGCGGAAACACGACCAACCTCCACGCTCATCGTGATGGACTAGAGGTAAAGGCTAACCTGAAACAAGCAGCTAACTCTGGATCTCAGCTGACCCTTGCACAAACTAATTGGATCAACTTCCCTTCAGGCTCCATACCTGCAGTAATAATACCAGCCTGTCCTTTATTTTAGTCGTGAAAACATTTGCCCTCTTGGTGGTGTCCAGGTGCGAGCGCTTTCGTGGCACTTCCAACACCCCAGATGTTATCCCATACGATCGCAACAATACATTAGGAGCAGAATTTCAACAAACCCTTTCAAAGTCATTCTTTTCAAAAAAAGAAATCGTGATATATCGTCTCTGTTATGGTGTTGCAATACATCGGGATTGATCAGGTAGAGATGCATATCGCGATACGTATCGGCAAATCACGGCCCACATGAAAACCACACGATTTCAACTTTAAGCGGGGGCATCAGGGTGCAGCAGGCAGCCATGATGGATTTTATGACCTTCTAGTCAAAGGAGATCCCCCCCCCCCACACACACACACTGAGGTGTCTGTCCTTTAGACTGGCTGATAAAATGTTCCCTACCGCCCTTGTTTTGATCTCATCATGTTCACAATATACCCAGCAGGTTTATGTGAGCTCAGGACCCCCGTCCCGCCCCCGGGCGGATTCATAATCCCCTCCCCCCAGTGCATTAGGTGCAGAAGAAGCAACTGTTCCTAAATGTTAAGCACAGGCCCTGGGCTAACATTATTCCCCGGCCTCTCGCCGATCCTTTAAAGGTCAGAGGTCGACCGTCCTGGAGCCGAGTGACAGGACTGTGATGCGTGGAGACGGGTGAACCCTCCGCCGGCGGCTGGCGACTTTGAAGGCGGTTCACAGGATTGAGGACCAGCGCTGGACGGATGCTAACACGCCCACTCTGTCCTTCCCTCCTCGCCGGAGGTGTGACGGTGAACCGCCGGGTCAAAGTCAGACAGATGGCGCTCACAGTCGGAATTCAATATCACTGGCCGAGACCACACACACACACGTGCGCACACACCTACACACACTGCGTTTGTGAGGAAAAAAAGCACCCATGAAGGCGGGAAGCACAAGTATGACCTCCAGACAGCCATCATCTCCAAAGACGCAGCGTCTTCGCCGAACAACTGTAGTCTCATGTTTAGACCACAACACCTGGAGATGTTCAAACGAGTCAATATTTATGGAAATGTGAACGCAGACGAGAACAAAAAGATTGAATAGTTGAACCTGACAGACGAACACGAATGCAGAGCCTCAGAAACTTTGACAAACATCTAAAATATCGCCATAAATGCCATTTTTCTGTTTTTTCTAATGACAATTAACCCTGGAGAAGTCAACAACAATTTGACTTTTTTGTTTGTTTGTATTTTTTTTTTATAGTAGCAACAACTAACAGCAGCCAAAAAATAAAATAGAATAAAGAATAATTAAAACAAAGTTTTTCATCTTAAAAATGGCCAAACTGGATCCATTAGACTCTACAGAGTTAAACTGAATAGATCCTCTTTGGATCTTTTGGTCCAAACCTCTTCATGCCACATTTACTTCGATAAAAAACATAAAAAATCTGTTATTCTTGTTTACAGTCAGGGGTTAAACTGTAAAAAAATCAAAATTTTTACCTAAATGCATAAAGAACAGTTTGAGATATTTATTTCCAGAGGTGTGCAGTTGGGACGCTACAGCACTCGGTTTATACTGGACCGTATTTTACACTGTAACTGAATTGTGAGGAAAGTGAATCATTGAATCTCTGCCTTTTTCAGATAAATGGTTTTAAAGGCCTAAATCATGGAAAAACCACTTTTTGAGCTTTTAGGTGTACTAAGATGTTAATTCCTCACAAAAAAACAACCCCAAAGTGGTATTTTCATCCATTTCTACATATTTTCTCTAAAACCAGCCCCTCCCAACACAAGAAAACCAGCGGATTCTCACATTGTGACATCACAACGCGAGGAACAGCTAATTTCAGAAAGTCTGCACTGCAAGCTCCGCCCCCAGCTAGCAGTTATCGGCTACAACGCTTTCATTCTCGATGAACAATATGTACATCCACCTTTGCAAAAGTTCAGATATTGTTTGTTTTTGTGGGAAAAATACAGAAACGCTGCTGAGGCCAACTTTTGGACGACATCATGAAATGGGCGGCACCCACATAGGGAGAAAGGCGGAGCCTCAGAGCTCAAGTGTTCTTACTTCCTGGAAGGAAAATGAGCTGCCAAAATAAAAAAAATGACTAAAAAATAGTTCTTTATTGGGCGAAAGGATATAGTTTACTTTGAAATGCTTAAGTTTTATATATATATATATATATATATATATATATATATATATATATATATATATATATATATATATGTTATAATATTTGTTAAAAGTGATTTACAGACAAAAAGATTCACCTTTGAATTTATTATAACCCAAAACCTCAACTAGATTTCAGCCAAACTTCTGCTGTGATCCTCAGATTTCTTTTGTTTTGACACTTTTTAAAAGTGGGAAAGATTTTCTGCTCCTTTTCCCCCCTGATGCAAAGCGAGGACTCACTTCTGCTTCTTTATGCTGAAATCCCCGTTTTCAGATTCCGATGAATTTTAAATAGATTAATAATATCCGGCTCATGTGTGGCTGCCTGGATTAAAGAGTTCAGCTTTCATTTGCAGTGATCAAAGCCTCACAGGGACCCAGATGTTGATGTTAAACCAAATCCGTTTGGAGGGAGTCGATATTGCTCCGTCTTGGGATGGCTGTGGGACTTGGTTTGCTGGCGAAGACATTGACATGACGATTATGGATCCACAGGCAGAATTTAATATAAACTCTCTAAGAACTTCCAGCCGTTTGAGTTTCTGTCCCAGAAAGGCTCTAATCCAAAATCAGGAAAATTTGTAGAAACATTTAGAGAGGCAGAAACAGCCAAGTCACTCACATCGAAGATAATCAAGAAATGAAACCACACTAAACTGTTAATTAAAAGAATCAAAATCATAATTATTGATAACATTTATAAGATAATGCAACACCTTTAAAATCATTTAAATTGTCAAAAACTAAAGTTATTTTTGTTCTTCTAGTGTGTTAATATTTGGGCTTCTCAATTTTTCTGAAGGTTGCCTTTGGTCGCGTTTCTTTGCTTGTATAAGGAGTGTGATTCATACTCATTAATATTGGCCCCCGTGACCTCATAAATGATAAAAAAGGTTCATTCATTCATTTTATTTTACCACTATCTGTTTTCTGATAACAACCACTAGAGGGCGCTGTAGGTGTGTGTATCAATATTTGCTACTCAAAGCAAAACTAAAGAAGAAGCACAGTTAAAACAATCATGGAATCTTCTCCTGAACTTCAGGAGAAACTTCATTATATTTTTCTTTTATGCAATTTTGATTTGATAAAAAATGTTTTTATGTTTCCCTCCTCTGACTAATGCGTCGTCAAACTGGGTGACAGAGATGGAAGTACCGCTGAAAGCGCCGTCAGACGCAGCTCCTGCAGTAGTTGGTGAAACTCATGGAAAAAAACAAACGACAAAGACTGAATGACCTGATGCAGAAGTGCTTAGACATATACAGTCAATGCTTCCATGTAGCAATCAGGCTAAAATCCTGACGGCAGCCCCTCCCACACACAGCAGGAGCATCTAGTATCTGTATTTTCCCAAGAACCCTCACTGGATAATAGTCATTGAGCACCCAGGTAATTGAACCCTGATTTCCTGTGAGCAAGTCCTGCACTTTGTTTATGAGCATTGCGTTTTCTTTCCCAAGAGTTGGACTTATATTCCAGTGCGACTTAAATACGATTTTTCCTTCTTGATCATGCATGTTTTGGCTGCTGCGACTTATACTTTGACTTATACTTATACTTTGAAACAACTTAGAGTCCGGAAATTACGATACTTAATTTTTCTTATGGAATAGAAACAAGTGGATAAAATGAAAAGAAAGTCACTCGAGGAGAAAATACTTTTTCACAGGGTCATCAAAGTTTTCCTTTATTTTCCTGCAGCTGATCTATATGGCTGGATTGATTCGGAAATCCCAAGTTCAAACCCAGATTCTCCTCATCTTCCTGGAAGGTGACAGTTTAAAATCCTGCATTTTATTTCCCAGCATCCTTCCAGTAAGTTCACACTCACAGCTTTGACCTTCATGTCTCTTTGTATCGACAATCCACGAACGCACACATCTCTGCAAGACGCTTACCATTGACGGTTGTATTCAACATCTAAATAACTTCATTTATAAAGTTTCCCATTAGAATAAAACCCACGCATCCTGTGGTTTGCATGTCTTCAGTGATTCTCAACACCTGCCTCACAGATATACAGATGCACGCAGGCGATCAATCAAAGCAGATTGCATCGCCGCAGTGATAACATCTGAATGTAATCAAAGCTGATCAATGGCGGCTCGGATAGAAGTAAAAAGCTGAGCGGCGAGGTGTCATTAAAGAAGGGTTATTGGACGGCGGCGAGGGGAGGAATGCTTTATGCGCACAGCACGTCGGTCGATGCGCGTTGTTTGTTCAGGAGCAGGACCATTACACATGTCACTGCCCCATCACAAAGGGTTCTCTGCAATTACCACTCCGGCCACCAATACCACGAGGATCCACGGCTTCTCCGCCCTTTAGGAGATCTGTGTAAGTCCACGGATCCATACAGCTGCCGCCGTGAGCGCCTAAGAATGGAGGAAAAAGTCACAGGTGGAGCTAAAGCCAAAACAGCAATAATGCAGCATGGGATGTTATATTCATCATGTAGTGAGGCGTGTGTCATCAAACATTCATGCGTTCTAGCCTGGAGGATATTATGCAACGAGCTGAAGGGTTACACCTCGGACCAGTGGTGCTGAAAGCCCGATGGAGTCGGCTGACCAGCAGGCAGCACTTTTAGACGCTTCCCTTCTGTAATCCTGAAACGCACGATTCTGTGCGCGCACCCCGCCTCTTCCGTGTCGTCATTACTGAGCCTCATTATCGAAATCAATTCAATTAAAGGCTGTAATTGCTGCAGAGAAACCTAAATGCTATCGCAGGAGGTGCCGAAACCTCATCGATGCGCCAGAGCCACGCGCGCGCCGGCACACTCTTATTTAACGGAAGAAATATTAATCGCTTGTGTTTCAATTAACTTCCCTCACCCCTCTTTCCTCTGTAAGTTGGTGGCGGCGTTTAAACATATTGATTCATGGCGGGGAGGGGAGGGGAGGGGGTGGGCGGTGAAGGCAGCCTGACTATGTTAAACACTTAGAGGAGTTGAGTGTGGAGAGGCGACGCAGCTTAGCTAATGCTAAACCCCTCCATCATTCTGCTCACATGAGCCGGCTTAATTGTTTGCCGAGCTTAATGAAGTGGGGATGATGTCGGCTAACTGTTCTGCCACCATGACGGATCCTCCGAAGGCCAGTTTGATGGAAGCTGTTGCTGAAAGGAGCATGACCCTCACAGACGCTCTGCAGGAGGGTTTTCATTCCATCAAAGGAGCGTGGGAGGGAACTGTTGATGTTTGCTGCTTTGCTTGGACGGCGAATGGCGGTGAATGCAAAGTGTTGGTGAAGGCATCGCAACCAAATGCTCTACGCCTTCGTCCCAACTGCACCAACGGGGGGGAGGGGTTTCTCAGTGTTTGTTTGAAAAAGCACCTTTTTAAAATAGCTTTTTCTTAATTCTTTTATATTCTGTGTCAGAATCACTTTGTGATTTTTCATCTTGAAAAGTGCTTTACAAATAAACTTTATTATTGATTTGATTTGATTTGAAATGGTTTATTTTGGTTTATTTATTATAATTATATGGGAGGCACACAGGTCGTAGACGGCTTGGTGAACTTGTTTCTACAGACGTGCTGCAGGCGACAATTGCAGAGAACACTTGTCCAACAAACAAGGACCAGTAAGGGGGAAGTAGGAGAGATGCAGGTGTGTGGTACTGATGTTTCCATCTGAACCCTGCAGACAGCACAAGGGCCCCGTTAGTGCTGGTCACATGGTCTCCTTGCAAACAGCCAGCTAGAAATGAGGAAATTAGACAGAGGGTAGTTTGTGTGGACGTCCTGCCATCGTCCACACAATGTATGATGTATCACTGCACACTCTGCAGAATTTGCGTGCGATCAAAAAGGGCTCAGTAATCGCATCTCACTAGCGACTAGAGCAGGTCAGGCAAACTTTTCGACTCGTGGACCACAACGGGTTCTAAAATTCATTAGAAGGGCCGTACCAGGAGCAGATGCGACAAGTGTTTTTTTTTGGCAATTTACCTCATCTGGAATCTGGACGAAAACATGTTTGACTTATGCTTGAAAATTAATATATAGTTATTTCAAAACAGAACTTTTTTGTGCGCAACGTCCACGAGCCTTTCCGAATACTTCACACGTACCACTAGCACGACAATGGTCCATTCCATTTCCACGACGACCCTTAAGGCGGCCGTATGAGCTTCAAGGGAGACTGCAATTCTATGTTCACACTGGGCTTGGAAACCCGGGTTCAAGCGACTGCTGTTGATGTGAACGTTTCGGGGTTTCGAGTTCTAAACACTCGCAGGGCCTCTGAGCTAAACCAGTTCAACTTTGACCAATCAGGGACTCGTATGGATAGTGAACTTTTTAATTCCCTGAAGTGCCAACCGTTTGAAAATTGATCATGCTGCATGGAGGAGAAATTAATAATTGCGGTTTGTGTCCGGCTGGAACGATACAACAAAGAGTGAGCAGTGATAGAAAGTCTGGAGCAAGAATCAACAGATTTGCACGACTTTGACATTTCACACCAAGACTCTTCCCACTGTAGCTGGTGGACTAGTTCTAGTATCAGGGGGTGACAGCCCAGTGTAAACACCATATGAGAAAGGCGTGTTCAAGAGCCCTCGTTCAGTGCATCCCTGAAGCGCATCACACGCCCGGTGTGTACGTACTCTCTACGACCCTCCACCGGCTCAGAGAACCCCAAACCACCAGCACTCCTGAATGTGGCTAAGGTCTTTCAGAAAAGAAATCCAAGACAAAAATGGCTCGTTTAAAAGGAAAAAAGACAAAACTGCGCAACAAGAAAAAGAAAGATCCAGACTATCCCCAACACCTCTGGACAAATAATCTGTGGACTGATTAGACAGATTTTACTGTCACATCTGGACTCAAACTAGGATGGACCTTCATAAAAGACAAGACAACAAGTCCAACTCTGGATGGATCAGTGGTGGAAAAAACCTGCTTCTCCTTCATCCACTTTAACACACATTTAACTTTCATTGAAACAAATTTGAACAAAAAGAGTGGGAAAGGCAATGAGATTCCATACATTAACTATACAAGATGAAATAAAATGATATAAATTAGCGTCTTTACTCCCTTTTTGAAGTAATGTTCCCAAGCAAACCAAAGCGAAATAAAAAAAAAAAAGAAACCAAACACAGATGTGGAAAGAATGTAATGACAGATCTCCATTAACAGGCAACAACTATTTAGTTTTCTTGAAAACTTTTTTCCATCACACATGTCCAAAGGGGGCGTGGCAATGGGTTTGAACTTCCCAGGGTTCCTCACATCCCTGCAGAGGAGCAACATGGCCGCCTGTTGCTCCCAGACCTGCTGGAGATCCTTCATGATCAAAGTCTTTTCATGTGGATGTTTGAACACGCGACCTCAGGCGAGGATTGCGGCACCGCAGAGTCGCTAATTATCTCCGAAGCCGAAAGGTAAGGGAAGCGTGTGCGGTCTCTCTGTGTGACGGCGGCCTTTAATGAGCGCGGCGCCTCTTATCAAGCCCGGCGCTCCACGAAAAAAGGCCCAGTCGGCCCACGTGGAGGACAGGACAACCTCATGGTCCTCCTCTTTTCTCAGTGTCAGAAGGAAACATCCTTGGGAGAGAACGCGAATCAAAGCGCGTTTCATCCTTCCTTACAAAGAGGGGAGGGGGGGTAGGTGGAGGAGCAGGGGCAAGAGAGGGATGAAGGGGAGGCAGGAGGTTGACGGAGACGAGGAAGAAAACAGGGATGAAAGAGCGGAGTTCTCCGAGCCGGAGGGCGCTCTAGAGGACACGTCCTAAATTAGCTCCCGCCCCTCCCTTCCATTCTGCCTCCCCAGCCTGAGCAGAAACCTGAAGGCTCGCGGCGGGCGCTCGGCGGGGCGATGGCGAGTGTGTGTGTGTGTGGGGGGGGGGCAGCAGCATTTAGACATCTGTCAGCCTCTAATGAAAGAGTTCAATTTAGTGGAAAAATCTTAAACAACCTCGTCTGACAGGCGGGCCGACGGGCTCGCCGAGTGTTGTGTTCATCGCAGCGTGGGGGTTGGGGGGGGGGGTAAAAGGTGAAAGAGGAGGAATAAACCACACACATAAAAGTGTGTGTGTGTGTTGGTGGGGGGGGGGGGGGGGGGTGTCAGAGCCGGGCAGCGGGGGGCTTCAAATCTCTTTGGGGGTGTGAGGCCTGTTTCCTAACGATACATGGGTAACAGTGGTGGGGGGGGCAGAACTATTAGAGTCGGGGAGATGAACACATGCTTCTCCAGGCAAGACGTGCAGACAGCCCCCCCCCCCCCGCCGGCTTCATTAGGGTGTCATTAGGGACGACTTCAGTAAAAGCTGTTGTTCTTTGAGGAACCGTCTTCACCGCCAGGACGCCGCGTTCGCTCGCCGCGCACAAAACTCATTATTTCCCTTCTTTTACATTTCACAGATTAATTCTTGGGCTGATTTGGGAGCGGCGCTGCCATTACGGAGCCGGAAGAGCCGGAGCCGAAGCCGCTTTTATTGACTCTGAAAGCGGGGAGTGTTTGCTTTATGACGGCCTGCAATTACTCAGAGAGATGAAGGCGTTCTGGGCGTCCGCGCACAAAGACACCACCGTTTGGGACTTTGGTGCCGCTCGTTTAGTCCAAATCTGAACACAAATAGGGTTTACATGCAAATATGCTCAAGGCGGAGGTGATTTCTGGGTACAGACACATGTAGACATCTGTTTATCTGTAAAAATATAGAAAAAAGGTTCAAAAAGTTTATCAAAAACAGAAAGAAGTTCCAATAAAAACGGAAAATTGAATGCAAAGAAATAAAAAAGCTGTTTTTTTTATAGTCATAAAACTCACAGAAAGCTGGATGCTGTAAAATGATACCTTATAGATCAATATAGACGTACCACCGTTACGGCGGTTTTTATGATCCATCACCATGGAAACCAAGCACAGTTCACATCGGTTGAGCAGGAAATGCTTTAGTTTTGCCAACAGCAACAAAAAAATAAAAATATTAGTCCAAGCCAATAGGGGAAGATGATTGTGACATGACCTTTGACCTCCATCGTCTTAAATCCACCATCAGGATCATCACATTAAGCATATGAGGGTTTTCTTCAACACAACGTCAAACCATTTGGAGTTTTCCTCAGAAGCAGAAGAATTTAAGCCTGAAGAGGCGTCTGTCATGGGAAATGAATGAACGATGCAGAAGCCGGCGTGGCGTTCCGCCTCAGCATCCTCCATTACTTTCTAATGATGGACACCTCTAAAGGTTTTTTTTTTTTTTTTGCTTTTTCACCACGACCACTTACAAAAAAATTAAATACTACATCAGTTATGGTTTCTTCTCGTTGTCTTTCTGTGGCTTTAGCGCCACCTTGTTTATGGTGTTGGCGTCTAAACTGCGCGGAAACGAAAGGAAGTTTAACCTCGCATTAAAATATCAGCCAAAGACGAGCAGAAACGTTTGCTGTGAACGCGTCACTGCTGTTGTTCTGAAGCCAAACGGAGGATGGAAGGAGCGATGCGGGATGAAAGGAAACAGCTTTTTCTCTTTGAATCGGTTCAAAAACACTCCTGAAATTGTAGGTTTTCTGTTCTTTAAATGCCAGCCTTTATCCAAAATAGATGAAAATAGATTTCTTTGGAATAAAGTCACCTTTTAAAGGTTATTAGGCTGGCCTTATACGTTCTTCTCCTGGATTACCTGCTTTTGTCCTTCACCTGATAATTAAAGCTTTTTCTGTCTGATGCAGACATTTCTGGACAAAGCAGCTGGCGGCCGATTTATGACACATTTACTGTTTTTGTCTAGATTTTATAGAAACTTCAACTAAAACAGGATGAATGATGATGCTTTTATCAAACGAATCATCTTCATCACTCCAGACGGACCACCAGGCTTGAGGGGTCATGAGGTCATCCACCTTTTTAGACCACAGAGCGGTTTAACATCAAGTAAGATTTCCACATACTTTTTTCCGGCTTCATTAAAAATGGTTGAAATTCTAGCATAAAAATGTCTGCAGATATTCTGTAGAAGATGAAGATTTAATACAACAAAGTTATGGATTTGTAAAAACTCGTCAAATCACAGAACAGATTTAAGAGCATATCTGAATAAAAGGTTCAATACGTCGTTTAATCTCTTAATCTTAATCTTGACCTGTTGTGAATTTATCTTCCACAAAGAGGGTTTGTTGTTTCTGTGCTAAAGTTTAGCTCTGCTGAAGGAAAACTTTTCACAGATCAGGAACTTTGGTTTATTGAATCTTTATTCTCTCTCAAAACATCTCCAGCTGCTTTAACTAGACTTCATGTAGGAGCAGTTTCAATGTCCACCCATCCATCCAAATCCCCACCCCCACCCACCCACCCACCCACCCATCTATCCATCTTCAGAATCCGCTCCATCCCTTTCGGTGTCCCCGGTTGCTGGAGCCTATCCTATCGTCCTGTTAACATCCTGAACAGGTCGCCACACAACCACATTCACATATAGGGGACAATTCTGAGACACAAACTGACCCACGAAGCAGCTGTTTGAATGTGAGACGAAACCAGAGACTCGGAAAAAACTAACTCACGCGTGAACGAGGAGAACAAAAAATGAATCTTTACAGTCACGTGACTAAAGCAGCCATGTTTATATTTCTGTGAATGGACCGCTGATCTTATGGATCACTTAGAGGAAGTGGTAGTTCTTCTGCCCCCTTTATGGGTTTAGGAGACTAAATGAGACTGCCCCCCCCCCCCCCATTGGAGGAACAGCAGCTACTCAACTATTTCCACTCTAAACAAACGCCGCCGCTCCACGCTGCCAACACTGTCCTTTCCTGCAATTTGGTCCCCGTCCAGCCTTCCACTCGATTGCATCTCTCCTTGTTAGGGCCTTGGGTTTGGGGGGAGAGATAGAGCGAGGGGGTGCGGCGGTGGGGGGCAACACTAACATTGTTCCGCTGGCTTTTTACAAGCCAGGAGAGAGGGGAAGTTAATAAGCAGGTATTGGTTTTTATCGGCGGCCCGTTTATTGCTTTGCCCTGGAGCGTGCAGGAGAGCTGCACTCCACCTTTTTCCCGGTCCATCTGCGCATCACCTTTGGTGACCTCTGGCTCCACTCCCCCCCCCCCCTCCCCCCTTTTGTCTTCTGGAGTGTCCATCAGCAATTACGTCCCTTCATTAAGCCCCGTCCTGGTTGGAGGTACACATAAAACCATAAACAAAGGCGCCGCCACATCGTCCCTCATTATGCTGCTATCGATTCCGTGTTTTTCAAGCACAACGCCGTCATGGCTCCTCCTCAGACGCCTGCATATTTCATCCAAAGCCACATCAGTCAATACGGGACAATCGGATATAAGGCTGTCAGTGCAGTTCAGCGCCGGCGTGATGAATGCCGGCGAGCTTTAATAACGTACAGGCCGGGCCCGTACCGCATCGTTTCTTTTAATATTCTGAGGCTTTTCTATCAAAAATCTGCTTTTGTTTCTGACTTTAATTGATTTTATTTCAAGGTTTATGAAGATTGTTCTGCTAAAAGCAAAGTTTTTTTTAAATGAAGCACAGAAAGAAATCTTCTAATTTCTTGATCCTATTTTCCTGAACCGTCTATAATTTAGCTGTGAATGTTTGATTTGCTGCTTTCTGCGTCTTTCCGTTTCTACGGGTAAAAAGACGTCCTTTCCTTTCACCTCTGTTTTCCCTCAATGTCCTTCAGGATTCCTGTTTTTTTTTTTTCTTTCTTCATTTTGCTGCATGAAGAATTTTGCACGTGAACGAACCAAAACTGATGTCAGAGTGGCTCAAAGTGAGCGGCGCCTGGAAGCTTCACTTCTGTTCTCCTTATCTGCTCCTGCAGGAGCCAGTGGGCCGAAGAGGACAGACGTCCTGCGGTCCTACAGTTTCCTACATCTGCCGCATCCCAGGAAATACTCAAGTATCTCCATGTAGTGGGAGTAAAACATGATCCTTTATTGGATCGTTTCTTGCATCCCCTCCTGTTTTTTATGGTTTTAAACTGCTAACCTTAATTAAAAAAAAAAAAAAAAAGTCAGATTCCAACCAGTTTATGCAGAAATGCATTCATATGAAGTGATATTTATGGCACCACGTTGGAAACAAAACTATTTAAGATGCAAATGAAATATATCAAATAT
Organism: Oryzias curvinotus; assembly: GCA_023969325.1. Lineage (NCBI taxonomy): Eukaryota > Metazoa > Chordata > Actinopteri > Beloniformes > Adrianichthyidae > Oryzias > Oryzias curvinotus. Next base: position 19,588,529 of record CM043728.1, read on the forward strand.
TTGCTTTCAAATGTTTTTTCTTTGCTTTCACAAAAATGCTTTTGTGTTTTTAACACAAATGTTTTTTTGTGTCTCATCTCGCTCTTATTCCCCATCTTTGATTTTGCTCTCATACGTTTCATTTTCAAAGCTGCCATCAAACAGCTGCTGATTGGTCCAGATCCTAACCAATCACATCACCACATTTGTCTAACATGCTATCGAGGCTCAGAAGCTGAACCGGCTCTGTTTACCTTCGGTTTTGTCTCTCTGACTGAAGAAAATGTTATTTTTAAAAAGAATTCATACTTTTGTTTATTTTTTTTAGCATTGGTTAGTTTTTATTTAGTCAGATTTGTGAATTTATGGCTGAGAATCTGCTGAATCTGTCAAATCAATTGTAAAGTTTAGCTGCTGACATTAATTAAATCAACAGACCTGTGTGATCTGTGAGCAAAATATTGGTTTTTCTTGAACATCTGTTTAAACCACATATTATTTTATGATGCACACATGTTTTGGAAGAGATTAACAGCAATAATAAACAAAAGAATGACGGCTCACCAAAGTAGACTCAATGTATTTAGCAGAAAAAGCATTTTAGACCTTTAATCCTCACAGAGTGTCTTATTTTAAAGAACTCCTGTAGGTTTTGGCCAAAGTAAAAAAAAAAAATAAAACTAATAAAAAATGCGATTTTCTCTTTATATTTCAACATTTATTTATGAAAATAAAACAAAATTTCAGATTAAAATCTTAATAAAAAGTGACGTTTTTTTCTGCTGCAGACATTTTAAACAGGCCGGTCTGGTCACTGCAGCGACATGAATAAATACAAAACCTGATTTATTTTAGCTGCTTTGCTGCTCCTTCTGGGTTTTCCTCAGAGAGAAACGGACCAGAATGGTTGAAAACGGCAGAATCCAGTTAGAACAGAACCGATACAAAGTCCAAAGTCCATGTCTGCCTCCGAGTACTGTCAATACGAGACAGAGACACCTGATTGGTTAGAATCTGGACCAATCAGCAGCTGTTTGATGGCAGCTTTGTCTGAACTGAAACATATGAGAGCAAAATCAAAGATAGGAAAAAAAGCAAGATGAGACACAACACACGCAAAAACATTTTTTAAAGCAAATATTTAACTTTTATTTGTAACTTAGAGACTTTTGTTTGCAACGTGGTGCCATACATATCCCTTCACACATTAAAAAACAAACATGCGTTCCTCATGGAGACGTTTCATCAGCAGCTCAAATCGGTGAGAATCTTCTCCTCCATCTTCCACGTCTTTCCCTCCAAACCATCAGCTTGTTGTGCTCTCCCAGAAAAGTGTAAAGGAGTATTGAAAACAGTCTTTTCCTCCTGTTACAAATGCCCCTTCTGATCTCTGGCACTGACAGAGGCTGTAGAAAAAGCCGGAAAATCACGTTGGAGTAAAAGCCAGCTAATGTTTGCTCTGAATAAATCAAAGACGAGGGGGTGAAGGAGCTTTACGGCATTCCTCCCAGCACCTTTAAGAGCTGCTCTTTTTATAAGACGCTTTCCCATGATGCACCTTGTGCTGCCTTCCATGACCCTCAGAAAACAAAGAAATCAGGTCCTGAAATCGGTTCATTTTAATATTGAACAGCTTTTTGGGCTTTAAACAACATGAGTTTACACGCAGAGAAGCAGATGTGTGGTTGGTTTGGAAGAAACGGAGCAGGATTCTGTTCTTCAGGGAATCTGGTTCTGGAAAACCAACACTTTGGTTTTTCTGGGTTCATCTTCGCAGTCAAACCTCAGAAATCACAGATTCCCGTCCTTTGATGCCCATTCTGGACGTTAGGGTTAGTATTAGGGCCATCATTAAACATAAAGACATACATGGGTCATATGATTTAACGGAGGGGAGTGGGAAGGGTGAAGGGTGGGTTTTTGCTGTAATATTGTGTGTTTTCTGATTTTAAAGTTAAAGCGCTTCGAGTTGCACAAAATGCATGAGAAGCGCTATTTTATAAATAAAGTTTGATTTGAATAAAATAAAGTTTGATGAAGATAAAAGTATGAAATTATAGGAAATCCTCTATGAAAATAGTCATACATTTATTAGAAATAAAGTTGGAAAATTATGAGAAAAAAGAAATAATTACAAGGAAGTGGCAAAATTATAAGAAAAGCAAAAAAAAAAAAAAAAAATCAAAATTATGAGAAAAGGAAGTTGTGAAATTTTAGGAAAAAAGTCAAAATTTTACCAGAAAAAAAAATCGTATAATTGTGAGAAATGTCAGAATTTTCCAAAAAAGAACGTTTTTTTCAACAAGGTCTAATAATTATGAGGAAAAAGACAGAATACAAGAATGGTTTAAATAATAGAGGGAAAAAATGTTAAATTAAAAGAAAAAAGATTTAAAACATTTAGAAAAGACACAACATTTTAGAAAGAAAAGTAACAAAAAATTATGAAAAAATAAGACGTAAAATTATCAGAATAAGGAAACAATTTACAAGAGGAAAATTATATTTAATAAAAACAAGTTGAATTGAGATTTCTGAGAAGAAAGATGTTGCATTCCTCTGAACATTATTTAAATGGTTAATGTTTGAATATCTTTGTTGGAACTTTTGAAAGTTAAAATTAGCTTTTTATTTTCAAAAAAGCATCACTTTCTCTGTTAATTTACGACTTTATTCATGTCAAATTGAGACTTTTTCCTCATATTTTTACACCTTTATACTCATATTGGTGCATAATGACCCTTATGCAGTAGAATCTGGTCCTCCATGTCTTTAGTGCCTCTTTTAGACCACAGCAGTCAAGTTTTTGAGCGGAGCAAATAAAAGAGAACGTCACTCTTTAAGGTTTTAGGATGTTAGTTTGGACAGTTTTCACTGATTCTGCTGATTCCTTTAAAAGGTTTTTTTGTTCAGACAAGTTTTAAGTTCATTTTACGACGAATTGCCGTGCATTTACTTAGAATTTTTTGTACTTATTTTGTTTTATTTAACATTTTTTATTGCATTTTACTTCACATTGGAAAGCACTTATCCGTAAAAAGTGCTGAAAAAATGAAGACAGAGTCCTGGGACGTCATGACCTGAATTTCTACAGACGAGAAAAACATCACTTTCTGGGTTTTCTGCACAAACTTGAGCAGAATTCCTCTGAACTCCGGAACCACAGCGACGCCAGAATGAACCCGAACCAAACATCAAAAAGCCTCCAGCCGCTGGAGGAGAACCCCGCCTAAGGGGGAGGGACGACGGGCCGGGATGGCGTGTTGTCATGGCGTAGGAGAAAGTGACTTTGTGAAAGTGCTGCGGTCTTTCATGAACATCCACACCTTCATCACGGGACAGGCGACCAACTCTAAAAGACAGCCCTCATGTGAGCGACTGACTCCAGCAGCAATTAACACGGTGACTCTGTGCAGAACAACAAGCTTCTTTCTGATTTAGCAGCACAGCTCAGGAGGGATTCCCAACATCCACCCTCCATGCCCAGGAGGCTCATCCGCTCGCCCAACTGACACCAGTGAGACGGTGCAGGTGCTCCGCTGAGAGGGTTCCAGTTAGCTGCAGGCGCCGAGCAGAGGAGCGGGGAAGCAGCCAATAACCTGAGCAGGAGGGATCTGAGGGCCTGGAAATACCCACCCAGGGCTAGGAGCGCGAGCGAGCTCCAGCTCACTCCCTCTATCGCTCTCCAGGGCAGCAGGGGGGAGCAGTAACAGAGGATGGAGCGTCAACACGCTCCTTTATTGTCAGACATAACCGCTGAGGCTGAGAGGAATGAAGGCAGAAACAGGCTGCCTGTTCTGTGAGACTGGAATGTTCTCATCCATGGAGGCTCCGCCCCCTTTGGCCTGATTGGAGGGGATTTTCTACCCCTAACCTAAAATCTATGGGATGTACTGTAGAAGTGGATGAATATTGAAGCATGACATACGGTCATGAAACACGGTTCTTACATAACTGTTGCATTTCAATATGGAAAACTTTATTACATGGTGTTGAATAATACTTTACTGATGTATTTTACTAGTGTACCTTACTAAAGTAAATGTATTTTTAAATTGTTCTTTACTAACATTACATATTGCATAGTACTTTACTTCATTTATTTTACTATAAAGTCTTGTGTTATACTTTACTAACGATCTTTACTCACATAAACTGTTGCAGAATATTTGACTAACATCCTTTAGATGCTTTATAAATTCATACACACTCATAATTATTGTTATTGTCAAATAAACGGAGTCATTGCTTAAAAAGGATTAGCAAGAAGCAAATGATTATGTTTCACTTCAGTTTTATGTACATAGTTGCCATAATCCAGTTCTTTCCGTTAATTTAGAGGTTATTTATACTTTTGCAGTCCTAGTACTGATTATTTATTAAGTAACAAAGATGAAGATTTTCTTGGTTAACCAAAATTGTCTCATTTTCCTGCAATTTCGTTTTGTTTGTATTTCTTGCAGCTGCAGTAAATTCAATTCATTGATTCATTATTTTTGTCAATTAATTGTAGTTTTGATCAGCAAATTTTAAACACGATTCTAAATGAAATGTAAAAGAGAAGGTGTAATCCTAGCTAAATGTCTTCTAACATGATCACTTGTTTTGCAGCTTTTTCTCACATTTAGGGATTCAGATGAGTCGCCTTCGTTGGCGTTCTGGATTTTCCTCGGCCCATCAGTTCAGTGCCCCCCTCCCAAACGTCCTCTGACAGCGCATTGCTCACCTGCTCACCTCAGCCTGCAAATGCAAATGCGAGCTGGCAGCGGCACAATGCAGGCGCCGCCGCCTCGGGCTGGCCGGTGCTGGGGGGGGGCGTGTGGTTAAAAGGGAAACGTGGAGAGCGGAGGACGCGCACTCACCCCTGTTAAGGTCTTTATGTTGTGCAGTGCATTCTGGGCTTCAAGGGCAGCTTTCCTTGTGTAAAACGTGACAAAACAGCAGCCTGGGGAGAGAGCAGAACAGACAGGGGAGGGATGAGCATTTTTCTCCAATCAGGCGCCGCCGTCACCTGTCCACGCCAACACGCCGAGCGAACGCGGCGGTGAAGACGAGGGGAACATTTGAGTTTGTTTTTAGACTGGAGCCAGCAGCATGAGCAAGAAAAAAAGAAAAGATTTGTTCATAAATCCTTGAAAAAGCAGCCTATTCAGTCAGACACTCATGTATCTGTTAGTCACGCTCCCTCACTTATTCAGACGCCTTCCTCTTATTGATTTACCGACTTGCAGGTAAAAATACGCGCTCAACTTAAAACCTGACAAATGAAGGCAGCAGAGTTAAACATCAGGCTGTCTTTTAGTCCAACCTGAGTGGATTTTCCTCAATGATCACATCTGGATCCCACTTCTGACACGGCACAGAGTTCAGGTGTTGGTTTTTTTTTCCCAGCATTCATTTCATAAACGCAGTTAAATTCCTGAATCAGTTCACAAGGTGATGATTTGCACCTACAGAGCACTCAGCATTCACCCTAAGACTTTTTTTTATACATTTCTAATAAAAAAATAATTTTGTTCAGTAAAATGACATTTTTATAACTAAAGACTAATAAATCCTCATTGATGTACCTTCTCGTTTAAGACTGAAGATCTAAACTGGAACATTTTTTTCATATAATTTTCAGTTTGTGACTCAGATCTGATTGAAACCGTTGATAAATCATTTTTCTCTGGATCTTCAAAATGACCTCCTGCATACAGAGAAAACACACAAACCGCCCACAGACCTTCATGTGAAGGAAAGCGCCAACTCGGCGTTTCTTAGCCCCGTTTATGTAGGACCTCCTCCGCGCTCGACTGCCTTCATTTCCCCGGTCTGCCTTAAAAATGTGGTATAATCGTAAAATAGAATAAAAAGTTGAGGACTGTGACTGAGAACCGCTGAGTAACCGGTTTAAAAGCCTTCCTAGAAACTCCTTTCGGATATAATTAAGCAGGAAAAAGACAGAAAAGAAACATTAATTTGAGTTACGATGCAAAGAAACAATCAAGAAGAATATTTTCTTTTAAAAAAACCTAGCATGTTAGCATTACCATTAGCCAAGACTCCAGAAAACACTTAATTGTCTTCATATATGTCCTCCACTATCAGAAAAAATGCCCCAAGACCACGTCAAAAACCCCAGAACCCTATCGTCATCAGAGCAGGTCTTTAAGTCCACACTTGGTCCTGGCGTCCCGGCAGCTCAGGACCGTAAAATCCCACCAAACGCTCCTTTAGGCACAGAAGTGCTGCACCCACAAGCCTCTGCTAAAGACTGTGGGAGTGTGATGGATGCGCTTTGATCTGCGGTGCCCCCCCCGCAGAGAGGGGGCTGAAACCCAGCCGGGTCAAATCCAGCTGGAGGATGTGGGCCAGACAGGAAGGTCGAGCCTCCGCTCCGGCCGTGGACACGGAGGATGTCGGCTTTAAGGGCTAGAAGGAGGACTGACAGAACTGTCTGACAGCTACTAGGAGATTAAAAACATGACAAGATAACGCCCCCCCCACCCCACCCCACTCCTGGAGTGAGAGCTAAAAGACAGCATGCTGGAAGCTGAAAGCTGGGAAGTCACTCATCTGCAGCCTCGTCCGCGGCAGCCACAGGTGAGGCGGCGCTCCAGCCTCATTGTCTCCCCTCCAATTGTTGCTGGTCGGTCGATTTGGAAGCGCTGCCTTCAGTTTCACCCATCTGTTAATTCTGGTTTGTGTTTATTTGTCCGGAGATGAGCGCAGAGCGTTATTGTTTACATCTGCTTTGTCGTCCTCCCCATTGTGCCAACGGCACAAATCAAATCAGCCGGAATGAGAGTGGCGGTTTTGTTGCCCGTATCGCCGCCGCCAGTCCGTATGACACTTGCCCTGCAGTGCATCTTAGTGAAATCCAACAGCGAGCATCTGGAGCAGGTTTAGCATCTGAATCCCAGAGTCCCTTTGATGAGGCTGGGAGCGTAATGGATCTGAATTCCTGCGGTGTCCTCCGGGTGCCGGGGCTGTTGAACAGTTGGCCCTTAGCCTAGCATCGGCGACGTGATTGGTGTAGCGATTCAGATGGCGCATTAGCAGGGATAACACTCGCCGGAGTGTTTTTTCTTCTATGACCCCAGCGTGAGAGACGGCGCGGCGTGTCTCTTCGCCAAACCCGGCGCCCGTCGCTTCAAACATCAGTATCAATTTACCACCAAGAGACTCTCGCCAGCTTCCACTGGTTGAAAGCGGGAAGATAAGAGATGAAATTAGTCATGACTGACAGACTATCACTGGGTGGAAATTATACTATTTAGCTCATGTGGTACAGAGGGGACACGGAAACTTTGCCTGTAAGTGCTTCTTAGACTCTTTCCAGCCTTTTTCATTATGTAGATAATTAAAAGATCAGGGGTTAATCAACGTTGGTCAACGTGGACAAGGTGCCACAGTGAAGACTAAGACCATCCTCATCTAAGGACTACGCAGAAAAAAGAACAATTCACTGACCTACAAAGTGACCTGCGACTACAAAGACATGGTTGCTGTCATTAGCTCAGAAATACGGGTTCCTACACGACTATACTGCTCTGCAGAAGCTTTGTCCTAGAAAATGAAACAGGTTTTTAGATTTTGGCTGCAAACGACAGTCATAACACTTTGATCAGAAGATGATGGGAGTGGGACTTCAACCATTTGACACCTAAGATGTTGTCGGCGCCACAGAAATGACGCATGCTCTTTGACACGCCGTTACACTTTGACCTTTTACGTGATCAACAACAATCTGACAGAGAAAAGTTGCTTTGCATGTAAAAGACGACTGGAATGGGTCTTTAGTCAGAGTTTTGGTAAAAACCAAAGCTTTTAGTCAGAAGTTTGAGTCAATTCCTGATTCTGTTGTCAGCTTATGAAAGAACGGTCACATTTGGAGTCTTTGGATGGGACCTGACGTCCAGTCCCGAGTCTTCGGGTCAGTCTGAGATCACTGAGCTCCAGATTTAGTCACACGTCTGGTTGTGAGTTGGATTCTAAGTGAGATTTTAAGATATGTCCACAAGACTTGAGTCATTTTTCCAGTCAGCATATGAATTCATTGTCTCTACATTTTAAATCCCAAGTGTTCAGAGAACTACTACATTTTTATTTGATACCAGCAAAAAAAAAACAAAAACCTTTTAATAATTCAGCCGCAGACATTCAAACCTACACTTTAACCTTTACAAAAACAATGGGACTCTAAAGTGAGCACTGCGCGTGCAAAGCTAGCTCTGGCGGCATAAAGCATGTGTCGGAGCACTTCTCACGCTCGCCATGTGAGACACATTACCTTTAAATTGTGTGTTTCCTGCATTTCCAGCAGAGAATGCTGTTCAGCTGGGAGCTCTTTAGCATTGCCTCAGCAGTGTACATTATAATTCCATTATGATACCAATTGCACCTGTGTTCAAACTTTAGCCCCTTGTGTACAATTTGCAATTCCGATAGCGGCGGTGCACGAGGGTTTGCCGCACGCCGTGCATTAGGATTCCAGAGGCATTTCCCTGCATATCTGTGGATGGGAGGGTTAGCTTTTGGTGTTAGCATTAGCGATTCTGACGGCATATAACGTGCAGGGGGAGGGTCAGCCGTTGAGGGCCGCACTGGCTGCGGCGTGTTGTGATTCCCTTGGCGTAGCCGGGGCCCTGGAGCCATGCGGCATGTGGCGAATCGTCCCAGGTGGTGGGCTGTCAAGATGAGGATCAAAGAGCAAAGGAGTGGACCTCACACACACACACATTTCCACACAGGAGCGTCCCCTGCAGTGTTCCAGTCCGCCCTGTTTAAGAGTCTGCACACTCCCAGGGAAGGGGAAAAAATGTATAAAAACGATGAGAAAGCGCAGATTTCTGTCTGCGTGTCGTTTGCCTCAAAAGTGCTGCGGTGCTGCTCTTAATCGTTTTCAAGTTTCCACTGCGAGAGTTCAGTTGTGGTGTGATGGACATCAGAGAGACGGGAAGAAGGGCAGAGGGTGTAGAAGAGGAGGAGGAGGGTGGAGATGCTGTGAGAGGAATAAAAAACACGACTATGAATGTTTCTACGCACCCCGGTTTACCCAAATCACTGATGAAAATGCTGCTTTTGCTGCTTTTAACATGTTCCTGTAGCTTTTTTCTCATGATGGAGGACGATCAAGATTAAAATTGCATTTCTTTACGGTGAATCTGGCTCAAAACTCAAAAATTCCTCGCCATTTTTGTTGCACCGGTAATGTCATGTTGGAGTTGTGAGGGCTGTAAGCTAGCAGCAGAACATGTAAACAGATGGATGATGGGAAATAAGGACAGCACTAACGAACTACTATCACTCTGCAGAAACTGTCTTAAAAGAAACAGCATGACCATAATTAAAAAGGACCATTGGGAAAGTTTAGAAAATAGATCAACAGATGATTGGAGTGTTTTGGTGTAGAAGTCGACTCAGACGGATGTTTTCCTGAGATTTAACTTAAAACCACCAGATTCAACTTTGGCCACTTTAGCAAAAACGTTCAAATTGTCTGATAAAAATGCAGTTTTTATCAGAAAAGTGTTTACCAGAGAGGTCATCGGGGTGCAGTTCTCAGAAATAAACTAAAATCTCTTTTTTTTAAATCCGCCATGTGAAGCAACAGGAAGCAAAGAGGTCAAAGAAAAAACGTATGGATGCTAAAGGATGGCAGTAATTGCAAGACTGATATTAAATAAGCAGCACTTGCTGCACTTTTCATGCATTACGAAGTCATGAGGTCAAGCGAAGCGCCCACGCTGTCCTTGTGGAGGCAGTTTGTTTTTTCTTTTTAGCCTGAACTAATGCATGCGCTCTCTGGGATCGGGTGTCTTTTACTCCCCAGAAGACCGTCCAGAAGATCGGGTCAGATCTCAGCTCCAGATCGGAGCTTCTGCAACAAAACGCTCTTTCACATTTTCTTCCTGCTTCACAATAAGAAGAAGTGTGGGAGTCCCAGCAAACCTGCCGGCAGACGTTTCTGATCCACCATGAAGCAGCTCTGCAGCCACAGAGAAGGCCCAGACTGAACGCTTGGTCTATAGGCTGTTATGTCACCTCTGCAACCCAGACCAGAAAATACAAAACTCAGATCAAATGTTATTAATCTGTAATTCAGAAAAGGTAAAGGAAGTGAATAATCCACAATGGTGTTGATACAGTTGACATCCAGAGATTTTTAAGGCCATGATTGCTTTGTTCTTACAGTTGTAGATGTAAAAAACTGTCTGGGTTTGGTTTTACCACTAAGTTGTGTTCTCCAAGCTCAAACGTGTGACCGCTTTTAATGAAAAGTGGATGTATATGAGCATTTATGGGCATTTATGAGAAATGTATGGCGTTTAAGGCAACCACCTTCAAAACTCTCGCTTCATGGTACATGGCGTTAACTTCTAACTTCCTCGAAGGCCCAAAGACCTTTACATTCCCACACTGATGGCCGCTCTGCTGCAGAACTCTGGCGCCAACCTTCCAGAGGAAAGGTAAGGTTGAGTGTCTTGCCCAAAGACAATTTGACACATGGGCAGGCAAGGCAGGAATCGAACCTGCAAATTTGCGGTCAGAGGCGGACCGCCCCGACGCTGCACCACAGCCGCCCCTCATGGGTTGCTACACATGTTTTCAAGTCTGTTTTCGAGCTCTACGTACAAAACACACAGCCCCTGACCTAGCGTTAAAAGCTAAAACCGTGGAGCTTTGACCAATCAAGGACTCGGTTTTGGTAGCGACGTACGGACGGCGTCCTTTTCAAACCAGTACCAACCGTCTGAAAACTGTTCACAGAGGAGAAATAATGTGTGGAATCGTGGAATTCTATGACAGCCTGCAGGCTACAGCCTTAAAATCAATAATACGCGGCGCCAGCACGTTGTAAGGAGTACCGGTTCTTGGTCGTGATTGGCTAAATTACGTTATGAGTTGTTTTAAACTGTAATCCTGTGGCGCCTCGACCTTCAGAGCCTTAAGAGCCGAACAACAACAACAAATTTGTTTCTGTGATCAAAAACACAGCCGTTTGTGCTAAATTGCAATCACATTTTCATAAAATACTTGCATTTATTGATATTGTGTAGGGCTGCACGATATGAGCAAAACTTGCGATATGCGATATTAGTGATCAATATTGCGATGATGATATAATTTGCGGTATATAAACAAATAGCAAAACAACCAAAAAACATCATTACCATTTCACTGCAACAGTTTAAAAATTATACTCAAAATGACCCTCGTTGACGTAGGAGGCAAACATCTAAAATAAAAGGGCTCATCTGATTGGTCAACAACGTCAAAGGGTCCATCCAATTGGTTAAATGCATAAATGGATTTATTTTATTCGTTAAATGCTTCAAGCTGCCATAAGATTGTTTTAGTACATTTAAAGTAACCATTTATTGCGATTTTTGCTGACTTTTGCGATATGGATATTGCACTGCTTGATATTGCGATAACGATAAATTTGCGGTATATTGTGCAGGCCTAATATTGTGTGGGGTTCAAAGAAAGGTGGCCCTCAATCATTCCCACCTCATCAAATCTGGGTCTCTGCACAAAGTTTGGACACGCACTGATCCAAAGATATCCAGAAATGACTTCCAACTTTTTTCCTAGCACACAGAGATTTCTCTGGGATTTTTGTAAGTATAGAAAATGTTTCCGGCACCTTCTATTCAGACAGAGTTTCAACTTTAGAAGATTTTTACCTCTAAAATGCCATCGATGTTCTAGCGCTGGGACAGTCCGTGTCCTTCCGTGCAAAACGTCTCCTCCAGAGCTCAAACGGTCTTTTTCCGAGCAGTTGAACCCGCAGGACAGAAAGCGCTGCTCCATTCGAGCATTAGAGGCTGAGTGAAAAGCAGCAGCACCCTGCAGTCCAGCAGAAAAGGACCACGCTTATTAGCGGGGGAAAAGGAGGCGGGTGCTGCTGCTGGTTTAATCGCAGAGCTTCACCCCGAGCTCCTCCACCCGAGGCGAGCCGCTGACAGTAACTCACTTTCTTCTTCTTGGTTCTTCCTGTGCCTCTTCGTTCCTCTTGACCCCCGGGCCTCCACTCAGCTGCTGACCCATATTAACTACAGCAATTACTGCGCACACAAGCCTCTGGCTTGCATGGACACATCCTCCATCACTGATCCCTCTCCACTCTCGGCTTCAAAAATGACCCTTAATGCGTGTGACTGCGTGTGGATGGAAAACGACAAGACCGACCCTGACAGCGAGCTCAACAACGGATTTACGGAGAGAAGACAAACGGGTGAAGACGCCCGGTTGGCCAACGCTCTAATCCTGTTACTCCACACTTCAGTGAAAACGCACTGATGTCACCTCCTGACTCCAGGATCCTGCTGCCTCACCCTCTTCCAGACAAAAAAATCAAAATAAAAAAAAGATCCTGAAAATGCAGCTCTGCAACTTTGCTCAAAGCCAAGCAACTCTCTCAGCGGCTGAGGCATTCAGGAGAACTTAGAGGCAAAGATGAGAAGATCCGCACACACCAAAACGCACAATCGCTCATTAAAATCCACCTGCAGCTGCTCTCTAATTGGGCCTGGGTAGCAGGGAGAGAAAAAAGCTCACGTCTAGTTAAGGCGATATAATTGGCCGCTCTGCTTTAGGAAAGAATGAAATAAATCAGCCCCCGTCTCAGGTCGGCCCCGTCTCAACTGAATCCATTAGAGCAGATAATTGTCTTGGACGGAGGAGTGTTCGCTCGGCGTTGCCATAACGGAGTGAGAGGAGACAGTTGGCCTGCAAAGAGGACGCCTGCATTCCAGTCGCCGCATTTTTCTGATGTGAGCAGTGATGGAAAATCAGACACTGTGATCTGCCTGCACCAGTTTATCTGCAGCTTTGAAATGATGTCCAAGCTGCCGCCACATTTGCCTTATCTGGGTTTTTTTTTTTTTTCTTTTTTGCTCCAAGCTGTCAACATGGCATTTCAGCTTTGAAAAGATAACGTGCTCATTTAATTCAGGTGTGCAGAAAATACTTAGGGAGAAGCTTTTTATGATAATGAGTTTCAATGACATCAGCCTGGCTTGGTAAAAAAAAAACAAGGGATCCAAAGGATTTGGATTGATTTAACAGCAGATCAGTAGCATGAACAATTAACCCTTTAACACCAGAGCTTTAACTCCACAGTTTATATTCTTTCGACTATTGCGACTCTGTAATTGTTTATCCATTAAACATAATTCCAACAGATTCTGAAACTGAGAAAAGAAGCTTTGAACTGTTATGCAACACTTACATATACACTGTTCCCTCGCAATATCACTACTCGGCTTTCGCGATCTCTCATTCACTTTTTTTAGTGCAATTTTGTGTGTTTTTTTTTATAAATAGCCCTTTTTAGTCTGCATCCTGATTGGCTGTAGACTTTGTCAATCAATCTCCTCAGAGCCTGACATCAGCTCCTTAAAAGCTGAACGGTCTTTAAGCTGAACGTCTTGAGATTTTACGTTTTATGGAGCTCAACCTTTCGGCATTTCCCGCCAGGGGTCGCCACGGCCAATCAGCTTCCACCAAGTCGTACAGGAGGTTTGGCAGAGATTTTTACGGCGATAACATACATCTAATAAAAAGAAATAAATATACAATCAACTTGATTTAAAGGTCAAAAGTTGTGGTTTCTGAATAGAACTAGCAGACAACATCGGCCAGGAGTCTGCTGAAAAAACGGTCAACAGTCTGCAGCATTTAGGTTTGTAGGCATAGTTTTGTCGTTAATTAAATTTAATTAAAGGACAATTCATTAAAATTTAATATAAATTAAAGTGGATTTAATTTGGGTTTTGCTATAATACAGTTTATGTCAGAACAAAGACAACATATTTACAATAGAGAATATTTACATGAGTCACCAGTAAATGAGGAACGATGAAGATTGTCCAGTCTATGTGTTTACAAATGAACCATCAGTGTTTCCGTGAGCTGTAGCAAATCATATGAACCAATCAGAAGAGACCAGTCTTCATCACTCAAACCTGTTCATGGTGGACATGGAGACAAAAGAGGACTCAGTTCAGAATATTTAAGAACTTTTTAGAGCATTGCTAAAAGTTATAGATCAGACGCCTTCTTAAATTCAGTTTTTGACCAGAAACAGGTTTACAAAGACGAGGAGGGAGATGGTCTTACCTTAAAGGATAATGACTTTTCACTATACTTTCAAAAATTAAAAACATAGGGGCGCAACTTTTTGGAACTAAAATCAATTTGAGGAGGATCTGAGCTCGTTAGGAAGCTGGTTCCTTCACACAGCAGCTTAAAGGACCAGCACCCTGTTTGGTTCTGACTCCAGCTTCCAACAGCTGATTGCTTCCTGCAGATCTGAAGGTGGCTTAACTCAGATATGGAACAAGCACACCACTTTGTTTGGCACCAGTGAGAACATCTCATTCAGTGAGGGTTCAGCTTTTCAGCATCCACCAGTCAGATCAGAGCAGAATTATCCAGCTTCCTCGCCTTCATCTCCAACCGCGACTTCAAATGTGCGCTGCGTTCGCTCCATGTCAGAGCCTTTCACACAGATTTCAAAGGGAAGGACTGGAACAGGATCACATGTTTTTAACCCAAAATCTGGAGAAATCGATATATTTTTTACAGCAGTATTTCACCAAAAGAGTTTTATTTCTTGTTATATAGATAAATAAATCATATAAATATAATATATTTATTATATATTTAATGTTTTCTAAACAAAAATTTGATTTAAAACATATTTGATAAATAAATCAGTATTTAATTGATTGGTGTTGAGCTTGAGAATCTGATTGGTCGAGTAGTTTCTGATGGGTACCTATCCTTTTTTTTATAATAACCTGAAAAAGTGGCAAAAATTAGCCGACTTGCTGATCTTGTTGCCTGATTCTCCATATCGTTTGCTTCTTGTTCAGTTTAGATCAAAAAGATATTCAGATGAACCTCTACGAAGGTACAATTATTCTGCCACCAAGTGGTCTAAATACCATCTGCTCCATGGTTATCAGTTAAGAAGAATTCTTATTCCTTACACACCAAAACCCAAGACCGTTGTCACATGCAGGTTTTTGGGTTGCTTAAACGTGCATTTTTGAACACGCCCACGGTGTTCACACTGGACGAACAGGGAGGGGCTTCTACTTTTTGATGTGAAATGTCATAGCGGTGTCAATCTTATGAATGTTGCTCCAGGATTTTTCTTTCACAGTTGTATTCCGATATATGAAAGACTTGGTGTCGTATAATTCCGGAAACCTTAATTTCACCATTTTGATCAATTTTCAGTTGACAATTGAAAGGGATGCCATCCATACATCGCTACCAAATCAGAGTGCCGACTGGTCACAGTTCAACCCGGTTTAACTTTCAATGAGGGCTCAATGGCTGCAGGTTTTGTACGTAGGCCCCAAAAATGCCTTTAAAGTTGTACTTGGCTACACGTAAACCCAAGAGTTTTTAACGTGGAAACTGGTATTTATCAGTTTACATAGATTTTTGTTTAGAAAGGGCCACTGGAACACGCGTTTCTGAGGGCGGTGTGAACGTAGATGGATGATAATGTAAGTTGCACGTACCTATGATGCGAGGGTGGTGCTGTCGTACGATGTCAGTCTAGGCAGGGCTGGGATTCTTGGTCCTACCATCCTGCCTGTTTTCTGCTGACTACCAGGACCAGGTGTGTTCAAGGGACATATCGTGGACCAGGAATGAGCAGCCCTGCTCTTGTCACTAGGAAGGTGAGAGTATTGTCTCCTTACTGACCGTGTGTAATGCCAAATGTACGAGTCCACACAGACAGCACTATGTCTAATTTCCTTA
The DNA here is from genome assembly GCA_023969325.1 of Oryzias curvinotus. Lineage (NCBI taxonomy): Eukaryota > Metazoa > Chordata > Actinopteri > Beloniformes > Adrianichthyidae > Oryzias > Oryzias curvinotus. The sequence goes on from CM043728.1 coordinate 19,604,285, forward strand.
TTTCGAGACACACTTGCTTTAAACGTTCTTCACCCTTGTGTGTTGCATAAGTGTTCTCTATGACCTGTCGTCCCGTAAAAAAGGCGCATGAACATTTTTCCTCTATAGGGTCAACCCAGATCGACCAAGCAGGGAGGAAAAATACAAACGTATTGATGGATAAAATGGGTCCATTTTTTTTGAAGCGGCAGACTAATAAACCTTTTATACAACCCAGACTTCTGCTAAAATAATCTTTCGGTCAGACTGACTTTTTAATCAAAGAGGCTCCGTTTTCCTTTTTTATTGTCATCATAATAACTTTCTGGATTCAGCATCATCTGAGAAATGCTGCGCATCCCTCATGGCTTGTTGTTAATTTATCAGAGTTTTATATGTTTGAATTTTTTCCAGGTCATGTTGTGCGCTGAGAGTTTGAAGCCAAATAGACCCACTTAATGAAGACATTACAGTTATTGTGTGTCACAGCAGCTCATGTGGGCTATGCCGTATCATTAAGATAAATGACACGGCGCATCCACACAAAAAACACACAAACACACACACACAAAGCCATCACTGCGCTCACGGTTGTGTTTTAGCAGGAGGACCATATTCTGTTTACCCCTCTGGCTCTCCTTGTTTCATTCTGTCTTTATCTCCCCCTGCATCTCTGCCTCTCTTTCAGCACAAAATGGCAAATTGCTCCATTTCTCACCACTCACTGCCTCCCCATCCAACACCCACCCCTCACCCCCCGCTCATCCAGTCATCTGGTTATTAACTCCAAACACATTAAACCAACAGCAGCGCGCGAAATTCCCCAGACCGTCCTAGTCAGCATAAAAAGGCTCATGCAGCACTTTAGAGCACACACCTGGGTCAAAACGCAAAATGGATTCAGCAGAGAAATTCAAACACCCACAACTTTATCCAGGAAACCAAGTTAAACCGAAAAAAAGTTTGGTGATTAATCAGCTTCTGGACGATTTTACAGTATTGGCGAGAAGTTCTTTTATTTTGTCGGCCTCCCAGACTGCTTTTCTCCTGCCATGTGATACCAGATGACGACAATACTAATGCAGAGGGATTACAGTGATCCGCATATGTCCGTTTGCCGCTTTCACGTGCAAAAACTGTAGTTTAGCTGGCGCTCCAAGCAAGTATTAAGTCTCGGATTTTATCTCCAGCCCCTTTTTTAATTAATCCGGTTATTTGGTGTGTTCCAATGTCTGCACACGTTTGATTGGAAGGAATATTTCACAGCCCGGATCTTTGGTGGAAAATAAGCAGGTTTATCCTTGATTCTCTGTTCTGTTGGGCTCAGCAGAAGCCGAAAGAACTGAGCAGGAAAATAAACATCAAGTTCTTCCAGACTTTTAATGAAAAGGAAAAAAAGATTTTGACTCTTGCTGTTCATTTAAGATTTTCCTCAAACGATGGCGAATTAAACCAGCTGGAAATCAATGTCTCGGAATTTGCTAAAACAAACTTGCATCACATCCTTTATGCAAAGTTGATTTGACTTTTCTGTTTTTGCCCGTTTCTTGTCGTTTTTGGTTCCTGCATTTAAACTTTACGCTCATTAATGACCAATTTATAATGAAATATTAAATTAACGCTCAGAATGTCAGACAGTGCAACACTGTGGCTGATGTTCACTAATGTTCACTAAGCCAATTATAGTCCTGTATGCAGTGAAATAGAGCCACTTAACAGTTTAAATGTTTGCTTCAAAAATGTAAAACTCTGTAGAAGTACACATCTCTGTGTTAGCGTGCTACATGATAACATTTCAATGCTGTCTTTAACATAAAAAAATGACACAGGTATGAGTATGATCTTTGGTAGAGGTCTCCTGCACAGTGGCTTCAGTTTGCACCTCCACTTGACCGGAGATTCATGACATTAGGAAAACTGTTTTCTGGAGCGTTAGCTTCAAGGATTGGCTTAAAGCCTTAGTCACATGCAGGTCTTTGGGTTGTCCGGGTCCGTGGAGGGCCATGGAGAGGAGCGGTACGGTTGTATGGTGAAGTATTCATCATGCGGATGGAAGTTACACACTCTGATGACGTAGAGATGATGCTGTCAAACGGTGTCCTTACGCCACACTAGTCGTCAGGAAGATGTGAGTACCGGTTCGTTACTGATCACGCACAAGTGTCGCACACACGGGGTGTACTTGTAGGACGCCTGTAGGGTGTCCACACAAACTACACTGTCTAATGTCCTTATTTCTAACTGTCAGGCGCACTATTATCTTATGACAGGGGTCCGTAGGGTTCGAGGGGTTGAAAAATGAAAAATCCATGGGACACGCTTGCTTCTAACCTACTTCACCTTCATCAGTTGTATAAATGTTGGCTTTGACATGTCGTCTACAGCATACCTGTGCATGAGCACAGAGCAGTCTAGGACCTTGATGTTTTGTGTGTGTCCTGTACAGGTTAGCCCATTTTTCGACGGCCCGTATTTACCTGTAGGGGCAGTCGCGACTATTGGTGTAGCTGCTGAGAAAGGGGCATTTCCCGAACTCCTCTGTTGACTGTAAAGGCCCGTACACACCGGGACGAATATTCGGCAGGCGTTATTCGCCAGCGTTTTTCGCCACGTCTTTTGTGTTCACACCCAGGCGATTTTCGCTGACGATGAGCCGACTGAACATGCAATTTCATTCCCTGACATTAGATGGCGCTGTACACAAGGTAGTCGCTTGTCACTCAGAAGAAGAGAGCCACTATTTACGCGCTTGTCAGAAGAACATGGTGAGTTTTATCGACTGGTACAAGAGCTGAAAATGTATCATGAGCGTTTTCGGGGATATTTTAGAATGTCTGTCATTATTTCTTTGCGGCAGTGTAGCCGCTACTTGGCGTCTATCTTCTTTGCTGGTATGTGTGCTCAGAAAGGCAGTGTTGTGTTTGAGCGCCCCCAAGTTGTGTTTTACTGTAACTTCAGAAGCTCCAGACAGTGGCAAAACGCAATTCTCATGTTGAATGATTTACCAAGCAAAAAGAAAAACGAACCCCTTTTTTTGACCTTAACGGTCGTTTTTCGCGTCGTTGCAACTCTCATTGGCTAGTTAGCGAATACGAATGATCTAGTAAGGGTAAACACAGCAGTCCTTCTTGAAACTCCTACATGCATTAGAATCTGATAGCACAAAGTTATTTTACTGTTGCTTTGCATCTTGGGTGTCATTTTGGAAGGCTTTAAAATGTCTCCTTCAAAATAAAAGCAAACATGAATTTGGGTTGAGGTAATGCAGACTTGGGTCGACTTCCTAAAAGCAAAGCAAATAAAAACTATTCTTGTAACTCAATGTCAGCAGCTGTGTTCAAACAACAGCTTCTCCTCACGTGTATTTTTAATCGTTTATCCCTTTGAGAGCTGAAAACAAGAAGCTCCTCCACGCAAACTTCACCCAGAAAGAAGAAATTGCCTCAGGGTCAGCGTGTGACCCAGATATTTTCCAAATAACAATCGTACCCATTTAAAGTAAAGACTGCCAAACAAGAGGTCAAAGTTTCCTTCACACCTGCAGAATTTTAACAGCAACAAAGATAAAAATCCTCCAGACACAACAGAAAGAGACAGCCGAGAAGATCTGCTTCCTCCAGCCAACAACCAGACTTGGCAACCAACTGAAACGGAGGGAAGATGGAGTAAAAGTGTAGCAAGTGTGGAAGAGAAGATCCCAAAAATCCATCAAAGGTTTCAAATGAAAGATTTTAGGCTCCGCCTCCCACAGTCAGAGTTTTGATGAGTGTCACTTATGTTGTCCCTTCTCTTTTTCCCAATTTGTATTGTCGTCCTCAGCAGAGTTTAATAGAACTAAGACAAGCCCAGAATTTGGTCCAAAATCGAGTCTTTTCAGGACACATAAAGGTCTAATTATTGACCATTTTGTGTCAAAAATCGCCAGATACATTTTTATTGTCACTAATACATGTAACGTGCAGCCTTCGATAACTATAAACAGGAAATTAAAACTAAGTTCTTGCCAGCTAAACGTGCAATAAACATTCGAAGAAAAACAGTAATACAAGTAATGGGTGTTAAAAATGTTAAATATTACAGAAAACAGTGCAAATCTTTTGCAGAGTTCAAAAAAATGCAGCTTCAAGTTTGTCTTTATTTTGGCTCCTTTTAAATATCACTTTTCAGCAGAAAAAAGAATTGGTGGCTGCTGACGGCTGAAACAGAAGTCGAGGAGTCAGAACATTTATGAAGCTTCAAATCTGGGTCACCCAAAGTAAGAAGTTAATTAGATCTGATGCCCTGAGCTGAAAAGTCTTGAATTTCTACCATTTTTCTGCTGTTGCCTTTCTTTACTTTTTATTTTAAATCAGACAAAAGCAGAAAATGATCTCAGACTACAAGCAGAAGACTTTTTGGGCAATCGATCTAATCTATCATTTATAAGAAAGTCGTGTTTTTTTTCTTCTCCAGACTGTTTTTGAATATTTGGTCATAAATGGAAAGCAATGGTTTTCATGTAAAGTAGGAAAGTCTGTTAAAAACTGATTCAAATCTGAATTCTTTCACACAAAAAACAAACAAAACAAAAAAAAAGTCAAGAAGCAAAAACACGACAATGACATTGTCATCAACAAAGAACAGGATCTCATCTCTTCTTCTCAGGGGATACAAGCAGCAAATGAGCTGTTTAAAAAGAATCTATTGGTACATTTTCAATTTAATATAAAAAAAATGTTTTTTATTGTTTCTTAAATATGGTTCATTATAAATTCTTAAAACTTTTGACGAATAAAGATTTAAAACTTTATATAAATATTCTCTCTTTACATTTTAATTATGTAAAAAGGCGAACAACCAGAAAACAGGCAGCAGAGTTCATATGTCTTCATACTTGTCAGACATAAATCAAAGCGTCATTCTAGTGAAAACAATTCTGAAATCTAAAAAAAAAAAGTAATTAAAGTGTTTTTTTGCAGCAAAGCGTTTACCTGCAGATAAATCTGAAGTGATGAACAGGTGATGACAGGCTAACGAGACCCAACAATGGGAAAAAGAAAAGCTTAAAAATGTGTATAATGATTAGTAAGTCAATATTAAGGAAAGTCTACAGAAAAAAAGAAAAATAGCAAGTCTGAAAATAGTGAATAATAAAATGCTAAGACCAAAAACAAAACAAAACTAAATTAGGTTAAAAATAATGAATTAGCATAAATGAGATTATTTAATCATCTCAATAATATCAGTAAATGTCTAAAACATCAACATTGCCCATTGCTTCATTTATTTATTGTTAACCCTTTAACCCTGGAGACACATGAACAACACACAATCTTTAAACTACCATAACGTTTACTGGAGCTGCAGCTACGGTGTTAAAGGGTGAACAGTGTCTGACAACAGTGGAGAAAAAAAGAAATTGGCTTCAAATCAGGCCAATTCAAACCAATGGGTTTGTCCATCTGTTTAGGCTTTTTCTTATTAGAACACAACAAACTGAATGTTGTACCTGAGGTCTGTGAGGTCTGAGCTGTGATGAATGTTTCATAAATCAGGAGAAGGTGTCTTTTCTACACAAATATTTCCACGTTCTGTTGGACTGAAGTGATTTTCTGAGTGTTTATGTTGGATCTCATCAAAAAGTAAAAAACAGGCTCAATAGGGTTTTTTGTTTTTCACATGATTCCCCTTTATATTTTGTTTATTACTTGAACTTGTGGATTGTGTGACATTTATGGTGTCATTAAAATACCATCAAGCGTTCACAAACGTTATTAAGAGGATCCTGCCCCAAAACAATAACTCCTTGATTTAATCCAGGAGTGTTTAATGTCTTGGTGCACTTCATTCCTGCTGATTTATTTATTGTTTCAAGAGACTCTTTGCAATTTCAAAAATGTGCTTTCCAGTGGGATGGAAGTACCACGTCTCCTTTCCTGTCTTCCCCTTTTTCTCTCTACTTTCCTCCCACACTCCATGTCTCATCAGGAGTGTCATCAGCACCCACTCCGGCTGATGCCTGTTAATATGGCAACGCTTTTGTCTGCCCAATCGCTGCTGCCGTCTCTATTGTTTGCATTCACACTTGACGAATTCATCAAAGGCAGAAAAAAAAGGGGGAACTGGAGAAAATAGCAGTTTCACACAATTGACTGTGCGAATCTGGCACAGCGAGTCTTTGTCTTGTCTAATTTTTGCACATTTGTTCAGAGCTGCCTGGTAAAAATGCAGAAACCAGCCGGAACCGACAAGCCGATGGTGGACGGACGCACCTTTGCTCTGTGGAGGGTTCTGGCTGCGGTCTCGGAGGATGTTGATCTGGTAGACGGCTCCGTACGGCTCAAAAAGCTCCTTCAGCTCCTTCTCCGACCAAGAGCGCGGGATCTGTCCTACGAACATCTTGATGGCGTCTGGATCCGGCTGGTCCGAATGCTCCAGCGCGCCGTTCATCTTTCCGGCTGTGCCGTTACTGTTGGGGAAGCAGAAGGAGAAAAGGCCCGTCAACAACCAGACCATCAATCTCTGTAAAAACAGCAACTGGCCTCCACCTTTCAGGAAGACACTGATCCACAGGATATAAAACCCTTTAAAAACCAGGAGAATGATACGGACAATCTGTCACAGAACCAATCCAGCCCACATACTCTTCCTCACAATGCAGGAAAAGGTCTTCAAAGCAGCCCCCAGCCCCTCACCCTGAGGGACTCGGTAACAGCCACACTAATAAAATTCTCTTGAGTGCCTGAGCGGCTTGTTCCTGCTAGGCGAGACAGCTTTCAATTCTGGTTTTACACTCCGATATCCCCAAAGCCGGCAATTTTTCTCTGAAACGGACCAGACACATCAGAAAAACGGACGTTTCTCTGCGGCGTGTGGATTTTAAATGGTGGGGGAGGTGGCGCTGCATTTTCAGGGTGTCGGTTACTCAACGGTGACGGCCTGTGGCGGCAGAGGTGGAATACCAATGCCTCCCTGACGAGGGCAAACCCAAACGTCCATCTTGACTGAAGCAGGAGGATTAAAGCAGGAGGTAAGTGACCACCATCTTCATCACAGCCTGCAGTCCGTTAGGAAAAAAAGGTAAAACATGCCTCTTTATGGTTATTAACGGCAGCAGAAAGAATCCTCTACAACACTAAAGCTGAACAGGAAGAGTGAAGGACGAGGGGGGGGGGCATAAAGAAACCACCATGCAGACCTTTGGACGCGGGCCATCCATCTTTTGCAGAAAGAGCCGAGGCGCTCGGAGGAGAGTTCTTTAAAGGACCGAAAGGACATGTCAAACAAAAACCGGACAAAGAGTCAACGAGGCGAAGCGGTGCTAAGGATCCTCGGGGGCGCTCCCCACTAAGCTGTCCGTTAACCGCGGCGGCGGCGGCGGCCTAGGTGTGCAGGGCGGCCGAGGATGGGAGGTGAGAAGGTCTGTCGCAGACTAATGTTCAGACGTCGGGGTTTTTACAGCTGATGTTTGCGTGAACGACAGAGACAGTACTTCTTTGTTGGCTGTTTGTGGTCGGGGAGGGGGCGGCACAATGGCTGGAGTCAGGAGCGCCTCCCTCGGCCGGGACGCTGACACACTCTGCCGCCAACACAATGAGCGACTTCACGCCGGAGGCCTCACAGAGCCGTCAGTGTCGGCTTTCCTGGTGGGTCTGCAGAGGGATGACGAGGCGTTTAACTGATGCCGGCTAAGCTTTAGCATGAACATATTTGTGCAGGCGGGCCCAGCTCGGCAGGTGAGTGCCCTCAGGTTAAGATTAAGTCGTAGAGTGGATCCACTCCATCTCCCTCCCTCGTTTCCTCCCCCCCCCCCCCCCTCCATCACTCCCTTCTCTATTTGAGCCAATTGTTTGCTTTAATGGCTCGAGCGCCGCTTCCATCACTCCGGTGTCCCTGCAGCACAGGGCCCGGACTGATCAGCACTCAAAGCATTTACGTGCACGGCTCAGAGCGTGTGCGTGCACGGCTTGAAGCGTGTACATCCACCGCCGTGCTGTAAAAAAAAAGGGTCTGAATCAGCCGTTTCAGGCTTTTATTCTCACAGCTGCCTCGTTCAACCAAACTAATGCTGCGTTTAGAGCGAAGCGCCGTTGCGGATTTAATCATGAATAAACACACTTCCTAAGGAGATGATCCATTACAGGAGACCAATAGACTGTAGAACAGAAGTCTAGACCCAATTAGCTCTGTTTAGGGTCACGGGGATGCTGGAGCCTATCCCAGTTACTGTTGGGTGAAGGTCCATTACAGGGCCACACACACCTAAGAGAGTCATCAATCGACCGATGAAGCATGTTTCTGGACTTTTGGAGGAACAGGAGAAAAACTATGATGCACAGATAGAACAGCCAGGATTTGAACTAGCACTTTCTTGCTGTGAGGGAGGCTGCTAACCACTACACCATTATGTCCAAAGCTACGTTCACCCCACTCTCAGCAAAGCTTGTTCAGGGGACCACTTCTACTAAATCTGCGTAGACATGTGTATGTGTATAAACTCTCGCATCGCTACGTAAGTCTATGACCGTTTTTGGGCTCAACATACAAAACGCGCGACCACTGAGATGCGTTGAAGGTTAAAGCAGGTTAAACGTCAGGGACTTGGATCCGTTAGCGTCCCTTTTAATTCACAGTCGTACCAACCGTTTGCAAAATGATCAGGAAGGATTTTGTGCGGTTTTGTGTCCGGCTGGAATTCTATGACATCAAGTCTGTCGTATATCAGATAGAAATGTAAAAAGGAGATGAAGATTCAAAAAGCGTTGGTTCTAAACTCAACTCAGATTTGGATGTCGGCCCAAATAACCGCTACGGTATATCAACTCTGAGCTACGATGCTGTTGTTGAGGATTAATCCTCCGTAGTCACACATTATTAGTCCAATTCATCCAATTTTCTCTTACATAGATCAATACAAAAAAGTCGTTTCATTGGACAATTCTAGACCAAACCACCCTTCATAAATAAAAAATCTTCTTTATTTATTTATCAATTTTTTATGAATAACCTAAGATGACGACTTCCTGGCTTTTTTACTGACCAAATGTTTGCGTAGCAGGTCAAAGGTCAGCGCGACAGTACACCTGCTGCTTTGGATCGTCAGGTATTTAAGACCTTATGACCAAATATTCTGTATGAATACGATTCATTCAAGGAATTACCAAGGACTGCTGGGAAAACTGCAGATATGTAAAACTTAAAACTCTTTCACAGTTAAGTATTATCAAAATTTGACTTTATACATTTGCAAAAACGTAGAAGTGTGCAAAATCACAAAGAATATATAAAAATATCAACCAACGTAACAGACAACTAAACTTAAGAGTAACATTACTAATACTTTATATTAACAAGTTCTTAATTTCTCTGCTGCAAAAAATACACATTTGTTCCAAAGAAATGTCAAAAGTCAAACTGAACACATTATTGGCCAACAGTAAATATCTATCGAGCTGATGAGCAACATCAAATCTGAGCTGAAGCAAACACAGAGACCATTATCCTGCATCTTTTTTTCTGCCATAGGAAACACAAACATAAATGGTTTATAGTAGAGCCCAACCACCTCGCCCCCCACTGATGGCAACTACAACAGCTCCGTCCTTTCTGGCCTTGTTCACAGCAGGAGTCCAAAAGTGTGGAGACTAATGTTCCACATGCGGGACGGAGCGAGCAGAAGAAGCACAGAGGAGATGGATGCAGATGAAGCAGGAGTCAGCACAGCTCAGCATGGGTCCCACCCCCTTTCCCGCCGCGCTCCACCCGCCTGCTTCAGGCTGGCCGGGCCGCTCTAGCTTCAACCGCAGCACAGACACGCCGCTCGCTGCGTTTGGACAGCCACGGTCTCGGCGACGGGGATGTCAGCGAGGTGTGTAACCGTCTTGTGGGGACACTAATCTTGTTGACAAACAGAGTAAGAAACATCAGCCCCCACCCCGGGGAGAGGAGCGACCAAGGTTAGCATCTGCTTCCAAACAGCAAAACAAACCCACAGAAACAGGATAAGATCAGACACTACACTAACACACTTTACAGTGTGGCTGCTGTGGAAGTACACTTCATTCTGTCGGCTTCCTCTTCTGGTAAATTTCCCTTTATTTGTCTGTTCACTGCTGTTGTAGCAGCCCTTGTCTGCTGTGACTGCTGCACCTGCGACCCGGTGATCGGGACATCATGGATGGATGAGAAGACCGTTTCATTTCTTTTTTTGAGAGCCCTTTTTTTGGAGTGTACATTGTATGTATTTACTGTATGCTGATGATGCAGTGTTTCATACAACAAAATTATGACATATTTGAACGTAAATATCCAGTCATTTACAGACTTTACATTTAGTTCTTATGTGAATCCTATTGACTGACTTATCTGACAGCTGAACTGACCAAATGAAGTCACTTCAGGGTGTGTCCAAAGTCCTTCACTACCCACTACATAGTGCACTATTTAGTGTGTTTTCCATTTTGTAGTGCTGTCCAAATCTACAATTCCAAAATCGAGTTCCCAAGAAATTTCCCAGAAGTCTCTGTGAAAACCAGTGTGCATTGATGCTCACTAGATTAGCGAATATAGACGACAATGCATTGCATTTGAACAACTTTTGCAAACAAAAAATTATTTTAAATGTATTATTCTTAATAAACTGTCAACGTTTTCGTCTTCAGAACACAGTGGACTCAAAAAGCTGTCGTAGAACACTCATTTTGATTAGATTTTTACTGTGACGTCATATTCGGTGGGAAAAAAAAGTGTTGAGCGTGGTTTCCGAATTACTCTTAAAATCCAGGGCACTAGATAGGCCAACACTATATGGTTTTTTAGTAGTTAAGGATTAGGGCGGTAGTTCACACATAGCCTCAGTCGACATGTTTTTGCAATATGGTCAATAAGCAGTGATTGGTCCGAGTCCGTCCTGAGTCAACGTTTCTACGGCAACCACTCTCGCCAATCAGGAGTGAGCTTGTTGTAAGGCCCCATCCCTCACAAAATAAGTCAATTACACATTTTCAACATTGGAAATTGCAGCCACCAGACTCCACCTATTTGAGGGATATGATTGGCTAGTTTATAACTTGAATAACAATGACTGTTTATTTCTTCATAGAATTTTATGGGTACTTTCTGTTTGGAACGACAGGGAAAGGGGTTACTCAGTCCAGTTCTCATATACAGTCAATGGTAAATCCAGTTTAAAATGTTGTTTTTGTTCTATAAATCTGAGTATCAGCTGTCTGATGGATCACATCTACTGTTGATGCAGATCCACAGTAGAAGAATGAATTACAAGGGAGTTGTTCACGACACACTTAGGGAAACAAAAGCAGAAGAAGCCCACGGCTCCTCTGATCAAAGCTGCACACACTTAACCCCGACTGAATGCACGAGCGGCGCCTTGAAAAAGGTTATTACACACCGACACGCCGAACAAAACACACACCGAATTCATTTCACAGGCCTCAATGTTGTCTGCCGCCGAAACAAAACCATAAACAAGATTAGCAACTTCTCTGCAGAACACACAACACAGGAGGCATGTTGTTTTCCTCCCCGCAATCCCAGCCTGAAACCAATGGTGTCATTGGCGCTGCGAGCAGATTAGCGGTCGGAGCTAAATGAGCGGCAGGCTGCATTAACCGACCTGCAGCGAGGCAAAGTGACGACCGGGGGCCCCCGTGCAGAAAGCAGGGATTGTTGTGTGGCCTGTGATTCACTTGAACTTCCATGTAAACAGCGTTCCACCCACATTTGATGCAGCTCCGGCACGCCGTGCACGCCACGTTTCTACATTCACTATCAATACGCTTTCACTGCAGCTTTGATGGAGCCGGTATCTCTGAATATCCATGACCGGCTGAAAGGCCCGGGTCTAAGTGGGACTACTTGATTGCCTTTGCACGCTTGTGTGTATGTATGTATGAATTTCCGGTTGTCATGGAGACGTGACGGTAAATGTGTTGCAGGGAAACGATCAGATAAATGTCACAGTTGCTTAATGAAGCTGCACCGGTGCCCCGACGCTCAGCTATCTCTGCGCTAACGAGCTACTGTATGCCGGCAGCCGCTAATGAGAGGAAAGGCGTGCATGCACACACACACACACACACACACCACACACACAGACATTCTTCCGTTTGCCCGTGTCACATATGTTTGTCCGTCAATAAAAAACTATCTTCTAAGAATTAGAACGGCCTTGTTAGATCCTGTATTCACTGTCTGTGCAGGAGATTTTAGCAAAACAAAACATATTTAATTCAATTATATAGATAACTGATGAAACAGTCAAAGCTATTGTGTAAAAATATCATTGCACTCAAAAAAGAAAGAAAAAGTTTATGTGTGTTTGCTCACTGAACAATCCCCACGAGAGTTAAAATGATCATTTATATTTTTGAAAATATGTTGTTAAAAAATGTTTTAAAGAAAACTTAATGAAAGATGTTGCCTTGTGTCCAGCTGCACTTGTACAGCCCCTCCACTAGGAGAAAAGAACTTCTTTTAAAGATTGAACAACAGATATAGCTCATTTTTAAATGAGCATCCATCCCTCCATTTCAGTCGTGTATCAGCGTTAGGCTAACTGAATAATGCCAAACGTCTTTGACTCGATCAGCATCTTCAGATTCTCCAACAGTGTAAAGAATACTGTGGTGCACAATAAGTGCGGTTTTAGCAAAAAAAAAAAAGAAAGTCCTTTTTTTATTTTACCCCCAAATTACTTCATTTAGTTCCGGTCCAGCTTCATGATTTTATGCCGAACACAAAACTTCTAACAACACTGATGTAATCCTGTTTATTGCTGTGTTTACTTACATTTTACAGCTTTTAGTTTCTGGGATTAAAACACTAAAAGTTGTGTAAAAATGTGTCCGCTTGACCAAAAAAATAAACTTAAAAAGGAAATTGTTTTGCATTTACCTTTATAACATTTACATCTATTGTTCTAGAACCAAAATCTGTTTTGTTATTTTTGGGAAATTCAAGAGAATAACATGAATGTAGTTTCGTCTGAAATTTGTCTGTAATGCCACAGCTGACAGATACAAAAGGAGAAATTCTTGCATAATGAAGGTAGTCCAGATGATGACGGTGCACCGAGACTAAACTGAACAGCATAAATTGTTATTTGGAGTTTAAAATCAACCCCATTGTGTCTGAATATGTGCCACAAAAACAGCAGAAAGTGCAGGTCGGGACTCCGCTGTGCTTTAAGTCACATATTTATTCAACATAAATAAATAACCTGCAAATGCAATGCAGCAGGAAACCCTAAAACAAAACACAAATCTGTTTTTAATGTGTATTTGTGAACTCCTGTGCGGGAACTGGCTTTTTTATTCAAACGGAACGCAGTCATGGATGAATCTGTCAGAGTTAATTCACGTCATTCCTTCCTGTCTGCGCTTTCTTTACCAATAAAAAATAAACTTTTTTCTGTACATTAGTCACAGGGTTTCCTCACATGCGGCAGATTTACTGCCAAGAAGAAACCTGCGTCACTCACGTGTGGAAATCCACTTCAAATTACATCGCTAAAATAAAAGTCCTGCAGCCAGATCTAAACCGTTCTCAACTTCAGATGTCAACATGACACAAACAAATATCCAAATATGAGCCCCAAATAGACCTTAAACACCACAGCTATTTCGGAGTACAGAGTCCATAATGTCTTTTCACAACATTTCTGCTCTTTTCAGGTAAAACTTGGAAGAAAGACAAGACGAAGAGACAAAGACTAAGAGGCTGACTAAATACCCAGCATCCCCTCAATCCATGGCAGCTTCTTGGCAAACCCTTCTGATAACAGAAGAGGAAAACTTCTGGCTCGATCCACATGTGAAAGAATGGGAACGGGACGGGAAGAATCCCAGCAGTGCCAGCAGTGGGACAGAAAGCTGGATAAACAACCCTGCTGCCTGGATAAAGTGTTTAGTTGCTCTAAAATCAGCTGAGAAAGCAGCCAGACGGATTCAAGTACTTCTTAAAATGGATCATTTTGTCATATCTTGTTGAAAACTAGTGGCCAAAAACACATTTTATATATATATATATTTTTTTTTTACACAAACCTAATACAATGACAGAAAAATATTTTATCTCCTTCCAAACATTGGAGTTACAATAATTGTTTTTTTTCCCCTTCAGGTCAGAATCTGAAAATCGTTCCAGTGAACCAGACCTCAGAAAATGTCCTTTATATAAGCTCGGCCTACTAAAAAAAACTGTCAGCTGACTTTGACCTAATATTTTTCAGATATGTTAGGCAGCACTACTTCAGGTTACTTTTCTTTGCTGATGATACTCGCCTATTCCTGTAAGGCAGGAGTGTCCTAACCTTTTTTTTATAATAATAACATGAAATTCAAATGAACTATTTCAATAAATTTTCCTGCAATGGCATACTTCTTCACATAGATCAGTGGAAGTTTGAACAGGGGAGGCATTTAGTCCCTGTCGCTGGACTTTGGACATGTCCACTATACAGTACCAGGATAGAAGAACCCCTTGATGGGATAAAAGGCCAAAATGATTACACTTTCCTATTTCTTAAATTGCTGTATGACGTCATCCCCTCATATGCTAATGATGTCATTAGCATATCATTTGCATATTTTTCTGAGGAAAAAGACATAGTGGGAAACACTAAAAAACGAGTAAAAATATCCTTACACTTCTAAAATACTAATCTATTTAGCACCAAAGTTTACTAAAAATGTTCCTTAATTAATTAAAATGGGGGGGGGGGTCTTGCTGTTACATCATCATTTGTTGGTAATGTTTCCAGTTTTAGACGATGCTGCCTTTAAAACGTAAAGATATTTATTATTCTTAATATGGCTGTTTTTTTTAACAATCTTGGTAGAAAATAAACATAAATGTTTATTTATTATGCTTGGAAAAAAATAAATAAATTAATAAAAAATAATCAAGCACAAAATTTTAAACAGGTTTAAAATCCTGGCACTGGACTAAAGCAAAGTGTGCTCTATGATTGCTGATGAATACATTCCATAAGTGTTGGTGTTTTTGGGGTCTACATTTCATAAAATGGGCTTTTCCGTGCGCCGTTCCTGGAATGATCCTCCCTCCAGAATGCTTTCCAGCTCACATCAGCATGACTGGAAGTCTCTGCGTGAGGGTTTCGTGAAATAAGCGAAGGAAGGGAAAGGAATTACAGCGTCTTTAAGCCTCAACACCAGATTGGTCAAATCCAGGCAGCAGCAGCAAAATTTCCCCCCCCTTAATCTTTAGCACACTTTCTCTCGTCTTTACCCCACTTCACCTCCTCCCCTTATCTTGTTGCTATGGGAACAGCAGTGCCGACAGGCCACGGGGTGATGAGAGCTCGGGGCATTGGGTGTTGGAAAGCGGGTTCTTTGGATGACAGCTCTGCGAGTCTTTGTCTGACTCATGATGTTCGCCTTTCTTTGACTTATCTACAGCTGGATGAGGCCTCCAGCTCCCCCCCCCCCCCACACCCCCCCCCCCCACCCCCTTCATCATATCCTCTCAATCAATCTCTGGTGTTTGTGCTTTTAATGAGAAACAGCTTGTTTGCGATGCGAGCCTGCATGCATGCCCGCGCGTCCCCGTGATGAAATGGCAACGGCTCTGACTGTTTGGCATGGCGCTGTGGCTGCATTCTGCCAAAAGTCATCATCTGACTCGCCGACGGGGATGATGACCCATTTGACTAATGCTTCTTCACAAAACAGGCCAGCGACGCCAATCCAGCGAGGGAAAAAAAATTAAAAAAAGAGTTGTTGGGGGGGCGGGGACACAGATGAGTTACCTTTGCACGTGGTTCCTCCTTTGCGTGAACAATACCCCCCTGCTGGGATCATGCCCAGTGGTCGTGTCACTTCTAAAAGGGCCGTGTGAGTGCAAAACCGCGGGGAAGACACTGAAAACAGGTGCGACAAAGGTGACGGAGCACGACGTCCTGCCAGGATCAACAACACAAATGCATTTGTTGAACCAGTTTCAGCTCCAGCGGGTCCCAATGTGAGAAACCACTGCGACAAACGCAAAAAAGAAAACAAAAAAACTACTTTCTGTGGAAAAAGAACAACGTGCCTCGGACAATTTAATCAGCCCTTATTGCTGTTCTCGGTCGGTGTGATGGGTGTTTGCGGCGACGACGCTTGGAGCAACAGCTTGAGAGAGGTGAGGCTGAACACGGTGAAGACACCCAGCCAGAGGAAACCTTTTTATTGGGCTGCGTGACAGGCCCATGCGTCTGTGTGTTTGTGTGGCGCGAGGGAACAAGGCCCGGCGCTGCCGAGCAGTTCCTTCCCTCTGTGAAGACACATCTGTTAGCTCTCGTTTGCTTCGTAATTCGCCTCGTAGATCATTTCAGGGTTCAAAACAAGCGCGTTTGACCACAGGCACTTTCTACAAACAACACAACTCCAGCTTTTTGTGCGTTCCTCTGCATTTAAGTCATAAGAAGTGTTTACACACCAACAGTCTACCACCCGACTCATCTGTACTTGCTCAAGAGTTTCACATTGGTTCTAATACGACCAAAAAGAATGCAAAGCCTAAGAAGTAACGTTGAATCAAAAGTCTAATGCCTCAGTCCCTTGGATGGTGGTTGACCCGGCGAGTTTTTCCGCCGGGTCAACCACCATCCAAGGGACTGAGGCAGACTCAGTTTAGCCCATGGTGTTCTCACTGGAAAAGGCACAGAGAGGCGTCCTCTCCTTTGTCAGTGCTTTTCCGTCACCTTAGGTTGAAAGAAGCTTGGCGCGAA
Source organism: Oryzias curvinotus (assembly GCA_023969325.1). Classification (NCBI taxonomy): domain Eukaryota; kingdom Metazoa; phylum Chordata; class Actinopteri; order Beloniformes; family Adrianichthyidae; genus Oryzias; species Oryzias curvinotus. The sequence continues at coordinate 19,620,996 of CM043728.1, forward strand.
ATGTCAAACGGTACAAATCTGGTGAATTTTGTTCCAGACTTTTTTCTGTCACAGCTGTATTCCGATATCTGAAAGACTTGGTGTCATACGATTCCGGCTGCACACAAACCGTAATGATTAATTCCTCCTTCAAGATCAAAAATGGACGCCATCCAAACATCACTACCAAATCCCAGTCCCTGATTGGTAAAAGTGCTACCTGGCTGAACTTTCCACACACACGTCCAGCTGCATGTTTTGTATGGAAAGCCCACAAAACAGTATTAAACATGTGTGTAGCTACACGTGAACGTGAGTTTTGAACACGGAAGCCTGAAACCTGCGTTTACTTGAGACTTTTTATTGAAAGTGGTCACTTGAATGCACGTTGCTGAGAGCGGTGTGAAAGTAGCTTTACAGTTCCCATGTTTCAAAGGACGTCATAAAAAATGGAATGTACCGTCGTCGCACATGTGGTAAGTATATCATGAGGTATTTATAAGGATAATGTAAGTTACATGAACTTGTACCTCTAGAAAAAAAAGTGCATGAAAATTTCCTTTTTGTTTGGACGACCTTCAGATTTACACCTGCGCACAGGTTTCCTTTTTTATTTTTTTAACCTGCAGACAACCTGTGTCCACCTGTAAGCGACCAGGACTTCAGATTACAGCTGGTTAGGAAACAAGACTTAAACTACAGTCTTAAGTAATCAGGACCAAGTTCAAGCTTGCTCTAATATCTTGGTTATCTGATAGTGGTGCAGTTTTCTTTGGGGACAACTTGGCAACCTACCTGGCTTCAAAAGTCTTCAGTTCACCATAGATAAATTCCATATTTCCTGAGGTCAGATGCTTGTGTCCATAGAAACAGAAACACTCATAAAGTGCCTGATCAAGCCTCAATCCCGATTATCTTTAAAGGTAGGACTTTCTCTACACATGTGCGGCTCAGGGTTTGAGTTTCAGACTCTACTTTTAAATGTCCAAGAAAAGCAACGATTCAGTCAGAGTTTGTGTGTCTTGAAGAGGTTTGGGTTGGAGAACGTCTTCTCATTCACCTTTAAGGGCCACTTTAAGCTGTGCGTTTCCAGTCACTTTGCTCAATCAAATCTGGCAGATTCTGCAGAGTTTACTGAAGGCTGGATGAACCCTGGATCTCATATGGCTGACAGATTTCCACCGAGAGCAGCGGGACGCCTCCTCTCCTCCTGAACAGAAAATGCCTCTTGAAATGGGCTGTTAATGCCCACCGGAGTCATTTTGTCTACGATAATACTGTACAAGTGGAGGGGCTGGGCTGCAGGGGAGCGGGGCAGAGAGCGGGTGATGGCATTAAGGGATATTAGGGTGGGTGGGGTGTTCGTTTTCATTAGGTTTTATGGGTGGGGAAAATATTGCCATGCATACCAATTAAGGGCGGAACAGATGGCTCAATGCAGTCGTGTGCTTTGGTTATATACGTGGATGTGCGGCGTAAGGGGCGGGAGTCTGACAGTAACAATCAGGGAAAGAGCATCAGGCCGGTCAACAGGACGAGAGAGTTCAGGCTGACAGCTGTTGGGAAGGAATTTCAGATTTCCTTTCCTCTCTGCCCTCCATCCCTGGTCAGCATCTCGGGGGCAAAATTAAACCTTGATCAGGCTGTTCAACAGGCTCTCTGGGGAGGGAGCCATATGCTGACATATGCTAAAGGAGGGAAGAAAGGGAGCGGGATGGCCTAATTATTCACATGAGTGTGTGCACATGCTGCTCGCCGTCTCTGCAGGCCCCCCCCCGCCACCAACTCCATCAAATCAACACAAAGGTCTGACTGATCTGCGTCTCCGAGGACCAGACGGGAACAGTTTCAGCCTTTAAACCCTGATGCTCACGTTTGTTTGGGGCTTTACCTCAACGTTCCTCTTAGATTTCTCTTTCTGGAGAAAGCAATTAAGACTTGAGGGTTCAAAACTTAGAGAGAAAAAAGATGCTATTAAAAGGACTAATGAGTCTAATCAAGGCAAAGAAGAAAACACCTCTCTTACTTATGAGTGAGGAAACAGAACAGAATGCAGTCTTTGTCTGTTCCAGCCAACACTCGGCTGAACTTGTAAAAAGATAATTACTGGAAACCATAACACGTCCATTTATAACAGATGCTTCTGTTTACTTGGCTAATGCCACAGATTTGCACCTTAATGGTTTAAAAGGTTTTACCTACAGCTTCCCATAACCACGTCCTCACTTCATCGTCCATAAAGCTTTCTATGACATCACTTGCATCGTAAATGTACTTAAAAAGGGACGAGGGTGACATAAATACACTTTAAACTAAGAGTATACTGTTGATGCCTCACTTAGAGCGTCTTTTTGAACCATGTCCTCAGTCCCAACTCCCCTTATGTGTAAATACGGGCAAAAAATGGCCAAAGCTGTGAGGGGCACAAGGTGGTAGACCGCTCAGTGAACTGGTAGAGAGACAATGTCCATGCTGTTCTATGGACAGGCGTGGTGAATAGATCGAATTTATTCCGGACTCATAGTCCAATCAATAAAAAGGAGTACACAAACCCACTACATTAAAAAGCATAATGTCAAGAATACAAGTTAAGAAACAGTCTACAAAAAAAGACAGTAGTTAAATTAAAAAAAACTCTGATTATACATCAGAAAAAAACACAGTCCCTCCAGTGTGTCCACAAAAATGACTGGAAGCGTATGGCACTAAATGTAATGTTACTTATGGCCAAGATCAGAGTGTTCTCTGAAGCATTTAGTCTGCAGACAAACCTGACCATGAGTGAGCGCATGCAAGCCCAGGAAGTTCATTCTGAGAGAAACAAATAGCTCAGTAACACTCATCCTCCTCGCTTATTTAAAAGCACTCTCAGAGCGTCATTGTACGCCGCCTGCAGCTTTCTCATACTGGCACTTTTATAGTTTGCCCAAAGATGAGCTGTATACAGAGGAGTACACAATGCTTTAAATAACCAGGACTTCTTCTGTACACATGCCAAACTTCCAAGAAAGACTGTTGGCTTGGCCACATACCACACGACACTGCTTGTAATCCTGTCCAGCAGGATCATCTCAAAGGAGTTTTGATAGAATACTGGCCAGAGCTATTTTTCTGTCATTTTCAGAGCAACCAATTTTTCCAGCTTTGTTTTTTTTATCACTGGTACAAACAGAACAGCTATCATAGAGTCTGGTAAAAAATCCATTAGGAAGAAAAGCTGTAAAATACATGGCAAGTAGTAGGATTACCCGTGCACTGGCCAACGTCACATGCTCAGAAGATACCCCATCAAGTCCAGTGGCTTTATTTGACAATCTGGAGATAGCTTGGTGGATGATATGCATTACATCAGCGTATCTGTGTCATTTTTACATATAGATCCCTCTGGACACAGGTAAATATTCTTATGTAGTGTTGTCGCCATAGTTCTAACATATTTCCAGTGCCAGAGACCCCATCTACCACACATGGAACTGTTTTTGTGCCAGAAGTATTACATTTTAAGTCTTTCCAGAAGTCTCGGGTTTTGTGAAAAAAATAGATTCCTAGCCATGAAATCAGCTCTCCCAATGTCTGATCATTTTAACAAATAAAACATATTGCATACTAATGTCTTGCATCAGTAACCCTTTTTTGCTTAAACAAAGGCCCAGGCCTTGGTTTTCCAGCAAGAATCCATCATTTTGATGCTTCTCGACCTTTTAAATAGAATTCTTGAACGACACGGGTAAGTAAGGGTGAAGTAGGTCAGACGCGTGTTTATCCCAAATCCCCCTAAATACTGTTGACTGCTCAAGGAGCCCGTTAGTGCTTTTCATGTGGCAAGTTCGTGCTCCTTGCTTTAAGTCTGACTGTTAGAAAGGAGAAAATTAGACAATCAAGAGTAGTTCATTGGCCGTTCTATGGGAACTTACGGCTCACATGCACAGCCCATGTGTTCGGCATTCACCCGTGGTCAATATGGGACCAATGCCTTCACCTTTCTAACGACCACAGTGTTGCGCAAGGACACCTGTACGTCACACGCACAACAGTGGTACTTTCCTTATTCAAAACGTCCCTTGGCCACACAAACTGCTGCAACTGCAAGATATACCTGCCCTTCCCTTAAGATGTGGCCTCTACTCTCTATGAACCTCCATGGGCCCGGACAACCAAAAAACCTGCAGCCCACTCCCGTAGGGTTGGATGTGACTAAGGATTTATGACAGCACCAATAGTAACACTTTTACTTCCTCTGTGACGTTTGTTTATAAATAAAAGGATGTAGAACATGTTTAACATATTTTTTCAGGACTGTTACATTATTTATTCATTCATCTTTTAAACCCATTTGGTCCCTTTCAGGGTCACGGGGCTGCCGGAGCCTATCCCTGCCACTCGTGGGCGAAGATTGCCAGTCTGTTTAGAGTAACCAATTAACCTATGAAGGTCCTTGAACCGGGGGCCTTCTTGCTGTGAGGCAAGACCGCCAACCACTGTGCCACCGTGCAGCCGTTACTTAGTTAATAGATTTTGGGGTATGTATTGCTTTTATTTATTCAAAACTAAAAGACATGGTCATCTAGTCTGTCACAACACAAATCACAACACATCACAACACAAATAATCCCTACAATTAATTTGAACATTTTGTAATATTTGAGATCAAAATTTGAATCAAATTGCGGGTGTGGCCTTTTGATTGACATGTGACCAATAAGTTGCAAGCCCAAAAATGTCCTTATTGCACGTGTTCCAACAAATATCCGGCTTTGTTGGCCACTTTTATGAAACTATGTGTTTTCACAACAAACATGAAGCGTGTGACCACAGAGTTTTTTCTCCCATTTACAGCTGCAGTTGGTTTGTACTAGAAAATGCAATCGTTTTTGGATTAGAAGGAATTCGACTGAGTGGATGCTTCCACAGTTGCACAGCTCTTTAGCTGACAGGACAGACTGACACTGATCCACAAATCCGAATGAAAACGCTTCGGAATTATCAGGAAGCGGCCTCTCCAGGTTGCAGTCCTCCCTTCTTTGATCAGCGTTGGTGCCGTGGCAGCTCCAATCTTAGACACAAAAATCACAAAAGCTAAAGGATGAGCAGCAGACTTTGGGGAAGTGAGAATATGTTTTTCTTTTTGTAAATTGGGTGAATCAGGCTTTTAACACCCTCTCGCTGGACTGCCAGATCAAAGCCTTCTTTGTAAGACTTCTCCTTTCTTGTCCTGAGTTTTTTTCGCTTCTCGGAGGCTACAGAGTTGAGCTTTCTATCTGCAGGAACGGCGTCCACGCGCTGCTCTTCGCTTCAGAGAGCGCACTAGCAAACACCGTGGCTGCAGCGTTAGCCACGGCTCAGTGACTCTGAATGGGAGCGTGCTAACAGACTAGCGCTGCAGTTCTGGAGCGCATTGATCTGTGCTGCTCGCTAATAGAAGACAGTAAAGACTCCCTGGCTCTCTTGGGCCATTAGAATGCATGAGTGCGAGCCGTGCTAAATGGGAAAATCCACAGAGGTATGTACAAAGGGTAAATACACTCCAGTTCATACGCTGAGGCAGACGCACAGTGGGACAGGCGGAATGGCGTTCCTTTAGCTAACCCTGGAATCGCTTTGCCTCAGCTGTTCGTCAACATCTGTCCTCCTGTGTTTTCTGATTTGTGGATTAAACGCAGAGTTACGCCTGAGGCCGTCACATTTCAGGGTCGCATCGTTCCAGACTTTGTTACGCTGTGACAGAAAACAAACATGGCAAAACTCGAAACCTTTTGAGCAGAAAGGATATCCATGTCTGTAAACGTTTAATGAAGCATCAGAGGCCCGCGCTTTCCCCCACTTCACCCTCTCTCAGCTAAATAACCAAGGCGCTCCGATTTTGGCCCAAACGCAAACGCTGACATCCTTCCATCTTAACTTTTCACTTGTTGCTGGAGACAGTTTTCCTGCACGCATCAGCACCCGCCCAAATGTGTTTGGAGAATATCTGCCAGGGTTTTTTTTTTCTTTTTGGCACAAGAGAGACGTGAAATGCTGCGGTGCAATTTGTGAACTTCATCTTCGCAGCTGTTATTGTTTGGAAAACAGGATTTGGCAGCACGGCATAAACGCTGCTGAGTTTTATTAGCTTTAATCTACTGAACTCGTCTTTATCTCTTAATTCTGAGGATACCGTCTGTCTTTTTTTACCTGATCTGAATAAGCAGCTTTTACAAGTTTAACGGCTCTGTTTTCAACTGTTAATTACACTTAACACTGTAAATCCTGCACGTTGGTGCTTCATCTTGTGATTTTTAATTCCAGCCCTTCTTCCATTTAAAGTCTACCGCTCTGCCTTCCCAGAAGAACATTTGGACGTAAACTAAATTTCCGCTCCAGACTCGGACCTCCGTCGTTTATCTTTGGATTTTCAAATGAAGGATTTCGTTTAAACAATTCTTCTCTTAAAACATGAGCATTCCTGATCCAGTAACCATGACCGTCTCAAACTCTTCTCAGCTTCTGTCAAGAACTTAAAACACGAGAACTTCTGTGCTTCAAATCCCAAAGTCCTTTTTCACGATCTGAGTTTTAGTCTGTAGCCGTTCCTGCTCCAACAATTTCTTTGGTTTCTAAACATTTTTTAACGGCGTATGGAACAAGTCAGGTTGTGGGACGATCACCCCCACATTTCTGACGTCTTAATAGTTGTCCCTGGAAATCTTCAAAGACGGTTACGTGGTTCTTTGATCTCGACTCTTATCTTTAGTTTTGATCAAAGATATCTTGAGCTTCTTTCATGTTAGAATTATTGGAAACAGGCAGAAAGTTAAAGTGCGTTGACATTCTTCCTTTGTGTAGCAACATTTGATCGTCACAGACGGTTGGATTTTGCCTCGAAAAGTGATGAGTTTTTTTTTTTGACTGTTTTTGACCAGGTTATAGTTAAACAAGACTGCATTTAAGGATTAATGATGTGACTTCGCTCAGAGTTCATTTCCCTCTATAATACATTTTCAGTCTGATTACACCCAAACACACCCTGGTCCGGAACCAGGAACCGTTCTCTGACCCATTTTTTTGAGGTGGATCTCAGTTTGTTTTCAATCGGACTGAGCTTGGTTTGGTCTGCAATTTCTCTGTCTGGATACAATCTGTTCTTGGAGCGGAAAAGCTGGACCAAAGCGGCCACCGTAGCAGGGTTTTACCAGATGTAAAGCATTGTGGCGAAGCAATGATGAGACAGCAACTCATGGTTGGATGAATGCAGACCCATTGAAACAACTTTCAATGTGATAGAAATTGCTTCTCACTGTTTCTCCAACAATCTATACGTCATAAACCACCTCCAGTGTACCTACTTAGCCGGCTCCTCCTCAGTACATCGCCTTCCTGCATGCCTCCACTGCATCAAAGTAGCAATAAAAAGTGTTGTAGCTGACGTTGATACAGACGTTTAAAATCGGTCCGCGAAATTCAAAGTATCCCAACAAGGATTGAAAAGCGCAGGAATTCCATTATTCTTTCTCTTGTTGCTTTGCCCCGCCCTCATAATTCCTGGCCAGTGACTGAAGAGATCTTTAGTCATGTGGTTTTTGTTTACAAGCTTTAGTCTAGAACACAAAGCAAGGTTCAGGACTTAACCCGGACCAAATGAAGCAGACTTAACTGGACCAACAGACTTTTCCAGTCTGAATACACCCTTAGATCTCTATGGGGTAAGTCATTTGTCTTATCCTTATCCCAATTTCTCCTTTACTGACGTGCTTAATTCCTTTCTGTTAGCAGACTGCATGTGTTTGACTTCCCTTTGAGGCTAACTCAAAGCTGCTATTGTGAGACAAAAGCTTCAGTTCATTTAAGGTGTGGAAGGAGAGTGGTGAGCTTGCACTAAAACTCTGGATTCTTTCAAACCTCAACAGTCCTGAGGACGCATCATGATTCCCTCTGAACATCAGTAGTACAAGATGTATTTCAAATCAAATCAACATTTACATGAAATGAAATATAGGTCTACACAAGACTTTGAAAAAGCTGCTGCTCCATCTAACATTTATTTAACGATGGAAGCCAAAAAGGCTTTGGATTTCTCTGATTTAGTTTTTGGGTGGTCTCCCAGGAGACAGGAGTAAAAAAAGCCCAAAAGGCACGGTGCGGTGGCGGCCCAGTCTGTGTGTGCTTCCACGCTCGTGTGCACCAGTGTACTTCCACTCAGAGCCCCAGGACTCCAAATTATCCCAGCACTCCTCAAAAAACACACTTCAGAATTTCTGTCTGCTTTCCAAACTCATTACTTTAGGAGGGTAAATCAAACAGACCGCGATGAACGCAAGTCAAACGTGAAGAGAGCGGCGTGCAGGGGAAGAAGAAGAAGAGGAGCGATCCTTAATGAGCAGGGTCCCGCTCTAATGAAGGGCCGGTGATCGCCGGGCGCAGGAGTCAAGGTTACACACCTGTGCAGCCGTATCGACGCTGATCAGATTATCCACACTTAATGTAAATACAATACCGGCAGACTCATCTGCCGCTGCGCCGACGGAGGAGGCCGCGAGCGTTAAGAAGATACGGCGGGTATCCAACATGGATGATGTCGGAGCAATTAGAGAACACATGAATCATCACTGGGGAGGTAATGACCTCCGAGCAGCACAGAGGAGAGTCAATTACTCCCCCATAACGCAACCTGGCAGCATTAAACATTATTTATTACTCATTTCAGGAGTGGTATGATGACTTTGCCGTGCTCCATGGTAACATTAATTTGTTATTATCCTTAAATTACTTTTGTGTTGCCCCCCCCTTTAAACCTGAAAATTGAATTCTTGCTCTCCAGAAGCCAGCGAAAGACTTTTCTGAGTTTAAACTGACTGTGAAAAGAGGATTCTCAAATGAAATAAGCAATTTGAGCGGGTTCAATTTAACCACCAACACGATCAAACTACAGGATGACATTTTGTCCAGCGTGGATCTGAAAAGGTGGTAATTGGCTTTAAGATCTCTGAGGCAGAAAAACAATTTCTGCCTCAAATGAGCTCCGGAGTTTTGTTTTTTCTTTCCAAATGCAGGCAGAGGACTGGCAGACTTTCATCTTTAGTGATACTTTAAACAATGTACCACAAATTTATCGTTATCGCAATATCCAGCTCTGCAATATGCATATCGCAAAAGACGGCGAAAATCGCAATAAATCATAAACCTTAAATGTGTTAAAACAATCTTAAGGCAGCTTGAAGCATTTAACGAATCAAAAAAAATGCCTTCACGCTGTTGACCAATCAGATGGAGGCCTTTTATGTTAGATGTTTGTCACCTATGTCGACGAGGGTCATTTGGAGTATAATTTCTAAACTGTTGCAATGAAATGGAAAAGATGTTTTTGTTTATTTTGCTATTTGTTTCTATACCGCAAATTATATCATTATCGCAATTTTAATCTCTTATATCGCATATCGCGAGTTTTCCTCACATCGTGCAGCCCTACTACTTTTTTTAATAAACAGCATCTGTCCCCGTCTTTGTGTCCCAACATGTCCAAGTTTAAGGGTCACGACCTCAGAAGACAATAATTGGGTGCTTTGTAGAAAATTACTTCAGTAATGAATTACTTCATGTTTAAATCTTGTTAAGTATGAACAAGATCTACCTGTCAGTGGCGTCCAATTTCAATGTTACGTCAATGTACAGATGCAGTCAGAGGTCCTGCGACACGCTGGCGAATTTTGATAAAAAACATGCAGAACATTTCCAGAATCTGAAATTTGGCATTACATTAATCAAGAACCCAGCTTTGATTCGTAATGTATTGATGATGTCATCAGCGGGTGGAGTCCAAAATAACAGAAAGGAGAATCTGATTGTTCTTCTCCTAAAACTTTTTTTTTTTTTGCATGGCAACAATAATCAATAGATCCTCCAATTTGGGGAACACAACACTTTTACAATACAGTAAATGTTCCAGGAGTGTCTTCTCATTTTGTGAGGCCACCACAGGAAAAACACTGAGCTGTCGACGCCTTTGGCCCAAACTGAAGGGTTAGATGTAAATGGATACAGTTATTTGGCAGCAGAATTTGAAAAAACACACTATTATCCAAAAAGGCCAAAAGTCATGTCAATGTTCGAGATTTTCTTAATGACTCGTTCCGTTTTTTGTTTTTTTTTTACCAATGTTTGTTCCTACTGTAGAACCTTTAGAGATTTTTTTGTAAATTTGTGACACGCAAAACTTTATGGAGAAGTTTAAAAAGCAAAAAAAAAAAAAAAAGTAAAAGCAAATATAAAGGAGAAAGAGAATAAGAGACAGAACGGACCATCCAGTGCTTCCGACAACTGTAAGGTGCAATAACCTGCTTGGGGCAACAGGGGGCAGAGTTTTCAACAAAGACCTGAAGCACAGCAGAGGGAGGGGCATGCAAGTGCTTTCGTTGCAAGATTTTTCAAAAAATATCTTAGAATCCGACACAAAACTACTTAATCCTCCAAAACCGCAGATGAAGATGCAACACGCTCTCCCAACTACTGTAACTTTTTTACCATTTCCGCAACTGACGTAATTGCAGTGGATTCAGACTTAGCATATTGGCACATAACCACTTTACTCCATGTCAGAATCAGCTGATCTGATTGTGTAATTACTTTACTGCTGGATGCTTCAGGATGCGTTGGAAATACGTTGATTGAGTAAACAGTTGAGGAGTTACGGTAGTTCAAAGAATGTCAACGCTGAAGCTAAAGCTTCCATTTTAAAGGGTCAATTCTAAACCTTTCAACGGGCTACAAGTAGCAACCCAAACTAGATCGACCTCGTCTTCTGTCTGAGCATGTGCACTGCCCGCTTCAATCAATGCTGTCCAGTTATATGGCAAAATTATCTATAAAAATGCCAACGCAGTAATATTGTTAAAATAATGACTACTGAAGGTGTCTAAACGGATAAAACTCCAAACTTCAAACTGGAGTCAATAAAAATGTGGTTTGACATGACATCAAATAGTCAATCAAACTGTGGCTGGAAGTTTATCTCTGCTGACTTTTTATTTTAAATCTTCTCAAAGTGTTTGTGACAATTTAACAGCCTTTTCCTCAGCCTCTCAAATCCATGGCAGCTGCTGTGAATCCCATTGGACGACAGCAGGAGTGAAACATTTCACAGCCACGCCAGAATCCCAGAGGACCCGTTCCGAGCTGACAACTTCTTTCACAAAGCCACATTGTGGTTGTTGTGGGTTTTTTTTACCGCCAAGGCCTCAAACGAGGCGCTAACAGCTCTGCAGGAAGCCGCTTCCATCTGCATCGCGCCTGCTGAAGCTGCAGGTACGGGACGCGGGGTTACGACTCATCGCACGTTTTTTGAGCGGGGCGTCCATTTTTTCCCCCCTGCTCCCAGGATTTCAGCACCGACACGCGAACGGCCTTTTCATTGTGTGTGAACAAAGAGAGCAATCCCCTCGCCAACAGATCAATACTTGGGATCCATTCTGGTTTGTTAAGAGTAATAGACATGGATTTGAAGAGTTGTGAGAGAGGCTAACAGGCGCTGATTTAGCCAGACTACACCGGACCAATTTACTCCTCAGCTCCAGTTAACAGGGTTTTTCCTGCCTCCGAAACACTTTGTACCGCCGTCAAAGCTCTGTATACGGCTGAAGAAAAATTACCTCCATTATGTAATCTCTATAATGATTCCTACTGAGAAAGCAGAGGCTACAATGGCAGTGAGCTAAATTACACTAAACACCATTACTCTTGAGAGTCCTTTGAGTGTGCGCACGCATATCCACGTTTGAGAGTCCATGCTGCTGGCTGGGACAACGTGCACACGCACGGGCGGGCGGGCGTGAGCGCCGTTCGCGCGCGGAAATTAAACTGGGGCTCAGGTGAGAAACAGAGCGGTGCTTCAGCAGAGCGAGGATGAGGAAGAGGAGTTAAACACCCCGAGGACTTCGCACACAATGCTGCGAAAGGAAATAAAAGAGGGAGACGGAGCAGGAGAAGGGGAACAGAGGAGGCTGACAGGCAGACCGAGATGGCGAGATTGATGGCGTGTAATGATGAAACGGATGGAGGACGAGACAACAGAGACGTGCACGTCGGCAGCCATTACTCATCGGTGGTGCGAAAGGCGCAAAGACTGAAAACGCCACCCAAAAAGTGCCGGAGGACCCGTCTACCACCCACTTCTCTCCTCCCCTCACGCTGCCTCCCTTTCTCCGTCACCCTCATTTCCGTCCCATCACCCATCGACGCCTTCGTCTCCTCGGACTTCAGGCTGTTTTTCTACACATTCAAATTATCACTAATCTTTGCAACTCGTCTGCACCTTGTACATCCCCACTGGAAATGTCACGACTAAACCCGACTAAAGTCGTTTAGAAAGGATTTCAGCTGCATTCACACCGAACGCAATTCGTGCGTCGGGGGCGTCTAGTTCCAATGTTGGGTCAATGTCCAGATACTATCACAGGTCCAGCAACGCAATTTGCCTGGAAAAAGTGCGATTTGAGTGTCACGATTGCAAGAACCTTGGCAATAAGGCCGCATCAATCAGACACAATGAACATGGAGGAGAAAGGAATCATTCTATTCCTGAACTCTAATGTTTTCTTTTTTCCATCAGGACAATAATAAACATTCCTTTGGTTTGAAGTCTCATCTGATTGGTTTAAAGGCGGGTTTATCTTTTGAGGCCTTCATTAATGACACTTTGAGTAATCTGACTTTTGAAGTGATCATCAAGGATGGGCAACTCCATGTGTCAAAGTCCTGTGTGTCTGTATTATTTCCAGATATCCAAGCCCTACTCATGACTGATTAACCGGTTTTAGGAGTGTCTAACCATTCAGAACACGCTAGAACAGAGTATGTTGGAAAACATGCAGGAATGCAGCCCTCGAGGCCTGAAGTTGCCCATCTCTGAGTAAACCAACAGTCTGATATCTGATAGTGGTAGTTAGCTGTAGAAACAGCTTGATTTTTCCCTGGAGAGTAGAAATTTCTCAGCAAGAATATGCTCAGAATATGCTCAGCATATGTAAGTTTTACATCTGCATATGAGTAACCGACAAAATGCAGTAAACTGGGTCACATGATGAAGATATCAGACCCATGGCGGCAGTGTGCCGTATCCAAGGGAACGGCCGTTTCATCCCAGTGAACTACAAATGTTGGGACGGTTGACGGGTTGTCCATTTTTCTGACATATAAGCCCCCACTTTAGCAAAGCTAATGCCACGGACATCGGTGCTGCCATGGCTACCAATACAAGACAGGCCGAAGGTTTGACAGAACGGCAGAACAAACTGAGGATTTCAGAAATCAATATGCAAAAGTCTGATTATTCTTAGTTATCCAGCTTTTCAGGTCATTAAAACAGTCTCAGTTTTACCACCAGGATCGACTTTCTAATGAATTGAATCTAATCGTCTTTACTTTTCAGTGATTGGCGCTAAAGAAATGAGACTAAGACACCCCTGCTTGCAGACCCTGCACACATAGATGCAGATAATTCAAAGTAGTGAAGCTCTGGTGCAAATTCAGTAAGGAAGATCTAGCTGACTTTCAGGTACGCTGGGTTGTAGCGTCACTCTACACGCCATTTGTCACTTAAGCCTTCAACGATAGCCACGTTGCCTGGCTTTCATCACACCTAATCATAATCACAATTCCGCTTTTAAATTCACATCTTTCTGCAGTCTAGATGCTTTCCCGGCCCCCCTGTAACAATGCTTCTAACCCCCAACAGCATTTAGAGCAGTGGTCTCCAGCCCTGTTCCTCCAGAGCTGCTGCCCTACTTGTTTTGCAGCTAACCCAGCTTCAAGTAATTACTGATCACCTGGATCAGGTGTGAAGTCAATCAGAAACTGGACTCACTCTGTTCAGCTAATCAGGAATTACTGAAGCGGGTTCAGCTGCACAACAAGTAGGGCAGTATCTCACGAGGCAAAAGGTTGGAGACCACTGGTCTAGACGGAGGTATAAACTGCCAAAGATGATCTATTATTTCAGCCACATCTTTTTCTATCAATAATAAATGAGATCCAATTATCAAACTCACCTAACTTATGTTATTTGAACAAGAAGAAAGAGACCTTTGAAAGAAAAACAGGAAGAAACATATTCTGATCTAGATCCACATCGATTTTGAATGTTTATGCATTTATTAAATATAGGAGCCTTACTGTAATTTACGTGTAACAAAACCAAAGGCAAATTCATTCATTAAAAAAAATGTCTGTGTTCCATTTTAAAATCCACCCTCTGTCTTTTTCTGTAAAATCTTTCCAAAGAGAGGAACAAGCACAAACATGGCATTTCAAATGTTTGGCTCCAGGAGGAATTCACCTCCTGAAGACCTCTAGACCTGTCAGTGACAGCAGGTAAGGCTGGGAAAGCTGAGAGTAGAACCAATACGAGGGGGCAATAACTCCAAAGTACCTTGGAGATCATAGATGGGGGGCATTCTCAGCATTTTTTCCACTTCACACTATTTTATACTACTTTATTTTAGCAGCTGATTCATTCTAATGTTAAGGACAAAACCACATCAGCTGGTTTTTGTCAACAGTTTGAACGACAGGGACTGATAATTAGATCTTTGTTTCTGATCTGAAGCTCCAGATTGGATAACATCTGCTAAAATATGTATCAAGTCCTACAACCTGACCTCCTGACTTGGCCCATCGTGGAACAATCTTCTTGTGGTTTGTATGTGTGAGCAGAGTTTCCAACCATTCCCTCATAATGAGCACCCGGGGGACTTGTTGCACCGCACTCTTCACCGCGGCCTGAACACACATCTGTGATACCTCTGAAGCTCCCTGGAGGCCTGAGACTAAACACCCATTTCCATAACGGAATAGTGGCAAGCACCGCAATCAGGTTTGTCCCAGGGGTTTCTTTACCACACCGAAAGACAGAGTGACATTTTCTAGGATCTTTAATTAGATAAACATCAGGCCACTATGCCCCCAGTGATGAAGGGTTCTTCCAGTGAAGATGTGACGGTATTTATTCATAGAAAGTCCTTTGGCGATACAAGAAGATATCTTTTTATTTATTTTTTTTGACAGGAGCCACCTAGAGGTACGCCCAATCCGATTGCTTCCTGACCCGTACAAACAGGGAGTTATGGGAGAATAGTGTCTTCCAGTTTGGACGTTACTCCCAGTCGATGATGTCATCAATAGTCGCAGGTCAGCGATGTTTGCACATGTGAGCATGTGAGCATAAAAAAATTGGTTTTATAGCTTTAAAAGGTCATGCTAAAATCAAAGGTCATTACTTATATTTAAACGTAAACCTCAGAGCACATCCGCGTGAAGACAAGCACATCTCCTATGCACCACAGCGCGACGCGGAACACGTGTGACAGATTTCTTATAGCCCACTCCCAGTAGTAGAGGTGTGGACGTCCAACAAGCTCGATCCTGATTGGCAACAATGGTTGCTATAGAAACAAGGATTCAGGCCGACTCGGACCAATCACTGCTTACTGACAACATCTGGCTCCAACATGGCTGTGGCCAATAAATGGCAACAGAATTGACTTCATTTGGATGATGTCAAACTCACTCAGTCCAGTTCTCAGACCCAGTAAGACTATATTAATGTGGGTCAGCTAACTAGACCTTTATTGACTTATAAACATTTTATATTAAACATAAATGTTTTACTCTTTGTTACCACAAATTAAAAATAACTAATCTTGACCTGGTAGTTTTATTGTCTGATGTAACTCAACCATTTTCTAAAGATTAAACAAAAACTCTGTTTTAGTTGGAATAGTTTTATGCACCAAGTTTGGGGAATCGTTTCCAAAAGCAGCTGCAGGAGTGAATGAATGAAAGGATGAAAAGAAAAGCTGCAGGAGTGTTATATTCATGTTCATAACTACATATGGATGATATTTCCAGGCGTCCGGCTTCATTCTGTCACACCTTCACAGCAGCAGAAAGTCTTCTCATTGCTCCGGACAGTTTTCCAGGCAAACCAAACCGCCGCGCGGCTGTAATGCCATCCGTCTGGGTCCCTGTGAGCCAGACTGGGACAAAGCCAAACCAAAGTGGACACTAAGACCGCGTGAGGGCGTTTCAAAGCGGCGTTGAGCTGAACATCCTGCAGACACACAAAGAGCTGCTGTGGAAAGCGCCCTCTGCCCCCTCTGGGGCTTCAAATGCATCACACCTAATCAGAAGGGGGCGAGTGGGCTCATTGTGGCGGCGAGTGCAGCATGCTAATCCTCTGCAGATGAAGACGCTAGCTAAGGCTGACAGCCATTCAGAAGGCATGGCAAAAGAGGCTAATGCTAAACGCTGTGTCACTGCCCCCCCGCACATGCACGCCAGCCTTTAGAAGGAGCTGCTTTGGAGCGCGCTCCGTCCAGCTGAGACTTGGTTTGTCTGGGAGCATCTGTGTGTTCGAGCGCCTGCGGGGGTGTGCGTTCACCAAGGAGTCTGACAATAATACCAACAAGCCCCTCCAGTCTGCAAACGCCGCCTCGCAACAAAGTTTGGAGACTTGTTGTGATTGCTGGTGTTTACCGGCGGAGGTGAGACCGAGCCGTAGCCCTCTCATTAAAACACAAGCCTTTCAGCTGCTTCTCTCATTAGCGTGGTCGGCTACAAACAATCGCTCAGCGGGTCTGTCAGCACCTCCGAGTCCTCCTCAAGATCCTGAGCGTTCACAGTGGGGCAGCGGCTGGCCGCGGCTCTGCCAAAACACCCAAGACCGTCTCAGAGGGCTTGCATGCCTGCCAGTCAGCAGAGCACTTCCACAGAGCCGCCTGCCAATCTCAGCCAGCCGCTGTCGCCGCAGCGCCCGCCACTGCACCCACTCGCCGTCAGTCACATCACACCCACCACCTGACAGCCCTCGAGAACCTCTAATTACGACTCTGCAGCCGAACCACAAGTGCTGCCCGAGCGCCGCATCCAGCAGAGCCGCTCCGTCCCATTAGGAAGGTGTCGCCGCTAATTTTCAGGCGTTAATTTGGGTCACTTTGATCCAAACCAAGTTTGACGGCTTTAATGACAAAACAAAGCAGAAGACAAACAAACCTTAAAGACCTGCCACCAACCACCACAGGAGGGAAGGAAAACGAGCAAAGGAGGCTCTTCCCGCGGCTGAGCCATCGTTACGCCGGCCGAGGTGAGGAGGAGCCCCCAATTAGGGTTTGGGATTGATTGAAGCGCGTTCCACAACAAAAAACACGGAATGAAAGAACAGCAAAGACATTTTTGTTCCTGAAAGGACTTCCAGGTTATTTGGATCTAGAAAGCAGTTCATTGAACTATTTCTGAGTTTTGAAAAACACGATTCACAATAAGTTAGGGATGTTGTTATTTCCATGAGAGCGTTTCCTAGTATGTCTGAAATGTAATGAAATATGTCAACATTCCCTTTAATATAACCAATAACCACTAAGTAGAAACACCAGTTACTTTAGTTTGACATTTATTACCCCCAAAAAAGCCCCAAATAACAAATGTTGATCATGCCAACAGCAGGTATTTCCACCATGTGACAGCGACCTCTCCTGCTCCTCACCGGCCTCATGACGATGTTCTGAGGGGTTCCGCTCTACCACAAGTCCTACATGCAGTTCTACCAGGTCACTTGGGGGTACGATCATCCAGTCTCTGCTTCAGCTGGTTCCAGGCGTGCTCTACAAGGTTCAGGTCAGGTTTCATTGCGGGTCAAACCATATGAGGCCACACCTACTTCCTGAAGTCCAGCTGTGGTGATTCTAGCACCATGTGGTGTAGCATTACCATCTATGAACAGAAAGTTGGTGGTGTGCTGGTGGAACCGGGGGATGATGATGGTTTCTACGATGTCTCTGAGGTAAGAACCTGCAGTAACTGGACCATCTACAAAAACCAAACCGGTTTTCCTCTGACTGGTGATGCCTGTCCAGGCTGGTGCACCTCCTCCACCAAAGCGAACCCTGGAGACCATGTTGAGCTCAGTGCATCATTCACCTCTTAGATCATTGTTCCATTGTCCAGGTCACATGGTGTTGAGTCCACCACAAACGCTCACGATGGCGTCAACAGTCGCAACTGGCATTCGAGTCGAAGCGGTGGAATCGGTTGAGAACCCCAGTAACAAAGTTCTGGTCATGGCTGTGGTCTGTCACTAACTCTGCCAGTAGTTCTGAGTCTGGATGTCTGCTGATGACACTTTGAGACACGTCCACCTGCAACACCAGACTGTCTACCACCAACCTGAAGGCGCTATGGCCAGGTGGAGCTGCTCGTCAGTTTAGCGAGGTCGTGTGTTCATGGCTGTTTGACTGATGAACTTGGAATGACTTACTGACTAAATCAGCTTTTTAGACCCACAGAATGTTGACATTGATGCCACATTGAAAAGGATTTTGTTTTTGTTAGAATGTTTTGGTTTGGGCCCCAATAAGTAAGACATGGAAAACACTAAATGAAATGTGTCATGTCTATCACCCCGGTACAGTACAAACACCATGATTAAGACATGTTTTAAGACATGACATTAAGACAGTTTTTCACCATATCCCAAACTTATGAGTATTGTAGCTCCAAGGCTACTTACTGAGCAGATCGCAGGACTTTAATGCTCAGAACATCAAGAACAATCTTTAAACTAAAAAAAGTTGAAGTCTTTAAATTAGTGGCTTTACGAAAGACGTCGCTCTGCTCTTCTATAACAAACTTCTTATATCTTTTAGTCCTAACCTTTGATTCGGGTATTTCTACGCAGCTGAGGTTCCCGCCGCTACTCACCTTTAAATGACAGAAGCAACCCTCTTATATGAGCCGCAGCCGCTAAAAGCTTGTCATTTTCTCGCGCTAATGTCAAGTGGGAACAGATCAGAACAGGCAGGGGGAGTTAATAACACCACTTTCGCTCGCCGCCGCGTGCATCAACTCAAACTTTGTGCTTGACCTTCGCTGAAATGCAAAGACAGACTAATGACATTAAGTGACCTGTTCTCCAGCTCCGTCTGGATCTCATAATCTCCTGAAAGAGTGAAAGATGGGGGTGCAGCAGCGAATCTTTAAACTGTCTCCCCGAAACGTAGACGGCATCAGGCCTCATCCACAGACGTTTCACATCTCGTCTACTGACTGTAAAACCCCTCGTTGGTAATTCTGCAGACATAGACATGAACCACACGAGCATTTGTGCAACAAACCCTGCAGGACTCTCATCTCTGAGCCTCACCTCAGTGGGCAGTTGAACATCCTGAAAGTTTCACTGCAGAATAAAAACTGAACCCTTCAGTGCCAAGAGTCCATTTTACGACAGTGAACTCCTCCTAATGTTAGCTGTAATGCCTCCACAGATGTTCTCAGGAAGCATCGTCTAAGATCTGATGATGAGGGGAATCCCTCCCTGCGGGCTGGAGCGCCCCCGCTTCAGATCACTCGGAATTTTTTTTAAATAACTTTAAAAACTTAAAACAGCATGTCTGCTGTCAAGGACTAAACGGTGACCTTCAAAAGGCTTCCTGAAGACATGAAGACGTGAAAAAGCTCCCGACCAATGACCCCATAGGTGGGCCCCTTATTGAAGTATGGGGCGGCATTTTTCAAACTCAAAGGTTTAAATTCAGCCTATAATGCTTTAGTTCCTAACTGTCCTTATGGCTGGATACCAGCTGTCAAAAAAAAGACTGGGATTCTACCTCAGCCTCAGTGCAAAGACCTCTGGGTAGGAACTTTGCAGAGAGACAGACAGCCATAAGCACAAAACCAAAGTCCAAGATCAAGAATGTGGCTTTTCTTTAAAAAAAAAGGGGGAGTCTTATTGTTGGAAATCAAAGTCACCTCATGATGAACGTCATGTATTTAACGTCAGGTCAGATAAAACGGCAGATAAATGCCAAAATAACGGAGGGGATAATGGCAAAAGGCAAAACGAGAGGAACAATTGAAATATCTCTTAGTGTTTGAAAAGGCTTTGTTGGCTTATCATCATTTGGATGCAGTGATATATATTTGGTCACGGAGCAGAGAAGGTAAAATTGGACTATTTACTGGTAATGTTGTGCTTTCATGTCATAAAACAACATCCCTGCTGCACCTTGAGCTCCCAAAGCTGCGTGTAATTTGTGATGATGCACAGAAAAATCAAGGCCACAACCTGTATGCTGATGAGGGAAATGAATGCTGCTGAGAGCCTCAGAAGGAGGCTGGGGCCAATTCATCCGTAACCAACGGGGCCATCAGCTGGAGACGGCCTCCTTCTGTATTCCACTCATGTCCCCCCCACTCCACTGCAGAGGCTGAAGGTCCACATGCAATGCGCCTCCACTCGTTTGCCTTCCTGCTTCAACGCAGGGGGCAATTTAGCTTGTTCCTGGTTCTGATTGGTCTGTTTCAGGATCAGGTGGCAGGTTTTATGAGCCCACCTTGGTGGTCAGCAGTGACATCCACTCTAAAAATGACGCACAACTACAGTCAAGTCACATGACAAGTACAAATAAAAAAATCCCTCTTGGATCCCCCCCCCAGAGGGTCTAGACGGCATGTTTCCCCTCAGAGCAGTCAGACGATTGCCATCACCTCCATGAACTGCATCAAAAAAAAAATCCAAGATACTGCAGCCGCGCAGTCTGAGACCAGACGAAGGTAAAGTCGCTAACGCTGCTGGTGTCGGTTTGTGACCACAGCCCGCCCCGCCCACAGCTTCAGTCTGGGTTTGAACCCTGCAGGACGCCTTTCATCCCAACTGTGCATCGTTCTTCATGAAATGAGGCTTTAAAGTCGGTTTCACACAGAGAAATACAAGAAATATTTCAATTTAGAGAACAAAAGGGAGTTCTGGTGTAGCACGAGGCGTTTATTAATGAGAACATTCTTATTAATAAATCATAAAAGTATAAACTGATGTTTGGCTTTCTTTGAGCTTCAGTCAAATGGTTTTTACAGGCTAACATATGGGGGAAAACAGGGAGTAACCAGGTATCTACTCTGCTCTCAACAACACTTTCTTTGTTTCACTCAGCATCCGTCTCCTCCTCTCTTCTAGAAAATCATTAGTCGTGGTCGGACCAGCCAGCCGGGGTTAAATACATATAACCTCCAGCTGCTGCAAAGAGGGGAAGAGGTATGCCAGAAACCATCAAACACACTCAGACACACAAGCGGCGTCGCTCGACATCAGAGAGGTCCTCGCCACGACTTTAAGAGCTGTGATTGCTGTAATAGCCCTACAGAGGAGAGGAGGAAAAACGGGAGGACTGGGAGGAGAAGAAGCTGATGGATGGGCCTGCCGACCAGGTCACTCAGGAGGGCTCCTCCCCCGATGTCAGCCTCTCAGGGTCACTATTACTGAGCGTGCTTGAACACACCAGCGTGCTGAAGTGTACAAGAACACAGGCAGGTCACAGCACAATGGGCGGCATTGATTTTACAATATAAGCTAATGAAGCAGACTGAACTCAACACAAAGAGCACACGGGCTGGAGAGGCTGGGAAACACATACCATCGCTGTCCTAGTGTTGTTTTTCAAAGCACGTACTGTAATTGCTGATGTGCAGATAAGCGTGTGCACCACTGGAACACAAACCAACAAGCTAGTCGTGGACACACAAAGTCAAGAATGAGATTCCCTCACACATGGGGGCTTGTCCGGGAAACTGTGTCCCCGTGAGGCGGCATCGTTCCTCTCTCCTCCTCCGCTCCCCTCTTCTTTGGTGACAGCTGTCATCCTGTCAGGGCGAGGATGTGATGGCAGCCCATTCTGCTCATTGACATGCCGTGCACGAGAGCAGACACGTGCACACGCTGATGCTCAAACCTTCAAACTCTGCAGCCACTCCATATCCACCACTATGCGCCTCCCAGAAAACAGCATTCCTGCATGGCTAACCACCATGTGAACAGAACATCCATCTGTATGTTTCAAGGTTCATGTTACGTAGATTTTGAGCACGTTCCATGGATGATATTTCTGTCTTTTGTGATACATGCGAGATAAATGTAATTCATAATTGTTTCTTGCGTTTGTCATCCATCGATGTGCAGAGATGTCCGTCGAGGGTTTCGGCCGACGGGTCCTTACATGAATTCAGTTTTGACCTGTTTAAAATTTTAGGTTGGTTAAGAATTACACAGTTTACGCGTATTTTGTATGCTTTAAACGCAATTGTTATGTAAATTGTGGAAAACGGCGTGATTTTTACGAGACGCATACACAAATATCTGGCTTTCTACGACTATTTCGCGAATGTCTAACGGACTTTTCACGCATGAACTACTGAGGTATAACTTTTGTATTGCGTGTACGGCGCACATATCACGTTTAAATTACATAATTGAAGTACAGTCTACACTACACCAATATACAGTCTACACCAACCCTAAAACACTAAAGCTTTGGATCCACACGCTCTTTGATGCAACTCTTCAATCATTTACGCAATTACCGTAATGCCAACAGATTCTGTAGCAAAGAAAAGCAGCTTTAGGCTGCAACACTTTACAGTAGTGAAGTGTTTAGCTGATCAACTTCTTATCAGCGCAAAGACACTTTTCTCTGCATCAGAATCCATTGTAATGAACCGATTGAGTAAACGGTTGGAGAGTTACAGAGGGTCAAAGGCCGTGGTATTTTACTGTTAATAAAAGAAAAAAAAAGTACTAATTACTGAATGAAACAAATTTTAGCAAAAAAATGAAAATTCTTCAGAAGTTAGAGACCGATTCTTTCACAAAGTCTTTTGCATCCAAACTATGATCCAAGTATCCACCACGAAATCAGGCACATGAATGAGGGTTTGAACACTAGAACATATAGAAATCTATGAGTCAGCGCTCTGAATTTCTTCCTTTTACAGTCGCTTGTGTGTTAAGCAGAAGAAAACAAATGGATGTGAGGTTATGTGGTCAATTTTAAGCTCTTCAGAAAACCCTACAGACCATAAATCATCTTCCACTAAACCAGCAGTCTCAAAGCATGCATTTATCCGGAATCTGCACTATAATATTGTGGTATAATTTCAACATTTGATTAAAATATGAAAGACTATATGATGAGAACGTAAATGAAGCTAATCTGTTTAAAAATGCTAAATAAAAGCTAAAAAGTAAATCTCTTCAAGCTCGTCTTAGTAAGTTACCATCTCAGAGCAACAAAAAGAAAAGAAAAAACCTGTTTGAATCTGGCATCTGACCTCTGAGTCGGTATGTTTTGTCCTTTCTGTTTTTCCCACACAGGAGTAAACAGACAGGATTCCTGATTGGATCATGGTCATCCTGAGTGTCAGCGCCGGCCTTTGCTGCAGCTCTGAACTCCTAACAGCGCCCTCAAAACGCCAGCCTCCACTCACAGAGGTTTTCTCAAATAGCTGAGACATAAAATGAAAATACATTCCATTGGCAGCTTCCATCCAAATTTATCTGTGGTGGCCTTTAGGAGCACATACGTGTGCAGCACTGGACAGTAACTGGACACCCCCCCGACACAAACCTGCTGCTCGGACACATTTTCCTCATGTCTTCTGCAGCAGGTCCAACACGTCTGACCGCCTGCAGTACAGAGGACCACTAAATCTGAAATCACTTCAGCCTTTTTGATTCTTTCATTCTTCACAGCAAAGTGCTGTATTTTCTGTACCAGATTATAAGGCAAACCATCTGTAAATGGTCTATGCAATCATGTCATATATAAGGCGCAATAAGCGAGACAAAAGAGCCAGAGATAAACGTCTGTCAATCATTCAGACTGTATGAACTACATTCACAGTTACTCTAGAATTGTTGGTAACATGCTACATGTTAGCCATATCAGAAACCTTAGCTGCATTAGCATATATTAGCATTAGCAATATGCAGTCTTTACAACCTCGTTTCCAACACGTAAAAAAATGACTGACGCCACAAAAACAAACGTTACTGTGACAACACTAAATGTAGACGTGAGAGGCCAAAGCCAGGGTCTTACTGTGTCTGCCCCAAGCCCGGATAGATCCAGAGGGCCATATGTCAGCATATTCACGATGAAACCCAATCTTATTTATAAATCCATGTATAATTAGGGCTACAAGATATGAGGAAAACTTGCGATATGCGATATTAGTGATCAATATTGCGATGAAGATATAACAACCAAAAACCTAATCTCCATGACACGACAACAGTTTAAAACTTATACTCCACATGACCCTCGTCTACATAGGAGGCAAAAATCTATCATAAAAGGGCTCCATCCGATTGGTCAAATGCATAAATGGATTTATTTTGTTCGTTAAATACTTCAAGTCGCCATAAGATGGTTTTAGCACATTTAAGGTTACCATTTGTTGCAATTTCTGTCATCTTTTGCGATATGCATATTGCACAGCTTGATATCATGACAAAGATACATTTGCGATTTATTGTGCAGGACTAATGTAGGAAGTTTCTCTGGATTATAAGATGCACTCTTTTTTGAAAAAACTAAACAAAACCAAAAGGTTTTTAAGTTAGTGCGGCAAATACGGTAACCATCTCCTTGTGTAAAGAATGAACAAATGTTGTAGTATTGCGGTTTGTTAATATTATTTTCAATTATTATATTTGTAAACCCTTTGCAGATGGTGCAAAAAGATTGGTAAGAATAGTGGTTTTTGTGGTTGAAGTTTTGACAAAAACATGTAAGAAACAACATTTGGACTTCAGAAAATAGCTCCAACTCAAAGTTAGGTGTTTTTGTTCCCTTCTTTCAAGCTAGGCGAAGCGGTAATGATGGAGATTTACACTGAAATCTGACCTGATTACATTACCATTTGCATTTTATTTAGATTTAGCAGCAGTAGCAGGAGGGAAAAAAAAAAAGATTAGTCATACATGGAGCAGCTGTTTCCTGAAAGACCCACATCTAAGAAACAAACAGGAGCGTGCACAGGCAGAGGGTGGCTTGGCAAATGGCAACCGTTTTGGAAAACGTAATTGCTTGAACTTTATAGAAGCGACTGCAGCTTCAGAAATACCCATGGGAGCCATCATGCCAACAGCAAGCTCCCACACTCTGGCAGTGCACTCACAGAAAGCCAGGAACCTCCTGTGAGCAGCCACACTACTTTATTTAGTAATAACTGTTCTGGCTGTAAGGGTGAAGAGAGATCGGAAGGAAGGAGAGGAAACAAACAAAAGAGGAAAAGGAAGGAAAAGAAAAGGCAGCTCTTTAATTTCCATCAGTTGGAGTTTTATTCTTCAGGGCGCGAGCGGCGCCGACGTTCACAAGATGGGCTGTGAGTGCGGATAATTCAAGAGCTAGAGGAAGACTTTGTGCTTACGTTGGATTTGTGGAGTTGTTTTGAAGTGGCACTTGACCAGGTTTAGATGGAGTCGAGGCTTCGCTGGGTGCAGAGTGCGAACACTCGTTTCCGCTTTCTGTCATTTCTAGAGAAAAACTTGGGGAAATAACTTGTTTTAGCGTGTTATGGAGGTTTATCGGGTATCAGCCGAGTAAGGAATCAACACAAAGGGAACTGAAACCCTGATTTAAATAAAGAAGATTACTCCAAAAGTCTCTGACCCAAAGAAAACGGCTTTTGTTTCAAAATGATGCATCTAAAAAGCAGGACATGATCTGGAACTCTATGGGAAAACTGCTTACATTTCAACAAATAAATAGCAGTGAAACAATATCAGATTTATTCCACACTTGCCATTTAAACAACTCTTTGATGGTGCACTCTAATTTAAATCTGTGATAAAATGGTAATAAACTAGAGACCCTTGTGTTTTAGGGTTTGATTTACATTCATTGTATGTTAAATCCATGAACCAATTGGTAGAATCTGCCATTGGAATTTCTGCCTTTTTAACTGTAATATCATATTCTTAGCAAATTATTAAGGTCTCAAGGACAGAAAATATAGAAAATTGGATTTTATCTGACACCAAACCAGTACTTTTGAAAGAGTTTCGGTGCCTAAACGGTGCTTCAAAAATCTAGGCTTATTTCAGTCCTTACGATTTTGGCATTTTGCATAAAGCTCCGCCCCATCCTACGGCCTCACCCATTCTTATATGGACCCATCCACAATTGTTGCAAAAGTGAAATGATTGGCTAGAATAGAAACTGAGTAGAATACAAGTGAAAGCCATGTCACTGTTTTTAAATCTGTGTTTTTATAAGGAACTGTATACCCCATATGCCGCTACTGGTACCAACTTTGCACCAAGTTTTAGTACATTCCAATAAAAAAACATTTGAAAGTTGAAGCCATTCTGAAGCTATCTGTAGTATGGAATTGGTCTATGCTTACAGCTCGTTTCTGTCTTGCTTTAAGGCCTAAAGTGCTTTACAGTCTCGGTCCCATCCCTTCACGCACACCCGCTGACTTACAGGGGCGCCAACCTCAACCAGCAGGAACAATGAGGCGCTCAGTGTCTAACCAGGGACACTTCAACACATGGGAACCAAACCTGTGATCTTCCAATTAGAGGTCAACCGCAGTCACCCCATTTGATGTAACCAAGTTAACCCTCAAGTGGACACTCCTTATACTACTGTACCACAAGAGCAGCTTTGCATCAATACGCAACACTTTGTGTAGTGTTAACGCAAAGTGCGTTTGAATCCACTGACACTGATTCAGAGAAAAACCGCTTTACGCCAAAATGCGACACTTTTGTTACAGACAAAGTCGCTTTTTACGTTAACGGTCACAGAGTTCGAGCAGTTTCAAAGAGCATGTTAGATTTCACCAGCGACGGCTCCACTGGTGAAGGTTTCATTAAGTAGAAAATGGTTGCTAAGGAGAATTGAACATTTGGATTCAAGATGCGCAGATTATTCCACATATTTCTTAAACAGTGACAAAAACAAATTTTACGGTTGTCGTGGACTACAAACCCTTGTAACCCCATGGTGAATCTGAATCTGACTTCCCATCATACTTTGTACAGGTTATAACTAAAATATTACCCAAGTCATCCTCCTCATTCATAATTTAACAAAGCAGAGAAGAAGCTTCAAATGTCTGTGATGTGGAGAGAGACAACCGTCTCAGATCCAACAGGCCTCCTCCTGCATCTCATTTGTTTGGGGCATTCATAAAAATCTATGGGTGCAATCCATAAAATATTGTTTCTGTTGATGGTGAATAAGTGCCTGTAATTACTTCTTTAAAATATCCCATTAGCTTGCAGAGTCTCCCCGTCCCGTCAAAGGTCGGGCAGGGTTGGTGCTCGACTCCCGGGGATGTGCTGGTGTTTCCAGGCTTGTCTGTGTTGGAGAGCAGGCATGCGTGTGTGCGCGTCGGCGTGTGTGTAAGCCTCAGGCTGTCCCCCTCAGCGCTGCCTCTGCATCGACCTGCAGTGGAAAACGGCCATGTAGGCCAGGAAGTCGATGGGGACGTCGGAATGAGGGCAGCCTTCCAAAACAGCACCACAATGTGCCCAGAGGCTGAGCAAACTCACTGTATACATACAAAGGGTTGGACACCATTCAACAAGCCTTGGAATAACGATTCATAAAGCTCCCAAATGGCTATTCATATGTAATCTGTCTGTAATAGCAGCTCGATGGCGTTCAAACCTTTGTGGATGACTTTTTACTGTTTGAACGGCTTTCAACACATGTGACTGTTTAGAACAAGAATCACTGTAGACTGAAAACGTCCCAAAGCTTGAACCTGACAAAAACAAAGAGGAAAAAAAAAAGCCTGGGATTTGAATCCGTCTTCTGGTTTCTGGATAAAAAAAACTGCTGCCATTCAGAGATGACATTGTTTTGACGTTTAACGTCAATTCTTTACCAAACTGCAGTTTTTCACAGCAAGGTTGGTTTCCTTTAACGACCTGCTCTCTGAGCACCGGCCCCTTCCAATCCACGAAAACCAGTCAGTTCTCACATTGTGATGTTACAAAGTGAGGAACAGCCCCTTCGAGGAAGAGTCTGCGCCACCAGCCCCACCCCCAGGCTAACAAACACACCCATTTTCTACGCGGAGCTAGCGGTGATCTGCAAAATGCTTTGATTTTATGTGTACGATATCAACATCCATCTTTGCGAAAGTTCAGGGCCGACTCTAGAATGATGTCGTGAAATGGGCAGCACCCCCAAGGAGAGAAAGGCGGGGCCTTAGAGATCAAGTCATCTTACTTCCGGATAGGAAAATGAGCTGAAAAAGAGTTAATTTCATAAAACAATGATCATTTATATGGATGTAGTTCACTCAGCTCAGGATTACTAAGGGTTACTATAGAGATTTTTCTTACAGAGTAAATGTAAAAACTTTAAACTTCACTTAATTATCTTTTTTTTTATAAATGTGTGTGTGTAGGAGCCCTAAAAGTGTAGAAGTTTTCATAATGTGTTTGAAGCTTATCATGGAAGAGGCTGTTTTCCAGGAATCTTCATATTCTGAAGAGCCAAAGAAAGAAGTGATGACATCCCATCTTCATCCACGGTGGCCCAGGAGGAGCGCCGGAGCCTCCCCTCTTCAGGACCGCCGCGCCGCCACCTCCGTACCAGCGCCTCCACTGACGGATGACTCCGTCAAAGCGCAGCAATAATGTGTGAGAACAAAAATGATGTCTCTGCGTTCAGCTGAAAAATGGGCTTGGCTCCCTTATCAGGCGGCAGCTTGGATAACTGGGAGCAAGTCAGACGATAAGCTGGCTTTAAATCATAACTGCTGGCAGAGGAAAATAAAAATAAAGAGTTTGGTAGGAGAATGAGCTTTTTGGAGATTTTCTTTTCAGCAGCTGAGCGAAAACTGTGCTTAAAAAATGTGCTTTCACAGCTCCGCTATGGCGAGCATGCCCCACTTTTTTCATTTCATCTGTTAAGTTTTTAGAGAGTTGAACGGGATAAAGGTTTGAGAGCCTTTGAATTCATCTGGAGACGTACAAATCCTGTGACTGAGAGCAGAAAAACACAACTCCAGTACTTTGCAGCCAAATACAGCCATCTCCAGCTTGTAATCATCTATATTTTAACAGCTAAATTATTCATTGAAAGGGTTTTCAGAACTTCACAGAGCGGCGAGAAAGGTGTTAACTCGTGACATCTGAGCGTCTTTGCCCCCCTGACTGTTTCAATTATACAGATTAGGCTCACTTGAAGGGGGGCGTCTTGATCACAACATGCGGGCAGACCGCGCATGCCAAGCATCCCGAGTGGGAAATGGTCTGGGACGCGGTAAAAAATAGAACGGAGCTGAGGGAAATGAGCCGCTCCAAGACCCCGTCCCGTTAATGTCTTTCCAGCGGTTTTTCCCGCCTCTGCCAAAACCATCCGGCCTCTTTGATCAGCGACACTTCGGAGGGATGAAGGCTCACCATCAGCATCCTCCCTCCATCCCTGCAGGGACACAGAGGCCTAGAGGGCAGGTTATTACAGAGAAGCCGCTGTTGGATGTTGGTGCACGCATGGATGCGCCGCGCTGCTCTTGGGCACGCTTTGCTCACACATCCGTGCACGCACACGCATCCGTCAGAGGCTGAAGTGCAGCAGCTGTTTCGCTTTCATCAGCAGGACTGGCCTTGTTTCTGTTTGAATTCCAGACTCGGTTTTCCTGCCCTCCAGTTCAGCCTCGTGTTCTCCTGCATCTTTTAAGGATCCAGACGTTTATCCAAACGCTTCTCGCCTGGGTTAACGCTGCCTTGGCTCCCAGCAGCCTCACACATGCAGGTGAACAGGTCAACAGGTGAACAGGTGAACAGGACGGCAGGTCAGAGTTCAAACCCGCTGCAGGAGGTGTTGCACCAAACACAGACTTCTTCCCAGCAAGAACGCCATTTATGTTTCCTCCACAATAGATCTCAGAGTGACTAAGCTTTTCAGCTTCACTGCAGACATTTATCATTTTAACAGTTATGTAAGTTAGCTTCTGCTCAGTCACACTTGTCTGGAAATGTTCTGACATCGGCGCAGCAAACATTAACCCACCTGAGGCCGGCCTATTTCCAGTTGCTGTTAAGAGGCTCTTCAAAGCCGACATGTATTCAATATAAGGTCCCATTACAGAGGCGACCTGCGGTCGGTCATCTCAGCACGCTCCACCCCGAACCGCAGGACCCTGGCAGGCTCTGCACAGTCTTTGATTTAATACAAATTTGTTTTTTTTCCTCCGTAAAATTGGCCAATTTGAGCGATATTGAATATCAGCACAAAGTATCAGAAGTCAGCAGCTTCCAGCTGAAATGCCCAGCATTGGTTCCTGCCTTTTCAAAGTGCATCGAGCCCCCAGGCGGGGGACAGTAAATGGGAAGGGGGTGAGGGGGGTGATGGGGCCAATTGAATCGGTGGAGCTGCAGCAGGTACTGAGGGATGGAAGGAGTTCTGTCATAAAGGCAGGATAAATGAAAACGTGGGATGAAGGGCAGACAGATGATGGTTTAAGTGGATGATTGGTGGGCACGTGCACGCAGTCAGTGTGCGCACGCACGCTCTCCAGAGGTGCAGATTAGATCACCTTTATGGCTGCACCGGCCCTCAGGACACGCGGATAAACATCAACAGATAACCTACACATTAATTCCCATCTCTGCACCATCATCACTTCCTGCTCCACACTCCCCTCTGAGGCACACTTCCTCCTCCGCCATCCATTCACCCTCACTAACTCTGCTCCCCCCTCCTGCCCCTGCCCTCACTAACTACATCTAATAGTCCCGGGGCGGAGTGCTAGATCACGCTTCTCAATAAACCCGTCAAGCCTCCCGCGACTTCGTCTCCCTTCAGCTTCCAGAAACACAATAACGGCGACGGCCCCTCCCAACAATGCTTCCATCGATCACTTCGCTGTGTGGAACACGCACATCTATCACCGCGCCGGCGCTGACTTCAGGCTCAGCATCCACCGGGACCCCGCTGCTCTGGACATTTTTCCATGTCATCGACTCCAAACCAACAATGGAGTGGCTCAGTAAGAAAGTGGATCAGTTAAGTTTTGATGGTCTGAGTCTGCCCTCCTTTCCCAAAGGCGTCAGTCAGCTGACCGAGTAGCACGCGTGCGGGTTGAGTGCTCATGATACCTCAGTCACATGCACCCATAAGGGGGTTGAACTGTATGGGTGATGCAGTTTCTTGCGTTGTCCGGGTCGAAGAGAGGGGCGGCCGCCTCAAGGGACGTCACGAAAATGGAACACACCATTGTCGTACACGTGTTGATACAAGTGTATCATGAAGTATTTTTAAAGGATAATATTAGTCACACGTACTATTGACGTACGGGTAATGCTGTGGAACGGTGCCTTTATGCCACAGTCTAGTCATTAGTAAGGTGCGAGTACCGACCGGATGCCGCACGCACATCTAATACACAAGTGTCTTTAGGATGTCCATTGTCTGAGCGTGGGGTTCATTCCACATGCCTGCGTCTCACCAACTTCACCCTTACTATTACATTTGTGGTCATAGTGTTCTCTATGAGCTGCCACTTGGAGCATGCCCATAGAAAAATGTACAACAACATTTTTGCTCCACGGTTTAACTGACAGGTCTACGATCTTAACTTTCGCCATCGTAAACTCCCTACAGGTTTATTCATTTTTCTCCCGCACACTTTTCTTTTCATTTCTATATTTTATTTATATTTCTTAAAACTACTTTTGTTTACCAAAGTGTTTTTTTTGTTCCCTTTTTTGAAACCAGCAAAGGTAGGTGTTATGGCACATGTATGATGACATTTGTCCATCAATTCAGCTAAAAGGTATTTTACATGATACGCTCCAAAATAGTCATACTTTATTAGTGTGAGGACACTGAAGAAGCATTTGATAAAACGCAAAAATCAAACATCAACCAATCTGCGATGTCCCATTGTACCTACCTTTTTCAGTTTCTTGTTGCATTTCAATTTTTACTACTTTTAGCATCATTTCTGGAAATCACTTGTTTTCCAAACGTTTCATTTTTATTTCGTTTCATTTTTTTGTAATTGTGTTTTGGTTTCTGGAATTTTGTTCTGAATTTTAAAACGTGATATTTTTCTGTGATTTGTTTTGATTTTTTTTTAACTGTTGTTCTGATTTTCACCATGTTTTTGCTTTTTTGGCTGTGACCTGCACCTCAGGGCCACTGTAGCTTTTAGCCATTTGCTAACGCTGTACCCTTTAACTCTGGGGTTGTTGCCGGCGACAGGAAATGACACACGTTCTTTGAATTATCGCAATCCTGATAGACACGGAGTCCGTTATAAACAGCATCCAGAACTTCTCCATTTCCCCCTCCCCTCAGGTTAAGAGTCTGGGTGTCATCTTCCACAGCACCCTCTCCTTCAGTTCACACATCAACAGCATCACCCGGTCTGCCCATTTCCACCTTGGCGGCATCCATCGTCTTCGCCCTTCCCCCTTCCTTCTTGTTACTTCATGCCTGGATTACTGCAGTTCCCTTCTTTTTGGTTTACCCCAAAAAACTCTACGAAAACCACGAAATGTTCAAAACTCAGCTGCCAGAATCACCAGTCAAACACCATCCATCCAACACATCCCACCTGTTCTGCAGCAACTACATTGGTTGCTGATTACACACAGAATTACAAACGAAACACTTCCCCTGACTTTTAAATCCATCCACAACCTTGCCCCCTCATACCTGTCGCAAGGAAACTAAAAATCCACCTTTCCAAAGTTGCATATTTCCCCCCATAACTTGACGTTCTTGGAATGTTTTGAAGTGCATATTTTACTGTACATTTTATTGTTTTTAACTTTTTCTATCATGTACGGTGACCTTGGGTTCCTAGAAAGGCTACAAACAAATAAAATGTATTATTATTATTAATTTAACCGTTTACGCCATTAACGTTAAATTGGGGATAACATCTCCATAAACAATTCCATTGATAAATCCCATTTTAATGAGGGATTTTTTTTATCTTACAGCTTTACGCATCAACACATTGTTTCTTCCTTTGATTCGCAGGTTTGTCGTCTTTGTATGGAAACAAAACGCTCCGGAAATCCGGGGATCAGCTCCACATTTGCAGCAAATGAAATGACCTGCCAGCATTAGCATGCATCTTCAGGATGACTGAGACGCACCAACGCGCCTCGCATCCGTTAATAGATCAGAAGGTAAACCCCCGCTCGAGAAAAATCAAGCGCAGAGGGAGACGGGCGGTTGCTGTTGTGATGCAGTCACAGGAAGAAGACATTGTGCAGTTGGACTCCTCTGGGGAGGAAGAGGAGGCAGCTCTCTGACATCCCGCCTGCTCCCGCCGCCCTTCTCTTTGCATTACAATTCACTCTGTGTGCGAGTCAAGGTTAGAGCTGACAGCTCTGCAACTGTGAAGCATACGTGCGCTTGAGCGTGCCGCTCACATGCTAGTGTGGATGTTTGCTGCACCCACACAGGTGGAGGAGGTGGAAATAAAGGGGGTCAACAGATGAGCAGACAGAAGTTTGAACTCCTATCGGTTGGAGAAACCGGGATTTGGAGGGGGGAAAAAAGCCAGATTGGTCCCTCATGCGTGTCTGGATGTTTGTTCGATTCAATTATAAGGCCAGGCCAGAGGTTTGCAGAGGCTAATGGACTACTCTAATAGTCATTTTTACATCTTCATCATGAATATTTCATCAACAGAAAAAAAGAGACTGTGGGATTTGGCTCCATTTAGAGGAAAAAAAAAGATGAAGCTTAAAAACCCAAACCAGATCCACTGCAGAGACGATTGTGGAGACGATTGTGGATGGAGGGACTGAGACTAAAGATACAAAGCAGGGATGAGCAACAGGAACCACCCTCTGAAGTCCCCCTTCGTCAAACAGAAGAGCTTCCTCAGTGACGGACTGCTCTCTAACATGGAAGCTGAGATCTATGAGTCAATCGGTCGATAGATAGATAGATTGATCTATCTAGGAACGATCTGGACTTGAGTCCAGAACTAGTCCTCTTTGGACAAACGGTCGGTGGACTGATGGGAGAACTTGTTGGTGGAGAATCCAGATGTTTCTTTGTGTTGTTTTGGCTCAGCAGTGTGAACTCTCCCATGGATCCATTTTTGTCCAGTCTGTCTGACCTCTGACCTGAAGTGAGTCGAGTGAGGCTAACACTTCTCTCCATGAGACTCTGCTCCTTCAGTCCACGCTGTGTTCTTGGAGTCATTTTGTTATGATCTGATGATGTCTTTGTAACTCTCAGAAAATCTTTTGGATTTTCTCAGACAAAAACTTTAACCCTTTCATATAATTATGAACTGTGCTTTTAACCTGCTGACAAGCAATGTAAACATATCTTGTGTGGAGGATAAGATATGTCCCAACCAATGCATCCTACTAAATGAAATTTGTTTTTAGTATCTACAAAATTGGGGGTTTTCAATTATATCAAACATGCAGGGGTGGGGCTCTGGAAATTGTAGTTTTTGGTGGATTTAAAAAAAAATTGACTTGATAAATGTATAACTCTGGTAGTCAGGAGGATAATATCAAAGGTTATTAAGTGCAATACAAAATAGCTTGATGCTGAATAATTTCAGTTAGATCAAACAACAAGAGGCAAATTTTTTAACCCACACTAAAAACGTTTCTAAATACACATCAAAATGGGATTAGTTCCATACATATGAACAGTTCAGTCTTTAGAGTTTATGTATCCTGATAAAAAACACAAAATTTCTCAAAGGAATCCAGCAAAACCTTTGTTTTCTGAGGGGAGTTTTTCCCGTGGGAAACAAAAGTGACAAATTCTCCAATGAGTCTTTGGATATGATCAACTATAAATGCGAGAAAAGACAAGGGGTCCTGCAAAAAAGAACTAATTAGAGCCAAAAAAGTGGACTCCACAGCAGTGAGGACAATCCCTTCCCAAGCGAAGAGTGTTGGGTTGTGAGGACGGGTTTGTACCGCGGGAGGTAATGAGACGCTCAGAACAGGTGGTGCAGACCTTTCCACCAGTGCTACTGTGATCGGGCTCCTGAAGGTTCACTCGGTTTGATGGAGCAGAGTTTCCCGTGGTACAAAAGTCCCACTCACGTAAGCTAGCATGATGACTGAGTCAACGAAAAGGACCAACTCAAGAGAAGTTCAGGTTAATCACAAAGCGCCCATTTAAAGCTCAGGTAAATCTCCCTTATTGCTGAAGGCGGCGCAGGAATGTTTGATCTATAGGAAAGACTGAAGAGTTTAGAAATGGCATATTTCTGATTGTTGGAGAAACAAATTTGAAAGATTTCAAAGAGTTACTGATTAAAAGACAACAAAAGAACCCGATATGAGGCTGTATTCAGACTGGAAAGTCCATTGGTGCAGACCAAGTCCGCTTCATTTGGGCCAGATAGAGTCCTGAACCTGGCATTTTGTCTGTATTCAGACTGCCTCAAGAGGACTTTTATGTCAACAAAACCATGTGACTACACCCCCAGTCAAAATATACCATAATGATGAGAACTGGAACTTTTGTCGCAAAAGGCTTTTCTGTGGTGTTTTCACAATTAAAGAACCCTAAGCGGCTAGGCACACAGGAAATCAGGGTTCGATTCCCTTGGTGAATGATGAGCTTCATCCAGTATGGGTTCTTACGCAAGACCCTTCACGCTACTGCCTAACTATAGAGCCATAAAGGGGCCCCAAGTCTGGGTCCCAGATAAAATACAGGGCTGTGTCAGTCTGGCATAAAAATCCTGCCAAACAAGCTGTGCGAATCAGTGAAAGCTGATTGGCTCTGGCAACTCATAAGGGCAGAAGCCGAAAAGTGAACAATGTTTCACAATAAAAGCACACAAAGTCGCACTTCTAACCTCAGAATGCCCAACACAAAACAACAGAGAGAGAAAAGATTCCCCCAAAAAACAACATTTCATTATTACCTTGACAATGTGGGAACAGCATGCGTGAACCATGGCTGCCAAGGACAATTTAACCATTTCTTTCATCACTGAGACAAAGAAACGATCATAAAAAATGATCCGACCAAGACTGGTAAAAATGGTAATGACTGCCTTAGAATTTCACCTCCATGAATATTTCTTCTAGTGGTTTTGATGTTTCTAAAGTGTTACAGTTTGTTTCTTTTCATTATCCAAAGTATTCATATTTGAACCTTTTTAAAGAACTGCTGTGCAAAAAGCCTACAATTTAGAGAAAAAAAATGTAAAAAAAATTAAAATTAAAAATAAGAGAGAGGATAAGAACACTTCATTGATGGGAAAAAAAACTTGAATTGTTTTAACTTAATGGTTGGTAAACCCAAATTTGCTAAATGATGTTTTCGACAAATCAGAAAATCCATTAAGTACTATATTAAAAGCACTAAAGTGAAAAATACTTGTGACCGTCACAAGCAAACAAAAAAGCACATTGTGTTTTTGTTACCGAAAAAGTATGTCTGGATGAAAATAATAATGGAAAGTTAAATAAATTACGATAATTCCAGAAAGCAAAAGATGGTGTCCATTTTCAAAGGTTACTGCCAAACACAGCAGGTAGGTCTGTCGCTCTTCCTATTCTGACGGCTCTTTTAGCCAAACAAAAACTGACTCCATGAACGTGGCTCCTAATCCCAAACTTCTCTTTTGCCACCATATTGAGCTCCTCTCAGAGTCGAGAGTTGACAGAGGTAAAGCATTTAACACGCTTGAATAGATAGCAGGGAAGAACAGAGGAAGATACAGGCCAGAGAGGGATAAGGCAAAGGATGGAGAGAAGGTAGAAAGACTCCACAGAGACGTGCATGAAGTAAGCTCACCCTCTGGCAGAGGGAGTTGCGCTGCTACGCAGTCCAAATGCGATGGCTGGCTGTTGACAACGATGCAAAAGAGGAAGCAAACGACAAAAGAAAGGGCGCAACAGAAGATTATGATTGTGTTTTCTTGGTTCACTGTTTTTGTGCCCGTCACTGCAGTACCGGGATGTGAAAATGCGACTGCATTTGCCTGAGCATGTGCCGCCTCCTCTCTAGCATTTACATGGAGATGTGTGCAGGCGAAAACCCGCACTTCATTCGTTTCAAGGCCCCGTGATGAAACTCGCCTCTCAGAGCGCGGCTGACCTTATTTACAGGAAAACAAAGCACTTCCCCTCACCGCTCAATTCAGAAGGTAACGGCAGCGTGAAGCTGGGTGTGCAAATGCACACTTGACACTCGCAGGCTAACATGCTCTTACTGCATGCAACAATCAAGGTCATTAGATGGAGATGCTTGAGAGAGCCAAAGCATTCCAGAACGGCAAAAATGAAGTTTATGACAAAAATGAACTCATAACAAATCAAACGAGACGAGAGGTTTTATGCAGCAGGAAGGAAAAATGAACACAGTACCACAAGTTTCCACTCCATGTTTAACCGTGTTTTGATTTTTCACTAAATGCAGGCTAATTATGAAGAGATATTTCTACAAAAGAAGCATCCCACATACGTACATAACCCAATGAAAGAAGGCCAGTTGCTTATGTTGCATACATGCTTCCATTAGAAAATACAGCTAACCCTTTAACACTGTAGCTGTTTCCCACGACAGCAATTTACACACGCTCTTTGAACTACTGTAACTTACGCAATTAACATTATTCCAATGGATTCTTTGCATAATGCACATAAAGTGTTGCATGTCAGCGCAAAGCTGCCTTTTCTCAGCATTCAGAATTGGTTGAAATGATGTGAATTGCAGAAACGGTTGAAGAGAGTTACCGTAATTCAAAGAATATGAAAACTAGATCTAACACTTTCGTGTTTAAAGGTTAAACGGCTTAACATCAGGTTCTGCTGCTATGCTGATGACACTCTGCTCTATCTGTTAAAGCATATATAATAGCACTCAGCCAACCAGATAGAAGGCCTATCTTACATTTCTTTTAAGTCAGTTTTGTCAAAAAACATTTTAAAATAATATAATTTCACAGTGTAAAAACTCAAATACTAGAAAATGGCAATACTTTACCATTTGGTACTTTTGTAGGGAAAGGTTTGTAATAAAAATCCTGTGATGACTTTGTGACCTTAAGCCTCATCCTTCTAGCTCTGACTTCTTCCATTATTTAAGCTACTCTAGACTCAGACCATCCATAGGGGAGGGGTTATTTTTAGTCTTTCCTAATTGTATTTAGGGTTTATTTTTTCTCTCCATTTAACCCAGTTTGTGTGTTTTTTTTTTCTTGTTCTTTCCAGGAAACAGACCGTGTCAAACTTTATGTGTTCCGGTTCATCCTTCTGTGTAAATTTAACGACTCGTGAGAAGATGATTCCATATGAGCAATTCGGTAATTTAACTTTACCCACTTAAAAAAAAAAGAAAAAAAATGTAAATGGCTAATTTGGCGACATGCATGAAAAAGGTTTTCCGAAACAAAAGACCCCCTTCCACAGAGATAGACACACAAATGCTTTGTTATGGAGTTGGATGAATGGGAACAAATTCTCTGACCAATTTTTTGCACCAGTCCACTCAAGCTTAAAGGTCAGAGCGGGAAGTGCGAGATAAAGACTCCTTTGTGTGTGACTGTGTGCATGAGCTTAAGTCCTTCACAGCCTCCCAACAACCTTCCTTCTAGTTTAAATGGCATCCTTAACTTACTGACATTTCTTCAATATGGTGTAAAGAAGACGTGCTGGATCCATAAAACACGTCATCCAATTTGTCCAATGCTGCAGCTAAATCAGCTAAATTGGTTTCTAGACATGTTTGGTTACCATGACAAAGATGGTAAAGGTGCTCAAAATGGTTTAAATGTCGCCCAGAAGAACTGGTAATCTCCATCTTTACTGACTAAAAAAACATTTTAATGCTATGGGGTTAAGAATTCACTTCAGTTACGTTTTTCAAGAGAACAGTTTTCCACTTCCTTTAGTTTTTTGCAGTTGAGGTTCAACAGAGCCAATGTGTCTAAATGGTTTATTGCTCAAAATGTTTGGAAGGTGGTATACTGATGATAATAACACATAAAAAAGCACAATAACACAGGATTGATAACAGATCCTTATGTACTGGATTATGATGGACAGCAGCTCCTATCCAAATTTATGGCAAAATTTTTACAACTTACAGCTCCAACAAATTCTTGCTGTTCGATGTTTAATGGTACTGTGGTCAAGGCTAGCATAAGGCTCATTGACTGGTTGTACCTTTACGTTTTTTCTTCCTGCTTTTTTACCTTGCTTTCCTAAAATATTAAGATCCACCTTTTAGGATCAAATTATCTTTAATTTAAATTAATGTTTTGTCCCAAAGTGCTCTCATATTTATGGAATTTTAAGGGTTAAAAACCAAAGTAAAGGCATTTGGAGATGGGTTTGAGACACACTCAAAATTTTTGAGAAATCTTAATTGTGTGGTTGCTGATAGAAGATAAGAAAATGGAGCCATTGTCTTTAGCTATACATCTCTAAAACTACTTTAGTCAATGGGTTAAAACTTGACGTAGACCACTCTGTGAGCCCGTAGGCTGAAAATGTTCATGGACAATTTTCTATGGGGAGGATGCTGCGGCCGACAGGTTGCAGTGAACACTTCTACAACACGTAAGCGTAAGTAAGGATTAAGTAGTGAGGTACAGCCGTGTCGTACAAATTTGTATTTTTTTTATCCCTGTGAGCACCGCAAGGATCTCGTTAGTCCTGTTCACGTGATAAGTGTGCGATCCTTGCATGCAGCCTCACTGGTAGAAACGAGGAAATCAGACAATCAGAGCGTAGTTTGTGGGGACGTCCTAAGGACGTCCTACGGACACATACGTATCACGTGTACATACACCTCGTCCATGCAACATTGGTGCGCGATCAGTAAAGAGCCAGTACTCGCACCTTACTAACGACTAGAGTGTGGCGTAAGGACACTGTACGACATCCCCCGTATATCATAACTGCGTGAATTGAGTCATTAAGAGCTTCTCCAGTGTTAAATGGACGACCATGTAACACTTTTACTCACGTTTCATGTTTCTACAGAAAGTTCACATGCGTGCCAATCTTTACATTTCCAGGACTCTGAGACGTTGGCTGAGCTCATCAAGGATCCATATGGATGCGTGCTCTTAGACCGCCACACCCCGGCTGTACACACATGTCCACGCGGCGACCTGAGGCCAGCGGTGGCGATACATCACCACCTCCACACAGAGGTGTCAGCCACAGACAACTGCTGCCGAGCCCCGGCAGCACACAGACATTCATCATTATGACACGCTAGCATAAAACAATGTTGCAGCTGGCGATGCGTGAAGACGACTTCATCACATCATACATCACACGTACTGTACATGTTCCACCCTAAATAAAAACATTATGAACAAAACCATCAGGAACAAAATGACAGGGGGATCTTTCCTATTGCCAACACATTTTTTTCTCCGTTCTCTGAGACTCTCGTAATGGGAGCTTGGGAGGAAAAAAAACAACCACCACCGCAGACTATTTTCTCCTAATCTCCACATCAGATAAGTCACTATTCAAATCCAAGCAGATGCCTATCCAGGGGCTTGTAAGCCGTCGAGCAATCACTCCTCTCCTCTGCCAGTCCTCCGATGTCAATTCTCACCCAGCTCCCTCTGCCTGATCTCCCTTCACTTCTCTTTCCATGTCTCAGATTAGGTCGCTGTATCAGTCTGATCGGCTGTGATTTGGCAGAGGGTGTTATCAACCTTCTATAGAATGGTTAAGACGCAATTTTTGTTTGAGTGGATGTGTAATCTGCCACCGATCCGAGCCCAATCGACTGCCTGTGCCGGATTCCCAGAGACGCGGGAGGAGAGTGAGGAGTGATTTGCAATTGTTTGATGAAAAATATGGGGTGGGGGTGTGTCATTTCCCCAAAAGAATGCATGCGGAGTGGACTTTTAAAGGCAGAGAAGCTGATGACAGCTGGGTTTTCTATGAAAGCTTTCCTTTGGAAGGAAGCAGAGACGATTTTACAAATGTACGTTCACGTTGACCTTCTGCTTTGTACACGACATTTGTAAATATTTAAACTCAGTTTCTGGTATTTTAAGCATTGGCTGTGACCATTTCTGTCCAGCTTAAGAGGAGCTACACAAACGTTTCTCATGAGAACCTTGTGCTGTCTGTCACAGGAGCCTTTCAGCTGCTAGCTTCATGATTTGTGTCCTTTCAAGCCTGGAGAAGGGGTCACGAAGGGGAAGTGAAGGGATAAGTGAGTGGGAATAGGTCACGGAAAGAACCAGGGCAACTTTTTTTTTTCTGTAAAAAGTTAACAACTCCGTGTTTCTGTTTGCTCAAATATCAGATACCCCTGCAGCGAGGACACACCATACCCCGAGGAACCTTGCAGTTTCGCAACAGGAGGGAATTCAACACTGAGTCTAAGGAGGTGAGGGGTCACATATTTCCCAGACACGGATCCCATTCTAGGCCAGAATGAGACTGGAAAGTCAAGGGCTCAAAGGGAGACCTGAAGCTTTGCTGTCCTCTTTGCTGTTCCGCGTCAAACTGACAAGAAGAAGCTGAAGGCGGGAATCAGGAGAAACTCTCTAAACACAATGATGCAAACAATAATGTCAAAGGATTACCAGGAGCACCTCTCCAGAGCTAAATAGCCGTGCTCCAGAGGCGTGTTTGCGTAAATACAAAGTGTCATCTCCATAAGCGCTATCTGCTTCAACCTGTCCGCCTCCTCGCCGGCTGGGTAACGGGACGCAGATAGGCCTGTCTAATTCCAGAGACACACATTATTTGGAAATCCCTTATTGCGGGGCAAACGCTGCCTCAGCCGCTGATGCAAAACACATCTGAGGGAGGAAGGGAAGGGTGACGGCGTTGTCGTATCCCCGCCGGCCCAATGGAGCCCATGACACTGATTAATGAAAAAAAGTCTCGTCACCGGGGCATCTGGGTAATAGACTACAAGGAGAGTCAATGAGAGGAGGCTCGGAGGGATAAAGTGCACATCCTGCTCCGATGTCAGTGATGGAGTTTTATGAAAACAACAGCAGCTGTTCTGGAACCATTCATCATCTCCAGTGATAGAGTCGGTTTACCGAAACCCTGACCCACATTTGACCAAACCCGGCTGACCACTCCTGCAGATGTTGGACCACAGGAGTGGGGAATCAACGTCCCAGGAGACCCAAACACCAAGAAGATCCCAACCCCCTTCAGGTCTACATCAGGACCCAGCTGTCGAGGTCAGGACCCTCTTCTTGAGAGAAAGCTTTGAAATGTCACTGTCAACACTAGAATCTGGTCTGGTCCTCGTCCCAGACCACTCCTGCAAACCCAAACTGGGAGCTTCCGTTTGCATCAGTCGAAATGTCTCATTCATGTTTGGGACTTCCCCTGAGTTTTCAAACTTTTAGACATCAGGATGTTTCAATTCATTTTCTTTGATGTAAAATGTAAGACAAGTTTTTTTTTTTATTTTTTGTACTGTATTATACGAGATCTTCATCGCATTTGACCCTTGGTACTCGCCGAAACCGCGATCTTACGTAAGGTCTTGCTAGACCTTGGTTTTAATTGTCGCCATGATATGGAATGCCCACCGGCCTGCGATTCCCCCGGGAATCACCTGTTTCTGCGTGGTAGCTTCCATGCCAGCAGATCGAGGATTGGAAGTTTAGATTCACTTTCAGAATTGCTCTTTGATTCCAGATTGTTCCTGATTGTGTGTTTATTTGAATAGCAGCCCAGATTCATTCCACCTTCAGGTTCCAGCGTCCGGACCAGACAGCAGAGAGAACAAAGACCTCCTAATCATCACCTCCATTCTGCATTAGGAGGATTTCTAAGGTTGGTTGGATTTTCTTCTCCGGATGAGCCTAAAGCTGTGATGCTTCCAGACAAAAAGCGGGGAGCTCCTCTCTGCTCCCCATCATCAGCAGGAGGAGCGGAAGTGGGACACGCGGGGGGACGAATCCCGCCTTTGTCCCGCAGATTCTAGAGTTTAGAGGGAAACAAGTGGAGCGCGCGGGTCGGGCTCTGCAGATGCCGGACTTTCAGCTGCCTCGCGTGGCTGCGATCCGCTGCGCGCGCGCACGCCCGCGCGCACGCGACAAAGGGCGGAAGCCGCGATTGAGAGCAACTAGGACACGCCGCGCGGCGGCTTCACAATGCCGTTCACTCATCCCCACGCGTGCCAGCAGCCGCGCGTGCCATTTACCGACGCAGAAGTGGGAAGAAGCGGAACTTACAGTCTGTCCCCGGGAACGAGCAGGCGGCTCTCCACTATCATCTCAGGGAGGAAATCCAGATTGTAGGATGAAGTCATGTTGCTGCCTGTCCGGAGCGTGTGCGTGCGTGCGTGCGGTGCCGTGCGCTGGAGTGTGTGCGCCTCCGCCGCTGTGCGCCCTCCCCCCGACAAAATACAGGCGCGTCGCTCCCGCCCAAACTGCGCCTGGCCGCCGAGACGGAAAGGGACAGGTGCAAGAGCTGAGGCCTCCCCGAAGGCAGTGGATCCAGCCGCGCGCGCTGCGTCCGCATCCAGCTCCGCTCACATTCTCCTCTTCCTCTCCCCCGCGCGCCTTTTCACCTCCCTCTCTCTCTCTCTTTTCTTCCACCCGTCCTGCGCGAGCGCAGCTCTGCAACAGCGCAGCTCGAGGACCGCTGGGGGGCGTGGCGCGGCGCGCGCTCCCAGCCGCGGATTGGCTGCTCCCGTCTTAAAAATGAGCTCCAGTTCTGGATTTGAAGGTCTGTTGTCATTCAGACTAACGCGCACTCAGAGGAAAGAGTGAACATTTGGAAGGTTTCATCCAAGAGATGAAATAAAAGATTTTGTAAAGTTTTGAGGACCATTCTTCATTTAAAGCGAACAGCTGAACGTCCGGATGAGTCTGTGTCTTTCACCCTGTTGAAAAACAAAGTTACTGCACAGGTTTTGGTATGTTCACATCACTCTGGACGCGTTCAAGTGACCACTTGCAGTGAAAAGTCGATGTAAACGCGCTTCGGGTTTTTGGCGCTCAAGGTTTTCAGGCTCATCATACAAAACGTGCATCCAGTAATCGCCCATTAAAAGTTAAATCAGTTGAGCGATCAGGGACTTGGATTTGGTGGCGACTTACGGATGGCGTCTCTTTTAATTCACGGAACCCTTTGAAAATTGATCATAAGGCAGAAATGAATAATTGCGGTTCTATGACACCAAGTCTGTGATATATCGGAATAGAGCTGTGAACGAAAAAGCCTAAAGCAACATTTGGTACCACACTCTTCCAGCTGTAGGGGGCAGACGTGAGCTAGTGTTGAGTAGCGGCGGTCCAGTGTGAACGCCGTCTGCGCCACACGGACCAATATCCATCTTTAGTTAGTCTTAAAGAAACTTCAACATTCAAACTGAATCCGTAACTGTCTTCTACAGATTTCACACTGGGGGGTGCACACTTGGTTTCAAAATGCTATCATGTTTTTTAGGGACTATCTGAATTATCTCACTAATCCCTAAAGATATGTACAGCTGGGATATCAGCTTTAACTTGCAAATGGGTCAAAATTATATTAATTTTCAAGCAGTTTCTTTTTTTAAATGTGAAAGTTTTCTTTTTAGCAAATTAAAATTTTTTTTAACAGTTTTCTTTCGGTCTCTCTCTGTTTAGCTAACCTGGCATTTAGTGCTTCTATTTTTTATTTATTTATTATTTTTTTTTGCTTTATGAAGTTTCCCAACAATTTTCTTTTTGCTAAATAAAATAATCAACATACAGTTTTGAATTTTCAAAAAGTTCTGAAATTTGTTCTTTTTTTTTTTTTTTTTTACTATATAGCTATTCTTGCCAGCTAATTTAGCATTTTTAGCAATAGTTTAGAATGTTTTTGTCCTTTTTTGTTTAAATGTTTGTCTTTTTGTTTTCCAGTTGACGTTGCATTTTAGCATGAGTAGAATTAGGATGCTCAGTTTTCTAACTTTTTTAAACTAAATTAGCATCTGGAATATGTTTTTTTATTGTTGTTGTTGTATCTAGCTTTAAGCTTGTCGTTGTGTTGACTTTCCTTCTGCGTTTTTTAAAGTGTTAACACCGTTGTAACGCCAGTCTGTCAGCCTAGAAATC
The DNA here is from genome assembly GCA_023969325.1 of Oryzias curvinotus. NCBI lineage: Eukaryota > Metazoa > Chordata > Actinopteri > Beloniformes > Adrianichthyidae > Oryzias > Oryzias curvinotus. Next base: position 19,665,795 of record CM043728.1, read on the forward strand.
AGTCAAAAGAACACAAAAAAAAAAAAACACAATTTCTAGCAGCAACTACAAAACCCCTTCTTAGGAGAAAACATTCAAACCTTTTTTCAAGTTGTTTCAATAACTAATCTTTCCAAGTAGGAGCTAAAAGAGAACAAGTACTGCACCATTGTGTTTGTTTACTACAGGACTATTTTCAGACGGACCCTCAGGATCTGAGCTTAAGCCAAGAGAGCGCACATAATGGCAGCGCATGATCTCCATGCACAGCGAGAGTCGAGTCTGCAAATCAATTTTTACTGTAATGCCTTCTAAAAAAATAAGCTAAATATAACTGCTGCCCTTTTTCCTCGTGCTACATTGCACAGTTCAGTCCAGACAGATTCAGAGAAAATCCGACAGTGATGTCTTCATGAAAGAGGGTTCGTCTGGTGATTTACTTCCAAATGAGAGGACTGAGTTTGGAGAGGTCCGTTTGGGCGATGGGAAGGGGAGGGGGGGGCAGCTTAGCAATAATAAACCTGCTCATAATTCTTTCTTTTTTTTAATGCAGCGTTAATTGTGTGGATCCAGAGTGCCTCCCTGCAGAACTGAAGCGGGCTCGAGTGCAGCACAGCTACCAGGTTGCCCCACTTCTTTTCTCCTCTGCAAGAAAAAAAAAAGGGGGGGGGCACCTCTATAAAATAATGAGAGAGAGAAATTCATCTCTCTCGGGAAAAAAAATCTAAGTATCTGGGTCAATAGGAAAGAAAAAGTGCTCAGTATGCAGATGTACAGCAGAGTAAAGACTACAGCGTGGGTGGGACTCGGCTCACTGAGGGTGGCGCGGTGGGGTGGGGGGGGGCATGCATGTTTACTTGCACAGCTCGGGTCAGAACATGGATGGGAAAGGCTGATCTGCAGGAGCATCCCACGATGGGGGACGACGCTGCACGTTTCACCGCACTTGACCTTTCTCAGAACAGGAGCTGAACATTATATAACCCAGAGCTGCACTGCAATCACAGGCTTTCACGCCGCCACCGCCGCCGATGCTCACCAAAAGCTTTAAAAAAAAAAAAAAAGAAAAAAGGCTCACAAGAAAGAAACGCGCACGCCGTGGAGTCAGATTTGGCCACTTTTCAAGGAAATTCCATGATGACTAAAATCTTTTTAAAGATTAAACTCTACTGTCCAAATCTCACTGGAATGCAGTCAGAGAAAAGTCCTTAACAGCTGTTTTCATTGTGCCTGTGAAAGAAGAAAAAACTAAATCAATTAGACACAATACATAAATAAATCGCAAATTTGTTGTTTCAACTAACTGCTGCTGCGGAGGATGTTTCAGGCAGTTTAAAAACTAAAACAACTGGAACCAGGTCAGTTCATCCAGTAACCACTAGGGGGCTTATCAAACCAGCAAGTCCCAGTATAGAAATATAGAGCAGTCTAAAGCTGCTTTTCTATACGTTCAAAATCCAATGGAATTGCGTTAGCTGTGCTAACGAAAAAAAAGGAACTTTTTCTTTACGTTAACGCCTAACCCTTTAACATCAGAGCTGTCGCCGGTGACGGGAAAAAACACGCCCTCTTTTTTCAAACTAGTTTAGCCTTTAGCGTTACATTTCAAAACATATATGATATATCTTATATATAAAAACAACTTCTTTTTACAAGTGCGACATGTTTGTTAGCTAGCCTTTTAACGCCGGAGCTTTAGCGCCAGTGTTGACGTTCTTTGAATGACGGCAACTCTTCATGCAATTAACGTAACTCCAACGGAATCTGAAGTGCGGAAAAATGTCAAGGAGTTGCGATTTTTTTTTTTCAGTTTAGAAAAAGACTTTGAACTTTTATAAAAGAAACAGACGCGTAATTCTAAGGCCTCTGAACTGGTTTCACAACAGAAAACAGAAATTTCCTCTTTTTTTCCTGTCATTTTCAGAGCCGTTGTGTTAGTTTCCCAAAGACCGAAGCGAAGCCTGCCGGATTACAGCAGAGATGCTCCGAAACGGCGCCTGTTTGCCAGAGGCTCATGAACACCTGGATGACTTTGCGTGGTGACAGAGCGTCAGGTTTGAGGCGAGCAGACTGGAACAGAGGCGCTCATAAACAACCCTGCAATCAAATCTCCTCATTTGCTTCCAGTTCTAAACAAATCCTTCCCTCCTGTTTGGCAAACACAAAAAGCTTCCACGCAGTAATAAAACATGATCGCTCTCAATTTTCCCCGCGCTCGCGCGATTCGCACAGCTTCTGGGGACAAACGTGAAGGTTTTTATTATGAAGTTGGCGCTGCAGCAGCTGGATCTGACTTTCTTTACGGGCTTCATATGTTCGTTAGCTTAATTATTATTTTACATGACTGGGTCCGTGTTTTCCACCTCAAACGCTGACTTTTCACTGAACCGTTTTTACTCCGCTGCTGTTGCTGTTGTTCTCTTCTCCCGCCTTAACCCTTGGCCCCTCGCTATCACTCCATCTCGTCACCCCGGGGGGCCCCGTGTTCTCCTTGATCCCGCTCGTGGCAAGGTCTGCCACCGCCATCGCTTCTTCCTCACCTCATCTCCCCCGTCTAGTCATTTCTATCTTTTCCTTCCCCCTCGTCTGTCTCACCTCGGGCTGGGGGGGGGGGGGGGGGGGGGGGGCTCAGCTGCCTGAACAATACAGATCGATCACTCAGAGATGGAGAAAAGGGGAGAGGCAGAGGGGGAGGTGGTGGGGGGGGAGAAACAATGAGGCTGAGCTGAAAATAGCCAGTCTTACAGGATGAAGAAGCGAACCGAAGAGGAGAGGATTGTGGGTAGCTGATGGTGCCATCTTTTCAAATGTGAATATTTAATGATGGGAAGATGAATAATTCAAGAAAGCAAGCATCTGCGTTTGAGCCTAAGTAGACGTGTGAGGAGCCCGACCGAACCAGACCGACCCGTTCACGCTGGCCGCTCAGAGAGAAGTGAACTTCACACAGAACAGAGGGACCGGGCGTTTCCCCATTTCTCTATATGGGGAAGAAAGGCGCAAATGTGGAGTGGATGGATATTCCCAGACATTTTTTCTTGCTCGTCGGATCTCATTCTGCTGTTCCCTCCATCACTCCTTTTCCCCTCCGCCTGTGTCTGGCCCTCGCCGGACTCTGGTTAGGACATTGTGTTCTACTTAACACGGATGCCTGCTGCACCTGTGGGGCTGCAGCCCCTGCTACGAATGCTCGCTGACCTGTTTTGCAAATCAAACTCTGACTGATGTTGCAGCTCCTCTTTTCTAAGTGGATGTTTTCCACAAACCAGCAGAATTCTGGGAGGCTGTCAGCAGCTCCACACAGTCACTGCATTGAGGCTTCTCGCCTCGATTGGTATTTGACGTGGAAACGAGGCTAATTCAATCCCGTCTCATGGAATGTTAGCAGCAGGAAATGGTTTGCAGAGTCGGACGTATTTGTGGGGGGAGAAGGTCTTCAACCCGTGACACGCATTTCAGTGAAATAATTGAACTCAAAACGAGATTCATGTGGCACAATGTATGAGACGACGTCTTAGCGTCTGACCCAGGTCACTGGCTCACTGACTGGCTGCACAGGACGCCGAGGTCGAGTCCAACGCTGTCAAAGCGCCCGCTGACCTCAGTGACGAGCGCTCCCATGTCCCGACTTGACGGGCGGGTCCCTCCAAGTATCTGCCCACTCGGGCGTCCTCTGCCCCAGAACAGGCCTCCGGTCTGCTCGACCTAACAGGAGTGGATGAGGCAGTACAGCCCTGAGGTCCAGCCAGCACCTTGAGGTCAAAGTTCGAGGTTTGATCAGGTGTCTTTATAAAGAAAGAGAGTTTGGTAAATGTACAGCCTCAGCAGAGAACTAGAGGAACACTTTGGATCGATGTCAAGCATTTAACCCTTTAACAGCTGAGCTGTCGCTGGCGACGACGGCTAAATAACACGCGCTCTTTGACATACCGGAAGTCTTCATCCGTTTACAATGTGAATGAACTCATTCTGACAGAGCAAAGCTGCTTTTCTCCGCTTCAAAATCTGCCAGAATTACATCATATACGTCAATAATTGAAGAGTTAAGGTAGTCGTAAGAATGTTACCTAATAACACTAGAGCTTTAGCTGCAGTGTTGACGTTCTTTGAATTGCCATCACTCTTCAACTTTTAACCTGATTGACCTAATTATAATGCATACAGCAATGACGTGTTTTGGTAATTAACCTAAGTCAGCTGATTCTGTTGTGGAGAAAGGCAGTTTGTCCCACAATGCAACACTTTATCAACCGTTTATGCAGTTAAATTCGGACAGAACTTAAGCTACAGGATTGCATCAGGGTTCACTTGCAAGTGATTGCTTGCATTACCAGGGCCAAGTTGTTTGGATTGACAGATGCTTGGACCAAACCAAATGCTCACTTTGCAGTCATTTTTAGACAGAATCCTATGGGTACCGGCCCACTACTCATGTCTACAGCCCTCAAACTCCCACTGTCTCAGCAGGCATCGAGCTCCACCAAGAACCCACTAATGAAATGAACTTAATTAGCAGCTCCGGGACTCCATGAGGATTTTTGTCGGCGCTCGTTCACACAGCGCTCCTGTCTGCAGCTTAGCGTTTCAGCTCGTAATAAATCATGATTTTTCAGGTTAAAAAGATCAATTACCCCAAATTTAGGGCTTTAAGAACCAGATGATCCCTGATTACTACATTTGAGTCTCCAGACTAACGTCTAGCGGCAAAACTCTCATTCATCAATGTTTAAAACAAAAGTCCCAATGGAGCCGTTGATCCGATCAGACAGACCCGTAAAAATAGTTTGGTTCAGCCCAGACAAACTAAAGGTGAGTTACACCCTAAACCCCGCACTGTACTAAATTCTTTCCCCTCTCAATGCAAATCAAGGATGGAGAGTCCTTCTCCATCCGCTGTGAGCGGCGTCCGCTCCACCTGCGGAGCATCGGAGCGTGCTCCCGTTATAATTGGCCGACAGAAAGGCTGTCCATTCATCCCAGCTTCCCGCCTCCTCTTCCCATTCGTCTCCTTCGGTTGAGACGTTGCCAACTTGGACCACCACCTCCCCCCCTCCACCACTACCACTCTCCAATTTCCCCACCTCCCCCCTTGCTCCTTTTCCTCATTAAAGTGGGACCCAGGCAGTAGCGGTCACTGCCTCTCATTTATTTTCATTTGAAACTGGTGCAGCTCCACTGATCCTCTGGGGCTGCAGGGGGGAGGAGGAGGAGGAGGAGGTGGCGGACAGTGTCATTCTGATAACAACTGACACACGAAATGTTAACACAACCACCCCCAGCCCCCCACTGAAAAAAGCGAGCGTGGCACGTCAGGAGTGGGGGGCCCACGCAAAAACAAAGCCAGCCGCAGTACGAACGCGTGGGCATCTGCCTGCAAGAGGATGCACTTTCACACCCATTTCAATTCATTTCACGCACATATTCACACATTTCAGGTACCTGCGAGCTCCTGCATGCTCCCCCCCCAGAGCCCCCACCCCCCCACCATCTCCTTCCCTTGATTGTGGGTTTTTGAAAAGGTGATGATAGCAGGGTGTGAGAAAAAGAGAGCGTTGCCATCCATGATTGCGAGTATTGATCCCGGCATCGGAGCACGCGGGGGGGTGGGGGGGGTGGGGGGGGGTGTCTGCTGGAGCGTCCTGGCACATCTTCACTTCCTGTGTGTTCGTGCGTTGTATTAAAAACCCGCCTGCCATCGTTTGATGGGAAGGCTTCTCGGTAGATTGAATCTTCGGGCGCCACCGCACGCCGCCTCGGCACGGCCTTCGACGGTTAGTTTAGCAGAGAAAAAAGAAAGGCGGGGGGTTTGACTGACGGCGTTTTAATGGCCGCTGCACTGACCCGTCTGGGAAAACGAGAGGCAGTGCCTCAAACCGGCGGCCATGTCTCTAATAGTAGACTAATAACTTCCACACCATTAGACAGGCACACTTTGAGGGGTGAGTGAGAGGGGATGCTTGGTTTAACTTTTAGTACACCCAGAGGAAGACATGAGGAAGGGGGGGGGGGGGCAGAAGAGAGCTAATATCAACTTACAAAAGCAAACTCTCAGGGAAATGAGCCTGAAACACTACTCCATCTGTGACGGCCCGTTTGGGCTTGGAATTAAGAAAAAAAGTTAACTCGGAAAAGGTTCTCTAAATGTTCGGAGGATGCAGTCACATGATGGACAGACGAAAAACCACGAAGGAAAGCTGAGAAAATGAGGACTTATATGAGGGACCGGAGCCATCGTGTTCTGTTGGAAGAACCGAGTCGAGGTTCTACTGTGGTGGAACTGAAGGGCCCTGCCAGTGAAGACCCCGTGGCTTCATCTGTGCGATGGGATTTCTAATGACTTCCTGTTTGAAGCTGGTCTAGAACTGATAAAAACCCAGACAGTAGTCATTTGAAAACTGCTAATGGTTCTAACTATTGACTGTTTATAAAAACTGGACTGAGTGACTCCTCCCCCCGGTGTTCCAAAAAGGAAGTAACCTCGGGCTTCTACAGTTCTACAGTCTTTCTATTGGTCAGAATAACCACTTTGGCTGTTATGTTCTAGATAATCCTCATTTTTTTCACATTTTTTCTGTAGTTCATGTTATTCAAGTCATAAACTGATCAATCAGATTCCTCAATAAAAGTAGGCGGAGCTTGGTGGCTCCATGTCCGACCTTCAAAACAGATGACAGATTTCCTGTAGCCAACTTTCAAGTGGTAGGGGTGTGGCCTTCCAACCAGCTCACTCCTGATTGGTGAAAGTGGTCACTACAGAAACATTGAGTGACGTTAGCTTGGACCAATCACTGCTTTCTAATGGCGTCTGGCTCCAACATGGCGGTGTCTGTATTCCAAAGAAAATGGCGACTGATTTGACTACATTCAGTTGGAGCCGGAAGTAAACTATTTTCTGTGAAGATTGTCCGACTCACTCCAGTTCTCAGATACAGTCAATGGTTAGGACGAAAACTTTAACTTTGGTGATTAAATTAAATATTTGTTAAAACTGTGCTGAAGATTCTTTAGAATTATATTTTAATGTATATTAAAACCAAGTATTCTTCAATAAAGGGTTTAGTTACACAAATGACTATAACTCTGATGGAAAGCAACCGCACTACCGCTGCACCACAGCCGCCACGTATCCAGATGTCATATGTAGGAAAAACAGAGCTAATAAAAATTAGAGTTTAACAATCATTTGATAGGACTCAGTTGTTAGCCTGAGCACAGACTTCCTTTACTCGTTAACACAAAAGTTTATCCTGCTGCAACTCTTCAACCCTAAATGACGGGAATTCCATTGGAGTCTGACACGGAGAACAGAGCTCTGTGTTGTTACGCAACACTTTACAACAAACTCGATGCAAAAAAAACCAAAACACTTTTCTCTGGGTCAGAATCAGCCGATTCACATTGATTGTGTGAATGTTGGGTCACAGTCTGTGTGTTATTTGGCCATTGGTGTTCCTGAAAGAGAACCAGTTGATTTTTCTCAAAATGGAAAATGGCTTCCTTTCCATCCGCAACACACATCCCAACCGCCGAGTCACTGACAGACCTCTAGAAGTTCTGAAAACTGTTTTTATTTCAACTCCTTTATCTGGCTGCTTTGGAAGCCAAAGGCTTCATTACTTTTCTTTGATTTGAACTCGATAGATTTTTGAAGAAGTAGATCAAAGCCCCCACAGCTCTCCCAGGACCGCCTCGAGTCCGATGTGTCGCCTCATCTCCCCCGAGCTGAAGGACGGACTCCATCTAATTATTAAAACATACGCCTCTCACACTCTGGACACCTCCTCTAAAGTGGTGCCTATCTCAGCCTGCCACCCCTCCATCCTGCCGGCGGGATAAACCTCAGACGAGCTGCTCCACGCCGAAAGTGCCGTTTATTGTTGGGGAAATTGCAAATGAAGTGCACGCCTCCAAAGCGGTTTCATTTGTCACCCGACGAAGCGTTAACCGATTCAGTCAGTAAATTATGGTGCAATAAATTACTACCTGCAAACATCAATGAAATATGTTGACTCGCTGCAAAACAAGTCAAGCCCGGTGCCGCCGTTTCTCGCCGTCAGGAGCGCCGCCAAGACTCGTCTCTAATCTTTTATGCAACAGGGCGGAGGTTAAGGCGGAGCGCGGCTCGCCGGGGTTAAATCCTATAGGCAGTAGAAACTTTTCAAATAAAAAAAACACTGGGACATAAGAGACCTGATGTGCTCAAACTGCAGACCTGAATGACCAGCAGAGGAAATGAAGACGGATTCCCTCTCAGCTCGGTGCAAAACGTCCAACCCTCAAAAACATCAGGGCCGATGCGTTTCTTAGTGTTCAAGAAGGCCGATAACCAAATATTCATTTGGAGGAAGAGTGAGCATACTGGCATCAAAGTTCAGATTAATACAACAGTTCACGTTTTTTTTTAAAACAAATAGATAAATAAAGCAAATAAATAGCTTTTGGAAGTGTACGATGTAACATGCTCAGCATGAGACTAATTAAAAAAAGTGAAATAAACGTTTCCCCGAATTGTTTCAAAGTCAAGAAAGTACCCTCTGCCCCTACCGCCCCGGTCAGAGCTGCATGTGTTATATCCATTAAAAAAAAAAAAAACACAAAAAGTTTTTTTTCAAAATGGCGGCTTTTCTGTTGGCTTTATCTCCATAGCAACCATTTTATTTTTGGGTCGTCAGGGGGTGACGAACAGATCGATGTAATTTTTTGAAGAATGGTCAAGAGTACATTTTTGGAAATCCCTGGCAACAGAGGCTTTGATAACCACGCCCACATTTCTGACACTTTCATTGTGCTTCGGTCAGCTTGAGCCGACAGTTCATGTATAAAAGTTTCACAATATTCTGGTGAAAAATGTGGGAATAACAGAGGAACGCCCCTTTTGTGAGCTCGCCAGGCTAACAAAATCTATCAACTTCATTTACAACATTTGCCTTCCCAGTGATGTTCAGTGAGTTAGGAGGCGATGGAGGAGTTGGAAGGTAATATGTTTATTTTTAAATTGGCAGCCTCTACCCAAGGTCAAAGGTCAACACAACTCCGGTTGACCATCGCTGTCAAGCCGCTCTCAGATCTGGCATTGCAGCTTTCGGACTGTAAAACGTTGTTTTTGTCAAAGCTTTGCAAGAAGAGCTCCTAAAGCCCGACGCATAAAGGTTATAAATCATCCATATTTATGGGAACGTGGGCGGAAAAAATGCTGAATTGTAAACGAGCTGTAAGGCAAACAGGGCGACTGCGTGAGAGGAGGTATACGTAAGCTGCAGCGATGCAGGAGAAGTCAAAGGTGAGTGACGCAGAGAGCGGCCGCCTCCGTCTCCTCGGCTGCGGCGCAGGAACACGGGGATGCTACAAGCGTCGAACGATCCGCTTCACTGGGCGGACCGTTGCACCACAGCTGTGGGAAAATCCCCCGCCAAGCACGGCGTGGAGGCAGGAGCGCCGTTTTTTAGGGCTGCAGACTTCCTCAAATGGAGACGCTTGATGTCAGCAGAGGAGCGAGGGAGGAGTCCACACGTGGGTCACGTGTCGTGCATGCATGGGTCTTCACGTCTGTAGATACCCCCCCCCACACACACACCCCCCACCAACGCCAGCTCGGACGACATTTTTAGACCGGCTTTGCCAGTCCTCTACTTCCTCAACAAGCTGCCTCTCTTTGCTTCTCAGCCTCTGCCGCCGTTCGCTCTTCTGAAGCAGAAACAGCCCCCCCCCCCCGCTGTTGGAGCGGTGGAGACCCTGCTGGCTTGCCTCGCTGAAGTAATCCCCAGTGACAGCTCAGCTCATGTTGTTATGTTCTGGGCCTGTTGGAGTCTAATGCTAAAGCTCTGGAACAAGCGCGCTGCGGCCCAGCCTGCATGGAGCGGCGCGGCGCGGCCCGGCCAGACCGCCTGCTGCTCGCATTTACTGCACATCTCATGGGTTTGGGGCCAGAAAACAAACCCACCATAAGTCAGCGTCACGGCATATTCCTGCAGGCGATTATGAGCTTCATAAATCCTGGAGTTCGGGGCAGAGCTGAGCTGACGCCAACAACAACAGCCAGTCAATAAAGCAGTGAATGTTTACTGTTCATTATGAGGGCGATAAATAACCTCCACACAGGATTTCATCAAAGACACTCCTGCAGAAACGCTTTCCATTCTAACTTTCACATCAGATAAAACCCAAACTGATGGGCGTTCCCTGCAGAACACGCCTGGAACTCCTAGTTTCAGAAAAACGTTTGGTGTTGGAGCAAATCTGGTGGAGAGGATCTGCAACGATGCGTCCTGATCCTCCTCCGAACAAGACGCGCGGTTCAGCGGACCGAGCCAGAGCCGCTTATTTTCCAGAGACGAGTTAGAGATAAGCAGGAACACTGGTGAGCCCCCAAATATGGACGAATGGGACTTTAAAACCTGCTCTTTGCATCGTAAAAACATAAATACTGAGTTTTTTGTTACAACCAGACACTCCAATAAACCATCAGTGGATGAGCCACCAATAAACTGATATAGACAATTACAATGACACATTTTTAAAGCTATGTCTCTGCTATTCTGAGAAAAAAAAAACCCTTTTAGATCAGAAACACCTTATTGGTTGCACATAGCCTGGAAATGAGGCTCAGCTGCAGTTACACCAGTAAACTAGACGCAGCATTTTATCTTGTAGTTAGTGCATTTAGCTCTATTCCAACGACAAAGACGATGAGTCACACCAACCATAGCCGTTAGAGTAACAGACGTCCCTCAAAAACATCTCTAATGAGCGCCCCCTTGTGGTTTTACTACGCTTTAGTCCACCAATCAAAAATAAACACAGCCTGAAAATGCAACAAACTTCAGCTGCAAAAAAATCCTAAACAAAATTCAACTAAACAGTTGTTACAAATAACAAATATGGCAAAAACATCAAATAAATATTTGAAAGTGGAAATGGAAATATTTGTATTCCTAGTGTCTGAACTAAACGCATAACAGGAGGAAAGCCAAAGTCTGCTAGCTCGATGCTAATGTATAATGGAATTCTCCATTGGGCGGCTAATGCTAACGTTTGGTCGACCTAAACATAGATTTCTGACTAAATGAAAAGCTTTATAGACTCACAGGCAGAAATTTTCCAAAAACACAGTTTTTTGCTTAAAATCTTCTGGAGTAAAGTCTAATGCCAAGGCGCTAGCTTCACCTAGTGGCCAAACTTACCCACCCTCCAGGAGAGGCAGAACATTTATGTTTGTCCAAAAAAAAATCAGATTAATATGAATATCTTCAAAACATTTAAAGATTATTAATTTATTTCTATGCAAATATGTCTAAATGTGTTAAATCGTGAATCAAATCGATCCAGGCTCTGGTGAATCGAATCTGGAAATTATTGGTGATACCTAGCCCTAGTTGGTCTGTTAGTGAATAAAGTTCAAAAGAAGGTATTTTCTTTTTTTCTTTACAGTGAGGATGTTGAGGAAAATAACTTGTTTTTGGGGAAGTTTTGGTATTTTCACGCCAGACTGCAAAACACCTTAAATAATTAGGTGTACTGGTATTTGAAGGAGACGTTTCAGACGCATGAGTCCACGTTACAAACATCTAAAGTCTCTGCAGATCAGGTAAGGATTTATGAATCACTGTTGATTAGCGGCAGCTTTCTCCTCGGCAGGTGTCCCACTTTAAGTGGACGCAACCCCACCCCCCCCCACCCCACAGTCACAGGAAGTTTGATCTCCAGAGCCGGGTCGGGACAGACCAGCCTCCTCAGACGGACACGCCTCGGTGAGCGGCGCTCTCCGAGGAGGCGCTGCTCAGATCATACCTGGCACATCGCAGCAGCAACCCCCCCCCCCACAAGAGGATGGGGCTGAAGACACAGGCAGGGAGCTGCTGATTAAAAATTCATCTCTGTTTATTATGATTTATGCATGTTTCACCGAGCCAGGAAGCAAAAGGAGAGGAGTGGAGAACAGCTTCATTAGTGCACATTGTGTGTGGGTACCATGTCGACGCTGGCTGGTGTTTGCGCAGCCGCTTGGCAGGTGGAGGGGAGATGAAATTATGGATCGTATGTGAGCTTCATTAGAATGTTTGGCATACGGGGCAAAACCATCCGTCTTCACCAAACACCTGCATTTCCCTGAAAAACAACTCCAATTCCGATCCTAAATGATTGCAGGCGCACGGGCCGCCGCCATCAAAATGCAGCAGACCTGCTCGCAAAGTTCTAACTTAATTATCCATTTCCGCCTGGTTTAAATGGGATCAGTCGAAGCTGGGGCGGTGAATAAGAGCATGGAGACAGAACTGAGATCTCAGACGTCACTGTTCCAGCCGGATGCGGGTGGCGGCGGCGGCGCAGCAGCAGCAGCTCAACAACACGCTGTTACGGCTTCAGACAGGCAGGCCGATGATTGCTTATTTACATGGCTAACAGCTCATTTCTCTGCGAGATTTCCTCACAATGTCGGCTTCTCGTTCACCATCAGACTCATAATGTTAAACGCCATACAAGCAAATGTACCTTAATCACTTCATTAGTCTTTATGGCCGCCATATGGCAGCGACATCCTGTGAGCCCGTCTTTTGCTCGTAAAGGCTTCACAATCCCACGCCAAGGATTCCAATCACACAGGAAGAGGACAAACAGAAAGCTCAAGGCATTACGAAAGTGGGCGGGGTTTGTGAAAGCCCTGGGGCTTATTATTTTAATACCTCTACATAAAAAAAGTGGGAATCTGCGAACAGAAATCTTCACACACTTGTCAGACGAGCAGACCTCAACCCTGAAACCAGGCCCTGTTTCAGACAACTGGACTGAGTCAGTGTGATGTCACCCACAGGGGTTGGTTTAATTCCAGTTCAACCAAATGAAGTCCATTCAGTTGCCATTTTTTGGAACCAGACATCGTCAGTAAGCAGTGATTCTGATTACAGTCTATAACAGTGTTTTTCAACCAGTGTGCCGCGGCACACTAGTGTGCCGTGGGAGATGGTCAAGTGTGCCGTGGGAAATTGCCCTCATTAACTGATCTAAAACATTTCCCATCTCCAGGATTTCAGCTCTGTGTTCATCCAAACAAGCCCTGTTAAAACACTGAGTAGTTAGGAATATGAAAGATTGTTACATACTTTTTTCTTTGTGTTTATTTTATTTTATTAAAGACATTTTGATCAGAATGATTGTACCGCGATTTAGCTGCGGCTTCGGCTGTATTTAGGAAAAGTCCCGCCCCTTAACTGTCTCCACCAATCATTCTTGGGGGGCTTAATCACATGTCATCAGTCTGACCAATCAGACGTGGTTAAAATCTTAACTTCCTTGTCCCGATTTAGCTCGTAAAGTCTCTCAGTTCTAACAAAAATACCAGCTAAAGCTCGTCTTTAGCGGTGTAGCTTTCCACAGAATCCGGTATCAGACCGTGGAACAAGTGAACAAACCATGAAGCTCTGAAAAGCGATCTCCGGCCGTTTTATGGACTACATCTCCCATGATGCATTGGGGTAAAGCGACCGCGCACAAGGAGATCTGTTTTTAAACGTCTTATAACCAACGAACACACCTCAAACTGTTTTTAAATCTTCTAATTTAACTTTTATTGCATCTTTTAGAAAAAAACAGCTGCAGTTTTCAGCTTTTTCTGCCACAATCATCTCAAAAATGCACGTGAGATTGTGGAGGGACTGTAGATCAATACAGACTGTATGAGTTTCTCCCTTTTTTTGGGGGGGGGGGATGCTGGTGTGCCGCGGGATTTTTTTTAAGGTTAAAGTGTGCCGTGGCTCAAAAAAGGTTGAAAAACACTGGTCTATAAAACAGATCAAAGTTGATGAGCGAAGACTGCTCTGGTGCTGTTGGACAAACCAAGTCCAGTGTGAGAACGTCTTATCAGGTTCGACGGTGGCGGACCTAAAGGAATTTACAGAGTTGCCTTCCAGGTTGAGCAACTTCTTCAAACCTTCGCTTTTGGTGATCAGATCTAAGGGTTTCTATCACTGACTGTTTTTGATCTACTCAGTGCAATGTCACCAACAGGAAATTACTAACTCCCGGTTCCAATCAAATAATGTCAACCCAACGAAACAATGCCAAACTGTTCACGATACAGGCGCCGCCACATTAGAGCAAGACACTGTCAGTAAGCAGTGATTGGTCCGAGTCAGTCTGAGTCAACTTCTCCATGGCAACCACTCAGGCGTCAGCTTGTTGGAAGGCCATAAGCCTACCACTTGAAAGCGGGCTAATAAATCTGTCACAAGTTTTAAACTTTGGACGTGGGAGCCAACGGGCACCACCTACTTTATTTGTGGCATCTGTCAGTTTATAACCTGAATAACTTAAACTACAGAAAAATATTTTAAAATAACGAAGAGGATTTTCAAGAACGTATGCTGGGTGACGTTTCTTTCTTCGTTGGTGTCTCCCTCGTCTGTTTTCTGTTTGTATTTCTCATTAACATGAGCCTTACATAGATCCATAGGAGGACATTGCACACATTTTTGAAATTTTTGGTATCCACATTTTTAGGAATTCTGGCCTACACCCATGAAGGAAGCTGAAATCCACACACAGATTAAAGGCCGTGTCACACAGCCGCTACGTACATTTTGGGCATTGTCTGCGGACAAAATGTTGGTATTTGTGAGACATGCATGACTGACATAATTCATGTGTTCGTCATCCGTCGATGTCCGCAGACATCGATCGGGGGTTTCAGCCGAAGCGTCTTTACATGAGATTTGGTTTTGAGCTGTTCAATATTTTTGGTAGGTTGAGAATTACACAGTTTATGCATATTTTACGTAGTTTATATGCAATTATTATGTAAGTCTTACTCAACTGTCTGTGAATTTGCGATATGCAGACAATTTTGTGGCTTTCCACGACCATTCCACGTATGTCTAACAGACCTTTCACGCGTGTACCACAGATGAATAACTTTTATATGCCGTGCACAGATCACACTCAAATTACATAACTGACGCATAGCCTTTGGGCCAGATTTGGCTTTTATGTTGATTTACGAGTGCTTTCCGTGGTTTATTCATACTTCTTCCATGGTTTTTATAGTTGTACAGTCGTGATACATCTGCAAAAGTTTCTAATAAAGACCACATTTTACTTTCTCCACTTATATTCAAATATGACACATTTTCTGCTGTGCAAAATGCGCTAAATGTACGTCGTTGCTGTGTGACACGGCCTTACAAAGCAGGTTTTTGAGGTTTGTAGAAGTTGTATCTCATCACTGTTTGGCAGACTGAAAAGACACAAACGTTGGCTTCCTTCTCTCAGAAAGTTCGCCCAAAGTCCCCACAGTCATCATGAACTGGTAAACATGTGACACCAAGGTCATGGACACATCAAAGTGCAGCTAGAAAAAACTAGCAAAACCATTTTACCAAGTGAAGAAATCTGCCGTTTATCATGTGTTTGAAGTGGCAGAAGGCTCGGAGGATTTTTCCCCAAACTATCAAGACCTTCTGGCGCATTAAGATCAAAACGGCGGTTTGAAGAAAAACTAAAAAGTAACATCAGGGAAGTTTGTAATCCAGCCTAAGTCGCAGCATGAGCTCACTCCGGGTTCTCTGTGCTGGTTGTTGGGGTTTCTTACGATCATTAAACTGTCAGATGTTTGATGAAACAGAGTTTTTGTTGACATCCAAAGGGCAGACACAAGAGAGGGGTTTCTTACGATGTTCTCACACCAGGCAGACTGTATTGATCCATGAAGTCATTTTGCACAATTGATATGTGACACTGGGTACCAGATGTCTATGGAGTCAAGAGAAATGTGCTCTAGGTCCAAGAACATGGAGTTATCGCAGCAGCCAAACAAACTGGACTCAAATGCAAAAAAAAATAAATAAAATGAAAGGGAGAAATGTCCTTTCACCAGAATAGGTCATTGTTCCTAAAATAGTCAGGACCTGAGCTCAACACAATAAACCAAACCTAACACACGTCACAACAAATATCACTTTACATTGAAGATTCACAAAATAAAATATTTCAGTGAAACCCTTTGACAGTGCAGCTAAAGCCAACCGGATTGATGCTTATCTGGTCGTCCAAGTGTTAAATTTGTGGGGTTTAACAGATAAAGCACAGTATCATCAACATAGCAGCAGGACTTGATGTTTGGTTCTTTAACCCTTTAAGGGTCCAGAGCCTAGGCTCCAGAGGTGACAATCTTTGAAATATTCTAACTTTTCAACTGTTTACACAAGTAATGCTATAGAAGAGTTTTTGTAGTGAAGGGATTACGCACGTAATTTAACCAGCTGATATTGATGGGGAGAAGCTTTGTGCCGCTATGCAACACTTTACTAACGTCACGTACTGGTGGAGGGCTAGTGAAGTGGCTCTATGCACTGCATTACGTCATGTTGGTAAAGTGTGGCACATCGGCGGCTTTTCTCCGCCGAGCGTTACAGTTCTTCAGTTATTTACAGTCGTCTGCAACAGTTCTGATATTAAAGGGTTATTCAGCATTGGGGGGGCGGGGTCGCAAACCCTCTGTTGGGTGTTCATGTTTGGGGGAGCTCCTACATGCGCTCAGGTTAACGGCGGAGACACGGAGCGGTCATGGAGTGAGCTGTGACACACGCCGTCTGTCATTTACGGCAGACGCCGCCACAACTTTAGGGTCAAATCCCCCCACCCCCACGCCCCCTGCCTATGTCTTTTTTTTAAGTGTATTTACAATTTAATGACCTATTTGTGTTTGCTTCTGCCGAGCGCCGGCTCTGCACGCTCTCTCCCGCACTTTGTGTCTGCCGCTCCCTAATACGCTCTGACAGCAAAAGGTCAGTGCCCACCGGCTACTTGGGGGGCACGGAGTGATGTTGTCATGGCAACGTGCAGGGCACAGGGAGTGGTGGGGACGTGTGATACGGTGGGTGCCAAGTAAAGCAGAGGCCAGGACCTGAGTGGGTTTAAGGGACTAAAGAACTGGAGGTTAGCTGGACTCGAAGTGTGTGTGTGTGTGTGTGTGTGTGTGTGGAGGGGGGGGGGGTGGCTGAATCAACAGCCCTTTAATTGACTGATGGTTTACTAGCCTGGCAAAAGGGAGGGGGCCTAAACACAACGGCTCTGTTATTTCTGTCAGCTGCCTTTCTGCTGAGCTTGGCTTCACAATAATAAAAGAGGGATTACCAAAGTCTGCAGGCTCCTCCTGCCCCCCCTCTCCCCCCACACTGCCAGCCAAGGGTTCACCCCCCCACTCCTCTGCATGCTGCTCACGTTCATCCCATTCAGGAAAAACACTCATCTGCTTTTTCTGCCGTACGTGTCCATTCCATTTTCCTCCCCCCTAAGTAGAGATGGGGGGGGGGGGCAAAATGCACCAAACAGATGAATTATTTACGAATTTTTGCCCCCAAAGAGGGAAAAAAAAGAGAAGAAATGCTTGACTATGCATTTTGAAAGATAAAGGGAGGGGGAGAAGAGGAGCAGAAATAAAAATTACATTAGATACACAATTCTGCAATCAGTGGGGTGATATGAAGTATTCATCTTATCGCGCGGCGCCACGCGCCGGAGAACGCCTCCAAAGACTCGCAGATGACAACGGCACAAGCTCGCCTTTCCGTTTGGCTGCCATTCATCCATTGTGACTGAGGACACGTGCGATAAGAGGATGTATTGTTGCCATTGACGATGTCATTACGGGACAGTAAACAAGCGGCGCAGAGGAGGGTTAGCATGAAACCGGCCGGGGCCAGAAGGTCACAAAGACAATCTGGAATGAAAGGATGCAAGACCCCGTGGGGGAGATAAGACTCCTCTGCGTCTTCTGCGGCTCATTTTTTCCTCCCCCCCCCTCTTTGAAGCCAAGGACGGGCGTACGCTTAGAAACAAAGCCCCGGAGCCGCCGTGCAATCAACTCCTCTGTACCCCGCCGGGAGCGGCGCTGGCATCCCTGGAGGTCATCTACAGGGAGAAGCTCAGGGAGGCAGGATCATGCGCTATGAGGACGGGAAATAGGATGACACTCACCAATCGGAGTCTTAGACACATCAACAAACATGAACAGAGACCGCAAACTCACAAGAGCACACGCAGCACCTCCTTCTGAGTTCCAAACAGCAACGAACCCATGTTCTGGTGGAGGGAAAACACGGCTCCTCAGTGTGATTGCAGCGCTTTTTGATGACCGCGCAGCATCACAACAGGTATAAATCAGCCGTTCCCCTCCAGCAACACAAAGAACTGGGATGCAGAATGAGACAAACTGAAAACTCAAGTTAAAGAAAGACTTGGGTCAAAAATAAAATGCAGAAACGGAAAAAGAAAGCTCTCAAATCCAGGTTTCTAAACAGCCAGCGCAAGAATCACAATGTTCTACAAATGGTTCAATTGTGGGCTAAAATAGTCCAAGCCGCTTGATTTTGCAATAAAAAAAGACGGAAAAGTAGGAAAATTGTTATATTTGGAGAATTAAATGAAATATGTTGACGTTAATGACAAATTGAATATAAACTTGCTCTAAAATAATCCGTTCTGAAGCTAAAGAATAAAAGCTGAAAAGTGGTGAACCAAAAAAGGCTCATTTAAAGCTAACTTTAGCATGTAAAGAACAATGCAAAATAAAGAACAAAATACAAATATTATAGAAAACATGAAACACAAGAAAACTGAGAAAAATGAAACATTTATGCCGCCAAAAAAATACTAAATTATGGCTGAGTCAGCGTTAAAGTGGAAGCTAGAAAGAGCAAAAGCTGCACTAAAACACGTTAACAACATGCTAAACTCGAAATGGCAAGAAGAGAAAAAGTCTCATTTTAAAAAAGCTAAATATGTTCGTTTAACAGATTTTGCTTCTACTTGATAAAGCAACGATGCTTAAATGCTAAATCCTGCAAACATAAATGAATACAGTAAAAAGAAATGTTGGTAAAGCATATTCATTTTAAGAAATGTAGGATTTTATGGGATAAAAAGCTAATGCTAAACATTGTTGACAACAAAAACAGTAACAGTTGAAGGCTGACATGAATCAAACCAAAAAGTCACATCAAGAATGTATCAAGTAGTCAGATTACATTTTTTTTGGTCATTTTAAGTAACTTCAAAATAAAACTGTGGTTGAAGCTCACCCAGCGTGGCCTAAATGGATCCATCAGAGCCTTCAAACATCTTTGTTTCAGGGAATTCTTTCAGTTTTCTGTGAAGATTTTTTTTAAAATCTTGTTTTTCTCAGAACAACAATCTTTTTTCTGGTTAAAAAAGGATTTCTGACTTTGTAAAGCTGCTGCTCTCACCTGTGTGTCGTTTCCAATTCCCCCACCTGCATCAGTGACGGTCATTACTCAGTCTGCACACCCCCCCCGGATACTTGCTGGATCCTCATATGGGTTTATTTTAAAGATCTATTTTCCGTCCATCTACAGGTGACGTCGGGTTCCATCTGATCTAAATGGACGTCAAATCTTTGCTGGAACATTGAAGGTTTTTATTGGGACGTCCAGCAGAAAATAGATCCTCAATTGTCCATAAAAAGCACTTTTATTTTGAAAGTTTTTTTTTCCTCCACTAGACTTCTATCTTATAATGTGTGATTCTATTCTGACTTTTAGTTGATTGTTGTCTAAAAAAATAAGGGAAGTTTGACGGATGTATTGAAAAACACTGCCCTACAAAATGACGTTTTTTTTAATTTTGGCTCAAAATGTCACAATCCTAAATTATAAAAGACTAATGTAGTTTATAAAATTTAATTTATAAAAGACCTCATTTATAAAAAAACACAACTGGGGAGGGACTCAAAGTGAAAAGAATTGTGTAGGTATGATTTATTTTTCCAAAGTGGTGATGTCCTGCCTTTAAAGACGACACATTGGATTTTTAAGGCATTTATTCTATTTTTAGTGATAATTGTGGCAGAAAAAGCTGGAAACTGCAGCTGTTTTTTTCTAAAAGATGTAATAAAAGTTATGTTAGGAGATTTCAAAACTGATGTGTGTTTGTTGTTTCAAGACGTTTAAAAAAGACTCATTGTGCGCTGAGATGCTGTCACTTTAACCCAATGCATCATGGGAGATGTAGTGATGGCAGACAGACTCGCGTCTCTGAGCTTCATGGTTTTGTTCTCTTGTTCCACGGTCTGACACCGGATTCTGTGGAAAGCTACACCAGCTAAAGACGAGCTTTAGCTGGTATTTTTGTTAGAACTGAGAGACTTTACGAGCTAAATCTGAACAAGGAAGTGAAAACTTTAACCACTTCTGATTGGTCAGACTGATGACATGTGATTCAGCCTCCAAGAATGATTGGTGAAGACTGTTAAAGGGGCGGGACTTTTCCCCCAAACAGCTGAAGCTGCTGCTAA
This sequence comes from Oryzias curvinotus, assembly GCA_023969325.1. Classification (NCBI taxonomy): domain Eukaryota; kingdom Metazoa; phylum Chordata; class Actinopteri; order Beloniformes; family Adrianichthyidae; genus Oryzias; species Oryzias curvinotus. The sequence goes on from CM043728.1 coordinate 19,686,076, forward strand.
ATCGTGGTACCGTCATTCTTATCAAAATGTCTTTAATAGAATCAAATAAACACAAAGAAAAAAGTATTTTATGATCTTTTATATTCCTAACTACTCAGTGTTTTATCAGGGCCTGTTTGGATGAACACAGAGCTGAATTCCTGGAGATGGAAAATGTTTCCAGATCAGTTAATGAGGGTAATTTCTCACGGCACACTGGTTGAAAAACACTGTCCTAGGACATCGTGTCTATGAGTTTGCTTAAAATTCCCCTCTAAGTTGTGGGCGGGACTGTTGGTGCAGAGCAACCCCGCCTCCTCTTCCCTTCCCCGTTGCTGACAGCTAGGAGCATGGAGCTCTTTGCCCGCCCAGCGTATTTACGACGTCACAAATTCACTCTTCTTTAAACGGCATTTTTGTCGTCTGCTCTTTGAAAGTGTGAAATCCAGCCTGAAGCCCCAGAAGCAGAAGGAGACCAGCAGCAGAACCGACACCCCTCCAGAAACCCCACAGGCTGTGAGGTGGCTGGAGTGCTCCTCTTCCATTTGCAAGCATTAGCACAGAGGGATTAATTTGCCCCCTTCCATTAGGTAGGGGGTGGAGGGGGGGGGGGGCGCCATGGCTGATCAATTATGGCGTCGCAGAAAGAAACCTGCTCAAACATGATGCTCGTGCATCCATTCCACGTCTCATTACCAGCAAACTTTTCTGCTTTTCAGCCTCTGTGTGAAAGACGACACACCAGAGAAGGACGGATGAAGACGAGGAGCAGGATGAAGGTTCGACTCGCCGTCTCCCCCGACGCTCGCTGCTCTTTGTGAACGTTTCATTAGAATGACAACGAGCATCTGTGGAGCTCACTGAGACATTTGCTGAACAACGCAAGGAAAATGTGTTTAAATCTGCCCCATTGTGCCGCTTCATGGTTGGGATGAAACCAGCGCAGTGGGCGGGGCTAAAGGCGAGCGGCGCTGCGTGATGCAGGCCGTGATAATGAGCTTAAATCTGATGGTTTGTCATCGTTCCTGACGTTTGTGCGTTCTGCGAAACAGATTTTACAGGCAGATCGGCATCAGTGACGGACGCACCGGGACATTATGGAGGCAATGTTAACACTGCAGCACAGTTGTTGTGTGTGTGTGTGTGTGTGTGTGTGTGCTGTCGTGCTCCATCGGTGTGTTGATGCTGCTGTGTGGGGAGACTTGCTAATTGGCTCACCTGTCTCTCAGCCATCTGGAGCCTCTCAGAAAAGAAAAAAAGAAAAAAAAACATCACACGAGTTGGTTCCCCCGCATCACAGACACACACAAACACACACACACACACACACAGATGTGTGCCAACCTGCAGGAAAAAGAGGAGCTGATGCAACAGGAAGAGAAGGAATCCTCCCAACGTCCCAATCATTATTTTGCTGATTTAACGAACAAAAATGACGTTTGTGTGCGCAGACTTAGTCGCACAAACCAGGACGATTCATCACTGAAACACAATGTTTCTGATACACAAACTTTGGAACCAGAGCGCGCCAAAACACAGCATGACAACGAACGCTCAGCGGAGCGGGAAGACGGAAGGCCAAGCACTTCAAGATCCCAAAACCTCAACTGACAGAACGCAGGACCCAAAGCTGCTCATCACAACTACACTGCAAAAAACAAAACACACATCAGTATTTTGGTCTCATTTCAGGTTTGATCACACTTACTATGAGGCACAGAAACAACTGTAGCATTTCAGGAAGGTTAAACATAATATTTTAGAACTTTAAAACATCTCATTTTAAGTAAAACCTCTAATACAACTATTTGTTTTCAAATTTTGTGTAATACTTTGCAGCAAATGTTTATAGGAGCAGAGTTTGGGTTTTTTAAGACACATGCTGGCTTAATTTAGGAAACCTACACAGTTTTGTTTGACCCATCAAACATTTAAAAAAATGTTTGATTTTAGTCCCAATTCTAGCTGATAATTGTCCAAAATTAAAGAAAGTTGTAAAAATACAACATATTTGGGGAAAAAGCGTATAAATACTTCAAACCAGTGACGTCCTGTTCCGATCATATGATTGGAAATCCGGTCCAATCTGCTGGTTTCAGACTCCATCAGAATCGGAGGTTGTGTCCCGATCATATATTTATTCTGATAGGCGATGTATGTTTGTAGCGTAATATTCCAGATAACAGAATATCATGAACAGATCGCGACATTTTATTGGCGTAAAATGTAAAAAGGGTTAAGCTAGCAAGATATTCACCGATTCAGTTACTAGTTTAGAAAAACATTTGAAACAAACAGCAAGTGTCTCCACTGGTTTGTCTTAACACAAACAACGATCTTTAGAAAATATAGATATATTTTTTATTCTTACTAATGTGAATTAACCATAGTGACAACAGAGAGAGAGAGAGAGAGAGACGGCTGTCAAGAAACCGTCTGCAAATTGGAGGAAAAATGATTAGGAAAAAATGATCTGTTAAGAATAACTGAAACTAATAAATGTTTACGTTGAAATAATTCTACTGATTCCATATTTTTCCCTCATAACATCTTTTATTCCATATTTTCCATTTGTTTTAAGGAGGACATTTTTTACAGTGTATGTTTGATCCATTTAGAAATGTGGACATCTCAAGGATGGGTGGATCTCCCAAAAAACAATAAATGCATATTCATACATTAATATGACTTTAAATTTGAGTCAATAGAAATAAAGTGTGTGCAGGTGTGTGTCTGTGTGTGTGCAGGTGTGTGTCTGTCAGTGTGTGTGGTTGTGCTCTCCCAGTGGTTCCAGGTCACTGGTCTGGATCTCCTCCTGGGCCTCAGTGAGCTCACCTGTCACTCCGACAGAGTTTGTGTGTCGGCTCTGAGTCGCTCCTTAGAAGAGGAGCAGACGACGGGAGGAAGAGGAAGAGGAGGAGGAGGAAAAGGAGGAGGAAGAGGAGGAAAAGGGGGAGGCGGCGCCGCTGGACTCTGCCCCATCCTTAACCGCTCTTCATCATTCAGGAGTAGGTTGAATAATACATGAAGTGCTGAGAACCCGAGGAGAAGGTCGGGCTCAGATCCGGAGGTGACCCCGCCCACATCCCAACCAGAGCCACACCCACCAGAAGTTTTCTACCACTTCTGGCCTAATTAATATTCACGCATGTGTGTGTGTGTAGGGGGGGGGGGGGGGTTGTCATGCAGCGAACGGGACCGGACGCGGCGAAGCGGGACGCCACATCGTTCGAATCCCTGTAATTACAGCCTCCGCTGTGGGTGTAAACAGGAAGTGGTTTTGAACACCTGGGGAGGCGTCTGCGGCCTCGCGGGGGGGGGGGGGGGGCGGGTCCCGTCAGCACTGATGGCGGGTTTGCTGCTCGCGAAAAGGCGTCGGAGGATCCATAATTATCCGCTCCGATCAGGACAAAGACCTGCAATTACCCCCCCCCCCCCCCCAACGCCTTTCCGGTTATTCCTCTGTTTTTACACCTTCTCATCCATCCATCCCCCCCCCCCACCAACCCTTTTCCCCTTGCTCCACTTTTTCATATCCTGCCTTCACCCCCCCCCCAGCCCAAAATAACGAGCGGGGTGTCAGTCAAACCGCCAGAGAGCTTCATTAGAGGAGGAGAGCTCACAGGATCAAATTATACACCCGCTCTGCTGCCTTTGTTGATGTGGGGGGTGGGGGGCTTCATTTCTTCACTTCAGGTTCTGCAGCTTCAACCTGAACGTCCAGATCTGCTGAGTCAGCAGACGCCTGAAGAGCTGACCATCAACCAAATCGCTCGCCATCCAACCGTAGGCCCCGCCCACCCTCCCCATGGCTTTCAGGGGCAGGAAAATTCATCCTGTTCTTGTTAGCCGTGTCTTCAATGAGAAATAGGTGCGGCTATTTAAAGACCTGGCCCTCATTTAACACCCCCCCCCCCTTGATCTGGGCTCTGTCGCTGAAGGCTTTGGTTTAATGACCCTCCGCTCTCACAGATCTGAGCGCCACACATCTCTTTTTTCCCGTTTCTTTTCCGCACCGCGGCAGCGGCGCTAGTCATCATAAAGAAAGAAAAAAAGATGGTGCTCTGTACCTTTGTATCGCTCCGGAGAGGTCGCTGGCGTCCTGCCTGCAAGGAAAAGGAAACGTTGTTGTTGTTTTAAAAAACAGCAAAAATATTAATCATCAAGCTCAATTTATTGAGCCTTTGGTAAATCTGTCTGCAGAAACGTTTCTTCACACGATCAATTCTAAAATTGAATGAGTGACGCTCACTTCTGTACAACCAATCCGGTTCCTGATTCAACCGTGACAAATGAGAAACTTCGGCATCATTTCTACAACTTCTGGACAAAAACATCTCTGAACTGATGAGACAAAGAGCAACTTTCCTATTACCCCAACTGGAAAAAGCATGAAAGTAACAGTCAAGCATGGCGGTGGTAGTGTGATGGTTTGGATGGCTGTAAAGCTACGTTCACAACAAACAAGCAACGCTTCCAGAGTTCAATCATTGAACTTTGGCAAATAATCAACCAATCAGGGCACTAGGCTTTGTCCAAGGATGTGTTGATGACACGATCAGTGGGTGGAGTCCAAACCCTACAGTAAGGAGAATCAAATCCCATCACTCAACTTCAACACAACGTCGAAGAGAACCTTTACCGACGAATTCAGACCCGTCCAGCCATGAAGCAGCACTATCGTCCCAAAGACGCGACGTCTTCAACTCAATGGTCAACCACGCCGGAAAGCTTCAGATTTTACAAGGGTAAAAACTGGACTGAGTGACCCCTCCCCCCGGTGTTCCAAACAGGAAGTACCCGCTGGTTCCAAAAAGTCAAAGTCCTGTAGACTTCTACAGAGAAATAAACAGCTGTTAGTTATTCTATTGGTCTGGTCAGAAACCGTTCTGATACCTTTTTTTGATGCCTCAATAAAAGTAGGTGGAGCCTACTGGCCCCCACATCCACAGATTTTGTGCAGCCCACTTTTAAGCGGTAGGGGTGTGGCCTTTCAACCAGCTCACGCCAGATTGGCAAGAGCGGTTGCCATAGACACCTCGACTCAGATTGATCGAGACCCATCACTGCTTACCGACGGCATCTGGCTCCAACATGGCGACGTCCGTATAGCCAAAAAATGGCATCTGAATTGGCTTTATCTAGTTGGAGCCAGAAGTAAACCATTTTCTATGAGTCCAAACCGACTAAAGGTTCGACGTTACCAGGACGCGGGATGACAGATCCTACAACCCAAACAGTTTGGGGTACATCGTGCTCAGATTTATCCGGTTTCCTGGACTTCTAGGTCGTTAAAAGCTAAAAGTTTAATTCCAGGAGTGTTTACAGAAAATGGGCTTTTTTGCTGGAGTTTGCACTTGAAACTACTTTAGAAAGAAAAGCACAGACGAGTTTCCTAAAGAACATAAACACACACCCATATGTAACCATCTAAATATTAAATTGGTCCAGTTTGTCCTTGGGAACCGAACAGAAACTCGTTTGTTCCGTTGGGTTTTCTCCATAATTCCCTGCTGCTTCTTTCTTTCTTTCTCCTTCCCCGTTTGTTTCATCCACTCCCCTTCCACTGCATGTAAATAAATTGGTCCCCAGGCCCCGTCTTTGGACCGTGTTTGTGTGTGCTGGAGCCAGCGTTACACAAAGAGACTCGCCCGGCCCTCCAGAGCTTGGAGCTGCAGCGAATTAGACGGGCTTTGGTGTCGCGGAGGTAAATAAAATAATAACTGAGGGGGTTTGTCGAAGATGGGAGGAAGAGGTGGGAAGAGCAAGTGTGTTATGATGAAACGGCGAGAAAAAACAAGACAAAAAAAACCCTCCTGGCTCCTCCCCAACACGGCGGCCAATCACTGATATCATTTCTCTTTGCATTTCAAAGACGGACTCTTGTCTGTTTCATCTCCACAAAAACCACAGAAGGATGGTCCTGTTATCCGGCTGCACGCACCCGCCAGCCACCTCCGCTTCAGTCCATTTTCCCAGTGCCATGAATTATGAACGAAGGTAAATGGAACATCAAACACACTCTGCTTGCACTTAGAGGTACACACACAGGCAACACAACTCTGGGAGAACACACAATTTTCCTACACTCACTTATTAACTGGCATTTTAAAGCTGGATGTTGCAGTTTCTGGAGAAGTCAGCTCTGCGGACGCTAATGAAACCTAATTGCAGCGGCTTCAATCGGTGGATGATGATACTAAAGGCTTAGACAAGCAACTAAAAGCTCTTTCAGTTTATAAATGATCAGCGGAAAAGTACAAATATTTGGGCCGTTTTGGTTCTAAAAGCCTCCTCTAATCCCAGTTTAATCCAAAAGTGAGGATCTGGGTTTCCACCAAAAACGGGTCCAGGAGGCCGCTTCCCTTTCCTTTAACTCCACTATCGGAGGTTTGTGTTTGAAAGTCAGACTCTGCTGTGGATTCGGTACACGGCGCTCATTAGCGGGGATTGTTTTGGCGCCGCTGTTCCCAGGGTCGACCTGTCAGTCAAACCGCTCTGCCTCTGCGGGTTCGGTGGAAATTCTCTAGATTAGTTGTGAGGATAAGTGACAAAAGTTATGGGGGGGAGATGTTAATTATGATTCTTATTTCTCAGGAGAAAGTCAGATGATGTTAATAAATTAAAGACGAGAAAAAAAGAATAGGAAAGAAGTCAAAATGACCAGATATGGGCAGTTTTATGACAGGAAGTGGCCGTTTAGTTCAGTAAATGTAAACCTGTAAAACTTTCAAAGTTGTAGAATTTAATGTTAACATTTATATTAGAAAAATCTGAATGAAAGATGTTTTTTATGAACAAAATGTAAGAAAAACTCTGAATAGATCTAAATAAAAGTACTACGAAGCGGAAAAACTGCAATATAAAATTCATACGAAATGGTACATGAGCTGAAATCTGTGTCACGACTAAAAACAATGTAACACAATGAAAATAAGATGGAATATGGTGGAATTACTGTTATGTTGTGTGAACCACTGTACAGGCGGCTGCTGAAAGTCAGAAAAACCAAAAAATAAGTGAACATTAAATAAAGTGTTGGAGTCTGCACAAACCAACTACAATAATGTTGATCAGTGTCAAAATAATATATAAAAAACGATATATATGATAAACAAAATGTTGTAAAAAAAAAAAAGGATTAAAAAAACTCAGTTAAGTAATATATTCAGGATTGGCTGGTAAAGACTACAAAAGGAAATAAATAGTAGCCTAAAAAATACTATTTCTTTTATAAGAAAGAAAATTGACAGTTTCCTGTTGCTGGAACAGATAAAAGATAACCAGGCTCAACTATAGTAATGAAAAAACAAAAAATAACATGATTACACCTGGAAAATACAGGTCTGAACAGCCTTAAAAAAATCTAAATTGTTTTTCATTTTTAGTTTCTCACTACAGATAATCTCAGCTGTTGTTTAAACGTATGATTTGACTTCAACTGCAGAGCCGATCAGCCTCCAGCGTCAGAAGAAACCAGAGGATTGATGGAGAAAAACGTTTCAATCAAAACCATTAGTTAAATCCTCAATAGTCCACAAAAATCGAAACTAAAATCCAACAAAATATCAAATGTAGTAAATCAAAAAAAGGAAAAGGAAATTATTATTAAAGGGCCTATACCATGCTATTCTTAAAGTCCCCCATGGCCTTTCTTAGAACTAAAAAAGGTACCTAGTGCTGTAAGTAGGACAACTCGATCTCTGAGGCTCCGCCTTTCGCTCCTTGTGGGTGCCGCCCATTTAGAGTCGGCCGCCACAGCGTGTCAGCGTTTTGCTCACAAAAACAACATCTGACCTCCTCTTGCAAAGTCAGTCGATGCTAAAAAGAAGAAAGTGGGTGTGTGTGTTAGCCTGGGGGCGGGGCTGGCAGCACAAACTCTTCCTGGAAGGGGCCGTTCTTCACTTTGTGATGTCACAATGTGAAGAACTGCTCGTTTCGGTGAGGTTTGGAGGGGCTGGTGCTCAGAAAGCAGGTTTTCAGAGGAATACTCAGAAATACGTGAATGGATCAAAATACCACTTTGGGGTCGTTTTTCTGAGTAGTAAACATTTGAATACACTTATAAGCTGAAAAACTTGATTCTTCACGATATACGCCCTTTATAATGTGTTAAAGTCTTTTTGCTCCAGACTCTTGACAATAGAAAAACTTTTTACGAATAAAAGAAACCTTCCATTCTTCTTTTGGGTGTTCTATTAAAGTTTAAGAACAGTTAGGCTGGCCTTTGTTGTCAGTATTTTGGAAACAAAAATGTTGATTTATGTTCTAAGGAATAAGGGCCGGTTTTAGATTTGATGAGGATTTACTAAGAGGGACCAATGAGATTCTCATTTGGTTTACATTTGCTTCTAAAATGAGTCTTTTCCACGTATTACACTAGTTTTTGTCACTGCAATCAAAATAAACCACAGCTAGGTTCATAAAAAAACAAAAACACGGCTGTGTGACCTTTAATGTGAAACAGCTCTAACCGTTAACCTCTTTAGCTTTTTTTTTTTTTTTTTAAAGCTACTGTGAAACCACCTTGTTCTCAAAAATGTCATTTATTATAAAATGTCTTGTAGAGTCAAAGTGACTTGCTGCAGTGCTGATAATTTCTCTACTTTAGTTGACCTTCTTTGGCAGTGTACCAACCAATACTCCTCTCAATTACTTCATACTTTGGGAGATCAAATTTGTATTTTTACTGTTTTTCAGCTTTTTAAAACATTTTTTTAAATTTCAATTGAATATCAATAACCCCTTTTCTGGAACGTCTGACTTTGTTATGTTTGAATGATTGAACTCAGTTACAGGATAAAGCAATAAAGAAAAACATGAATTCACTTTAAAAAACTGGTAAAATAAAAAATGATAAGATAAACTTCCCTTATATGTGAAAAACAACAACAAAAAACCATCCTGGACATGAGTCTAACTTTAACTGCATTAAGAGTCTTCCACTCCCAAAAAAAAGGAGGATCTTTTTTCCTCCTTTGGAAGTGAAATCAACAAGCTTGTCATAAGATAAAAATTGGTGAAATAATAAAGAAGAAATGTCAGCTTACTGCCTGAAAAGCTTTTTTCTGGCTTCTTAATTACTGCAGGAACATTATGGCTGCTCCAGTGACTCTTAACCTTTTAGCATCTTCCATTACAGCGACTGAATCAGACAAGACGCTCCCAAGCTGGTCAGCTATAGAACCACTTAAAACATGAATTAGTCCCTCCGGGGAGTTGGCCGTGTTTAGCAGGGAACAAAAACGAGGCTTTCTGCTCAGATTTGTGGAGTATCAATGACCGCGCCGACGGACGGAGATTCGCTTGCTGGGATGGAAGCAGATGGGAAAACAGCATCCAGGTGGAAACTAGCCAGACTTATGTGTAGTGACAGACAGATTTTTTTTAGTTTTTTTTTTTAGGCGGCGTGTGTGAACCCACGCACAGCCTCCTGCAGGCCTCACGCAACAGCGGACCTGGCAGAGACGCAAAGCGAAGCTGAAGCGCGAGGGGCACCACGGGCGACGGTGCCAGCGCCGACGCAAAGGCGGAGCAGGTGGCTGGGACCCGGAGAGGACCCCCGGCATATTTGAGACATTGTGATTAACAGAAGATCTGACACCAGGACACGCAGGGACACACACTGTCCATTTGTGCGACGTGAGGGGAGACAGTACAAGCCAGCTGCCATGGCGCTGCAGAGCAACACAAAGAGTCTGAAATGGTTTGCTTCTGTCTGCTTCTGCGCCGCTAACTGTACATGAGAACTGGACCGAGTGGGCCCTCCCCCCTGGCATTTCAAACAGGAAGTACCGGCTGGCTCCAAAAAGCCAAATTAGATTCAGTAGAGAGAGAAACAAACAGTTATTACTCAATTCTTCTATGGATCAGAATAACAATTCTGATACTTTTATTCAAATCTTCTTGATAATTCTCTTTTTTTTTCTTCTTTTTTGACTCATAAATTGACCAATCGGACGCCGCAGTAAAAGCAGGTGGTTTCACATCAAACGTTGGAAACGTTTGACAGATTTTATGTGGCCAGCTTCCAACAAACTCACTCCTGATTGGTAAGGGTGGTTGTCATGGAAACACTGATTCAGAGAGACTCGGACTAATCACTGCTTACTGACGCCGTCCGGTTCCACCGCGGAATCCCAGAAAAAATGGCGTCTGAATGAACCTTATTTATGTTGGAGCTGGAAGTAAACCGTTTCCGTATGTGATGTCACATGTACAAGGCTCCGCCCACAAAAAGAGCGGCTGAAGGAAACTAAGAATGATGCTTTTGTGACGTTGAAAAAAAGATACTGCTAAGCGAGTCTCACGTTTGACGATAACATCTGTGTTACGGCGGTCTCGCTAAATCGCAGCTTCATTTATGTTTTTATAGATTTTTTGGGAACGTTTTTTGAAAATAATTTTTTTACAGCGTTTTGTGCTCTGCGTCCTGATCGGCTGTAGACCTCCTTTGTGTCGTGTCTCCTCTATAGAAGGCCTTCAGTTTGCCAAATACATTTTTGACGGCCAGAGACCTTTGTTCACATTTTATAACACTGGACGTGTTTTTCTAAAAGGTTTAAACGTTGAGAGTTTAAACAAAAGTGTGAGGATGTTCATGTCACGAGGACTTTTAGTAGTAAGTAATTAACTTTGCAGATTTCGTGTATCGCAGGTTATTTTTAGAACGCATCTCCTGAGGAACCACTGCACAGGAACGTTCTGATGATCCACCTGCAATCAAATTTACAATTGCTGACACGGTGGTGGCAGTGTGATAGTGTGGGCCTTCTTTAGCTCCAAGGTCATGGCATTGTCCAGAATGGGGCATAAATCAATTTGTTGGTTGTTTTTCCCCTCCTCTTCCTCTTCATCCTCTCAGCAGCTCATTTGTGACGCTCCGACACTTCCTGTCTTCTCTCCTCCTCACCTGCACGCTCTTCCCAACCCCGGACCAACCAAGCCGACACACATCGTTCAGCTGTGTGTCGGCTTCCTCCTCGCCGCCTTCATCGCAGGTGTGTGAAACAGACTGTGTAATTCTGACAAACTGTTCCAGGTCTTCAGATGATGCGTGCGGCTGGCCCGCCTCCAGATGGACCTCAACTCTCTCCTCCACTGGACGACGAGAGCACTTGAAGGGGACAGAGGGGATTGCTGACAAGCTGTCATTTCATGAATCATGCTCTGACGCTGAGGACGCACAAAGACGCAAGTCTGAGCGATGGTGCCAGACGGATCACCAAAACGCAGCTTTGTGGATTTAAGGTGGCGCTAAAATGTCCTCATCGCGCTCCTGCTGTCCATCTGCACCGTCAGTATGCTCCACAAACAGAATGTTCTGCTCCTGAGTCGGGCCATCAGGCTCAAACATCTGCCAGGTTTGAGAGGAAACGCGGGAGGATGAGCAGACTCTGAGGAGCCTCCTGAGAGGCGTCTATAGATATTTAATGGCAGGATTTAATTATGCAGAAGCTGTCAGGAGAGGAAACTGATGTAAGCTGACCCCCCAAACAGGAGGAAACTAAACTCACATCAGGGTTTCCGCAGCATTTTCTGAGTCTGCAGCTGAGGATGTTTTTTTTTTTTTAAATATCTATGAAGAAAAACAGTTTATTAAAATATATTAGAAACTCAAAAGGAGACACAGTCAGTTGAGTTTTTACTCATTTAAGTTTGGAAAAACACAAAATATTTGGATCAACTTGCTCTCATACTTTTTAATTGTCTCCCACCACAAATGTTGCACAGTTTCCTCCTGTTCAGACTGACATAGCTTTGTTTTTTTTGTCTCAAACTTTGGCAAAAGAACCAGTTCCTGACTCAAATTCACCTCAGTATGTGTCAAGATGCCCCGCCCACCAAATTATGTTTGGTTCACAGAGCCACATGGAACCTGAGCCGCGTCAGGTTCAGATCAGATTAACGGTCCAGCACTGCAGCTTTAGCTCCAGTGTGGACGTCTTTCCGTTACCGTAACTCTTTAAATGTTTTAGCTGAATAGCGTTACATTGTTAACATCTTTACATTGTAAACGTCAACCGACTATAGAGCCACGCTCACACCGGCCACGGCAACTCACGTCAGAGCGGCTACTGTCAATGGAAAGTCTATGCAAGTGGCTGTAAACCCGGGGTTCAAGACTCTCAATCATGTGTCGCTGTGCAAGTTTCGTTTAGTTTTCTGTTCTTTGCTTTAGGTACAAACCAGGCGTTCATTGAACGCACGCTAAAAGTTCAATCAGCTGAACTTTGACCGATCAGGGAGTGACGTGTGAGTAGCGTCCTTTCCAAAACACAGACGTGGCAACTGTTGTAAACACGACCCTGAAGGACAAAGAAATAACCGCGGTTGGATTGTGCCTGGCCAGAGTCTAGCTTTGCTCCGCTTTGACATCCCATACCAAGCCTCTTCCAGCTGTAGGGGGCGGACGTGCGCTGCAAACAGCAGAAGAAGAAAAAGAAGAAGATGTGTGTGCACGTGCAGAAGAGTCAAGTGGAGTCAGCCGGGGAGACACTTCCGCACCCCCCCGCCCTGCTTCTGGGAGAGAAAGCCTCCCCTCCTTCCATCTCCTGTCTAATGAACCCCCCCCCCCAGAGCCTCCTATTCTCCGTCCCCATCAGCTCCATTAGCCCAGACCTCCTCACACATGCAAATGAAGCCGGCGCTATGGAGGCACACGTCACGCATTACTGATGCAGCCCCCTACGACCCGTCACGCCTCACAGCAGAATAAACTCTGCGTTTGAGGCGGCGGCGCTGGGGGGGGGGCATGTGTGTTACAACAGCGGTTAAATTAAGATGCATTAGGGTGTTGATTGGAGCGTCAGGCGGTGTGAGGAGAACATGGATGAGGATAACGGCTCCTGAGAAAGAGGTGGAAATTACAGCCGGCGCGGCGGTGTGAAGGAACACTGACAGTCTTCTAAATTAAGATTACGAAATAAAAAGGTGAACGGCTCACAGAGCCTGCTCCGCTATTTAACCAAAAGTCACTTTTTCCTTTATCTCCACATTCAACATGAAACTGGTTTCCATCACGTCTGGACTGAGGTTCAATTTGTAACAATTTAGTCTTGAAAATGTCTGACATTTGTGTTTGCATTAGGCTCCATTCTCTCCATCACAACAGGCCTGATTACTCCTGCATTTAGTGCTTATGGAAAGCAGTTAGAGTCAACATTAACCAAGCGCTTCCCTCAATAATCAGCCTTTGAAAGAAGTGAATCCATAAACTAACACCAGAGGCAAAAACCAGTAATGGTTGCTCAGCTTTTCTTAAAATTGACTTTAAGACGTCAACAACAATAATAAAAGAGTCGTAGTCACATGCACCCGTGTTGTGGCCGTTGACTCGGCACTGCAGGTTTTTGGGTTGTCTGAGCCCGTGGAGGGTTTAGAGAAGAGCGGCTGCATCTTCATCTAGGTTCACAGCGCCCTCGGAAACGCGTCTTCAAGCAGCCACTTCCGATGTAAATGCACGATTCAGGCTTCCGAAATTCTTGCATTCGTCTTTAGTTTTTCAGGATCTATGTTCAAAATGTGCTGCAATTAATTGCCTGTTGCAAATTAAACCAGGTCGTTTGTTGTCCAATCAGGGACTCGGATTTGGTAGTGTGGTTTGTGTCCGGCCAGGACTCTACGACACCATTCGTACTAAGCCTCTTCCATATGTAGGTGGTGGACATGCGGTAGCATGTTCTAGCAAACGGTAGAAGAAGGAGTAGGGGCCCCTCCCCTGCTCGTCCACTGTGAACCCTACGAGCTAAATGTACGCTATAGAACGTACGTTTAGTGCATAATTGAACGTGTGTCAAATGCCTGTTGTGAACGCAGCTTCAAGCTACGTCGTGGGGCGTCATGACAACAGAGTCAATAGAGTAAGTGTTTCGTGAAGTATTTTTGAGGTACAGGTGATACTGTCGTATACTGTCTTCACGCCACACTCTAGGCATTAGTGAGGTGTGGGTACCGGCTGCTTACTGACCGCACACAAAAGTCACATGCTCGGTGTGTGCACATGATAGCCAAGTGCCCAAAGGACAAACTGCACTCTGACTAGCTAGTTCTTATCGCAGGAACAGCACTAACGGGGTCACTGTGCAGTCTGGAGGATTATGGGGAGGGTCAAATGAATGAAAAAATCCGTACGACACTCCTCTGTCTAACCTACTTCAGCCTTACTTAGCTTTGCGTGTTGTATAAGTGTTCACTATAACATGTCGCGGCATGTCTGTTGAAAAAAAATGTGCAAGAACATTTACTCTCTACACGGTCGCCTTTAAAAAAGTATTTTACAGATTATTTAATTGAAACAGCTGCTAGTTTCAATAAAGATTTGCAGCAGCTTTGGGTCAGTTTGGAGTGCAGAGTTCACATAGGGGGAATAGTTACATCTGAAGCCAATTAACTGCCTTAGTTTTAGTCGCTTTAAAAATCTATACCTTTCTGTATATAAAGAATACAGAGGGTCACAGCTCAAGAAACCAAAGGAATCTGGATTTTTATGATGTATATATGTGGGATCTTTGACGCAGTAGAAGAATAAATGCAGGTGTAAAAGTACTTCTGAATAGAATTAGAGAGCCTGCAGCGGTACATGGTCTCTTTTACCTGCGAGGTAACCTGGACGCTGCAGACGGTCGTTCGTTGATGACGCTGCTCTTTAAACCATGGTATCAAACTCTCACCACGCTGACACCATTGTTAATTTCTGTCTCTTTGATTGTCTGAAAAATCATTTTTTAACTGTTCTGATGGTTCTCGAAGACATCGGCAGCATTCAGCTGATTAGAGGTCTGAGTGGATGCATCAAAGGACTGATGCAGAGCTGGGGGGATAATTGGTTGAGCGGCGCTGAGTGAGGGAAAAGGAAATAGATGTGAAAGCGTCTGAATGGAATGGTATTTAAGAAATGTTCTCCTTTGATTGCAGGTCTGCGGCGTTCTCTGTAAAAGTGTTGACGCACAGACTAATAGGGAACCTCAGTCACGTCCTACTACCTTGTTAGCCTTGACGGCCCAACATAGCTGAGCTGAAATGACGTTTTGTTATAATTGGAAATGATTAAGGCTCTTTTGTGGCGACTCTTATCCATCGGAGACTTTCATTAGAGACTTCAATACCGAGACCTTGGTTTTGTCCACACCAGGAGGCGTCTTTAGCCGCGTTCTTCCGCAGACGCAGAAACTTCCCTAAACAAACTCTAGCAGGGTCGATGCTACTCGAGCCCGCAATGACAAGGTGTCTGGTAAAAGGCCATCACATCAGCTGGAAAGGCGGCCATCTGAGCTGATAAAGGGGAAAAAAAATCAATGGCATGAATGGCAGCTCATCAGAAGACAGTGAAATGTCAAACGCTAATCTCTTTAATAGTCTGATATTACATTTTAATCCCAGTCTGATTCCTTTACTCTTTGTCTGTAGATGTCTGTCAAGGAATATGATGGTGGGGGTGGGGGGTGGGGGTAAGGAGAAAGAGAGGGATGGAAAATCAAGAGGCAATTAGGCGGAAGGGAGGCAGACGGAGAGAAGCGAACGGCGTGGTTTATGCCGTTCCGTGTTGTGGATTTACAGCACGGATGAGGGGGGGTGATGGTCTGTAAGAGACGGATGGGCAATAAAGTGATGTCGATGAGAGCGGAGGACAAATTGATATGATCACAATGTGTCACATTAAAGACAGGCCTGCCATCCATCACCATGATAAAAGGCCTCCTTCATCCCAACACAACGCGGCTGCGCTTGATCTCGACGCTTCACTTAGCCGGCCGCTAAGCATTTACGATAACTATCATTATGCCGTTATGAGCCGGCGAGCGTCTATCGCGCGCACGGCCCAAAGATAACCCCGGATCGTTTGTGAGCGCCCATCGCACCAGGAAATTAGGTAGAAAACAGAATAATTTCACTCAATTATGTCATAAAAAAAAAACCTTCTGCAATAATTAGAAATCTTTCTACTTTGTTTTGGGAGGACTGAAGAAAAACTGCGACAGACGAGAGGAAAAACCACATTGACGACAACAGCAAACATGCTTTTAAATCACCCCTGAGCAAATCAGTAAATCAATATCAATTAGGCTGTGAAAGAGCCCAAACGGACAACTGGCTTTGTTTTAACTAATGAAGTCTGCTGAGAATCCAATCAGACCCCCCCCCCCCCCCCACACACACGCTTCCCTGTCAATCCCACCCCTTATTAGCACCATGACAGTACAACTCGCACACACACAATCCTGACAAACTCATTCATGCTTTTTAAATGTTCTTTTTTAGAAAAAAACTAATTTTAAATTAAAGCTACAAGTAGCATTTAGCGGGCCCGAGCACGGGCGACCGCCTGGCATGGGCGACCGCCCCAAGAGCAACGCCCTGCTCGAACCGTTTGGCTTCATTCTTCCTTCTGGTTTCTGGAGCTGCAAGCTACATTTAACCATTTAACATGATAGCAGCATGTCGGTGGGGGGGGCTGTAATCTGTTGGCTTTAAGGACAGACACTTTTGCATATAGCATGAAAAAAAAAATCTTCAACCGCAGCAGGGGAGACTGAGGAAGGGCTGGAGGATGTAAGATAAAATAAAATCCTAGAGTTGACCAGTTTATTTTATACATATATATTTTTATTTTTATTTTGGTGCTGATAACCTAAACAGAAGTTATGATAAAAATATTTGTTTGAGTCAAAATGTCCAAAAAGTTGCTTTCAGCACAATAGGATGATTAAGGTGGTTAAATGTTTGCGTAGACCCTATAGTGCTGCTTATCAAACGTGGAGCTTTGTATTTCACTCTGAAATCTCAGCTTCCTGAGACAAACAGCTGATTTGCTATGAAGCTTTGTTTTATGAGTAAGTCCAATTAACCACTTCCTGTTTGGGGGGGGCCTTATGAAGGCACCGTCAGATGTACACCCATGAAATTTTAGATGATGAGAGAGGACCCTTCTGAGTATCTCTAGTTTTAATTTCATGCACATCGCACAAAGCACAGAGAAAATACAGGGCAGAATGTACCCCATGCAATAACTAGGTGGCGCTATAGAGCTCGTCCAAAGTTGTCATATCCATGGGTTCAGAATGGAAGCTTCATCACATCCATTGAATTTCAGTGAGATTGGACAAGGAATGTGCACGTGAGAGCAACTTCTGTGTGCATGGCGAGACGCCCAACTTTGCCGCTCTGTCACAACCACACCCCCACATTGAAAGATATGTTTTTTATCAGAGTAAACTTCAATGGTTTTTCAACAGGTGGACGTCAATTTGAGGAGTGTCTGCTCATCCTACTTGGAGCAGTGATGCTCCAAGTAAAACATGTCATTTCCTGTTGCCAGCAGGTGGCGCTATACCTTTTCCAGATTCTTTCACTGAAGATGTGTTCAGAGTCAGACTACAATCATGCACATCAATTTAGGATCAGATTGGATTATGCATGGCTGAGTAATGGCCATTTTTCTTTTCATGGCGTGTTTTCGAAACGACCTCCAATTTTGACGCGCCGCCACGAGCACAAACAACCATAAAAACTTAAAAGCTTCGCAATTTAACATCGGACATGGGTTTAGTTTACAAAACCAAAGTTTGGAGTCATTATTTACAAATCTCTAGGAGGAGTTCGTTCTAGAACGAGGCCTGCAAATGACCAAAATACAGCAAAAATGACATATTGACACCAATATAAAAGACTTCCTGTGCAACTGAGAGCTTGGTACCAAGAGACTTTTTTGTAGGTTTTCATCTGATGAACATGTCCTGTAAATATCAAGCTTGTACGTTAAAGAACATGGCGGGGCTCGCAAAAACAAACATTGTAGGTGGCGCTATTGAGCCGTTTTTGTGCACCCATGCGAGTGCTGTATCTCTAAGTTGGAGGTATGTAAGAGGCATCTCATTCTGAAATCTCAGCCTCGTGATACAAACGGCTGATTTTTTATGAATTTTTAATTATCTGACTGCAACGCAATCAATCACTTCCTGTTTGGCGGTGGCTTGCGCAGGCACTGTCAGGTGTACACCCATGAAACTTTAAACAATGAGAGAAGACCCTTGTGAGTATCTCCTGTTGTAATTTTATGAACGTCGGACAAAGCACAGAGAAAAGATAGCTCAGAACGTGACATAAAATGTATTTGTCAATATCTAGGTGGCGCTATGGAGCTCGTCCAAGATTTTCATATCCATGGGTTCAGAATGGAAGCCTCATCACCTCCATCAAATTTCAGTGAGATTGGACAAGGAATGTGCACGTGAGAGCAACTTTTGTGTGCATGGCGAGACGCCCAACTTTGCCGCTCTGTCACGACCACACCCCCACATTGAAAGTTATGGCTTTTTATCAGAGTAAACTTCAATGGCTTTTCAACAGGTGGACGTCAATTTGAGGAGTGTCTGCTCATCCTACTTGGAGCAGTGATGCTCCAAGTAAAACATGTCATTTCCTGTTGCCAGCAGGTGGCGCTATACCTTTTCTGGATTCTTTCACTGCAGATGTGTTCAGAGTCAGACTACAATCATGCACATCAATTTTGGATCAGATTGGATTATGCATGGCTGAGTAATGGCCATTTTTCTTTTCATGGCGTGTTTTCGAAACGACCTCCATTTTTGACGCGCTGCCACGGTCACAAACAACAGTAAAACCTTAATAGCTTCACAATTTAACATCAGACATGGGTCTAGTTTACAAAACCAAAGTTTGGAGTCATTACTCCAAAATTTCTAGGAGGAGTTCGTTCTAGAACGAGGCCTGCAAATGTCCAAAATAAAGCAAAAATGACATATTGACCTCAATATATCAGACTTCCTGTGCGAGTGACAGGTGGGTCCTCTCAGACTTTTTTGTAGGTCTCCATCTGAAGAACATGCCCTGTTAAAATCAAGCTTGTACGTTAAAGCGTATTCGGGGGCTCGGGACAACAGTCACTGTAGGTGGCGCTATCGAGCCGTTTTTGTGCGCCCATGCCAATCTCCTATAAAATACGAAATTTTTCGCGACTCCTGATGTGTGTGCCAAATTTGGTGAGTTTTGGGGTATGTTAAAGGCCTCAAAAAGGCGACTCTTCCGGTAGAATAATAATAATAATAATAATAATAATAATAATAATAATAAACATTCGAAAAACAATAGGGTCCTTGCACTCCGTGCTCGGGCCCTAAATATTTTGATTTGACCAATTTTGTTATAAAAGATAAACAGAATAAAAACTATGTTTTCATTTTTATTTTATTTACCTGTGGTTGCTGGTGATGTCACCAGCGATACCTGATTAGCTCTTGGAAACACCGTAACTCTGACCGTTTGAGCGGCTTTGCACCGGTTGTTAACGTGAAGTGTTGCATAACGGCACAAAGCAGCGTTTCTCTGCAACAGAATCAGCTCATGTACGTCGATCACGTCAACAATTCACTACCGCAGGGGAGCCCAAACGTTTTGCTGAAAGAGCCAGATTTGGTGAGGTGGAAATGTGTGAAGGCCAACCATTCGGCCTCACATCTACATCTAATAACAATAAATGTAGATATGAGCTATTTTATTAACATGTCATTGCAATACTGTTCATTTCTTCACATATAAAGCAGATCCATGTAAATATGTTTTAACTTAAATAATTGTCAAGTGGTTAATTTTTCGCACCTTCCAATCCCAGATACCCAGTTAGCATGTCTTGTCACATGCATCTTCGTGGTGATTATGAAGATGTCATTTTAGCCAACCGCTATCAAGAAAACATAAGCAGTTTTTAGAAAGTGCTGGGGGCCACATATTATAGATTTTATAAAAGGAGAAATGAAATGAAAACCTGGGCCACATTTGGCCCAGGGGCCGGACTTTGGACATGCTTTGGACATCCAAAGTAAAGTGCTGCCTATCGACGCAAGGCTGCTTTCCATGCTTTAAGCTACGTTCACATCGCCCTTGGCAACGGGCATTCATGTGACTGCTTCCAATGAAAACGCGTGTTTCGGGCTTCCACGCTCAAAGGGCTGGTAGGCATTGAGGACCCAATATGCAGAGACGGGCAAGGGGTTGATTCTCAGGCAAAAGGCGCTGCTAAGCAGGCAAACATAACTGCATAATGATAGTTATCATAAATGCTGTGGTAAAACAGGCAAACAGAGCAGAAGAAAGTCAGGGAAGAGACGGACCAGCACAAGCGGAAGGCAGAGACAAGACTTTAATACAGACAGGACTGACATGACACAGGTGAACATGATCAGGAGAGATTGGGACCAGGGAAGTAAAACTCAAACGCATGACAAAACAGGAAACGTTCCAAAATAAGACAGGAAACAGAACTCAAACATGACAGCAACAAAAGGCAGCAAAAACTAAGGCAAAGACACCCAAACAATGACATGTTCAAACGGAACTATACAGGTTTCTACGACCATGTTCGGGCTCTATGTTCAAAATGCGTGACCCCTGAATAAGCGTGAAAGTTTAACCAGTTGAACTTTGACCAATCAGGGACTGGGATTTCATTTTTATCTCAGCAAATGCCTGCAGTGGCGTAGAGGTAGCGTCCTTTTTAAAGTCACCAAAGTGCTAATTGTTTGAAAATTGATCATGAAGGACTTGGTGACTGCCTGGGACTTGGTGTGATAGAATTCCGGCCAGGTACAAACCACCATGATCAAGTTCTCATTCATCGGAATAGAGCGGTGAAAGAAAAATTCTGGAGCGAGAGTTGTACCGCTTCCGCATTTCGCACTGAGCCTTTTCCAACTGTAGGCGGTGGACATGCGCTAGTAAACTGTAGAAAAAAGAAAAAGAAGCCCCTCCCTGCTTGTCCATTGTAAACACAATGGGCTATTTGCACTCATATTCTGCGTTTCACATGTTCTTTTACACGTGTCAAATGCTTGGACCCAACATAACAATTGTCCAAAAGTTTGGCGATATTCTAGATGGTTCTGTTTGATGCGTTTCTTTCCCATGGATCTTTTTTTTCTTCCCACTTTTTAAATGATTCTTATTGATGACAGGGATCCAGGTGTTTGCTGAACTACAAGGAAAGTCCTCTAAATGGTTCTTGATCAATAAAGTTATCTCCAGACTATGTGGTAAGCTCCTGAAGGAAGCCCCTGGTTTCTCACAGTCTTCACAGCAGCTTCAAATAGGAAGTCTTTGAGCCCACTTATGATCGTCTGTTTTGACCTGGCTTTTGGCTCCATGCGTCACTTCAGAGGCTGCAGGATCTCAGTGATCAACAGATTCACAACCGCTGCTCTACAAACCCAAAAGAATCACACGGTTTTGAAATTCCAACTAACTTTTGTGCACATTAGGGACGTTCTGAGTTGTCGGTGCTCAGTCACATGACGGCGGCATCCTTTCGGGCTTCAGGAAGTGGTGAAAAATGACCAGATGAGCAGAAGTCGTGAACGGTTTCAGGTTTGTTTTGTGGTGACACTGATGTGGAGAGAAGCTCTACAGATGCAAACGCACAAACCGACGGCGGCCTGGCAGGCAGCACGCCGCCAGCCTCCTCGGGGTTGCCGTATCATTTTAAACATCCATCAGCTCTGCAGCGATATCATATTAGCTCCTCATCTGCATACGGCGCAGACAGAATGACAAACGAGCGAACGCCCCCTCCTCCTCTTCCTCCTCCTCTCCTTCATTGCATCTCCTACATGGCTGCCTCTCACCCTTTAGCTCCCCTCTATCTCCTCATCCCTCCTTTTCTAACCTCCTAAATTGGATCTCCACTGCCCGCCGAGCGTGTGTAAAAGTGTGTGCGTGCATTGTTGAGGTGTAATCACATCTTTTAAATGGAAAAAGGGACGAATCTCAGGAGGAACGATGACCACTGGACCCATATCTGACTCCCCCCCCCCCGGCAGTCTTTGTATTTCTCTGTACTACATCCCACTTGCTTTCACTGAGCAATCTCACAAACTTTTCTACTTTTACACTAATTGCATTCCCAAACTTTTTCATCTGCGCTCCACTGTGACTTGAATACGATGAAAATGGTGTTTTTGGTGATTTTAACACGTTTTCGTGGCATTTTTCTGATCATGGATGATACATATCACAGAAAATTTAGACTAAAATAGTATATATATATTTTTTTTTAATCCAAATTGTTGTGAAATCAAAAAAAATTGTAAAAAGCTGTTTTGTGAAAGAACGCCGGGCGGGCCAGAGGCTCCCTGCTCCGCTCCATTCTAATGCTTCCACTTGTAGACGACTAACTGCATATTGTTCCTGGTCTGGGTTGGAATCTGGCTCTAAACTGTACGGCTGGATAGCTCCAACATTGTTGCACTGCTAATGTTGGGTTGGGGGTGTGAGGGGCCGCTCTGCAGAAACTATGTTCTCGGTAACGACGCAGGTTTTTGGATTTGAACTAAAAATGGCAAAATCCTAATGGAAAGACCACCGGGAACCAATCAGAGTGCCTCTTTAAAGACTGCATAATGCAAGACTATTCAGTGTCCTGGGTTTTAACGTAATTCCGACACGCACTCACTACTTTTTCTGTTTGGGTCTTTGTAACGGCAAATATGACGTCACCCATTTTCCAAAGTAAAAACCCTAAAATACAGTAACTATTTAGGAGGACTATTTATGAATCCACTGTGTTCTGATAATGAAAACGTGGCTGATTTACACTAAATGAAATGAATATATTTTTTAAATGACAAATCATTCAAACGCAATGCATGGTGGTCTATATCTGCTAGTTTAGCTTTGGCTGAACTTTAGAACTTTCCAGCGTTTTTACACTAATCAGCCTTTAAACCGCATAATCCTGGGTTAATATCATCGACATTCATCATTAGACATTTACCGTTTGAGGCACACCATAAATTCAGAACATTTCCAATAAATCTGTGAGTAAACAATGTGCTAATGAACATTTAAAAAAGCCAAACTGTGTTTGTGGGCTCAGATCCTGTGATGTGATTTCTCCCCCAAACACTGTAACTTCCTTAAGAAGGAGGCTGCATGCTGCAAATCCAGTTTAAAACCAATAAAAGTGTCCCAAATGAAGCAATCGCAGCTTTTCCTCCTTCTAAGAGTCTCCTGGTTAATTATTTTACCATCTTCACTCCGTACCAGAATTCAATTAAGTCATTTCCAGTTGTTTTGAACTTTTTTTTAATCTTACAGAGCTGTCTTCAGGTATAAACGGTCAGAGTTATTAGTGCTACCGCCACAAAAACAGCCTTTTCAAAGACTCCTAATGGCCCAAATTGCAGCTCTTTGTGTTTTTTTTTTTTTTATATCCAGTGTTTTTTGGGCAGTGAGGGATGAAAACTAATCTTGTTTTTGAAGGAACCAGAACGCTCTCGTCAGCCTGACATCCTTTCACCTGCATTCAGCCGTTTTTTTATCCTTCTGCTTTTTGACAATCATCTGCTCAGCTTCGGCGGGCCGTCCAGGTGACCTTGATTTCCTAGATGACTGAATCTTTCTCTGCAGATCCTTGTTGGAATCAAACTATTCACTCGCATCGACGACCTTCAGAGGATTTTGTTATCTTTGAATCCCATCCTCTCCTGCTTCTGACTCTCCAACTCACGTCTTTCCCTAAACATTAAGATTTTCTTCTTTGCGTAAATAAAAATGGCCGAGACGCGGCGAGATACAAGTATCTGAAACAAAAGAGGCTTTGCTCTAAATCCAAAGCTTGGACTCCATTCCGTTGGGTTGTAAAGACTCGATCAGCTTCAGGAAGTGTTGGAAAGGGTCGAAAGGGCCTCTTCTGCACAGTTTTTAGGTGTTTTTCTTGGTTTGAAATTGTTGTATTGTGTTAGAAAGGGGCTTCCCAGGCATAAATCCATCCATCGTTGCACCCTAAAACTGCCAAAAATGAACATTAGAACTTGGCTAAAAAAAAGAAGAGAGCAGGGAATGCAGAAGCAGTAATCCAACTACTGAAAGTACTTCAGCATCAGCGAGGCAAGGGCAGCCAAGCACTGCAGCGGGGAGCATTTCAGCTTCACCTTTCTCCTCTGCTGCTTCAGAGTCCACAGTAGCCTAGCACCACTCAGGTTGACTCATCGGGTCCAGATGAAATTGAAGTTGATAAACCCAAAGCCAGCGGACCTTTAAAAATGATCCAGCACAATATTTCTCCAGAATGAAACGTGTGATACTAAAACAGACCCAGGTTGGAATATTCAGAAGAAAGTGCTGCTGCAGATTCAGATGGTTCCTCAGGATTTCATTTGCTGAACGAACATTTTTACCACCTAAAGTTGGAAGAGTCTTGGACTGAGCAAATGAAAGAAAAAAAACTCTTGAAAGAAGGTTATCAAAGCGAAGAGCAGCAGCCTTCAAAAACACAAAACTATGACAATGGCTGCGAAACGCTGCGACTCATCGGAGGGGGGGGGGTTAAGGAAAGCAGAGATGGGGGGATGAATGGCGTGGTATCCTCAGATCTGAAGGCAAATCCCCCTCGGTGTTAGTTCTGCTCGAGCGGCTGCCACTGACATGAATATTTCATAGTGTTGATGTTTAAATCCCATCATTTGCGATGTGGCGTGCGCGCGAGGGTCGACTGGAACGAGGAAGAGGAGGAAGGCACGCGCGTGCACGAGACACAGAGTGTGTTGATCTATAATGCATAGTTTCAGTAAGTTCACTCGTGATGTTGCATGTGTGTTTCGGCGCCGTGTTGGAGGCGGACACGCGTGAGCCCGCGTGTTGGGGTGCCTCTTCGCCCTGGAGCGCAGATTACCATGTATTAGCTCATCCATATGCAGCTCCGCGCACGACACGCGTGGCGTACTGTACATGTGAAGTTCTGTGACCCGAAACATCAAAACGCACCTCACGGTTCTTATCTCGTCTTCAAACGATAAACCTCCGATAACAACAGTAAATCCCCTGATTCAGCCTCTGCTGCTGGATTCACCTCGTTTCTCCTCCTCCTCCTCCTCCTCCTCCGAGTTTCGGTTCCACCCAAATGAAATGCAGAACAAGCTGAAACCGAATGGAGATGCTAATTCCCCGCTGAAGTCAGGTTGTTACGCAGCCCGCGTTGAAATCATTCACTTTATGGACGTTTCCCGTCCTGACTGAGACGCAGGTGTGGGACCGCCTCCTGCTTCCCTGATCAAGTCAAACCTGCTGCTGGAAGCAAAGAAAACAAAAAAGACTCAAACCATTTCAATCAAAACGTCACCAAACAAGTCACAGGACCTAAGCTTGTGGTCATTTCACCCTTCAACCCCGGAGTTTTGACATTCTTTGAATAACTCAACTTTAATGGATCCCAAGTAGCTTCGTGTCGACACGCAACGTTCCCAGCTATCAGCTTTGACGCAGAGAACAGCCAGCAAAGTTTTCGTTAAAATTAGGTTAATTGCATGAATGGTTGTGGAGTTATGCTAACTCAGACAAATGCTGTCACTGTTCAGTTATTTACACGATTCACAGTGGATTCTGAAGCAAAGAAAAGCAGCTTTATGGTTGGTTAGTGACGTTTTTCTCTGCGTGAAAAACATTTGCTGAACTTTCGTTAATTGCGTAAACCGGGGGTGTCCAACTCATTTTCACTGAGGGCCACATCAGCATAGCGGTTGTCCTCAAAGGGCCAGATAGAACTTATACCTGTAACTAAATGTAATGAAAAATAAATGTAACTACTCCTTAATGTTAAATAACTCATTATTTATTCTAACTTTATAAAGTGACAATTACAGTTGCATAGAAAACATATGTTTGCTTGTTATTCTACCATAAATCCTTTTAAATTCGATTCTGTCAGGTTAGGTTATATGGTCAGTGTTTAAGTCCCAATGTATAGTTGACCAATCCGATGATACAAGTCCAATTTCCCCTTAGATATGAATAAATACACACCAATGTTTTATTTTATTTGAAGAAATTAAAAACTTTTATGCACTCGCGGGCCACATTAAATGACATGGAGGGCCACATTTGGCCCGCGGGCCTTGAGTTTGGCACATGTGGCGTAAACGGTTACAAAAGAGTTACAAAAATGCAAAGAACGCCAACACTGGAGCTTTAGGGTTAAGGACCTAGAAACTGCACAAACATGGTCATGTAGCGTGGTCATCGGATTAACAGGAAGTCTTCATGGGCGTGTTCCAATAACCAAACCCTTCAACATCGAAGCTTTAGCTCCAGTGTCGACATTCTTTTGATGACCCGTTTTGACCCTTCAATTCACAATTCCAGTGGATTCTGAAGTGCAGAAAAGCAGCTTTTTGCTGGTGCTAGTTCACAGTAAAGCATCGTAATCTGTTGGAACCGGGTTAATTACCTAAATGGTTAAAAGGCTATTTTAATATAAGGCCGCCGGTGACAGCTCCATTGTTAAAGGGTTAAAGAACTGACACAAATGAGCATCAACGGCGATCCAGGAGGTCGGGAAGAAGCAGAAAGAAGTTCAAACGTCGCTGGACTCAGTTCAGGTCAGAGTTCCTGATCCTAGAGTCAGAGAGAGATGTTGTGCATTCAAGTTCTTAATAAATTTAAAAAAGACCAGCTTTAGTAAGCACTTTTTTTGTATTTATCTGTCACACTTGGGAAGTCGGCTAAAGCTTAAGTTGGAGCATAATTTTTTAGCTTCCACGTTGACAGTTTGATGGTTCCTACGCAAAATCTGGCGTACAAATAACGTTTGAAGGAGCTGCTGATATTTTGCAGAGGAAGAAGATAAACTTTACCCTCATAAGTAAAGGGAAACTAGAAACCAAAAAATTGGATGTCCACTTTAGCCTTGTACGGACAGATCCGGGACAATATTTTCTGACTATAAATCGATCTTTGGCCTGAAAAAGGTTGAGAACCATTGGACTTGATGATCCAACAAATTCTGGGCAAATGTTCTGATGACACACAGAAGGAATTTTCAGCCCTTTGTGAGCCTCAAGTGGCACAAACTACAGTCAAACATGGTGGTGGTAGTGTGGTGGTTGGGGGTTCCTTAGTTAGAATCATTAATAGAGCACCCGGGCTCTGAATCAGAACAAGGACCCAAACACAGAATGGATGTTCTGGTCCAAATCTGGACTTTGATCTCACAGAAAACGGGTTTGAAAGTGCGTCGATGACACACACTTTTGCGGTTTTACCCACAGGCACCGGGTGCAAAAACCGGAACCAACTAACCAGTTTATGCAGTTTAATTAAATGTCCGAACACCCGTTCCTGCTGCGGTTGAATCGGTTGAATCCAATTAGCGAGTCAATTGGATTTTGTTGGCAGATTATGGGTTTATTAGTGGCTTTGCATTGGCGGTTATCCATTTAGCTCCGATTGTTCTTGATCGGGAAGGAGCCGTTTCCCTTTTTCTGGCCCCCCACCCAGCGGTCTTTGATTTCCCTCCTCTTCCAGGTATCAAACTCTTTCCGACTCGGAACGCACCAACTCCTGGTTAATAGAGTGTACTCAATGACTAATCAAAATGCCTAATCAAATTGGAGCTACCTGGAAAATTAATTTACTATTATGTACTTTCCGAATTGTAACACGGAGGGCCGGCAACCTCGTGTTGTGCCGCCGCCGCCGCCGCGGGGAAAGTAAACAATTACAGACTAGGTGACTAATGAATGCTGTGATTAACGAGTGTGTCGGAGGTAAATCTTCTACAAAGTACAACCAAACGGCGGCACATGCTCACAGGGAGGCTCCTTATCTGCATTGATGGTTGAAGTGAAATATTCTGCACCCCCCCCTTCTCCCCCCTCCCATGGTTAAGTGAAATAGCAGGCATATCCACTCAAAGATTAGACAGACGGCATGTGTGGGGTAGCGGTGTGTGTTTTTAAAAAGCAGGAAGCGGGAGAGTGATGCGCCGCGTGAGCTGGAGTGTCGGTGTGTGCGGCGAGATAAGACCGTGCCGGTTTGTGTTACAGATAAGGACAGAGAGAGGGCGGGGCTTAGATAGCGCGGGACGAAGGCTGGCTGCAGATCTGCAGACATTTTCCGGGGATAACTTCTTCCCTGCATTTTCTGTCAGCGAGGGTCTCTCATACAACAAAACCCAACGGACCAAGTCCTATCTGGGGTGGGGGGGTGACACACACACATAGGGAGCGTTAGGATTAGAGGGGGGGGGGGGGGGGTCACATGCATTTTGATGCCCTCTCACATGGACTCTGAAGGATGCAGGGCTGGGGGACAGAAGCTGGGTTGGTTTTTCACTTCCTTCATGGGGGGGGTTTGTGTGTCCCACAGTGGTGTAATGACTCCCCAAGGGAGCCAGATCCGAGGCTGAGTTCTGACCCCCCCACCCCCCCATCAGCTGGGAGCAGGGATGGAGGAGGAGTGATGGCCATGAAATGGATGGCAGCGGTGGCGACAGCTGCCGGCTCCTCAGGACAGTAATTGGTCGAAAGAGGAAATACAGCAGCCCCCCCCCACACACACACACATTTAAGGCTGCACAGCGACCTAAAATTGGTAGTGGCACTCCCTCACAGACCTCACATCTGGGGGGGAGCAAAGCCTCTATGGATGACAGTGAGCTGCAAGGGGGGCTCTGGTGTGACACCTTCACTCATCAGTAAACAAGGCAGACCCCCCCCCCACACACACACACAAAAACCCCCAGAGTGAGTGACAGCTCTAAATCACACATGACAACCTGACTGACAGCTCGGTTTGGGCAAAGGGAGGGGGGGGGTATGAAAAATAATAAGCTGCAATATTATCCAGACAGGAGAGGAGGGGGTTGTGGTGCAGGGGGGCGGGCAGCTATAGGCTGGGGCCACAAGGGATTTTTATTCATATTTTATGTCACATCTGTGCGGGGCTAAAACTTTCCCTGCTCCACACAAACACACAACGGAACCTGCAAACTTTAAAAACAGAAAACTAACTTTTTACCAACCGTCGTGTGATGACGGACCCAACCATTATTGCCCAGAGAGGGGAGGTTCCGGCAACCCCAAAACAAACAAAAGAATGTCCAAGTTCCCAAAGTTCAGACATTTTTTATCAAAAATATCGGTAAATGTTAAATGGGCCCAAAACGGTACGGTTCGGTCCAGCTTAAGGGGTCCATTTTCTAATGGAAACGTTCAAAAAACCAGACTGGGCCGAACCATCCCGCTCAGTGGAAACGAGGCAAAAACGTTCAAGGTGCCAAACTGGACATTTTTATAATTTTGTAAATTTTGTGCAATGTTTATTTTGACACAGACTAAACAAGTTATCAAATAAACAGAGGTGCTAACAATCAGGCGTTTTGTCTTCAGTGATAAAATCTTCCTTTATGTAAGCTTTCCCAGAGCCGGCATTTCAACGATTCTGCCAAACAGCCAAAAATTCTCCGACAGTCGTATAAAAGACTCATTGTCAAGTTATCACAAGCAGTTCCTGCTGTGAAGGTTGGCACAAGAACAACTGGGTTTGGGGACAATTACTTCTCCTCGGCACAGTCATTTGACGAGTAAATAGCTTTTCTGCTTATGACTAAATTCTTTCTAAGACGTGCGACAGTCACTGTCAAATCTCACTTTTTCCCTTTTAGCGATATTAGTCAGGCTTTCCATAAAATCGTAGCCAAGGAAGAAGAAAGATCTTGGTTATAGTTTAGACTACAAAAGAAAGAGGAGGCCATAGAAGGAAGGAGATGAGGTGGCGAAAGAGGAGTAGAAGAAAAGGAGAGGAAGGGGAGAAAAATTCAATATATTTTTAATCTAGAGGATGTAATCAGATTATGCGTCTGCCAGGAGCGACGTCTTTCATAAGGAATAACCAGTTTGGGTGGGGGGGAGGGGGGCGCGGGGCGGCGAGGAGGAGCGGTGGAGACGGGCACTTTGGCTGGCCGATCTACATCGACACTGACAGATTCTAATAAATGCGCTGGGAGGCGCCCGGAGAAACACAATGCCGTGTAATCATTTTATCATGACAAACCGGAATTCCAATGCTGTCCCATGTGAGCCGAGCTGAGGGAAAATTGAATTAGCCGTGAAATGCTCATGCTTGGGGAATGGGGAAGAGGGGAAAAACAGGATGGGGGTGGGCGGGCATGGATGCGGAGCGCGTCAGGAGAGAGGACAACTGGCAGGCCTTCATTTTGGCAGAGGTTCGCGGTCTCTTTGGGCTCAGACGGTCTCAGCGAGGCGGTCCGGTTTCAGCAGGTGCTGGTTAACGATGCTAACTCGGGGATCCCATGCTGACGAAGTCAAGCGTGGCGTGACTGTAGCTGTATGGAAAACTCATTACACTCTGGTTCAAACGAGACATAAACGCCCCCAAGAATCAGAGGATTGTTCGCAGCAATCCCACACATCTGCCAACACATGTTTAACCACACTTGTGGTTCCGAGCTGCGGTGCAGCTCCTACAAGCTACACTTCCTCCCAGTGACAGGAATAATGAGGTTTTGGGGGAAACTGGCACTTTTGTGACCACAAGGGCCAAAGTTATCTTAGTGGTCATGACAAATTATTGCCTAAAGCTTCCACTTCGATCACTTTTTAAAGAGTTCTTTAAAGGAACATGTCACATTTGAGCTGAGAGCTTGACTTTCTGTAAGGAGCTGACAGCAGCAACCACTTATGTAGCGCTAAAAACTAATGCTTCTCTATAAATCTTCTGTAACCCCCCCCCAGGCCTAAACCTTTACAGTTCATGTGATTACTGAAAACCCCCAAAGTTGCTGGACAACTTCTCAACAGCTACAGACCTGTGATTACTTGCAGACGAGGAATTCTGCTGAATTTATGTCCATGTGTACTTTGAACCAGAAGATAGGCAGGACAAAGTCCAAAACTAGGGACCGTGTGTTTTCCATCAGGTTTCAATGGGTGGATACATAACGCCTTTGTGACAACTGCCCTTACAAGTCAATACGGGCTGTCTGTGGGTAAAAAATAGGCAAACCTGTACGGGAAACGAAATATCATGGTTGTAGACCGCTCAGTAAAACCTGTGGAGCCGGAGGTAAAGCATGTTCAATGGGAGACGCCACACTGTGTCCAGTTTGTGTCTACAGTCAATGTATCACAATCACGACAATCGCATGTTGACGTCTCTTGAGGTGGCCGCACAAGCCTCAGAGGAAGTGCAAGACACACCTGCGCTCACCTTAAGATTCGGCCGCTCTTCTCTATGACCCTCCACGGACACAAACAACCATCCAGGTCAACCCCTTTTACCAGTACGTACGGTTATGACTATAGCTTAAGCTTTGAGCAAGAAATGAAGCCCCGTGACAAAAACCACATCAATGAATCAGATGTTCTCTGAACAAAACAAACGTTTGGACTGGTCTTTAAGACCACCTACAAGCGTTTCATCAAATCAATCAAGAACAGGTAATGAACTGTAGGGTGACAATATAAAGAATACGGCCTTGTGAGTGATAACATGACCGTTTTAATGACGACTTACAGCATATGTTACACAATCCTCAGGCTTCTGCTACCACAAAACAAAGGCCAAACTGCAAATTAGGTTCAAGACAACAACAGCCCAAGGGAAATAAAAAAGCCAGAAGCAGTATAATTTAACAGCAACGGTTAAATTACAATGATTACAAATAAGTTAGGTAATGATGGGAACCGATTTCCCCAGATAAAAACAAAATAACTCAACTTGTGCTTTCAACAATTTAGAATGAGGATGACTGGGGGTTGGTATGAAGATGCATTATGATCGTCCTGGATGTCACTGTGCTGCAGGAATTCACCCAATACTGACGGCTGGCTGATACCTCCTGTCGTATAACAACATAGACGACTGAAGAAACAGTTGAGCATGGTGGCGGTAGTGTGATGATCAGGGCTTATAACCAGTGATATCTGGAGGAATGAATTTTCTTCTCCGACACAAAACTATTTTAATATTGAAAAATATCATCCCCAGAGTATTTTACACACTTATGTGGAATAATTTACAGTTCTGGTGAGAAAGTCTGAACTTAATCTGGGTAAATTAGAGTGATTTTTAAACAACAGTTAATGTTATTAAATCCCACAGTGGTGTGAATTTTTAAACAGTTTTCAAACGGTTGGTACTTTCAGCACTCGTTCACTGGCCATAGGTTTTGTACGTAGAGCCCAAAGACAGACTCCAAAAACTTGCAAAGTAAAAACGAGAGTTTTGAACGTCAAAGTTACATAGCATGGGGTTTAGGGTGCAATCACTTTTCTCTGATAGTTACAGGCAGGTTTTACATTTACTTCCTTAAAATAAATCATTTATTCATTCACATGCATGAAAAAACAACTAGAAATGACAAAGATAGAGAGAAAACGTTCCTCTGGTTGTGCTGTTGGCTTCATGGAGTTTAGACGTCCAGCAGATGATAGCAGGTTTCCAGTGTGGATAAAAGATGGCGCCTCGTATCTGTTCAGATGGAGACGGGAGGAAGGAGCCGCTGCCTTAAAGTAGGACAGTATATGTTTCATAAGAGGATTGCCGGGCAAACTGAGGTTGCAGGGAAATGGACCGATCCTTTACGGTGTGGAGAAAGCTGAACCAAAAGGCAAAGCTGCAAAGTTACCAGCCGACCTACTTTCCCGTCCTGACCTGTGCTCATTTGGTTCCACTCAAAGACAGGGATTGTCAAACAGGGGCGGCGGAAGTCGGTACTCGCCAAGTCCGATGGAAGGGAAGCCAAGTAGAGGAGAGCCAGCTCAGGTAGTTTAGATGCTTGGCACCATAGGAGTCTTTGAAAAGTCCAAATGGAGGGACAGGTTACAAGAGGATCTGGAACTCGCCGGAGAGTCCAGAAAAAACGGTTCCTGGGATCTGTGCTCAGACTCCGCTGACCTCAGATAAGCAGAGGAAAATGGATCCTGTTCAAATATTTGCATGAAGCCAATCCACATTTCAAAATTGTTCTTCTGAGCCCATTCTTTATGTAAATCTAATTTAAATTCTTAACTTCCCATCTGGACGTTCAGCAAATGTCTCCTTGATGGAATTTGCTCACATGTTCTGCTCTCTGGAGGCATTTGTTCCCCCTCAAGGGCAGCAGCAGAATATCACTGGCACAGACGGAGAACAAGGATCCGCCCCGCTGCGGCCTGCGACTTTGGATTAGGGCCTGTCAGGGAACCGGGGTCGCCACGGATACAGCCCAGATTCTGCAGCTA
Source organism: Oryzias curvinotus (assembly GCA_023969325.1). Lineage (NCBI taxonomy): Eukaryota > Metazoa > Chordata > Actinopteri > Beloniformes > Adrianichthyidae > Oryzias > Oryzias curvinotus. Next base: position 19,719,084 of record CM043728.1, read on the forward strand.
TGCAGCAGCGTGTCGCTGTGGAAACGGGAAGTGTTGACTGCTGAGCGATGAAGGTCTTGATTCTTCCCCCCGCTGAACACGTCCCAGAAAGGCAAGAACAGGAATGGAGCGAAACACACAGGCGTATCAATGTGTGAGCGGCCGCTCTCCCCTCAAAGCCTCCTTTTTCTTCTCTGCCTCTGCTGTCACCGCTTAACGATTAGCATCACAGCTCTGACCCCGGCCAATGAGGATGAGGGAGGGATTTGCATAATTAGCCCCACTTGGTGGACAAGTCCCACTCCAAGCCTTCTGAAGAGCGTCTCTAGTGGGCTTGCTCAATTTTGCATGTAGGAGATAGTGTGCAGTTAGATAAGGACAGCTGAGAGGAAGGCAGGATCCAGTTCTATGGGATAATTTATGGAATATTTTTCCAGGTTAATCTTCCTGCAGCTGCTTTTGTTCCAACGTTGACCTCAAAACAATCTCCTTTCCCCCGTGTGTAGATATTTGGCTTTAAATGTGTGTCGCAGAAATATTTGCAGATTTTCTTTGAATAAGTCACAGAAGTTGAATGAATGCCACCCCACAAGAGAGATTCATTTAGAAAACCTCGTTCCAGCCTCCTTCTCATGAGAAGGCATGTGTTTGCGTGTTGTTTCTGTTTCTCCAGCACTTTGGAGAAACAGGACTGGAGATGGAACTCCTGCGTAACGCTTGTGTTGCGTTGCAGAGACGGATGTCAGACGCAGACGTGACGGAGGAAATGTCCACATTGAGACGAATTAATAAACGTTCTATCGTCTTGCTTTGACAGACTGCAGACAGACAAGTGGAAATCAGCCTTCAGAGTGTCGTTTGTTTGTTTGTTTGTTTGTTCATCCTGTGGGCTCTTACAGATCAGGTGCACACGCCCAGCCTGCAGAACGCCCTTGCAGTCTGTAAGCGGCCAGTGTGCGCACCTCACTAATGACTAGTGTGGCTTAAGGACACCACACAACAACACGCACAAAGCCTTGCAAAATCTTCATGATACACATTTGTACATTATATGCTTAAGAACCCATGTTTGCTTAAAAAATAAAATGGTGTATTTTACCACAGAATCCATTTCTGATATTTTTCTGTCACTCTGATGTCACCATGGTTTCCATTGGTGGCTGTGGAGCCTGAAGGGAACTGAGGACACACCTGTGCCCCCCCCTCAAGATGCGGCAGCTCCTTCCTACGACCCCCCCACGGACCCGGACAAGCCAAAAACCTGCAACCCCCGAACAGGTGCTTTCCACTAACATTTAATATAACTTGGATTATTAACCGTAAAAATATTACAGCGAGTCACTCAGGTGACAGAGGAGCAACGACTGCAGACGGAGACAAGACGTCATGTTGAGGTAAAACACATCCAATGCTGAAGAGAAACTAACACAAGTCAGCAAACTGAGCCGGTCTGAGGCCCAGATTTCATGACCACACAACGTCTTCAGTCAAAACGCACCAATGAAAATAGATTTCTCTGCACTGGAGCCTAAAAAAGTAGATCAAACACTTTGCATGTCTGAAAATCAAAGAATTTAGGGGAAACTTCTCCAAATGTCTTCGGAAATTAAACTTCTAACAAACGTTCAGGTTCCTGATCTGATCACTGGTGTGCCAGCCTGATGGCACGGTAGGACAGCGTCCTCCTCAGAATGGGGGTTCAAGTCCAGACTTCAAATGGAACCGGAGATATTCCTGCATGATACCTTAGGGGTCAGGGGGTTAAACCACCAAATGGTTCCTGAGTGCGGCTGCAATCCCAGCCCCGGTTTGAGGGGGGGAACAAATATCACCACCCTCAGCTGCGTGCGACAAAAGCAGGACTTCAAAAATCGCAGTAAAGCCTTGATCAAATGCTCGTGCCTGACCTTGAGGCTCTTTTGTCGGCATTTAGCTTTTTCCATGGAAACAGAAACAACACGCAAACACATTCCTTCTGTATGACAGCACGCTTCAGGAGGAAAGTCACAGCCCTGTGTGACGCCGTAATGAAGTCTAAACCGGAGTCTCATGACACACGAGGACGACGTCAGGCCATTCGCGTGTTTGGCTCTGAGAGGACGCAGCTTTTCTAAGAGTAAAAACAGCGAGTTTACAACCTAAGTCTAAGAAGGAAAGTCTTTTTGGAAAGTTCAGAGATTCTGCAAGAAGCCAGAAGCATCCAGGCTGGCTGTGCGGTGCAGGGCTCAGCCGCCGCCGCTGACCCACGATAACCCCGACCCTTCATGCTTCCTCGCCTCGTCTTCGAGCTCAGAGGGCCCAAAACGTTTTACACCCAAAAAAAAATTTAAAAGTCTCTGCAGTCCTGACCCGAACATGTGAGCCTCTTTCACGAGCTTGGAAACGTCACGTATTGATTTATCACTGCTCTTAGAGCGAAGGATGTTTAACTGTAAACTGTAGATTTATGGCGCTGCCAGTGCAGAACATCGAAGCTTCAACACCTGCCACTGCTAGCTCAACTCGCTCCGCGCTCCGTTCACAACATCACAGAAAACAAAAGAGGCCGGACAGCAGGGGCTTCTGGGATTTCTGCCCCATTATCCCACCAAAACCCCCATCAGGTGAAGCAGCTTCTGGGATATGCGATTTTAAAACTCGACCTTTGATTCGTATCAAAGAAGCTCTTGAAGTCCCGCGAACCCCACTGTTCCCACAGTTACTTTTAATTACAGCACAGCAAGTCTTTATCAGGGGGGAAAAATGGGAGCTGCAACAAAAAAATGTTGACTCTGATGCATCAATCCCAGCCGCCGCGGCTGGAATCCGCCTAAACCAGAAAGCTCAGGGAAAAACAGCAGATAAGAAGAGCTTAATTAAAAAAAACGGATGTGAAAAATGCTCCACACTCTCCGTCCGCTGCATTTGCACATGTTCATAAATTGAAAGCTGTTTTCTTTTTTTTAAAAACAAATCCAACAAATACTTGAGCTAAATGCTTCCAGACTAACACAACCTGCTGACGGGATTATGGGTAAAACTGGGAAGTGAGCGCGTCAGGTGTGCAGGTGAACTCAACGGAAGGTGGGATGCTAAACTCCCCCCCTCCACCAGAGGAAGAGCGGCTGTTACAGGAGAGGATGAGAGGCCAAATGAGCACCTGAAGCCTCCGCCTTGACATTTTTAACACGTGAGGGGCTGTTTATCAACTTTGACTTTCATTTTATGCGAGTGTTCACCTTGGCCCCGCCCACATCCTTGTTAACGTCCATTGCCCGTCGAGCAGGGAGACCGCCATCCTGCCGAGCTCGTTTTTTATTGCCTCTGTCAATGTTCGTTATTCGAAACTTCAGACGTCAAATAAGAATCTCCACAGAGGTCGGAGGTCAAACCCTCCTGACTGCCTCCAAACTGTCCATCCCTCGAAACAAAACTCTGAATGCCTCTGGTTCATGGTAAAAGGCTGTGGGGGGTGTTTCAGGTCGTACCTGTACAGGTGTGTGTGCCCAGTTTTTGTTCAGGAGGTTCACTGGAGAACTAAAACTACAAAAAGGAAAGTGCAGATTTATACAGATCTAATTATCCAAAGTTTGATTAGTTATTTTTATGAATGGTTAACTGATGATTGTATTGTTTTTGTGTATTCTTCCTATTTGATTGCTTGAAATAAACCATTTCAAAATTTTAAAAAAAGATTTGAGGCAGCAGTCAGGTGAGCAGCACATTTCACTATTAACAGGAAAATATTTTCAAACTAGTAAAAATGAATAAAGAACATCAATCTATGGAATACATTGAATTAAAAATGCATGTTTGTTCCACTAGAAGTTATTATTGATATCAACTAAAAGTATTTCCGATGTACTTTTGAAAAATGTTGGATATTCTCAGCGTTTGACATTACCAGAATATTTATTCTGCTGCTGTAATCCACCTAAAGAATTCAGAGTTCAAATATGATCAGAATGTAGATTTAAAAGCCTCAAAATTTCAACTCTTCTGCAGCGATGAAGCACAACTGTTTGGATTTTTTTGGAAAGAGTTTTGAATTCAAATGATTCAAGTTGCGAGTGGTGCAGCATGGCCCGCTAGCCGCCCTCACCGCCCCCTCCCTCCTTAAGCCTTGTTTTACCTGCCCTCACTGGCTCAGCAGCTGCTACCCCCCACCCCTCTCTCCCCTTCTGCCATCCCATGACAAATGTCTTTTCAAAATGGTGGACTTTCTTTTGGTTTTATCTCCATAGCAACCAGTCTATTTTCTCCTCGTCTGGGTGTGACGAACAGGTCTATGTCATTTTTAGAAGAACTGGTAAAAGTAAACTTTTGGATTTCCTTGGCAACAGAGGTTTTTCGTTAACCACGCCCACATTCCCAATATGTTCACATTGTGTGTTATGGGATTTTCTTCAGCTTGAGCACAGATTCATGAATTAAATGTTCACAATATTCCGGTTAAAAATGTGGGACCAAGTTCTAAGTTGCTTCCCGATGATGATGGAGTAGTGAGGAGGCGACATACATATACATATCAAAATCTATAGGATTAGATTACATTTTAACTGGGACTAAGGGTGTTTCTATTTTTTTTTTTAAGATGGCGGCTTCTTCGTGAGATCAAAGGTCAACAAAACTTCCTCGGTGGTTGTAGACTTAACCTTGTGGCACGTGTGAGAAATTTCCTGAAGATCGCTCAAACAAAAGTTCTCTTTTTCTTTATTGCAGGAAACTGTGAAAATCGCCAAATTTCAAGCTTTGTCATAAAATGGCCGCAAAGCTGCGGGTCCTCTGGCCATCCCATAATAATTCCATAACTTTCTTTAGACATTCCACACACGTGTGTTTTGCTTTTGTGGATTTTGAAATCTACTTAACCTCATGAAAGATTTTGCTTCATTTTTTCGATGGTTTCTCCCGCTGTGATGTCATCATTTTTTGGGTGGGGGCCGCTCACTGTGTCTGTTTTGGAGTATGTTGCGGGGGTGACACTTTTGCTGAAGGGCGCAGTGAGAACGAAGAATTGCTCAAACCCTCTGGTCATTCGAAAGTCGAAAGCATTAAAGCTCCACTTTGAGTCCAAAACAAAGGACGTCCCGACCAAACAACTGAATCTTTGAAACCAATCAAAGGTCCCGTCGGAGCTGTGGGCTCCACGTCCGTAGCTCTCCCAGCGACGGCGCAATGGGAGCCACCGGCGCCGGCTTGAGAGAAGACCGCGGACGAAACGCCGCAGCGGAAACGAGCCGGAGGGTGAAGTCTCCGCTTCTCATGAGCCCATCAACCGGCAAATCAAACCCCGGGATCTCCTCCATCAAGTTCGGACCTGCGTGGAAAAGCACATCCCAGGCCGCGCCAAAACCAATGACGGCGCCGACGCTACCAAACACGGGAAACGACCGGTTGGCTTCTAACGCTCGCCTTCTCCATCCCGGAGACCTTTCATCTCCCACTGAGCCCCCGAGCGCCTCATTTGCATTCATCTGCATTTTTCCCATGAGGCATCCCGTGTTGCCTTCTCATGGAAAACTGGGATAGGGAGATGATCACCCTCAACTGTAATGGCCTCATCTTTCACTGCCTCACTCTTCCTCATGTTGCTCCCTCTTCTGATCACACAGCAATATGGGGGGGGGGTTCTGATCCCAGGACAAAAGGACCGGCTGTGGTAAACCATCTGGGGCCGACGAGTGCCTCTGGCCTGAGAGAACACAATAACACCACAGAAGAAATGAGCTGAGCACACAATGACCGCCACTGAACCACACTAATTAGATTAATATGTGATCAACTATTCAATTAGGCCCATTCAGCAGCGGAGCTCAGGAGGTATGGATACATGCAAATGAGATGAGTGAGTAGCAAATGGAAGTGTAAATTAGGACTGGGATTTTCTTTTTTTCGCTTCAAGCGTTTATGCATATTTATTTATTTATTTATTTATTTAAATTTGTTATTTCGGGCCAAACCAGTCTGCTCATGTAAACTGAGTGGAATGGAGGGTCCCTAAAAATAACCTGCTCACTATCTTTCTGTGCTAACCTTCTCAGCTTATTGTTTCCGGGGATTACTCGTGTCTGAAAGCAAAGCCTGCAGCTCCACGCGCGCTGGAGGTAAACGTAGAGATGTCATCTGTTACCAGGGGAGGCGTACGCAGATGAAAACACATCCAGACTCACGGGAACCGCCCCAAAAACAAACAAACCAATGAACGCAGGAAGCATCCACTTTCAGGATTTCCAGTTAAATGATTCAAACCAACAGTGGGGTTTATGTAATGTTTACTGCTGCAGTTAGGGATCAACCAGGAAGTTGATAGAAACACTTGTTTAGAGTGATAAAAAAAACTTTTTTCTTTCTAAATCTTTGTGGTTTTTTTCTGTTAACTTAATTCAGATCTTCTCTAAAGATATATGATGTGACGGCGATTAAATACATTAAATTCATACATCCGGTACAATGGACACATAAACATTCAAACATAATAGATGAAATAGTAAGAATCGTGGTTAAATCCAAATCAATCTTCATTGGTAACAATCCACAGCCCTACCGATGGCTTCTCAAAGAGGAGGAGTTTCTGCCCTCTTTATGACAGGTACTATTATTTATTACCCTAAAGTCCATTGGCCGACACTCATCCAACGGTGGAACGACGGCTCATTGGTAGCCCAGCAGTCCGTTTACATTTCCACACAGTGAAAATCAAAATCAGTCGTGGTTTTGGCAAAAGTTTTCAGTGCTCACCTTGTTGCCGCCGCTTCATTTTTGGGCAAGCGTCCCTGATCAATGACCGTGTCTCCTCATGAATTTAGAGGGAGACCTCAGCATTTAAATGCGCATTTAATTGCACTGGTTCTGGAAGCGTCGTTAAGTAAGAGCTGAGAAATACATTTCTTAATGCGACTTAGTGATGCCCGGCAAATCAAAGACCATCAGGCGAATTAATGAGGGTGAGAGCATTAGCAGCAGAGACGGAGAAGCCTCCATAAACAAACACACATCCGTCAGCCAAGACGCCACAAAGTTCTCCATCGACAAGCATGCGACAAATCAGCAAACGCTTTTCCCTCTGCTGGGGTTTAAAGACGGATGCTTCTCCTCTCTGCTCTTGCTGATAGAAATTTCTAGAGCAGAAGAGAGGAACGCTCAAGAGGAGGGAGGCCATGGAAATAAAAAATAGAAGAAATATGTAACCGAGCTGGTTATCAAAGGATGTGCTTTGAAGGACAGCACTCTTTCAGAGCGATAAAGGCTGATGGCTTTCTCTGTTCTTAACTCAAAAACAGGCTGTAAGCACACATGACGACTGTGGGAAACGTTTTTAACCCTATAGGGTCAAGATGACCATTGACGTGTTCTCCTACCATGACAAAGGTGGATAAAGGTAGAGAGGATTCCATGTAATCCATGGACACCAGTAAAGATCACAAATCATGGAAGAAAAAAGGTCCAGAGCTCTGTCTGCCAATGTTAAAGTGCCTAGGATAGCACAAGGGTTAAAGTAAAAACTACAACCCCGCCCACCGCATTTGGATCCAACACTAGGTGGAGCAGCTTTCAGCTGTTTCACTCCAAATGTAAAAAAACTAGAGAAATGTGTGACATTTGATGCTAAACTGATATATAAGAGAAAAGTGCAACTGGGAGCACTTTGGGAGTAATCCAGAGTCAGATTTAGAACTGGATTGTGATCCCTCCCCTTTGGCGCTCCAAACAGGAAGTGGCTCCAAGAAGCCAAAATCCCATAAACTTCTATAGAGAAATGAACAGCTCTTACTCAGTTATTCTGTTATTGGTCAGAAGAACCGTTCTGGATCTGTTACTTTTTTTTTAACCTTTTTTCCACAACATTTTTCTGTAGTTCAAGGTATTCAAGTCATAAAGTGACCAGTCAGACTCCTCAATAAAGTAAAGTAGGTAGAGTCTGCTGGCCTCAAAGCAAGACAAAGAATTAAGAAAAATAATTAAATAAGAAGCAAACTTCATATTGAATCGAAAAGAATTACTACGAAATGGAACTTATAATATTCCCCAAACATGCAAGATGGCCCTTAAATGTTAGCTGCTTCTTTATGCCTCCAATAAGTCAAAATCTTCTTCCATCGATGAAAACTTTCAAACTTTTCTTGACTCTGTTCAACCTGCTGACTGAAGAAAAAACACAATGAAGGTTTTTTAAGCACCTGCAACTAACCTGAGAGAAAAATGTGTCGCTTTAAAAACTAAAATGCTTAAATAAAAAATTTGGAACAGAAAACCAACATCCAGTGATCCACATAAACCGAAATCCCCCCCCCAAAAAAGACCTGAGAAATTGTAAACATCACCGACAGTTTATCCCACAATCATGGGACCCTCTGTGTGAGGTTGCCATGGCAACATTGCCCAGTGGGCTGGGCCAATGTCTCCGAGGTGAAATTGTTCTATCGTAGTCAATTTTAATCTTCAGGCGCGACGGCCTTCGTAGAAAGCAGAATAATCAGTGATTGTAATTATCATCCTTTCATAAAAGGACGGAAGTGACCGACTCGATGGAGACGCTGACGCACGCGGCGCATGCCGAAGCTCGTGCCGGGGCTCTTCACTCAGGTGGATTTGGGAGTGTTAGACCGACGGCGAGCGCTGCTTTTCCACCGTGGCCCCGATGACATGCGAGCCAGCGGGGCGTACTGACGAACGTCCCCGAGGACTCCTGTCCAATTACAGCTCAAAATGAGCCAGAGGAACGCAGAAATTGGGCTGGGTGCGCAAAGGTGATGATGGAAGGAGGGTAAGGGGCTGGAAGATGGAAAACAGGGGGCCAGCGGTGTGAGTAGCACTTGAAATTAATGGTCCAGGGTGGAGTGGGACTCCCACAGCTGAGCATGTGGCCCGCTGATGACATTAACTCCTCCCTCAAGCAGCCATTAGGGGGCGGGGGGCTCTGGAAATCCCAGCACAAGTCGAGTTAACTGTGCGTGACACCCAGGATGCTTCCTTCAGCTCAGTCGCAAAACCATGGTTGGAAACGCAGGGTGTGATTTCATTCTCGCTTTAAAAACGGAGAAATGTTCCTGCAAAGACTGAAAGGAAGCTGTGGCAGCGAGGCTTTTCTTTGAAAATGTCATATTTCCATCACTCTTCTCCTGGAGCTATTAAGCTTAAATGTGTTCCTCCGTAAAAGAGCTCTTCTGTGAGTATTTGCCATTTAATAGCCGGCCATACGTTCACGCTTCAGTCTGGCTTTAATGTCGTCGTGCGCTGGGGATCCTCGGCGAATGAGGCGAGAGGACCAGAGGCCTCCAAACTCCTCGTCCAAATTAGCATCATCTTCCGAAGTGCGGCGTCGAGGGATGCGAGGAAATGTAGTCATTATGTTTCAGAGTTAATGGCCACAAGATGAGACGAGGGGAAGAATAAAACTGTCCTCATAATCACACCCAAAAATGAGTGATTATTACAAAAACATCCACGAGTCTCAGTTGAGATCAGGAAGAAAAAAAAAAAAATCAAAACCAGCAGCTGAATCGTCTGAATGGAGAAGAGCTCTTGTTCTCTGTGATGCAGAGAAACTGCTGCAGGAATGAAAGGATGAAAGGACAGACAGAGGAAAGTATTGAAAGTTTAGCCGCGAGTCAGTGCTGCTTTCAAGACCTACACCAACACTTAGGGGTTGCCATGGCAACAGACACCAGTTTTATGTAAAACGCAAGCTGGCAAAATGCACTAAAAATGTACCTAGAAATAAAAAAAGAAGTGGAAAACAATAGAAGACAGAAGAGTATAAAAAAAAAGCATCTGTAAGAATGACACTACAATTCACCCATCTATCCTTCATCCATCCGTTATCTTCTGCCTGTAGGGGTTTAGAGACCACTGAGACTTGCACCCCATCCCGTGTTTTAACCACTCTACACTCACACAGCCATAGATGAAGGTGGAGCAAAGATCGTCTAGTGAATTACTTCAACAAAACATGATGGTAAAAGCTCTGCACTGATGGTAAATCTAACGCTACATCTGTCACTCGTCTGTAAACATCCAACACCCAGTGACTACTTCCTAACCCTATGGGACCTCCCCCCTTCTTCCAGCTGGAAACCATGACCTTAGCCTTAGCGATGCTGAATTTCATCCCAGTAGCACAACACACCACTGCGAACTGGTCCACGGAGAGATAAAGGTTGTGGCTGTGAGAAGTCAAAAGGATGATGTCATCTGCAAACAGCAGAGATGGGATTCGAAGGCTCCAAAAGCAAAACACTTCTGTGCTGACCACTAATTTTCGTTTCTGGTGTTAAGTCTTCATAGACTCTAAAAATGACCCTCAAGACCCAGGTTCAAATCCCGGACAAGCCCCCACTTCATGCTGCGCCCCAGTCTAGGGGATTGTAAAAGGTCGCAACAAAGAAAAACTCATTTAAAAAGATTAAAAAAAACTCTTACAAAGACTGCAGGAATAAAAACCAAAAAAAAAAAAAATCAGCGATTTACAAAAGCAACCAGACCGCATGCAGATCCTCGCCCAATTATGCCAATTAAAGAAAAATCTGAAAACCGTAATGACAGAAGACAAAAAAAAAAAAAAAAAAAACAGAAGACCTCTGACACTGTGCTAAAGTAAAAATAAAGATAAGATTATGGCCTCAGCCATAACAGGGTTGTCTCTGTCTGGAGATGAAATAAGTAAATTCAGGTTTGCATGTCCAAGTCCCGACTTGTTTGTCCTCATATTGGTTTTACCTCAACGTTTTGAGCGGGAAACATCTCTGACTGAAGGATAAGTCTCGCTTTAACACCAAGTTTTATAAGATTTTGTCTCCAAAACACAGTTCTTTACTGACCCCAAAAACATTTACGTTCTAAATTTATTCATTTTTAAAGCCACCCGAGTCGAATTTAATAAAGCCAAGCAGAAAATGTTCTGACCATCTGCTGTAAGAATGACTGAGATGTAAGACTATCAGAACAAAAAGACAAACTGATCTAATCACAGCAGCTGATGAGACGCGTTTCAGCATCTTGTCAGTTGTTTGTTGTCATTTTAAGTCAATGAACCGTCTCCTTAGGGAGTTTTAAGTAAACAGCGAGTCATCCTAAAAATAAGTCAGTCAGAAGACAGATCCAACACTAATCTGCGGGATATGTCAAGCATGAATGTCACGTTTGCTTCCTTCTTTAGGGCAGAAATGATTGTTAACTGGGAAAGTTTTGAATCAAATGTTAGAACTATCAAAAGCTGAAAAACAACATGAAACTTGAGGAGTTTGTTTAAAAAGAAGCAAAGAGTCTCCAGTGGATGTGAGTTTGGTTAATCCTGAAAAGATGTTTGAATCAAACAGAAGTGGTTTGATTTAGTCGAAATCCTCCCAGAAGCTCTGGAAAAACAAGGTTTGGATCAATGTGGAGGAGTCAGCAGCAGAAGCCAGTGGCGTCCAGATGAAGTCGTAGACGTGAAAGTGGCGTTGTACGTGTACGTTTTATTTTTCCAGCATATTTCAGAAAGTTGTAAAATTACACAGAAAAAACAACAACAGCATTTTACTAAAATAAAGTTGCTTATTTATCATTTAAGAAAGTCAAGATTTTACTAGGAAAAAGTCATTGAAAATAAAAAATGAGTCATTTCATGAAAATAAAGTTGTACATTTAAAAAAGTTTCAGCGAGGTGTGATGCCCATACCATTCTCATCTGCAACATAAATAAAACAGACAATGTTCCATTGTCTTTGGATAAACCTTGTAAAAGCTAGATATAACATTTTATATTCAACAGAAGTAACATTTTCCTTGTAAAATTACGACTATTTGAAGCAGAAACGTACGACTTTAAGTGTAGAATTTCATAATTTGGCGACTTTCTCCTCATAGATTTGTTTATTTTGTTATGGCCCTAATACACCATCCTAGAAAGTAACTCATCTGCTTATGAAAAAAAAAAAGGTAAATTAATTGAAGTCAAAAGTCAACAACATTTTGGTTGCGTTTGTATGAAATTGTATAGTAAAAAAATTCTTTCCCCATATTGGTTGAAAATCGCATCTGTCTTACAAACTGGACGCCAAGCTGTGGGTCCTGTGGCCATCCCATAATAATTTTATACAGTCCTGTGGAGATCCCTCACATGTGTGTTTTTGTTCTGTGAATTTTAAAATAATTTTTTTCAGCCCCGTAAGAGAATTTGATCCCGTTCATTTTTTTTGTGGATGATCTGTGATGTCGTCATTTTTTGGGTGGGTGTCAGGAATTCACTTTTGGAGTTTGAAATTTGCGCTCAAAGAAAGAAGACCACCTGAACTACCGTGTGAGAAATCATGACAGAATTATTGGCTTCTAAAAACGTCGGCTTGCGTGAGGCGGCGGCCCTTTAAAAGTTGCCACAGAACGCTGACGGTTGGTAATCATTAGATAAGGATGTTTTGAAAGGTGAAACAAATAATTTACTCCAGAAATGAAATGTCTGCAGAGCAATGGAGGACTGGAACGGTCTGGAAAAGTTTCACCGTGACGTTCGGCGTCGGCGGGGAAGATGGGGCTTTCCTCACCCCCCCTTTGCACATAACAGCCCGCAGTCTGGAGCGAATCAGCTCAGGTTATTACATCATCCAGCATTCCCGCCATGAGGACTCCACCCTGCAGCACTGTTCCACTTTCAGTGCTGCGTGAGTGACGTGTATTAAACACACGACGCTGCACGCCACACTCGTGGAAATCCAATTTCTTATTCATGCTACGGTTTGTTTCTTTCAGCTGCCTGAATCATACCTGAGGACATTTTCTGGGGGTTTTTTTTTGTTTCACCAAACCCCCCGTCACTCCTCCAACTTCATGTCTATTTAGGCTTAAGTGACAGCCACTTTTTGGAACAAAACACGAGAACAAAGCGGCGGTCGGCGCCCATCACGACTGCCTGACTGTTTAACAATATACTCCAGTGGATTTGGCAGCTGGCGTTCTTTCATAAACCGTTTCTGCTGTTTAAAGACGCCCGTCACCTTTCTGCAGTCAATCAGCTGTACTTCCTGCTCCTTCCTTTAAAAGAAAACAAGAAAACAAGCCTCCCTCTGCTCGTCCACTCCATTTTCTCTGCCCCTTCTCTTTTGTTTGCATCACTCCGGGTCACCATCTTCATGGCCGCACTTCCACAATCCGAGCAGCAAGCAGGGGGAGAAAGGAGCGCCGCCGTCATTCATTCTACCCGGGCGCCGCGGCGAAGGCAGATGTTTTCTGGCGTGAAGCTGCTGACAGTCCGGTTTATTCAGACACACCATCAGCAAGTTTAAAAGATGACAAACCCGCCTCACAAAGGCCACGTTTGCCAGCGTGCAACTGGAAAAATCCTCTTCACGGTGAGATATTTGAGAAGGATGCGTCTTTAAAATTGATAATAAATGCTTATCTGAGACATTTAACTTCTTTTCTTGTTAAATGTCTAAAAGAAAGATAAAAAAAATGCACCTAAGTTCAGAATTTCCCAAAATAAACATGAAATACTAGATATAAAAAAGTTTCTAATGTAATTTTGATAAAACAATAGACTAAACAGACTAGAATTGCTGGCTCTAAAAAGGTGATGCTCCATAGCAACCATAAGAATTTTTTCACATCTGAAGACAACTAGAAAATGTTCCAAATGTCATGTTTCTACGACAAAGCAAATTTTCACATTTTGCTTAGCAACCAGTGTTATTGCCGTTTAGTGCAGCTTAGATAAAAGTCGTTAAAATTATGTTTTCAGCTTTTATTGGTAAGTTTTTCATATTTGCTAAAACATAAGTTTCAGGAAAAGCTGGTGCCTTTTCAGGAATATTATCCATAATTTCCTGCAGCTTCAAAACAGAATTTTATTTATCACGTTTGTTACCACGACAATAGATAAGCCAAAAAGTTGTTCACTTAAAGTTTATTTTTCAAGTATACTTTAGTATAAGTATAGCACTAGAGGAGTAGTGTACATACATGTAGTGTATGAAGTATAGTCACTGAAACCTTCTTTAGACTAAATCAGAACATTTTAAGTTTCCAATACATAATAAATGAAAAGTCATCTTCAAGCATACTGCCTTACTATTTACTACGTGTACCTGTAGTACTCTTAAATAAATACTACTTTTTGCTAAGGCAAATTCTAGGCAAGTCAAAAATGCTCTTCCTGCTACAACACAAACGTGTGGTTTTAGTTCCATCGGAATAATGACGGCATGTCATCGGACACCAGAAACTACATGACAATACTTTGATCAAATAAATTCCCCGATTAAAAAAGTAGAACCCGCCACCGCCCCAGTACACGGAAACGACAAAATAAAAAAAAATCCTAAATCTCTTCCTCAGATTAGAAAAAGAAAGAAGTAAAGTGAAGTTTCTCTGATAAAACTGACTTTAAGAAACGTTTACTTACAGTCCTACAATAGTCAGCTCTACGCTGCTTTAGTACAAGCAAACGGTCTTTACCTCCCAATGCTACGCTACATGCTAATGCTAACGTGGTGCGTGAAAAAAAGCACCTTGGAGGTTGATTTAAGAAGTTCTTCTACAAGAATTTAACTCAAATACATCAATAAATTCAGACTCCACTACGCTCGTAACTAAATTATTTAGCATTAGCCTAAAGATAGCTTAACGAAGCCCAGTGTTGTTGGTAGCATACATTGATTAGCATAACTCATCAGTACATTCTAGCTAACAGTGCCCTCTGCTGGTCAAATGCTGCATCACAAGAGCTCTCATGAGAAAGTTACCTTTTCAGGAGGAAAAATCAAATCAGAAGTGTGTCGCATTAACGAGTAAAAGACGGACTAAGACAGAAACGATTCCTTTGATGGGTTATTCTCCTGTGTCTGGGTGCTTAAAGAAATGTGGAATTCATGGAGAGGAAAGACCTGCTTCGCGTTTATCAGTTCGGTTTAACGCCGTCACAGATGAACGCCTCTTCTGGATTTTCAGGATTTAAATGGTGGAAAAGATGTTTTCAAAGTGCGGCCAGCTTTGCTGATGTGAAAATAAATCATTAAGTGGAAATAATATGAAGAGGACACAAGGGTGCCGTCTTTCTCCGTTTCCCAGCATCCCTCAGTCATAAAAAACACACACTGATTATTTCCTTTATTTCCACCGGGCAGAGCGCCAACGTTTTCCTTTCCTCTGCTGACTCCTACCTCTCCCCCTCCACCCCTCCAACTCATTTTGGGTTGCAAGAAGAAAAAAAAAAAAAACGAGCTGCGCCCCCAACCCTCCCTCCCCCGACTTCCTCTCGTCTCCACCCGAGCATCTTCACCAGAGAAGATGCTCTAGTGAGGCTGGAGAAGAGGAGGCTTGATCAACGACAAAAATGAAGGGATGCCTGAAGTGAAAGAGAGAATCTCCACTTCCTCTACAGGCGGCGCCATGTTGGTATGTGTGTGTGTGGGTGTGTGTGTGTGTGTGTGGGGGGCACGTATAAGGATTCAAAGAGTCTCTGTGCGTCGAGTGTCGCTACTGACAATAAGACCAGAACAGAGTACAACCCTAAAACAGAGATTAGAGCTCATTTATGGGAGTGCACGTGTGTGTGTGAGTGTGCAAAAATGTGTGTTTGTGTGAATATTTGAGTGTTCGCACATTTGTGTTTTTCATGTTTGTGATTGTGTGTGTTTTCATTTGTGTGCTTGTGTAAATGTGTGTTTTCGTAGGTGTGTGTCTGCATGTGTGTATTTGAAAATACATGTATGCGGGTGTGTGTTTGCATGTGTACGCACATTTGTGTTTTTCATGTTTGGGATTGCATGTGTGTGTGTGTGCGTTTTTGTAAATAAAATGACTTTAAAGACATAACAAAAAAGGAATAAAGACAGAAATAAGTTTGTCATTTTTTAAAGTGTAACTCCTCGGTGTCGTATTTTCCCTGATTCCCAACAATCCATCAAGTCCAAAACTCCGATTTTTCCGCCGGAAAAACCCTGAAGAACATTTTTATGTAACTGGAAACCAATTCAGGCCTGAAGGGGTTAAAATGTGCGTTCCATTGGACCAGAACGCTTCATTTCATTCATGGTTTCACAGATTACAGTGCTGCGCTGGGGGCGGAGCCAAACCCATGGCCCCGCCCCTTCTGTCTGCAGGCTGTGCCGCCTTTATAAAGCGAGCTCCAGCTCACAGATGTGCTCAAAGGTGGAGCTGCCTCCAACCTGCTGATCTCCGCAGAACGCAGGAGGAAGAGGAGGAGGCGCGCTGTGCGGCTCTAGTGTGTGTGTGTGTGTGTCAGTGCGAGAACACAAAAACATTTCCAGGTCGACAACGATGCTGCGTCACTGAATCAAAGCAGAACTTTTCAGCAAAAGCAGAAAACGTTTTAGACGCCGGCGGTTTTCTCCCGCTCCGTTGAGGTTTCTGCTTTTGGAAACGTAAAAATGAGCTGCAGGTTTTTGGACCGGGTTTGCATCATCGGGTCTGTGAGGAGCTGTCAGTCAGACCGATGGTTAACCCCCCCCCCCCATGTTTTATGACCCCCCCCTTGGCTGTATAATTTTTCTGAGTTCGAAGGAACTCGTCACTCCCTTCTGATGAATGCTGCATAGTTCTGGCACCAAACTAAGCTTTGATTGGCAGAAGTATGAGCAGCTTCAATGGGGGTGGGTGGGGGTGGGGGGGTACATGTCATGATTTTTTAGGTTTTTATCGAACCGAACCAGGAGGCGTAATAGGAAAATTCCATCTTTAGCTACATCGAAGCTAAATTCTTAAATAAATTCCAGAGAAGCGGAAACATGGCTGAACTTTTCTCACACCCGTCTGTTTTTAAAAACGTGACAGACTCCCGATCAGACGAGGTTCCAGCCGAGCGTTCTGGTGACGAGGCGGTCGGGCGGTGCAAAAAGGGCGACGGCCGGAGCGGACTGAATCATCCGAAAGCTGTGGGGTCAAAGGTCAGGCTGCAGGTTTTCATCCCGGCGGAGGATTTCGGAGCGAGCAGGATGGAGCGCAGAAGTCCTTTCTGCAGGTGGACAAACCGAGCGGCACGTCAGAGTGTGCACCGCCTGATAACCCCCCCCCCCATCAAAAATTAAATATGGATTTTCCTGAATCCCAGATGCAGAGAAGTTTCCGTGAAGAAGTCGGAAGCTACGAAAGATCAGGCCTTCGGGTTCTTCAATTATTGAGAAGTTTTCCACGTTTTCTGCAGAGGTGCATCGCCCGTAGAGAGGCTCTATAAGCCCCCCCCCCCCCCCCCTCCACACAGACAGAAGTGAGGTTAAACGCGCCAACAGTCAGGCGGAGGACGACGCCCTCCGGTTCCTAGATGACCTATTCACCCGAGGAGCAAACGGAGCTGCAGGTCAGCAGGTCGCTTACTAACCAGTTATCCTGACGCTCCGACCTACAGAGGACTGTGTGTGTGTGTGTGTGTGTGTGTGGGGGGGGGGGGGTTACAACATCTCTGCATGTTAAGAAATGACATCACCCCCCCCCCCCCCCCCCCCCTTTGGTCCTGTTAAAATATGGTTGCTCCACATTCCTCCACTCATTTTCTATTTCAGATGAGCGGAGGATGACGGTGGGATGGGGGCACACAGAGGGAGGGGGGGTGTTAAGAGACAGGAGAAGAAGAAGCACTAAGAGAATAATTTGAGGGTCTCTGGGGTTAGGTCTCCTCTTTTTTTTTCTTTAAAAATAGAATTTGCGCTGGTCTGTGTGGGAATAATAACTTATTTATCAAACAGCTGAAATATTCAGGCCTTTTTTTAAATTCCACCTTTTAAATTCATAAGCTCTTCTGCTGAGAGGAAGCTTGATGGCGGGGCTGGTTTGGGGGGGGTGAGCCCTTCTGCCTGAGTCCAACAGCTGTTTGACACTATGAGGTGGTGGTGGGGGGGGGGGGGGCAGTGAGGGCTAAACTCTGACCTCAGAGAAACATGAAGTGAGATGGGGTCCGGTCCTGACCCGGGAGATAAGCGGAGTGAACGCGCTTCTGCGGCCCTGGAGACAAAAATGTAAGGGGTGTCACAACGCGCACGCGCGTGCATGGCGAGTGCAAATTCCTGGAGGGCCCGTATCAGGGTTTTTTTTTTTTGGGGGGGGGGGGGGTGTTCTTACTTGTAGGATGGATTTTAAATGCGATGGGGACGATGATGATGATGATGATGATGATGAAGCGTTGTAACGGGGTCAGTCAGTCACACGCACGAGCGCAGAGCGGGTCAGAAAGTGCAGCGGGGTTTTTTTTTCTGCGGACAAACTGTGCGTAATTACGCACCGCAACAAGGCAGAAGCGGGCGGCGGCCACAACCTCCCGCGTGCGCGGCGTCCCGCCCTGATTTAAAAAATAAATAAATAACACCAGCTACCCCCTCCTCCCTCCTCTCATTCTCCTTCGGCGTTCGCTCCGCTCCCCGCGAGGCTGTGGAGCAGCGGACCGCGCGCTTACCTTAACACGTTCCAGCTTTTCAGGGGGTCCAGGTCTGAAATTATAGAAACCATGGTCGAGCGGCTGGGCTGCGGCGGGACAGGGAGGGGGCGCGGCGGGAAAAGGTCGAAAGAAAAAGCGGCGCAAAAGGCTGTAAAGTCCGTCTGCGGATGACAGCGCGAGCTCGGATGCGACCCGTCCTGTTGTTGAGTGGGTGATGAGCGCTGTCACGGCTCTCCGGCTCTCCCCCCTCTCTCTCTCTGTTCTCTCTCTCCGGCGCGCGCGCAGTCTCTCCGCCCCCTCCCGCACGAAGCCTGCGCTCAGCAGACGCAGTCTCCGCCGGTCGCGCTTGCACGCGCTTGCACGCGCAGTCGCAGCGCGCACGCGGGAGGTCAGATCCGAGCCGCTCCTCCCAGAAAACCAAACATTTTTCCGCTTTGTGTTGATAAAAAATGAGCATTGAGGATGAAAACGGACTTTATTAGATGAGGTTTTTGCACAACAGCGCAGAGTTGGATTGTTCTGCAGCCCCCCCCCCCCCCCCCACACACACACACACAAGAAAAGTCAGCTCATACTTCCTGTCTGACACCACCACATCCTGTTAATAACTGCCTTCTTTCCCTGTTCTTCCCCCCTCCCCATGACATGGCAGCAGATACGTCATTCTGGCAGAGATAGTCCAGGCTTCAGCCAAGTCCCTCCTTTTGTGAGAAGCTCATGGGGGGTTAAAAAAAAAAGAGGGAAAAGCAGATGATCCCAAAAGGAGAAAAGTATCAGAGCTGTTTCAGATAATTGCCTGGGATGGCGGAGCCTCTGCCACAGCGCAGAGGGGGGGATTTGTTATTTCCAGGGTTTACAATATTAATCAGATAAGTCATGTTGGCAAGAAAGAAAGAAAGAAAGAAAGAGCCGCGGCTCAATTCTGGACCCTTCCTCTGCAGCCGGATAACAATCCAGGTTCCTAAAAGCTGTTTCTGGTTTTTCTGAAGTGGAATGCAGAGCAACAGCCTCAGCCGCCGTATCACTCCGGCTTTAAATAGCCTGAATTGGACATCTGCTTCACAGAGGAGGAAGAGGGAGAGGATGAAGATAGCTGACAGCATCTCTTTCTCTCGCCCTCTTCTTCATCTCATCTCTATTTCTGTCGTCTGCCGTCACACGCAGACACACAAACGCAGCCGAGCGACGGACCGACTGCAGCCCTGAACGCGACCGGATCCTGCAGGAGCGATCAGAACCGTTCTAAAGGCAGCAGGAGGCCAACCCTTGTAATAAATTAATAATAATACATTTAGCTCAACACATGTTTGACACTTTCAGCGTAAACATGCAAACGCTTCAGTGGTTGAACATCCGATTTGGGTTTAAACCGAGTTTTGGCGTCCCTACAGCAGCCCAGATATGGTGTCAGGAACTTCGATCTTTAATAAGTAAACCTAAACATGACAGAAGCTAAGAAAAAACAAAAGAGAGAAACAGAGGAAGAACTGAAGACCAGACCCTCCAACAGGATCATCTGTGGAAGTTCAACAACCCCAACCTGGTCATGTGACGGACAGACGTGTACAGAAATGGCAGGAACCGAGGAAACTAATCTGACAAAACTCAATCCAGGAGCACAATCCTCAAAACACCAGAGTCCAGCCGTCAGTCACAGTTTTGGAGCGCTGGCGACCAGCGTCACCTAAGCAACCAGCGGTCTAAGACGTCTGCTTGATCAACCGCACGGCAGAACGATCACGGCCAGACGAGCTCTTCTGTTCTGTCAAACACAGTCCAGCATGGAGCGGGTAGACCGGTCTGACTCCGCCCATAATCCTGAAGAAAGTGCCAGAACATTTCATCCAGCTTGTGGCCCCGCCCAGCATGTTTTCACGTCACAAAAGCCCTCTTTTTCCAACAGCATTTTTTCTTCTGCTCCTGATTCACAACGATTTGAATAAAGAAAAACTCAGAAATGCAGTTTTGATCTTGATTCTCTTCATAAATGTCCTCAGTCATCAGAAAATTGCCTCCGGAACTTTATTTCCCGTCCTTTTTAAACCGTACTGCAGGTCTGACGTAGCAGGTCGTACTCTCGGGGATTTGAACCCTCACATTCCTGGTCAAACAAACACCAAACATCCATTCAGACCACAATGGAATTCAACGTTCAGCCGAGTCCGATGACATTGATCCGGCATGATGAACGCCTCGTAGCCATAAACTTGAGGACAGGAGAGCGGTTCACACCCTCACGTGTACGCGACGCGCGTTTGAAGCCTCAACAAAGTCAGTTTATCTTCCAGCACCCACTGAACCCAGATTCTTCTTCTGTTTAACGGCTGCTGCGCTGCAGATGAGAGGAAACGCCGAAATGAGCCCAGAAGAGGACGCGGATGAAATAAGTATAGGGGGATTATTTCATAAACGACAGAATTTTCTTCTCTCTGTAAGTCATTTGATCCCGCCAAACGTGCCTAAAGCCAAACGCCCACATGCTCATTGTCTGGGAACGCTCTGTTTATGAGAATCTCTCCCCTCTCCAACAAAGAGCCCGGCGCTCGGCTCCACATCCGCCGCGCTCAAATCAGGGAAAAGGCAAATGAGATTTAAATCAGGGATGCAAAGTGGCGCGCACACGGCCAGGAGAACCGCCCAGCAAGCTTGTTTGTTTCTGTCCCACGCCGCAATCAGCGTGTATAATAGCAGAGGGCCTTCATGTGGCGTGTTTACCTCCAGGACAGATGACACGGATGCAGAACAAACAGAGGCTCCTTTTCCCATCTGGACCTTCTCTATCGCTAACACCATCTAAACCAATCTCCACTGACACCAGGAGGACCGCTGCGCGTCACAGCAAACCGTTTTCCACAGGAAAACGTCTCCTCTCTGAGGGGATCAAACCGTTTCCACCGCTTCAATAAACACACAAGACGACACTCATGCACACTTTATGCTTCATTTTGGTTTCAGTTCAGCCATTTAACCAAATCTCCTTTAAGAGGCGAATAATAACCCCAACCCCTTTTTTCTTTATTGTTACACGTGAACTTTAAAGCACTAAACCGAGCGTTAAACATCTTTACTTATAAAATTTTATTCTTTGTTTTTAAATCATATTATGAATTTAAATAGAGTCTACAATGTTTTTCTTTCCAAAAGCTAGAAGACTTCATGACTGATGTCTGAAAGAAAAATCTTGAATCTCAACAGGAAACAGCTGAAAACAATGGGATAAAAAGGATAAATCAAGTAAAAGTTATGTGACATTTAAAAAAAAAAAAAACTTAAAGAAAGCAGAAAACCAGCTAAAAAATGCTATGAGCTATAAAAAAAACACAAAACCTAAATAAGGACCAGTGTAACTTCATAAAAGTACAATTTAAAAGCTAGCAAAGTGGGAAAAAAAGCATTATAAATTTAAAATAATGCTAAATTATTAATGAAAAAATAAAAAAATAAACATTCAAGACACCAGAACAGAAGCTAAAAATGATGGAGACGCTAAAAACTATATAAAAAACACAAAAACTAAATGTGAAAAATGTAACTTTATAAATGGCAAATGAAATGTGAAATCTGAAATGTGGGTAAAAAAAAAGCAGATTCAATGTAAATAAAGCAAAAAAAAAAAAACTAAAGAAAGCATCAAAGCAGCTAAAACAACATTTTGGTAAATGTAAATATTGGTAAAAGCTATCAAAATGACCAAAACTAAACCAGAACCAAAAAAGTGCAAACTTTATGAAAGCTAAATGAAATGTGAACATAACTATATATTCCTACTTTTAGTCCCCATTCAAACGCCGTCTACACCGACACGGTGGGTGTTGGAAGTATAGGCCGCAGTGCAATAAAACAGAAACCAAATTATAATCCAGACTAAGAGAAAGACATGCTCCTACAGTGAAGAATTGGTTGAAGTAGACAGGAAACAAATGATAATCTAGAATAAATGAGACTTCAGGATTCTCAATAACTGTAATCATTTGCTGATCTAACGTCTAACGTCTGTTAGAGAGCATTTGGGTGATCCAGAAGAGGACTGGGAGAAAGTCCTATGGTCAGAAGAAACCAGAAAAGAACTTGGTAAGAACTCTTCTTGTCGTGTTTGGAGGAGAACGAATGCTGAGCTGCATCCAAAGAACACCACACCCACGGCAAAGCATGGGGGTGGAAGCATCATGCTTTGGGGCTGTTTTTGGCTAAAGGACCAGGACGACTGATAAAGGAAAGAATGAATGTCCGTGTTGCCCAGCGACAGCCCCAAAACCTCACTGCTCTAGAGGAGATCTGCATGGAGGAATGGACCAAAATACCAGCAACAGTTTAAAAACCCTGTGAAGACTCACAGAAAACGTTTGACTGCCGTCGTTGCCAACAAAGGCTATATGACGAAGGTTTACAGCCCTCTCATCTGTCTAAGTGGGAGAACTTGCACTATTGGTGGCTGACTAAATCCATCATTGCCCCACTGGAACTAGATATTTGACAGATTACTAATCTGATATTCTTGCTGAATAAAATGTGTGATGCTGCTTTAGCTGAACAACGTAAAAATCCTTCATGAAACCGTAACACCCTGACATCCTTTTAGAGCAACAAACAGAGAGGGGGACCTGCTTGCAGACAAGATGGGAGTAAGACATCATTAGCGGAAAACTAATGTGGAACCTTTAATTAAAACCTTTTGATGTGAATAAACGGTTCAATGTGCAACATGAGCTTAAAACGGGGCAAAAAAAGTTTTGCCTTTTGAAAGAATAAAGAGAAAAGTGATCAGTTTGAAAAACTGTTCCACCAGAGCAAATAGACGTGCGTTTTGATCGGTTGATTGAATTGCTGTTTTGCCCCGCCCTCACGGTTCCTGGCCAGTGACTGAAGAGATCTTTGGACACCTGATTTTGTTTACAAGCTTTGGTCCGGAACAGAATGGGTCGCTTGAAGCCAGTCTGAATTCAGACCAAATGCTAAGTTCAGGACTCGATCCGGAACCAAGGGTTTCCCCCAGTCTGAACCCCCCCTCAGTGAAGGTTCTCCTTCGCCCAGGCAGCGTGCGGAGAGGGACCTGGCGCTGGCTAACAGCTAGCTCCAGTGTACATGTGAACACACCACTGTAAGCACACACAGTTACGCACAAATTGTATTGAGAGACATACAAATCAAGAGTTACGCACTGACAAATGTCTCGAAGCTGCATGGCAGCAAGTGGATTTAAAATGTTCTTCCGACATCTTCACTACATCTTATGATCCGTGTGCAGCTAAAGATGTTTTAACAGACTTTTAAATGAAACTTTCTGGTGAGATTAAAGTGGATTAAAGCCTAAGGGGAACTGGTTTAAAAAATGAAATAAATAGAAATGATGATGAAGTGTTTTTTACATCCTGTGTTGTTGACATCTCCGCTCGTTGAAACCTGCATCAGACTGTTGGCACATGAAGGCTGGACTGATGCTCCCTCTACGCCCTTGAAGTCATCACAAACAGCCGCACTTGAAACCCACTTGAAACTTGTTTGCAGTCTGAGGGAAAAGCTGTGGAGTCCAGAGTGAGTGTTGGTCTGCTTAACTTTGACTGGCTTTGCTTTGGCTGCACATGTGAGTGAGTGTGAGTGTGTGTGTGTGTGTGTGTGTGTGTGTGTGTATTTAGATAAAGTAGTGAGTCATGCAGGAAAAACACAGCAGAGAGTTTGGACGTACAACTGCAGTGAGAGCGTGTGCTATTTCCATTCTCTGGAATCTGAAAATTGTACTTTCAGTTCTTTCCTTTAAAGATTTCCACGCCAGCCTCCATTCAGCGGCAGAGTTTCAACACCTCCTCTCTGCATTTGGATAATTATATTTTGGGGTTTCTGCCAAATGGGTCAGTAAAGTTGAAAAAGTGACGCGTTGGAGCGAGTCGACGGGAAACGGCGAGAGAAAGCGCTTGGCGTGAAAAACGTCCAGGAGGATCGGACGAGGGAAGAATGTGGAGCGGTTGAGTGGGTGTGGGTGAGTGAGTGGGTGAGAGCCAGAGAAAAGAGGAAGAGGAGGAGGAGGAGGATGATATACATTTAAAGCTGCTCTTAATCAACTTGTACGTCGGTGAGCGTCTGCGGGGGTTAAGGAGACAGAAAAGTTCAACGCTGGAAATCGATGAACGCTGCTCACTTGATCAGAGAGTGTGTGGGGGGGGGTGTTAAATAGAAGGATGGAGGGGGGGTGCATCCCGGTTTCATCTCTGGACGTAAAAAGATCCATTCAGCTCAGTTTTACTGCAGCTAAATGGAGGCATTGGTGCTTAGTTTTACTGAGATTTGAGGCCTAAATCAGCCACGTGGTTAAAAAGTGACTCTAGTTATCTTTATTTATGCTGCGGTCTGGGAAAGTTCTGGATTCTGTTTGGCTGCTGGGTATAGATTAAATACTGATAACCCACAGTGATAATGTAAAGCTAAACAAGAAGTTCCGGTCACCTAGCTTAAATGTTTTGTATCACTGCGCCGGCTTCTGTAAAACAACCTTTAGCTTCATCATCTGGACAAAAACAGGCGGTAAGAGGTGAACTTTCTCTCTGAACTCATGCTTTATTCAACCCATCGTGACCATCCCAATATATATGTCGCCTTCCTTTGATGCTGCAGTCGAGGTCGGTGCCGGCTCAGCCGTTACCATGACAACGCACGGCATCAAATAGTCTGTTTTTGGTGCCATTTGAACCAAAATAACAAGATCAAAGAATCAAAAATGAGACTCATGACCATGGTAAAAAAGTGTCCATTAAAAAGTGATATCGGACTCCTCAAGAAGAAGTTCTGGTCAAATAGCCTGAATTGTTTTCTATTATTGCACTGGTCTAAATGCAAACAGTAGGGGACATAATTCTACAGTCGATCCCAGCAGCAGTACCACAGTCTGAGGTTGGAGCAGGCTCAGTATTCGTTACCAGGACATTGCATCACACTACATATCAAGTATTAAAAGTAAAAAATAACAAGACTGAAGTAGTATAATTTAATTGAATATTTACCTCTTTCAGAAGTGACCATGGTATAACCAGGAAAATGCCCTTCAAGGTGCCCATTATCAGAAATGATCAGACACCAGAGAAGAAACCGTCCAACGCAAAGCTCTGGTCTTTTTCCTTCTGTTAACCTGAAGGAAATTCAATTCATGGATGTGTAGAGGGCTCTAAAGCTATGAGGTTGCTTTCAATGTTATCAAAGAAAGCTTGTTAAAGCACGGTGGGGGTAGGATCATGATTTTATTGTTTTTAAGTTTAGTTTGAAAACTGCTGTTGTTTCTCGTGTTTGTCCCAAAATACCAAAAAGTTGGATTAAAAATGATAAAAAACAGAATCAGTTAAAAAAAAACCCAGATACAGTTCAGCCTCAACAAATCACAATCACCTCCTCTGAAAGTGTTTGTGCAGATCTGACTTTTGATAGACTCAACATTTAATGGAGAAGGGGGGAGGGGGGGGTTAAGACTCATATACAGTAGCAGCGCTTTGGAGAAACTCTGAGCTTCTTCATCACCCCCCCCCCCCCCCACACACACACACCACATCTCTTATTAGCCGTTGATCGATCCCCTCTCCACATACCTCACACAGATAGAAAAGGCAATTAGAGCATTGAGCAAACAATTGTGTGAACTAGTGATCGATAGGTAATCATCACCTGAGAGGGACAGCATGGGGGTTGTGAAGAGGGGAGCAGGGGCCAAGAGGTGAGCCAGGGAGTTTGCCGGGATTTTACGGTGAAGGCAAATAAAACCAACTGAGAGAAGAAAGTTCAAATTAAAAGCAAAAAAACCTAGAAAACAGAACTCCAGAGCAGGTTTGGAGGAGGGGGAGGGCGGAGGGGGGTGTCATCCCAGATTATTGTTAAATTAGATCTTAATCCTAAATGTCAAGAAATTTAGAAAGTGCAAGTTGAACAGTTACAGATCGCTTTAATTAAACCTCTTTGTGTACGATTTCTACGCTACTAAAAGACTTAAAGCTTCAATAGAAAAAGAACAAAGGAACATTTTTAATTTAATAATTAGCAAGAAATAATTAAACAACAAAAGATTAAAAAAAAAACTCAGAAACGAGATATGAAGCTTAATGTACTGGTGTACATCAAACCGGCAAAATGCCAAAAATCCCATTTTTATTCTACTCCATGAACTCTATAGTGTGTGGCCCAGCTTCTTAAGTTGTAGCTGGAGCTGATGTGGCCCAGCTTCTTAAGTTGTAGCTGGAGCTGATGTGGCCCAGCTTCTTAAGTTGTAGCTGGAGCTGATGTGGCCCAGTTTCTTCTGTCACAGCTCTATTACGATATATGAAAGGCTGGGTGTCAGAATTCCGTCCGACTGTCAGAACAAGTATTTGCATGTTCTGGTAATAACGGGTCAAACTAGTTGGGAAATGGAAGCACGGTGAACCCATATGTTAAGTTTAAACTACAAATGATATATATTTGTCTTTGATCTACATATTTGATCCTGTCAAAGCTCCCAACATGCTAGCTAAGAGCTGGGAAATGAAAGCTTATTAAAGTTATTTTTTGGAAGAAATCTTGTGAAACATTGGCTCTGTCTCCTTACTAAATAAAAAGGTTAAGGTTCGGGTGAATCTTTCTTCAACAGACAGAACGGTTTCAGCAGAAGACCCAACATCATCAAAGTCCTCGGGTTCCATCAGGTTCTCAAAGCTCATAGTCCCTCCAGTTCCAGAACAGCTCGTGTCCATCGTCTGTCCCTCTTTCTTATGCATTCATGACATTTTTATGCAGCGTTGATAAAAACAAAGTCATTCGGTTTTATATTAGAATAAAATCTTTGCATCTCACAGGATTTCCTCAATCAATTAACCTTCTAATCTGCACGTTTAACCTTTATCTGGCTAAAACTTTCCTTGTGGGTTAAGTATTGTACTATCAATGTAGTACAATGACTGGATGAGTGGAAATGCTTTCAGAAATCATCCGTGTGATGAGCAGCATAAATCTGAGCAGAACATCAAAGAACATCTGAAGTCTTTTGAGGATTTAATGAGTTTTTCCGCATCTTTAAATGTTCACTTCCTCATTACCAACAACTATCTATTACAGGGCCTAATGTGTTTAATAATTGATCATAATTGATTCACAAAAATGTTCATTTAAAGGTTGGAATCTGCTGCTGTAGCAGTTTGTCCCCATTTCTTCCTGTGTTCTCACAAACCATCAAAAACATGACAAAAGTCAACTTTCCTGAAACATGATTGTCCTGCGTCATCTCTGCAATACATTTGATCTTTCATTCTTAAATATACTCTCTGTTTTTCTTTTATGTTTTACAGTTTAAATTAATTAGTGAAAAGGGAAGGATCCCCATCCCAAATTCCCTTTTTTTTGTCACTTGTAGCCTTGTGGACTTTTTCTTTTTAATTCTTTATTTTTTATTGTTTTGCCATAAGATGACTATGTAGCCCGTTTTTTGTAGATTATTTTGAAATTTTCACAACATTCTATAATACGAAATACTAATGAGACAATTTGTGCATCAGTAAAGTCTTAATCAGCCTTTAGGGCATAAGCTCTAATTGTTCAGGACTACACAAGTCCTTTTTTAACATCTTTTTGATAACCCCACATTTTTTTCATGATATTTTTTTTCTGCTGTGCGAAATATTCTATTATAACCGTCCAACGTCCAAAATGTTTTTATAGATTTCGTGTCGCCCATTTTCAAGTGTTGGGGGTGTGGCCTTAAAACAAGCTCACTCCTGATTGGTGACGGTGGTTGCCATAGAAACGTCGACTCAAACTGCTTACCGAAATCGTCTGGTTCAGTCTAACATCTGTTAAAACCGGCGACGTAATGGACTTCATTCGTTTGGAGTAAACCATTTTCCATGGGTGACATCACTTGGATCCAGTTCTCAGATCCAGTCCATGGTTCCTCCTCAGCCTGGGTGGGCCATGTTAAACTAGACTCTCCCAAAAGGGGATTAATATTTATGTTTTAGCTACATGCTCTGTTTTTCTCTCCTCATTCTTCTCCGTTTCCTGTCATTGCTGCTGCTTTAGTTGTTTTGAAGGAGCCGCTTTGGTTTGGTCCGTGCCGGCTTTGGATCCCTGCTCTAGTTTGACAGGATAATTCCCCTGAGAGCTGAGGCTGTGCAGCAACTGTACCTGAATTAATTCTGGCTGTTTTCAAATCTTTGCAGACCCAACAAAAGCGTCAAGATGATGCTTGTTTTTTAGACTTTCTACCGTAGCTCAGACTCTCCACTTTGTGCTTTTATGCAGACAGTTTTTCAATTCTCTGAGCTGATTTCAAATTGATTCCCTTTTCTGTTTTTTTTTTTTGATTACACCTTCATTATGCGCAAAAGCAAAGCATGTAAAATAGAAAAGACATTCTCTGGACCAAAAGAAAGTTTAAAATCTAGATTAAAATAGGGTTATCATTCGGTCCATAAGACATTCTTGGACTTGGTACTCTTTCATTATGGATGATTATAGAAAGAACAAAGGCTTGGATTTTAATGGAAGGCTCATGTATACTATATGATCTATAACTAGTAGGATCTACGAGATAACTTTGGACCTGATGGTTCAGCTGGGTGACCAGAACATTTTTAAGCAAGTCTGACCCTTCTGTGAGGGGGCCATAGCTTAGCCAACCCTAACAAACGTCAACAGATCGCAAACTGGAATACAGATGTGCAATTTTCACTTCCTTTAAAAAAAAAAAAAAAAAGGGGTTTTGTTATATTTTTGCTGCAGATTTGGCACTTCTGAAAAATACCAGCATCAGAAACTAAATTAATGAGCAATATCGCATGAAGTTTAGATAACGTAACTTTAGAATGTCTTGAAGCTGAGTCTAGATATCTGGACTTAACTCTGTCTTAAAATTCTTTGATTTTTCTTGATACATGAGGGATAAACTTTAATTCATAAGTGTTTCTTGCGTTTGTCGATGTGCGCAGGTGTCCGTCGACAGTTTTGACAGACGGGTCTTTGCGGTTCTGAATTGTTTGATTGATTTGAGAATGTCGTTTATACACAGTTATTACATAAATCTTATGCCATTTTGTGTGGTTTTTGTGGTTTTTATGCAAAAATGTGTCTTTTCACACGTGTGTCTAACAAACTTTTCCCACACGTACCACCGATGCATAACTTTTAGATCGTATATACGGCGCACATATCAGTGCAATAATCACGCACGGTTCATGTTCTGCACTGATTTACATGTTCTTTGTGTGGTTTATTCGTACTTCAGAATCAGAATTCTTTAATGTCATTGCACACAAGAGGCTTGTTACAACGAAAATTCCTGATGCTCTCCAGCTGCTTGACCAAAATAAAATAAAGTGACAAACATATTAGAATAAAAATAGATAATAGAAAATATGTGGAACTATGAATTTAATATACATTTTTACAACTTACAAACATGTATTCCACATAA
Source organism: Oryzias curvinotus (assembly GCA_023969325.1). Taxonomy (NCBI): domain Eukaryota; kingdom Metazoa; phylum Chordata; class Actinopteri; order Beloniformes; family Adrianichthyidae; genus Oryzias; species Oryzias curvinotus. The sequence continues at coordinate 19,748,819 of CM043728.1, forward strand.
CTTGCTTGTTTTTTTTGCACTTTCAGACTGTTAAATGTTGCACATGATCGGTATACAGATGTTACAGGTTTTTTTTTTTTGTAGGACGTTGACAGCTCTAGAGAAAAACAGTTTTTTAGTCTGTTTGTGCGAGCTTGGCGTGTTCTGTGCCGCCGGCCTGACGGTAGCCGTTGGAACAGGTGGTGGTTGGGATGGTGGGATGGTTCATCTGGGTTTAAATGTGGTTCATTTGTGATTCATCTGTGGAAATTACACGTAAAGACCACGACTTTTCTCACGTTTTCCACGTATGTTCACGTATGATCCTATGATGCAACATGCGCAAAATGTGCGTGTCTGCGTGACACGGCCTCATTTATGACCATAACACTACAAATCAGTCCAACCTTTCATCCTCTGGTTTGTCTACTTGCGTATTTCTTAGTTGCTGGTTAGACTCCTGACTGTAAGGATTCATGTGGAATTGACTGCATCCTTTTGGGAAACGGTTTAAATAGAATTTATTAACTGCATAATATCTACAGTATGTGTATGTATTTCTTCTTAAAATGAAATCTATCTGCCTGCTTTAGACAGAACGCTGCAACAACATACAGTTTTATTTTCCCAGTTTCCTCCTTCAGTGTCTCAAATATTTCTTCCATTATGAAAGCCTTCTATTCATTTTTAACTGAACCCATTTTTGTCCTGCCGCAAAGAAGCCCATATTGCAGGTTATGAAAGAAATAAATCCATAAGTATCATAAAAAATACCACACAAATCCCACGTCAAAGGTTCCAAAAGTATTTTTCCCTTGTAGCCTTTCTATCGATCCGACAACATAAATCAGACATGGGAGCCCTTTTGCTAAACAACCGCCGATGGGAAATCTCGTTGTCTCAGGTGTTGTGGTCATTTGTACAAAAAAGGTCAGAGGTCACGTAGAGCAGCAGCCAATTAAAGCCCTGCAGATTTGACCCAAGAAAGGAAACAATCTCCGATCCCATCTGTGCATCTTTGCCTCGGGGGCCACACTCCCCTTCCTCGGTATGGAGGGAGTCTGTGTGGCGAAGCTGCAGCTGCCCTTTATGTACGCCGCTTCCTTTTACACCGGTAGCTCATAAACCAAAAAAAAAGAAAAACATTTATCTATGTGCATGTCTGCAGCTCATAATCCTTTCATAACACAAACAGAAACACTTCCCGAGCTGGAGGTGTGGACCCGCACACACAGTTCAGAGGTCTTTGCGAGCCGGCACACTTCATTTCCCAGGCTGCCGCGGGCCGGCCGAGGGCAGGGCGCCACATTGTTCGGCGGCTTGATGAAACATGTCTACCTCAGCATGTGCGTTAGCGGTTGGATAGGTGAAGGGTTAGAGATGAATGTGTATATATGTGTGTATGAAGGTTTATTATGTTCTTTCTGGTTCAAGATGGCACACTGACAAGTCAAAGGCTCATACATCATCCTGGAGCTTAGCGGCACAGAGATATTTATGGCTGTCTGATGTGGTTCAGTGTGTGCGTTTCACACAAAAGGAGAGAGCGAGGAGGAGATCTAGAAGGAGAGATGGAGTTTTTTTTTTTTTTTTTTGAAGAACAGGCTGCTGAGGTTCGCTCCCAGCTTAAAGTGAAAATTGCTGCTTTGTCAGTGAGCTCGCATTTGCACCATTAACTCAGAGAAAGACTCATCCGGATGAACTCAAAGACTGCCTTGTTAAGTGCATTAATGGTCACTATCATGCTCTAATATGATCGATTGAACTAAGATTTCATTTATCCACTCAAAGTGCTTTTCATCTTTGGCTGCAAACCAAGAACACCTCAGAGTTTCAGAGGCTGAGCAGGAGCTGGATCACAGCTGGATTCCACTTCACCATCGACTCCTCACAGTAACCCAACCAAATGAGAGCAGCTAAAGCTTAGTCACATGCACCCACACGGGGGGGTTGTCCAGTACAGGTGCTGTGGGTTTTTGGGTCATCCGGGGCCATAGAGGGTCGTAGAGAGGAACCACAGCTTAAAGGGCAGGTGTGTCTTCCAGTTCCCTTGAGGTGTGTAAGCCTCAATTACGAAAAGGAAAGTACCATTGTCGTCCGTGTGGTAAGTGGATCATGAAATATTTGTAGGGATAATATAAGTTCCACGCACTTATGAGGCACAGGTGATGCTGTCATAGGGTGTCCTTACACCACACTCTAGTCGTTACTCAGGTGTGAGTACTGGCTGCTAAGACTACAGTCACATATCCCAAAATGCCAACGCACAGCGACATACGTGCATGTTTTTCAGCAGAAATTGACAAGTGATCACGTGGCGGCAGCATTTGTATTCGTAGGTGGCAGTCACATTCTTACGTGGTGTGAGGCGGACGCCAAGGTTTTAAGACAAAAGCTGAAATCGAACGGCGACCGGACGATTTGTTGACATCGGTTGGTGCCCTTGCACATTTGGAGGTCACACGGTAGCAATCGATGGGCCGGTGGCGGGAAGGCAACAGTAATTGACTGATAGGAGGGTCTCCAAGGATCTCAAATCGTCTGATGATCAGCTGATTTTAGACTAATACGCGTGCTGCCACCGTCCTATTGTTAGAAATCATAAAGAAGCAGCGCGGGCACTCGGCGAGGCCTTTTGACATGGGCCGGGGGCCTGGCAATAACCGGCTGTCAATATGGTGATTCCGGCCACCGTGGGTCCAAATGGGGGGACGACACTGATGCTCATTGAACTCATCGTGGCGTTGATAGCACCACAGCGACTCAGAGACCTGAGCATTGATGAATTACGGTTGATGCTGAGAAGAACACAAAGAAGACGGAACGTTCTGCTTTCTGGGGAGGCATGTTGTCTAAAAATGTGTTAATTTGTAAATTGACAAGATTATATTGTACGCTTAAATGCTGCACGCACGGGGTGTGCACGTGATACTCAAGTACCCATAGGACCCCTGCACAAAGGACACTCTGATTGCCTTTTTTTTCATTTCTCAGGAGCAAGTACCACGCAGTTATCATTTGAACAACACTATTTGTGCAATGCGCAGAATTTGAGAGATTGAAAAAATGAAAAGTACGATACGAAACGCCTACACTTCACCTACTTGACCCTACACCCTGCGTAGGTGTCTCTACACCCCGTCACCCACAACATGCCTGTAGAAAAAAATCAATTGTACATGAACATTTTCTCTATACAGGTTCACCTATCAGTCAACGACTTTGCTAATTCCATTGGGCCACCAATAGATATGGTACAGATTTGACCATGTTCTGCCTGCAGACAGCCCATATCCACCTGTGAGGGAAGTTGGGTCTAAGGCTTAAAATGAACATACAGAAAGGTTTGCAGCAGAATTCTGCTCTCAGCAGCTACTGATTGGATGAATAAGGGAATGCAATGTTTGATTTTAGCACAGAACAGTACATTTAGAAAACAGTATTGAAGATTCTCTGGCTTACAAGAGCAAAACCAAGTTTTAACTATCTAATGGAGCATAAACTACCCCCAACGATGCCATCCTCTCTGCTGTGTGGAAAATGGACTGAAGCTTTTTTTGTTTCCAAGCAGTAGGCAGAAAGGAAAACAGCCTGCCAAGATGTTATTTCATAGCATTCAGCAGCGCTGTTAACAACCGTGAGCTAGTTTTACTAGCCAGTGAAAATGTCTCTTTCCCTGTCGGTCCCACATCCACTCCGTCCCACACACACTCACCTCTGTGCAACCCGCTGCAGGCCTGAGGAGAAGGAAGCAGAGATGAAAAGGAAGAGGGCGTCAAGGCTCGGAAAAACAAATCCGAAAACAAGAAGATGAGTGCGGTCACATCTGATCGTAGCCTGGACCCTTCAAATGTGTCTTTAATAAGATCCATAATGACAATGTGATTCAAAGAACTCTCATCTGTTTGTAATTGCTGAGGAATCTTTTACACCCCTTCTTCCCTCTGTTGATCTTTTTCTCCCTTCGTCTTTTCTCCCTTGTACGTTTTTCTGCAGCGTTAGGAATCGCATACAGCTTTACTCTTAAACTGTGGTATAAAAAGGTTGCAGATGGGTTAGTCCGCAAGATCGTGTTCTGGGATTTCTCTCCTCTGCCCAGGTTTTGATCCCGGACAAGCCCCTATTCATGCCAAGGCAGGTCTTGCAGCCGGACACAAGTGAGTGGAAGTTCAAATGATGCAAGATGAAAGTGAGAGCAGTGAAATGCAGCCGTGTTGTTTCCAGCGTGGTTAATAAAAACAGGATCATCATCTTGACAGGAAGATCTGAAAAAGACGTCCAAGTCTAAACCCTGAAATAACATCCTGCTGTCTCTGATGTGCAAAAAGACCCACATCAAATACTTAAAAGTGTGTACAGAAATGAATCCAGGGATGTGTAATGTCTGCATAAAATGTTATAAATAAGTGAAATTTGCACTCAACCACTCTATAGTTTTACATAATGCACTATTAAGGTTATGTTGTTATTTTTAACCATGGCAATGACAAATATAAACCAAACCATTGTTTTTTGTGCACTGAATCAAAAATCTGATGGTCTTACTAATCATGCAGTGATGTAAAAGTGTAAATGTGTTTAAATTAGACTGACCATGCACCTGCAAACCCACCATAAGGAGTTTGAGAAAAAATAAAGGCAGTAAAGACTAAGACAAAAAGCTTCCGTCGCAGTTCCTTAAAGGACCACTAGAGGCTGGTGACAGAAGGAAGCAAGTTCCCATCTACTCCCATACTGATGACACCATATTACCATTTCCACATCATGATATCAAGATTACTGCTGTCATGCGATTGATTTTGTTGGTGTTTCATTAATCATGATCTGTAATTAACAAATCAAATGAGTCTAGTTTTAATCGCAGTTATTTTTAACTTAATTGCTGCAAAAAACCTCATTTTAGATATTTTTATATAAATGTATGACATTGTGTCGCAGTAAAACATCAAATTTCAACTAAAAAAACTGGCTTTATGAGGTTTTCCCATTATAACAGGCTTCTAACCTTTACTTTTAAACCAACCAGGGTTTTTTTTTAAATCTCAAACAATTTAAAACAAACCTCAGGTCCAGAGAGCTCACATATAACACATAAAACAGTTGTAACACCTTTCTGATAAATTGAAAAAATACTGACCACAAACGTCTTGTTATACCTTCTCCCATGTGATCAGCCCTCTAAGTACCCCATTCATTGCTGATTATCCCGTTCATCACAGATAATAGTCGTGGTGTTGTGGGCTTGTTTAGGTTACTTCTTTAAAGAACTACAAAGTCGCACATTGCCGCATGCACAGCGGTACACAGACACCAAGACATGCTGGGAGCCCTTATTTCCCATCATACATTTAATTACACTCTCCCGCTAGCTTCCAGCTCTTCACAACCATAGCTAACATTAGCCATGTTAGCCGTTAGGAATTAGTGGATGGAGAGCAACATTGGATCTATCCAGCCGCACAGTTTAGATCCAGATTCCAGCTCAGACGAGGAAAACAGAATCAGAATTGAGCGGAGCAGCTTGTCGTTGTATTACCTGCAGCACTGCTACGAGTTTTTTCCAGCGGCAATTAATTCATCAGGTCCTCATTTAATCTTAATTGTGTATATGTTCTCAATCATCAGAAAAATGCCGCATGAACATTTTAAAAACACCAAAAACCCAGTTTTTTCATTAGAGTGGGCGTTTAAGCAAACAATGTAAACCAGCCACACAACACTGCAATGCAACTGTGTTTGTTTCCGTTTGTCTTGTTGTGTAAACAGACCACGTGTTACAATAGTTCATAAAGCGTGTTATTCAATGTAGCTGGCAACAACTCCGGTTTTAAAGGGTTAATCAATTCTCATAAATCAAAAACGTTTTAAACAAATCAACAACTTTAGTTTATTGAATCCTCTGCTTCCACTGTACAAATAACCTACAGTGTAAAAGTAAGATTTTCCCTGAACTCTTCCCCTACAGTTAAGGGAAATCGGAAGCAAAAACAAAAAAAAGGATGCCAACTTTTAGATTCTACAGGCTGGTCTGTAAAATTAATGTCTGATGTGTAAGCAGTGTGCTGCCAAAATAAGGTTGGAGACCTTTGACGAGTGTGCAAAGGTCTGTGGTTAAAACCTCAAAATATCACTGAAATTCTTTATAAAGATTAATAAATCGCATGCACACTGGAGGAAAACAGCACACTGACCCCCACATAGAAGATCCTGAAGTTAAACCTGTAAAGAGGGAGACGGAACGACTGCTGTCAGCTCTTATGATCATGACATAGCAATCCAGAAGCTTAGTGTCCTTCTGGATACATGACATGTCTGAATATTCAGCGGTTCCAAACACATTTACATGAGCACCAAAGATGCGCTCTCTGCACCGCCTTCGTGGAGCCGACGCCTCCTTGCAACAACGGCTGCAGCCTTTTGTGCGTTCACTTGTGTCTGCGAACACCTGCCTTTCAGTCGTGCTAAATATAGACCAAAAACCGCCGACGAAATTCTCTTTCAGGTTTGATTAACGTTGATCTATTTGCGTCTCCCAGTTTTTTGTGTGCTCTGCCAGAAAAAGCCAAATTGCGTTTTCATCAAAAGTGAAGGCGCTAAGTGGAATGCACGTTGCGATTTACCTGCTTGACGGACACATCCCTCCATGTGCCAGTGAGTAAATCAAGAGTTGGTGGGCTTAAGCTGAAGCTCGTGGAGATGGTGCTGTCTGAACAGCTGCAATCTTCATGTGACTGGTTTTTTTTTGTTGGTAATCAAGCCGAGTCATTTCTGATGTCTTTAATGATGTTAAACGTTTAGAGCTTCAGTGACCTAAACTCTTGTTTTGACACTCTTTCCTCTCTGTTTCAGCCGTAGTCCCAGCTGCCCTTAGGGGTGGATACGGGTGAAAAAAGGGCAAACCTGTACAGGAAAATATCAAAGTCCTAGGCCGCTCAATAAACCCAAAGAGGAAAAGCGTTTGCAGTGTTTTCTAGGAGCATGTTTTCATTTTGCTACCGTGCACTAGCGCACGCCCACCACCCACAGGTGGTGTCTTGGTGTAAAAAGTCATAGTGGTGCAAATTTAGTCAATCTTGCTCCTTTCACAGCTCTGTTCTGATATATGAAAGATTTGGTGTAAATATGCATTTCTCCCTTGAGAATCACTTTTCAGCCGCTTGGCTCTTCTTTAAATTAAAAGGGACGCCATCCATACGTCACTACCAAATCCAACTGCTTCAGTGGCCACACGTGTTGTACATGGAGCTCAAAAACCCGCGTAGCAAACTCAAGAGATTTGAATATGGCAGGCCAAGACTTCTCATTGGAATCTGCTTGAACGCTTGCTGCAGAGGCCGATGGAAACACTCAGTATATGGTCAGTATGGAGCCAGCACTCGCACCTTACTGATGACTAGAGTGCGGTGTCAGGACACTGTACGACAGCGTCACCCGTACGTCATAAGCACGTGCAACTTACATTAGCTTCACGATGCACAACAATGACACGCTCTGTTTTCATGACGTCCCTTGAGGCGTCCATGTGAGCCTCAAAGGAACTGCAAGACGCACCTGCGGGACCTTTGGGATGGTTGCAGTGATAGTTAGATCTATCAGGATAAAGATACTTTATTGATCCCAATCTGGGAAATTTGACAAAACTAATGTAAATGTGTAAATGTACCAGTGTAAATGTGACTAGGGCTTTGGTCCAATGTTTTCTGCATTTTTGCAGACAGTCAACACTTTTGAAAGCTTGGGCCATAAAAAGAAGGACTGGATAAAAGTCTTTGTCCGGCTCTTCAAGGCCACTTAACCATGTTCCCTGACAGGAGAATTGAACGCTTCCTTTTACCTAAAGTTGATGATTCAGAGCCAAAAAGATGTCTCTGATCAGTGACTGATAGAGGGATAAGTTATTTCAGTGGTTTTTGCTTCTCCTAATGAATCCCACAAACTTCATTTCTATTCATTGAAACTACTGAGGTGAGATGATCCGGCATATCTGGACCGCCTGACTCTTCGTTCTCAGCGAGGCTGAGTCACGGAGCTGCAGGCTGTGGCAGGCATCAGGGAAAACTGCAGGAGGAGAAGGACGGCGTCCAGAGCCCAGCTGTCACCAAGCTCCGGGTCAGAAAAAAAAAAAAGACCAACTCAGCTTTCCCGTCCGGCACAGACAGAGTGCAGAAGTAGCATTCTTCCTGAACTTGTCACACATGTTTTGCGTTAACGCCGACTTTTGACAACAAGTCGACGTGCGAATGAATCAGCAAGCCTCCAGCGCCGCTCGGCTCGGCTCGGCCCGGCCCAGCCGCCTTCATGTATTCATGTCGGGAAGTCTGTCAGATTACAATGGAAGCCAGCTAGAGCTCCTCATGGGGGGTTTTCTGAAGCCTCTGCATGTGTTTACTGAGCATTCAGAGCTTTTCCTCATGCCTGGAAAAATGCATGCAGAAATATTTATGACCGACGACTACAATGGACGAACCAAAGAAAGCAAAAACACAGAAAAACACAGAATTCACCAGGATGATTGCTAATTATGGAAAGAGAGAGAAGGAGACTGGCATCTTAACCCCCCCTTTAGTACCCTCTACAAATTAAAACTCATCCTCTGGGTTTCAATCCATCGCCTCCCAACTCCTCCAGCATCATGAAGGGACTTCAAATGTTTTTTTTTAACGGCGTTTGCGTGGCGTCTCCCTGTTGCTCGCGTGTTTTTAACCAGAACATTGTAAAAATGTAACACATGAATTGTTGGCTCATGCTGAATGAAACAATGTGACAAACAAAAAGAAACATATTAGGAATGGGGGCGTGGCTAACAAAAAAAGCCTCCGTTGTCAAGTAAAACCAAAAATGTACTTTTGAAGATTCCTTTTAAAAATGACAAAAACTTGTTGGTCACCCACAGGCCATTACCAAATAAAACGGTTGCTATGGAGATAAAACCAACAGCAGAGCTGCTATTTTAAGAAAAAAGTGTGTTTATTTTCCTGAATTTGTCATGTGCAGCTCTGACTAGGGTGGCAGGGGCAGAAGGGGAGAGTGAGGGGGCATGTAGCAGCCGCTCAGCCAGTAGGGGCGGGTCAAAGGGGGCAGAGAGGGCAGGGGTGTGAAGCAACTGCACCACTTCAATGTTTGACTTTGTATTTTTGTTATTTTTTCTATTTGACATCTTCATTTTCTCTCCTTTACCTTTTTGAATTTCTTTGTTTTGTTTTTCTTACTGATGCTTTAGTTATATATACATATTTTTTTTCTTTTACATAACTTGTTTTCTTTTCTTTGCTCTAGGTACCAAAAGTTACTTCTCTTTTTACATTTTCAGAAATTTTCTCCATATTCAAGAACAAAAATTAAAGCCTTTTTTTTTTATCTAAAACATTTTCGGTTTTACGTCTCATCTCATTTTTAAACGTAGGCTGACATCTTTAATTTTTTTTTAACTTTTGAATATTGTTTATTATCATTTTTTAATGTTTTTTCAAACATTTTGTGCTCATCTTTTCTACTTTTTTGTCTTTCCCGTCCACATTTTTTTAATCTCGTCCCTATAGTCTTCTCATCTTTGTTTCCAATTTTTCCTTTTACACATTTCAGTGGGGATTATTGTTTCATTATGTTAATAAGAGGGTTGATCTTAACAGGGATTTGACAGATTTATACCCAAACTAGAAAAAAATATTGCAGTTAAACCATTAAAAATGAAAGATAAAGGTTTTGGAGTTATTTTGGACATGTTTTTGTTTAATTCATCTATGGGGTTTTTTATGCTTCTTTGTTGATCATTTTCTGCTTTCGTGCAGGTAAAAGTTCTACATCAAACAAAGAGAAGGATCCTCTGTGTTTCATCTAAATCCTATTTATTTTGTTTCCTAAAAACCACCGATCATAGGTTTTGAACCATAAAGTGCTATTTGATCGCTGTGAAATGGGTTCACGTTTCATTTTAAACTCAGAAGAGACAAACAGTTGTGCTTTCTGCTGAATCTGAGCTCTCATTCGGGAATATTTTAAAAAGACAGTTTTGCAGAAATCATCTTTCCTTTAGATTTTTCCGCTTGAGAAGCAGCAAACATCTCTGCATGTTTTCACGCCATATATTGGATTTGCCGATTGAAAAAAAGGGAAGGGAAACAATATTCCTCGCTAAGAGTTTTAGCTTGGGCATATTCAAATGTGCTGAGTGCTGAACAGAGAAATGAGGGCGGCTCCGAGGTCAGCTCCGAAACCGTCGGCCCGGAATAACATGAAAGGGGAACCAGCTCCCCGAGCCGATCCAGAGTCAGTTCATCAAATATTAATACGCCGTGTGGTATTCCTGGGAGCGTAGCCCAACCCAAATACAATTACAAGCAATAAAAACAGTTCTGCTTTAATCACAACAGCAACGTTTTACATGATTAATGCAATAAACTCCAATCTCATATCGCCGTTATGAACCCAAGCTGAGATCCTGGTGCCTACATTGTTGTTATTGTGGGCATGATTATGCTGCTCTTTCTTTACATTCATCTTTTCATTTGCTTGTAAACCTGATTTAGCATCAGAATGTGCAGAGCAACCCAAGAACTGTTGACTCTGCAGCCATCCCAGCTCTCCACGTTTAGTCTGAGAGCTAAAGGAATGAACACAAATCTGCTCCAATGAAACCCCTAAAACCAAAGTAGCGGCTTTTGCGGCCGGACAGAGAGCATATCCGTGTTTATGAATGACTTATGATGTGACTAATTATTGCGTTCGCACAAATTAATTATTTTAAGGGAACGGAATATTATTTCATGCGAACAAGATGTTAATTTGTGGGAACGAGATATATTTTAGTTTTTTAACGTCAGGACACGGGCTCTGTAATTTTCTGTGTCGGAATCAGTTGGAATTACGTTAATTGTGTAAACTTTCTAGTTAAGTTGGGCGGAGCTAATGTCAGCCAATTACATTTCATGAGCTTAATCCATTCTGAACTGAAGGCTTTATTTTTGTCTTTTAGAACCAGAATCCAGCCTTTAAATATCTTTGGTCTAACCCATTAATAGCCACTGTTAAATGTAATGTTAATGTTTCAATTCATGTTCATGTTTTAAAGCTGAAAAAAGCAGCTTTGTGCTGATATGCAACACTTCACAGTGGCTAGGTGTGTATGCAACCAACCAACGCAAACTAGCTGATAGACAGAACAGAAGAGAATCTGTATTTATCCTGAAGAACGTTCAATAGCAGCAAGCTGCTTATTCCACAACTTCAGCACATCCCCTAAAAATAAATGAAACAAAACCAAAATGGCCATTTTTGTTAGTAAAGTGTTACATATTAACACAAAGCTCCCTTTCTGTTTTTTTGATGGTAACTGCCTATATATCAACCCAACATAGATTATAAAACAACAACGTTTAAGGATTATGCCAGCAGAACCAGGATGCAACTTCCCAACCTGTAACCATAACAATAGTTATCACATTTCACCAGCTTGTGAAGGTCATGTCTGCGACTGTAAAGTCAGAATAAAACTGCTGTATAGAGGCGGAGAAACAGCACAATTGGGATCATTATAGAAGTTTCCAGGGCTACGTTGAATGTAAATAAAGGGATTGAAAGAAAACGAATGGCAACAGCATAACAATCAAGAGTCTTTGGACGAAAAACACCTCTGATTAGGCACACGCACTCCTGATTAGGCAGAATCAGTAAGCTAAGGAGGACAGCATCAGTGTGATTGGAGAAGTGAGCAACAGTAAAGAGGCTCTTAACACTGATGGCTGCTACTTGACTCAGCTGTGGCAGACCTCTGTAACAAGATGCCATAACCAACCCACTGCCTGCCTCACACACAAACACACAACTGGCTGCGGCTCTGGCCGGCCCACACTTAAATCTGCAGCGGCAAAAGTACGTCATTGGAGCGCGGCCTCAGGAACAACTAGACAAGTGTTTTCTGATCTAAAGGCGCAATCAGCGGCGCACCGTCCAAAGTGATCCTGCACTGCTATTTCCTTGTTGAAAACAAATAAAGTAGTCTTTGTCGATGATGTTCGATGTGATCCTAATGTGCTATTAAGACGTTTTATTGCTTTTTATCTCAGGCACTACAGAGATGGCTTCATTTGGTATCGCCATCAGTTTATCAGACAGAGACACGGTGAAAGTTATCATTTTCGATGTGGCCAAAGTGTTGCAACACAAAACTGTTTAATTTCACGTGTTTCTTAACAGGATTGGGAGTTAGCGTAGTCACAATAATGTTTTGTTTTAGCAGCATTAGTCTGTTTTTTTTCATGTTAACTATTTTGGGTATTATGGTGAATATGCTAATGTGGCGGACGTGTTACTAACAAGGTGGGGATGTACTGTAGTCACAGTAACGTTTGTATCAGTCTGTTTATTTACATGTTGCGAACAAAGTTTGGAGTAACAGGTACTTTAAATACGCTAACATGGCTAATACGGCTAACGCTTCTATGGCTAACTAACAAGTTCTAGAGTTACCGTGAACACCATTAATAACTGACTGACGGACTCACTGACTCTTTGGTTTCACATAATGCGCCTTCTATATAAGTTCAAAAATTAGACCATTCGTTAACGCTGCGCCTTACAGCGTGCAAAATATATGCAAGTAAAACAATAAAAATCGTGGTTTGATTTGTAAATTGTTGATCTTGAATCATGAATTGAATTGGATCGCCGCCTAAGCAAAGATCCACCGCTCTGGTTGTGGGTGTTTCTAATACTTCTAAGGCCAAAAGTTAGGGATGGGCTACATATCAATGCCAGAATTGGTCATTATTTGCATAACTTGAGTTTATCGGTATCACTCCAATCTAAGAAAACCTACCGATATTCTTCTGACTGTTTGCAGATGCACTTTACTTTTGAAATGTATACTTGTTTCTAACAGATTGGGAAGCTTATGTTTACAGTCAGTCAGTAAATGACTGTTTTCAGGTTGATGTTATGTTTGATAGGGATACATGTTGTTCCTAATAGATCCCTGCTTATAGGGAGCTTATGGTTTACAGTTATGTCCAATATTTAATAAATGGACAGAAAGTTTTTCAAATATATTTATGAGTTTGAAAGTGATACGTGTTCCTATGAGATCCTTTGCTGGATGTTAAAAAGGTCAGTGTGATCGTCCAGTAAAAGAAAAGTTGTGCTTTTCTAATATAGAAATTTTCGAATTATAACTCAGCAAGCCTGGAAGGATTAAAGGAAACCTCTCGTCTTTCCCTAAAATGACATTTATGATCAAAACTCTCTAGCACGTTTAGGTAAAATGAGGTGATCTCACCTGCTAACGGATGCCGTTTACAGCGAAGCTTCTGTTCTAATTATATTTAAAAGGAGGCAGCAATCGCTCCCCGCTGGATCCTGAGACAAGCAATCAAGTGGATAAACAAACACACACTCAGAGTGTCTGTGCGTGTTTGCCCTTCGCCGCCGCCCCCCCCCATCCAGCCTAATCTCCCATTAAAATGGCAGCGACTCTGCATGCTGTGTTTACTCTGACCCTGACGGATATGAAGTGTGTATTCCCATTATTTGGGGTGTTTTGCTTTGTTTGTTTGCCTTTTTTAACCAATGCCTTGTTGTTTGAAGTGCTAATTCTGTTGTTCTGCCTTTATCTTGTGATCAGAGGGCCATCTAGCCTCTCACTTCACACCTCTGGGGGAGGACTGAAATAATCCGTCGTGAAAGCTTTGGGCTTTATCGTCCAGGTTTCTCCGCTGCTTTGAACATAAAAATAATGTACCACAACAGAAAAATTAAGTCTTTTTGCATCACTTACAAACAAAATGCTGTATTTTTCTGGATTTGTCCTAAATTGGGATTTTTTTTTTTATGGTAAAAGCAGCTCAAGAAATGTGCAAAAACTGTGCAGTTTTACATTTCAAATATCAAAGTAAGAACATTCTAGTGAAAGTTAGTTTTATTTTTATTATTATTGCTTTCATGTTTTCTGCAATTTCCAAGCATACATGGATGCAGAGTTGCTTTTTTTTTCTAGATTAAGCATCACTGATGCAGTTTGTGCAGCAACTCAACATCAACGACAAAGAGTACTGCGTGATGGATGGAGAGAATTTGAGAAATCAAAGAAAAATGAAACATAGAATAAAGTGAAACGAGCGTTCCAAAAGGTCCATCAGTCAGACAGAGAAGCTGTGACCGTCTTCAAGTCATGGCCACAATCTTCTGAATTTGTTTTTACAGTCTGTCGGTGCCTAAAAATCTAAGGAATGTATAATTTAATCCAAGAAAAATTATATATGTATATACATAAATAGTTTTTGCTGCATAAAGTTTAGCTTCCTTCAGTTTAAAAGTTTGCATTTTAAACCTTTAATCTAGGATTTTTAGCCGCGTACCTGGTTCTTCAGCTTCATTTTAGCGGTTTTACACAGAGGCCCCGAAGTCTGAATCATGTCAACAAATCACACGCAACAAACACATTTTAACAATCACGACCGTTAAAAGAGCAAAACAAGCAATACTGTAAAAACTTTTTAGAAATCAAAGCAAAATTCAAGAAATCAAAAAGTTAAAAAAAATAAAAACATTGAAAAAAAATCTGAAAAAATGTAATAATTCCAAAAATCAAATTGAAAAGCTAAAAAATAAAACAAAATAAAAGACAAAAGGTAGGCAGAAATCTGCGTTCACTACGCAGTCCAAGCAACCACTTTTAAATGAAAAGTCTATGTAAGCCAGTAAATGCATGTTTTGGGCTCCTACCTGCATAACTTCCATGTTTATGCATAGCAACACCAGTTTTTGATCATTCGCTTTGCTTTCATTGTTGACGTGATTTGGACTCCAGGGCCACCGTAGTTTTAGATATTTTTTTCAGCTAATTCGATATTTAATATGTATATTTTACTAACAGAAAATGTCTATAATAATCAGTTAAAACAATATACATGACGAATGGTGCTCTTTGCACATGCACGCTCACACGTGCACCACAGCTGACGCCTGTGAAATTGCCCTTTTTCTTCAAACAAGTGAAGCCCTTCAGCTAAAAAACAAACCTTGTGTTTTTGATTGACAGCAGAAAATTAAGTTTAAGTGCACTCCTAAAGCTGTCAATCAGTCACAATCTGTGTAGCCGTCTTTAAAATATTTATGTTGTCTTGCACACAGTGCGACAATCCATTGAGCACGCAATTGGATCCATTGGAGCAATGCCTGAAAGGAATAAAGTTTGTGTGCTTGTGTGCGTCTGTGTGTGTGTGTGCGCTCCTGTCCAATAAAGTGAGAATGTAACTCAGCTGGAATATCATCATTCAGGGCTGAGCAGGTGACCCAGAAAAAGAGAAAGCACACACGGAGGGAGAGAAGAGAGACGGGAAGCTGGGAGAAAAAAAGAGACACAGGCTGATTTTTACAGATATGAGGATAATGACGATAGCTAACAGAAGGTAAACATCCAGACCTGCAGATAAAGTGTGTGTGTTTGTGTGTCAGTGAGATGTCAGCGAGAATAGATTCCAGCACTAAAACCTGTCTTTTTACAGATAAGACGAGAACATCATCAATATCCCTTCTGTACAATTCCACCCTATCAAACTGGAGGATAGCAGATCTATCTTCTGGTTCCCCTCTTCTCTCACTTTAACACCGCTCCCTGCCCCAGTCAGGTTTGCTGGGATGTCAACTTTTATGGGTTTGGAGATAACAAAGATTAAGAAATTGCTGGAACCTCAAATAACAAATACATTTTTTAGATAAAACCTTCGACCGCAATGATACACTAAATGCAGTTTAAAAGTCTTCCATTTCTCTGGGAATGTGTGTTGTCTTTATTCTGTTTTGGTCAAATTTCCCAGGTTGGGATCAATAAAGTATCTTTATATTTATAGATGCAACCACTCCTGCATTCTCTGTGTTCTGCTGCAACCATGCCAGAAGGTCTTACCAGAATATTCATCTCCATGAGGAGAATCTGCCAACGACTTTGCATGATTTGACTCCAGGTCTACCAGAGTAATTTAGAATTGGAAAATCGCGATTTCAAATGAGCTACAGTGATTACCAGATCCTAGCCTATATGGGTTTTGGTTGATGGTTGAACCAAGCACACTGCATCTGGTTAGGTTGAGCCCAAATGAACCATATGGCTTTGACCTCCAATGGGTCCATGGATCCATCTAAGGATCTTAAGGATTTTTCAAAATCACCAACCCTCCACCAATAAAAAAAAAACAAACAAAAAAAACTCTTTACCAAAAAAACATGTTGAGGGCAAAGCAGCAGATAATGACTATCTGAAGCCCATACTGCTCCAACTGCCTGTCTGAATGCAGTTTCCCGCCTTCTTCCCCTCTTTTGTTCTGTTCACAGTGTCCTCTTCTCCATGTTGTCATGCAGAGCCTGCTGACGTTCTGTCCCATCGCTCAGACCCACGCTGTCACCCGCCTCATTAGTGCAGAAAAGACACCAAAACTGCACAAGATTCTCCCCAGTTCAACAAATGCAAAGATATGCGGACGGCGCCAGCAGGCGCACACACTGGACTGAGGAAGAGGGAAGAAGTTGTCCCGGCGCCATGATATGTGTGCGGCAGAGACCTTTCAGCGGGCCAACTGTGACAGAGGGTTTTGATTTTCCTCTTGTCTGACAGGAATGACTTATGGCCTTACTAGTGTCTGTTAAAGACCCCAGACTCCTCAATCTGAGAGTCAGTGTGTTTAAACTTTCAATACAACACCTTCAGGAAGTCAGGCTTAAGCCCACATTCAACCAATATCATTAATAGAAGGGTAAAAGCAGTTTCCCACTGGTTTCGGAAGTAAACCTGCCAATAGCTGACTTGCCACGCCAACTTCCATCATTTAATGTTTTGCCATATTCATGGTAAAAAAACAGGAGTGTTTTGTCCTGAATTGAATTCTTGGCAGAACAGAATGATCTCTGCCAAACAGCAATTAAGAGACTGAGAAACTCATTGCTAAAAACACTGCATTATAATATTGATGACAATTATGAACACATTCATGAGTACTTGTGTGGAACTGGATAAAAATGTCACATTAGAATCAGTTCTGGTTCCAGCAGCAAACGCCAGCAGACAATTATCAAGTGGCTCTTAAAAAGTCCAATTTCACTGTAAAAGTATGGGGGGAAAAAATCAGATTCTTTTTTTCAATTCAAATGGATGTATGAAAATATTGCAAACATTGAAAACATTTTATAATACTCAAAAACAAAGTTTCCTCTGAGCGGTACGGTCCGCAATGATAAGAGTTTCAATTATAAAACGGACCCATTATTCTGGACCGAACCACATTTTTGGGCCCCTGTTGGCTGTAGGTCCATAGAAAAATGGAACGAACCGGTTATGGCAGAGCTGCTGTCGTCTCACGATGCAACCTGTTGATTGGCGGAAGTTCATAACGACAACAGAAGGTGCCAAGCCAGTGTCTTTGCTGTAGTCAAACTGCTATGACGCAACCAGTCAGCATGTGCCATGACGGTCCAGCCTTGAGTACAAACACTCACCTTAATTACCTGCACCATTCTAAACTGGACCGCTCAGTGGAAACTAGTGTTTCTACGCTTGGATCACTAATGTGCTCCAATCCTCTCCTAGTGTCTTGCAATGGCTTGGTTTGGGTCAACAACACAATCAGCAGAGAGCGCTGTCTTAAAACTCTATTTATTGCTAAATTATCATGAAAAACGAGCCAACCATGGCCCTGTAGAAAACTGAAGACCTCAAAGAGCCACTGAAAGACAGAAGCCGCCTCTGGAGATGAACAAAGCAAGCGTGGTGCCAACAGAAGATATAAGGAGATTTTGAGCCCAGAAAGAACAACGAGAGAACAGGATCAGTGTAATCGAGAAAAATATGGACGCCTTAGACCAGTCAAACAATTATGTACAAACTTTACAAAGTTCATCTATGTTACTATTTAAATAAATAAGTAAATTTGTTAAGTAAAACATATGAGGGGTGGGATTATTTAAGTCCACTTCCTCCTACTCCTTTTTAAGCAAATAATAAATAATAATAATAACTAAATGGGTAATTTATTGTATGCATAAGTACAAATATGTCAATTAACAGTAATTATAATGGCATCGTTTACATGTGTATGTATACATACAGTATTTATCTATTAATTTTTACATTTTCCAATTAATTCATATTATTAATAACCATCCAAAGTTCGATGTTTCTCTGAATACAAGTCTCTTTTGTATTTTCTGTTCTGATTGCTTGAAATAAACTAATTTTCTAATCGTGTGTCTGCTAGTATAGGCTCCACCCCTTCTAACCTACAACAGGGTCAACAACAACCAAAACAGCCCTATAAAAATGGGACAAACGTGTCACATTTCTCAGTTTACTGAGCTATTCTATTTGTTTCTTTTTCAAGATTATAAAGTTTAGAAAGCTTGTTTCACAATAAAGGTACTCATCTTTAGATGGTTTACCATTTAGACCATTGGTAAAATCATTTTCAGTTACGTCTAATAAAAAAACTGACAAAAATAAGTTTCCTGCTCTTTCAACATCTTTAATTTCAAATTTCTTTTTATAAAAGAAAAGGACCAATCACTTTGCATTTTAACTTCTTGGGTTTTTAGTTTAAGCTTTAAATGATGCAATTGAGAATTTGTTCAGTCTGAAGTTTTCTTTAGACCAGGGGGGTCCAAATCCAGGCCTCAAGGGCCGGCCTCCTGCTGGTTTTCCAGAAACGCTGCCTCATCTGCTGCTGATTACCTGGATCAGGTGTGTTTAGCCAATTAGAAGCTTCAAAGGCAGGTTGATTGGAAAACATAGAGGACACCGGCCCTAGAGGCCTGGAATTGGACACCCCTGCTTTAAACTATGTACGGTATGTATTTTTTCAGTTCCTTAAAAACTTTTGCAATAATTTCAATTGAGACAATTGAGTGACATTTTTGACAGAAAACCGCTTGGATGCTCACTGTTTATGCAGCATGAGAGGAAGCTGCCGACACTTGAGCCATAAAATTGAGAATCCTTGCTGGTGGTTTGCAGTTTTGTTGTGAAAATGTTGCATGTTTTTTTTCCTGTGGTTGCTGCACAGAAAAAAAGTTGCACAAAACCTGCAGAAGATTAAAAAAAATGGTTGGAAATCCATTTGCTCTTAATCCCACTTTGGCTCGGTGCCTTAAACACTTCAGTTACTCTTTTAGTTTATTATTCTTCACATTGTTTTTCCTCATTTCCTTTTGTTCCAAGTATTATTCCAAATAGACTTCTCCGTCCCTCTAAAACAGCCCACAGCAGTGCGTCACCAGGAGAGCCGTCACCTTTAGACGTTTTCTCAGACTTGCCAGATGCTTCAAGCTGTTTGAGTAGCTGCAGCCGTCTGACTTCAAAATCCTTCTGCTTTGGAGTTTGAGGTATTTTCAAACCGGAATCTGGCAACCCGTAGCACCAAGAACCATTTCCACGCGGACTTTACCGAGCCAGTTGGTACGTCCAACTGAATCCATCACTTTTATCCTCTCAAGAAACGGTTCCAAGCTCTTAAAGTGGAACATGAGACTCCTTTCTCCGGCCTGGCTCATTTAGCAGCGCAGCGTCTGTTCCGTGTTAATGGTTAATCAGTCCCATACTGGCACGCTTAAAGGGGGAGCGGGAGAAGCAAAAGAAGAAAAAACGCTTTAGGGTCATGTCTGAAAACATCTCCACTCATGACATCACAAGAACTACAGGTCTCCTTTACTAGAAGCACACGTGTGTTTGAGTGTTCATGTTTGTGTGTAAGTGTGTTACCGTCTGGTGACCCTGTTTGCTTAGTGGGGGCTGGGTTTAACCAAGACCCAAATATTGCTCAGCAGGACCCGAACACGGACAGGAAGCTACGCTGTAAAGCTGCGTTCACACTTCACCAGTTTATTTGGCATATTTTACCATAAATGATCAGCTGAATCACTACAACTGAGCAAAGATGTTACATTCCTCCCCCATAAACCTGATAAAAGGGCTTTTGGAGGACTTCTATGCACACCAGCAGAAGATATAATAAGCTTCAGAGAACTGAAAACATCTATTGTCGTCCAGACTACAAAAAGTCTTTGCTCTAAATATTTTGCCGTCATTCTAAAGCTTTAAATCTCAATATCCCTCAGTCAGTGTACCTGAATCAACGCTCAGTGGCACACTTATCTGACAACCAACAATGGCTTCAGAAAATTGGAGCCTTTTTGCTGCTCTATCTCTCAGAAAAAGACCGTTTTCGTTTTGGCATGGAGCATTAATTTGCACATGAACTCTTACACAAGCGCCATTGTCATGTCTGTGTCGAGTCCGATAGCTGGGGGAGGAGAGGAGGTGAGAATAATGAGGCGAATAACAGCGCTCTATCAGAGTAAACAAACGTCTGCATGGGTCGCTGTGCTGTCAGCGCGTGTGGGAGGACAGACAGGTGGAAACAATGTACTCTTCACCTGGGTTTAAGGGTCCTCCAGGCAGGGATGAGCGGAGCTGGATGGCAGGGGAGCCTCTGGAGGGAGGAGGGGACGGCAAAACCTCAACAGAAGACCCAACCGTCGGGGTAACGTTAGCCGGCCTGTGGGGTGGGAGTTTTTCACGGATTACACGTATGGATTGATATAAAAAATCTGCTCGGAATAACAGCAGGTTAATAGAAATTCTTAAACATTCTTCCTGCAGCTGAGCATTTGCTCACTTAAGTGTTTTGTTAATCCACTCGTCAGTAAAGAGTGTGTCTGTGGGTGGGAGGGTGTTCTTTGTTGCGGCAGACAGTTTAAGTGCACGTTAATGGTTGAAGCGTTTCTATGACTTCAGATTTATGAAAATGTTGAATTTAGGAAGTGAAAAAAAAAAGGTTTGACATTAATGCACCAGACCAAAAAAAACAAAAACAATCATGCACAGTTATCAGCACCTAATGATCTCCGATGAGAGTAGAGCTAGAGACAGATTAAAGGATGGGGAGGCAGATGAATAAGAATGTACTAGCATAAAGGCTTTGACACAGCAGACACAGTCCTGAAGAGTTGAACAATGGACTCGAACCACAGCGGTTGTGATTGCACCGTTGACTGTATATGACAACCTGGTGATCCAAACAGGAAGTGGCCGCTAGCTTCAAGAAGACAAAAGCCAGCTTACTTCTGGCCCCAATTCAATGAGGATAAGTCAGTGACCGTTTTTTTGGCAATACATGGTCAGTAAGCCACGATTGGTCCTAGTCGGTTTGAGTCAGCGTTTCGATGGAAACCACTCCCTCCAGTCAGGATCGAGCTTGCTGGAAGGCCACACCCCTACCACTTGAAGGCGAGCTACGTTAAATCATTGGACGTGGGGGCCAGCAGGATCCACCTATGTCTTTTGAGGCATCTTATCGGTCAGTTTATGACTTAAAAAACTTGAACTACAGAAAAAATATGAAAAAAAATCAGGATTATGAAGAACATTTAAAAAATGGTTCTTCTGACCAATAGAACGACTGAGTAACAGCCGTTTATTTCTACATAGACGTCTACGGGATTTTGGCTTATTGGACCCAGATGGTACTTCCTGTTTGGAAACCTAAGGGGGAGGAGTCACTCAGTCCAATTCACACCACACAACCAGTGGTTGAAACACAACAAATGTCGCTGGAAAATACATTTGATAGTGGGCCAAACTGACCATAATCTGAATAGAAAAACAATACAAGTGCAGATAAATGTGGTTCTAGTAACAGAACAGGTTGTTTATGTTCCTTACGGAGGCAAAAGACACTTAAATGCAAACTCAGCATGGATGTTGTTTGGTTCCATGCCAGAGCAGAAGAGCCGGTCAAGCAAAACCCAGGGCAGCCTGGGATCCCGCTAAGCTCAACCACTGGCACGTAAAAGCAAAAGACTGCATGGAGGAGGAGGAAGAGGAGGAACAGGAGGAAGGAGCTTCAAGAGGCCTGCTGCAACCCTAAAGTAACAAAAAAGCTGGAGAACTTATGGGGGATCCTGCCTGACAGAAAGACACCAAGAGGGATTCAGATTGGCAGCTACGCATGTTAGCGGCTGCGTACATGTTCTGCACGTCTCTGGGTGGAAGAAAATGTGCATTCTGTGTGGGCGTCGAGAGATGATATACAGGAGGGAGGGAGCGGTGTAAAAGTAGCAACAGAGTGAAAGCAGAGGGGAGTCGGGATGCTGCTAAATCTTCCCGTTAGCCGTAGATAATGACAGATGCTCAGGAGCACTGAGAGAAAAAAAAAAACCGTTTGTCTGAAAATACAAAGACGGACGGATGGACAGTCCTCCCTCCTTCTCCTCCTCCCTGCTCTCACCTGGAGGGGTCGTGCCCCCGTCGAGGCTGGAGTGGCGCCGCCCCCAAGCTGGTCTCCATGAAGACTTTGTGTTTGTTTGCATTCAGGTTAAGTGGCTGTGTGCGTAATCACGGTAAGACAACGTGGGCGTATTTTGCTGGCGGCGCTGTCATCAGGTGAACCTTCGTCTCCAATCCACCCTCTAAAGCATCAATAATAAAATACTGGATTTATTTGGGGTTTTTTTTTTCAAATTAAAAGCCCTCTTTTAATTAAAAAAATGCTAAATTTCCGCTGAAAAGATGGAAGGTATCCTTCTAAAAGGCCGCCAAGTTGTGATTCCTGAGGTTCAGCAAGTTTGCAGACAAGCAAACTAGTCAAAAACCTTGGAAATATTTAATTAATGAAGACAGTTAGGTTCAGTGGATTGCAGCAAGGTTTCACTCAAACCCACATCAATCTTTTTGGTTAACATAAATCAATGTGAGCCTCAAGGCCGTTTCAAGATAGAAAGGAGAAATGTCGGAGAAAGACGTCTCTTTCCCACTGACTCTTGCAGATCCAGTTCTTCTGTTCTGTGCACGTCACTGTGCCGTTCATCTCTTTCTCTTTACAGCAGATCTTCCAGTGTTTCGCCCTCTTTGCTGTCTTCCTGAAACCTTCTGGCAAAAGCAGATGTTTGCCCAAATCAAGTGTGCCTGCGTCCTGTTTGACGTGAGTTCTTCCTTTCAACTGTTGGCTCTCTGCACCTGAACCAGACTATTGTGTAGCAACAGGTTAAAGTAAATGTGATCATGTATCCTCAGCCTTTATCAGGCCACAGACCGCATCAATGTAAGACAATATCTTCACAGAGTGATCTGTACGAAGCTGAAATAGATGTCTAACATTTTTTTAACCCTCAGTCTCCCTTAACTTTTAAGGAGATAAAGTTTATCTTCATCCCCTGTAAAATATCTGCAGCTGCTTTAAACTTTATTTGTCCACCAGATTTTGTTTTCCCCTCTGGATCTTTTCTGCCAAAACTCCCCAAATATATTTGTTTTTTGTTTAGTTTGCTAGCTTGGGGGCTTCAGCCGCTTTAAGAAAGTAGTGGATGGATTATCAACACGTGCCCGAGCGACTCGACGTGCGTCGAGAATGAGTCGGATGTGGTGGAGAGAATCCAGGAGTTTTCCAAAATTAAACTCGTTCCTAAATTAAACTCTAAATTAAACCAAAATTAAATATGATTCATTTAGAATCATATTGTAAATAAAACAAAAAAAAAGGAAGCTGGTGCTTTTTTTCCCCCTCTGCAGCCTGGTACCAACTTTCCCATCCGGTATCGGTCTGCCGCACTGAGCTTAGGGACCACTATTCTAAACCACAAACATCAAGAAACAAAAGAGAGTTTTTTACTGAAATCTTTTTTTTTTTACTCAATCTCTGAGGCTCCGCCTTGTAGGTGCCCTGTGGGTGTTGCCCTTTTCAGGACGTCAACCTCAGCAGTGTTTCACCCATGAAAACAAACATCCGAGCTTTTGCACAGATGGATGTGCAAATTGTGGAGCTAGACGATCACCGCT
This sequence comes from Oryzias curvinotus, assembly GCA_023969325.1. Classification (NCBI taxonomy): domain Eukaryota; kingdom Metazoa; phylum Chordata; class Actinopteri; order Beloniformes; family Adrianichthyidae; genus Oryzias; species Oryzias curvinotus. Next base: position 19,772,607 of record CM043728.1, read on the forward strand.
AGCTCTACAGAGAAAGTGGGTGTGTCTGTTAGCCTGGGGGCGGAGCTGGCAGCGCAGACTCTTCCTGGAAGAGGCTGTTCTTCCCTTTGTGATGTCACCATGTGAGAACCCACTCATTTCCGTGGATTGGGAGGAGCTGGTGTTCAGACAGCAGGTTTTAGAGCAATACTCAGAAATGCGTAAATGGATCAAAATACCACTTAAAAACACACTTAAAAGCCCAAAATAATAATTTGCATGACGTAGGCTCTTTTTTTAAATCTTATATTGTCGTTAAGATATGTAGCTTGAACCGGCTGTTTTAAGCTCAGATGTTGCATTTGGAAGGGCCCAGGTTGTCATTGGTGACATGACAGAATCTGAGCAGTGACTCCTATTTAATATATTTCACTCTGAGGAAAACACCAAGATAAATGAAAACAGGTTGGTTCCTATTCTACAGGTAATGAAGTATTTGGTCTAGTATCCAGGGCTGTGATAACAACAACAATGGTCTTTAAGTTTGGGACATTTTTGAATGAGTGTACTAAGGCGAGCCGAGCGTTTTGAGATGCTAAAACACACCAGGAGTAAAAGCAGAGACAGAAACGAACGTTTCCAATAGTCTGGAGAGACAAAGAATTCAAAATGGAAAAAAGGGTTTGTTACTATTAAAGCTGAGGAAATAATTAATAATTAAAGTTATGCAGATCCACATCCAATAATAGTTATATCTCAAACTAATAGCTGGTGGCCCACAAACCCACAGCACAGGTCAATTCAGCTTAAAAAAGCCTACTTCCTCCCTATGGGGACATTTGCGGTGGCACACCGCTCTTTCAAAAGACCTGCAGCATTTTTGATTAGAGTGTAACATTAAAAAAGCTATTTTAAATAGTCATTAACTTATACAGTGCTTTACTACCTTCTTAGAAGGCCCAAAGTTCTTTACAGTCTGTCACACACCAAGTCACACTCCACTGGCGTAAACCGGTGCCAACTCATAACCACCAGGAGCAACATGGGGTTCATGTTTTGATTGAGGACACTTCAACACATGGCAGGAACCGCACCTTTGTCTTCTGATCAGAGGTCGACCGCTGTACCTCTGCACCACTGCTATCCAAGATGTCACCTGAAAATGGCAGCAGGGCTGTGGCCACACCCTGAAGCTCAGGGACGGAAGGGTTTTGGTCTGCAAGCTATATGTATGTCTTTGGATTGATGTCAGCTGTCAAAGTCTCACAGAAATTCCTTGTCAGAGTAAAATTCTGTGTTTTATTCAATTCACATGCACTAAAGCCAAGAAGGCATCGTATTTCTGACAGGACTTGTTTAGATTAAGGCTATGTGTTTTTTAAACGTTTGGCCTTTTTCGGGCCTGGCGGATCCCCAATCCCAATTTGATGGCACCGAGACAAAGATCGTCAATTTTGTTGGGTTGAAAAGTTTCAATTTTGTTCAAACGGGGTGTGGCCTATTCATTCACAAAGACCTTTAGGTTGTCGCTCCAGAATAGCGTCATAGTGGGAAACAAAAACAAAGCCGTAAACACTGTTTTAAATCACCAACAATGTCACATGACCAAAGGGTTCCTCCACTGATGGTACATCGTCTTTGGTAAAATATACTTGTAAGGGTTTAAGAGTCAAAATATGCACAAGTGTGAAAACAGTCACCCCCATAGACCTGAGTTTCATCAAAAGCCCTCCTTTCCTTAGCTTTGTATCTGCACATCAGCATTCTGTGGCTCCGTCTGAGGGTCATGTGCTCACGCTGCTTTCCTGCCGGAGAAAAAAAAGTCGGCAAGCGGAGTCAGTGTTCAGTCACGCAGCTTTCTGAGGTTAAGTCACATACCAGCCCTTTCCCACCACATTCACACTGGGATTCCACAGACCACACTAAAAGGAGACCATTGTCCTGTGGAGAAATACAAATGGAGAGGCCAGAGGCAATCTTCATCGGCATCTGCTGCAGACTTCTACACCCAGAACCACACACATACAGGTCTGGACTATCTCCAGATAACAACTCTAGGCCTATAAATCCTTTATTCTGGATGACACTTTTGGCAACGTGATTAATGAGCAGTGCTGAGGAAGCCAGACAGCTACACCTGAGGTCAAGGTTTACTTTTTCCTGGGTCCCAAGGTCGCCGCTGCATCAGTGGGGGGATACTGCTGAGATGCCCACGAAAAACCCACTGGACCTCATGAATATTACATGAAAGCTCTGCCATGACAGGATGGAGGGGAAAACAAAAGGGCAAGATTTTATCTGAGAGAGAGGAAGAAGAAGGACAGAGGAGGGATAAAGAAGGTCCTGTGAGGCCCGACAAAGACAGGCTTTATTGCAAGGAGGGTCAAATGGGGGTTTTATTCATGGCTTCCTCCTACTCACAGAGGAGCTCCCTTAGGACCTTTTAAATCAAAGGTGGTGTGCATGTACGCCCGTTGGTTTTCTCTAACCATCTTCCTTAAGTCCACCCTTCTTCCTATAATTATACGAAGCGATACCAAAATCTTCCCAATGCGTCTTGCTTTTTTTTTATGTTGCAGCCACTTATCTCACTGCTTTATCAGATAAGGTACATGTGTTCCTATTTCATCCTTGTTTCTCTTCTCTGAGCATTGTTCTGACCGCGATGAGGCGAGCAGCAGATGTTCTGTCCTCAACAGTTTGGCATCATTGGGGACATTCCTCAGTGGCTTTCACTGGCAGAGCAACTGCACATTCTCGAGTAGGGCCAACACAGAGTCCATATTTAACTGGAACCAAAGGGATGCAGACAATCTGAGAGCGATCTTCTCTCTTCCACGTGCAGCACATTTGTGATATCAAACGGGACACCATGGAGCCTCCCCGAGTGGGTGGACGACAGAGAATTAGAGAGTTGTTATAAAAACCAGAGCCCACAGATGCATGGATGACACGTTTCTGGGGGAGAGGTGCACCGGCCAAAGCTGAATAATTACCACGGAACGGTTAACACAGAGGGTTCTCTCTTCTATGACGCCATTTCAGGAAATGTCTGATGAAAATACGAGACTGAAAAATCTTTCGTAAAGTGGGTGTGTAGCACGTTTTTAGCAACAGTTACAAACTAAAAAGGTTGCAACTTTAACCCTTTAACACCAGAGATTAAAGTGTGGATGCCATGCTTTGAACAACTTTGTCAAATAAAAAAGCCCTTTAAACGCTGATTCTATTGATACCAATAGTCCGCGTCGAAAAAAATCCGAAGCATATGAATAATAGACATCTTTCGAAGGAATCAGAGATTTGAATTTGCCGCTAAGAGCGCAGGCTGGAAGTGACCCAGATATGACCTGTGACGTCACGAAAGGCATTGACTTCCGTAGTTCCGCTTCGGACAGCATGTAAACAAAGCAGGTAGTCTTCGTTTCTCTCTTCGTTAATCATCGTTTCTCGTTAATTCTCTGTTAATCATCAACATGCCAAGTCATTGTGTGGCAGCTGGATGTAGCAATACTTCTAGTGAAAGTGTATCTGTGTATAAATTCCCAAAACAAGAAACGCTGCTGAAACAATGGACAAAACAAGTTCAGCGCACGTCCGAAAACAGAAACGCCCAGTACCAGCACTGGCAGGAGCCAGTACAAAAAGAGAAAATCTGTGACCGAAAAGCTGGCACAAAAGAGAGTGAGTTTAACGTTTATTACATAATGTATTTATTACAAAAGAGAGTGAGTTTAACGTTCAGTGATGAAAGTCTTCCGGGAATTCCCGGAAATCCGGGTTTTTGAGCAAACCGAACGTACTTTCCTGGAAATAAAGACCTGATCTCTATGGACAAATCGCTTTCCGGATGAAAAAATTGTCTTAAATCGGCGAATTTTAGCTTTATTTTCTATATTTCTCTGCGGATCGCTTCCTCTATGGTCGCGGCTATCTCTCGTCTACCCGGCCTAATTGACCAATGACGGGACGTTTTAGTTGCTTTCGGATGCGTCGACGGCTCTGATTGGCTCTGTCTGTACCACGTGGTCAGCGTGACGGATCCCCTAGAGACCAAAACTGGGGACACACGCTAAACTTTCACAAACAAATCTGAAGAGTTTGCGATCAATAATGCGGGCATCGTCATTATTGAGCGTGGTCACGACCTCAGTTGTGAGAAGACGATAAAAAAAACAAATTTAAGTGGTCTTGGCTGGAAGACGGTAGCATCACTCTGTGCTTCGCTATCGGTGCTAGCCATGTTGTCTGCCTTTCGTTACGTCACAAACAGGGCGGCGCGAATGCGTGAAGCCGGCGGCCGTCCTCGTTGTTTATATCGCGTTTTTCGTTATTTATTCTTTTTCGAAAAATATTAAAAACAATCGCAACATGAAATAGAGACTATTTACTATATATTGGCTTATTAAAATAGGCCATGTCACCCACACTTTAAGCTCCAGTGTTGACGTTCTCTGAACAACCGTTAAGGCAATTGATATAATTCAGGTGGATTCTGAAGCAGAGAAAAGGACTAATATTTACAGTTATCTGATTCTCTGCATCAGAATCTATTGGAATTGCAATAATTGCATAAATGGTCAAAGAGTTACAGTAGTTCAAAGCATTAAAGGGTTGTGGCTTTTCATTAAAAATAAATCTTTAAAGGTGTCAATTTAAGTTTTACCTCTCCTGACAATGTCATTGACTCAGTAGAGAAATACTTAGCTATTATCTGCATAGTAATGGTTGTGAGATTAAAATATGTCCAGAGGGGTTTTCTATTAGCAAACACAAGGTACCCCAGCACTGTACTCCAGGATACCCCATGGATAAACCAAGTCTGTGGCCTAGTGATAGGTAGATAAATAATTTTGGCATTATAATTTCCCTGCCTGTTTTGTTCAACTCTGTGAAATTTCAGCGTAAACCTAGCAAGTTTAAGTGAAACAGATTACAGACGGACACTGCAGAGAAGGTAAATGGACTCACAAGCAAAGCAACCACTATCACAATGTTACTACGTGGACACAAACTCCTATTTACTTTATCATCGTTGCCATTTCCCCTGACGTGCTGTACCTATTTTGCACTATGTCTAATACGGCTGTAATCACCATTGTAAACCTTGTGTCGTTGCAGGGACACATATAATTAAAAGAGGATTAGCAACGGACGGCCCAGATGCGTCTTGCATGTAATTAACATTCAGACAATGTGGCGGGCAGAAAGAGAAAACACCTGTGTTTGTGGGAGTGTTTTCTGCGTGATGCCACTGTGTCTGTCTGCACACACGTGCGTGTGAGGGCGTTCCCATTGTTGTGTGTTGGTGCGGATGTTTGAGTGGGATTAGCCTCAGAAAAATTCATTTTGACATCAGCCAATCAGGGCCACGCGGCGGGTCTGGCCAATCATCCGCAGCAACACAGAGGCTGCCAAAGAACGGCATTAAAGCAGCGTCTTCAGCAGGAAGCTGGAAACTGTCGCACTACAAGGAAAATCCAACGGATCCTTTTTTAATGTTTGTCAAACATCTGGGTTTTGGTTAATTAAGCAAACTTGATGAATGCGGATTTAATTTTATTAATTTAAATGTATTTATTATTATGAGGTGATATGAAAAACTAAACTAGCTATAACTGATAAAAACGAGACTAATTTGAATCATTTAGAGATATCTGAAGTCAGCTGATCATCATTTCAAGAGGAAAACTTGTATATTCATGAGAACCATTTAATTAATTGTTTGAAATCGAAATTAATTAAAATAAAATGCTTATAATTAAAGTTTGGGAAAACTGATAAAGAAATTAAAGCCTTTATTTATGTGAATGTGTTTAATTTTAAGTGAATATATTTTTCTAGATACCGTGAAAGAGTTTTGGCTTTAGGTTACTATTGCGTAATTATTGCAATTTGTTTATCACATGAAAATGGAAAAAAGCTTCAGCAGTTATGTGATGAATTTGTCGATCCTCATGGCGAGTTCCGGTACGACGTTACTCCTGAAATTATTAGGTTGTTAGCACTTTTCATTGAACACAACACCTGTGGCAGAAAATTTTGGGTCATCGTGGCAAAAACTTCAATGACCTCAACAGACATCTTTTGTCCAGCCATTGTAAAAACAAACAGCAAACAAATAAAAAAAAAAACACAATTCACTATCGGCCTTCAACCAGAAGACAGGCACAGTTATAACATATTTAAATTTTTTTTAAGTAAATTCAAGTTTTTTACTGTACGTATGAAAGAAAACTGCAACCAAAGTCTCAATCTCCTCACACTGGTAAATACTTCACCTTGGCATCAATACTAACAAAATTCTGATTGATCAGGCCTCCACTAGCAGCGGTGGACCCTCCAAGATTTCAGAGGTGGAGCTAAAATGCTCGTCTGATGCTATAGTAGTTTCATCACTACTTATGCATTCCATGCTCCCATTTTTTTTAAGCCAAAATCTGATGTACATTTTTAGCAATTTTAGGAGAAAACAAGACCAAGGGGGTATTTCAGAAAGCATGTTTAAACTAGCCTGACTTTAACCCTGAACTCTGGCTGAAATCCGTCTGAACTTGCTTACTCTGGGTATGTCGGTTCCAGAAGACCGGATATGAGTTAGCATAATTACGCTCGACTTGGTAACCCTGGGTTAATGCACGTGCACGTCATGTACATAAAGACATTCTCAATGGATCGGCGATTTCCGGAGTCACCATGAAACTGTAAAACTCAATAATTGTTTATACAACTCAAATTTACATATTTATCTAACTAAATGTCATTTTACTTCAATTCAATTAATATTTTTTCCATCTTAATTTATTATAATTCTTAAACTGTCATATGTCTAAGTTTGAGCCCGCAGATATGCTCATTTGTATAACAATAAAAAAAAAAAACAATATTCACATTAGGCATTCATTCATTAACCAATTTTTCAACATTGTCATTACAATGAAAGGCAGTAAGGGGTGCTATATAAACTCATCATCCTCTCACTCATGGTTCAGAGACTTAAGCACAGTAGGACAAAATAACTCAGTAAAACACAGTAAAACAGCTAAAGAACTAAACACATTTGGTCAAAAACCCACACTTAAACCCAAATCTGTCCAGACAGGCAAAGGGAATGATATCCCACAATCCCTTGCGGTGCCGATCTAACAGCAGCACCAAAGTTACACCTACTTAATTGAATTAATTTAAATGAAAGTAAAATAACTGTCTGAAAACTACGTGTTATTTTTAAACTGACTTAACAAAAAAAAAATGATTTATCTTAACTGAAGCAAATAATGAAGTTAGATCAAAGTAAAAAGGTTTCTCTTTAAACATCCATATGTGGTCCTATCACCCTCTCACGGTGGAAAAGTATTATCTGAGCTTCTTCATCCACTAAATCATCTTCAAATGGACACGCCATGCTGCTGCACCTCTCTGAAAACAAACTAACCTTCAACTAAACCTGCTCCAGACCAGGTTATGTTCAGAGCATGAGTTGCCATGGCAACTTGACATACCCTGAAACATACCTCCATTTCTGGAACTGAAAGCTGAGGTTATCAACTTCCTTAGCCTCAAACTTACCGTGGTAGCTAGCATAACCTGCTTTCTGGAATACCCCCCAGGTGTGAAACTGAAGGGGTCTCTGGCACTGGGCCTGTGAAGGAGAAGATGGGGTCCGGGCCGAAAAAACAAACAAATGCCACTTAACTAAAATTCTCAATCCTCATCTCATTCCAAGCCAATAGCCAAGTCATTGTTAGCTGCTAGCTCTTTAATTTTGGACTGGAAAAATCTTTTTTGATTCATTACATTTTTTTTATTCTGAGACGTTTATAAGTCTGATTTCAATGACAGTGGTCCCCAGTTAAAACACATTCACTTTTTGTGGTTTCGCTGTTTCACTGATCTTTCTTTTTCTTTTTTTTTTAAACAAAATGGGTATTTCTTTTTCCCCTTGTGGGATTAATAAAGCATAATTGAAAAATCTCCTCCGTGCCATATTTCTTGTACTCAATGTGTTTGGTTTGCTAAATCTACATAAATCTTTCATCATAACCAGATCTTTGTTTTCATTCTACAATCCTGGACTTAGGTTGGAACTTTACGAGTTAAACAATTTGAAACCTGTAAAAATGTTCACGCCTGTGGAGTTAGTGAGTACATAAGGAGTTGGACAGCCTTAAAACATTTAGAATTATTGTAATAAATGTAAATGGCTACTTTACAGGTTATTCATTGTTTTAGAAAGTAAGGACAAATGAGGCATCACTGTACTATAAAAAGTGAGGCAGCATTGAGTGCCAGTGTTCCAAATTGCATTTGACACATAACTTAGCATACAATTCAAAGTTAAACTGAAGGTTTTCTGTTTTTTGTTTTATTTGACATGTTTTTCTTTGTTTTGTCCCACTGGTTGGGTCCTCTAGCATCCAATCCTGCCGTTTTGCTCGTCCTCTGCCAGCTCGATTGTCTGTCTTCTCAGAGGAGTTCCTGCTCTGTTCTCTGCCTTGCTGTGTCTGCGCCTTCTAAGAAAAGGTTTTTGGAGTTCATTGGGGTTCTTGCTATTGCAAAGCTTTTATTCATTGGATTTTTAATAATTTTCAGCGAGTTATTATAGTCCATTTCTGTTTTCTACCTACCTGCCAGTCTGCATTTGGGCTCTCCATGACAAAGCCACCTTTTATTAGATTTTTGTTGGCTTCCTGGGTTCATCCTTTTAAATGTTATTAAAATCTTTTCTTCTCATAGCCCACCTTTCCTCCTCCCTTTATCTGCATTTTTGGATCTCTTAGGAAAGTTTAAAAAAAGCTATTTATTCACTTTAAAAAAAGGGTATTTTGGTTACATTTTCTGCAGGATAAAGGGTAAATGCTCCCGCATGGCAGGATGGACTGTTGCTGTGTGATTACACCGTGATCTGATTCTGTGATGGCGAGGTCACATTTGCTCTTTCCAGCCTCTATGACATTAAAAGGTGATTGTCTAATGGAATTGACCTTTCAGCTTTATCTCTCTATCATGCATATATGAGGAAGATGCACCTGCTGCGTGTGGGTGTATGTGAAGATGAGCGTATGAATGTTTCATAGGATGGTACGTCTGCTTCTTGTGGGCTTCTGCATCTTCCAGCATGTAATTCAGTGTCTGCAAAGACTGGCACAACTGTGTGGAGTGAATGCCAGTGGGGGTCGTCTACCATTACCTGAGTGAGCATGAGATGAGGTTAGCGGGAAAAGGGCATGGTGGCGACGTGAGAGCGTGTCACCCCTGACCTGCGGGCCGTTGGCTGATGGGTAAATACTGTCACATTGCTACAGTGGATGAAAGAAGCTAACTGCTGTTGATTTACAGCGTTGGTGATTTAGCTCATAAGCTTCGTACACACCAGACATGTGTGGTGCATTCAAGAACTTGCTCTTAGCATTTACACAGGACTGTTGCTCACTGATACTGGTGCGTGTGCACACAACGCCGCTAAACCAATGAGCAGCTCCACCTGGCCATAGTGCCTTCAGGTTGGTGGTAGACAGTCTGGTGTTGCAGGTGGACTTGTCTCAAAGTGTCATCAGCAGACATCAAGACTCAGAACTACTGGCAGAGACATACCCAGGATTGGAGCCCCGCCAGTGACTGACCACAACCATGACCAGAACCTATGGACCTGAGTGGTCAGAGATGAGAGGTACCAGGGTTTCCAGACAAACCATTCACAACCGATTCCACCACTTTGACTTGAGTGACAGACGACTGCCACCAAGACACTGCCGTGAACGTTTGCAGTCAACACAAGACCATGTGACCTGGACAATGCACCAATGGTCTACCATCCTGTTCACTGAAGAGTGTCGGGTCACTTTGCACAGGAATGATAGTTTGCAGCGCTGTTGGAGAAGGTGAGGTGAGCAATAGGCCTAGATCAGCACTGTCCCAAACCATGTCCACAACATGGTTGGCTTTGGCGGAGGAGGTGAGACTGTCTGGACAGGCATCACCAGTCAGAGGAAAAACCGGTTTGGTTTTTGTAGATGGTCCAGTCACTGCAGGTTATTACCTCAGAGACATCGTAGAACCCATCATAATCCCCCGTTGTACCAGCATACCACCAACTTTCTGTTCATAGATGGTAATGCTACACCACATGGTGCTAGAATCACCACAGCTGGACTTCAGGAAGTAGGTGTGGCCTCATATGGTTTGACCCGCAATGAAACCTGACCTGAACCTTGTAGAGCACGCCTGGAACCAGCTGAAGCAGAGACTGGATGATCGAACCCCCAAGTGACCTGGTAGAACTGCATGTAGCACTTGTGGTAGAGCGGAACCCCTCAGAACATCGTCATGAGGCCGGTGAGGAGCAGGAGAGGTCGCTGTCAAGCTGTCATAGCAGCAAATGGTGGAAATACCTGCTGTTGACATGGTCCATTTGGGGCGATCTTTATTATTGTCTTCATTTTAGGGTAATAAATATCAAACTAAAAATAAAAGTAATATCAGAAGGAAATTTGATGCATTTTATGAAAATTCAGACCAAATAGGAAAAGTACTCGTGCAAATAACAATATCCCTAGTATATATCTCATCATGTACTACATTTACAATGGAAAAAAGGTACTTCCACATTTTTCTAACAAAATTCTCTTTAAAAGTCGGTGTTAAAAGTAGTCCCAGACTATGATACCTCCACAATCACGATGTTTCATATTGTTTCTAATAAGTAGCTGCCATTTTGATCTGCCTTCCATAAACAAGGACCGCTCATTTGTAGCACTTTGCTGTGTTTATTAGGATGCCCCTCATCAAGTGTGGTGTGGTCTTTTTTGAGCGTTGCCTACAGTTCTATGGGTTTCAAATTAGAGCTGGGACACAGACCTAATGTTCCTGTTGCTAAGCAACATGACTATAGGAGCTGTTTGGACTATTCTTGATTTGTGACCTCATTAGTTACCTGTGTCATGAACACTTCCACAAGTTTTTCCAACAGCCTCTGGGCTTGTTTACTGTCAGATGGTCTTTAACAAACTATGGACAGCCAGTAATGGTCTTTTTAATGAGAGATGGTTCTCTCTTTACAGGCAAGCCAAATGCACAAACTCTGCTTGGAAGGGTTTTCATACTGGACTCCAAACAATCCACATTACAAAGAAAAACATTCATAATTACTGAAAAATCCTTCCAAATTCAGACAGAATGTGTTTTTTGGTGATTCAAAATGTGACTTACACCTCACACAGGGTTTTTTCTTACTTTACTTGTTTTGTTTATGTTTAATCATCTTGCTAAACATACTAATTGTTTTCACAATTATAAGAATGTAAGTCATTTGAAAATGACGGAAAAGAGATTCTGTCATAATGTCACATTTTACGGTTCAAAAGTCTCATATTTAACAGTTCACAGCCAGGTGAGTTGATTTTTCATGATTGTCTGTTATAGAAAACAATTGAAAGAATTAAATCACCATCTATCAATCCATTCATCTATTTATCTACTCATGGAACACAATTTCCCAGAGAAATTCAACAAAGGTCCCGTGACATAATGTCAGACATTTATGCCACCAGTCAGTCAGAACCATTTTGACATGTGTACCCAAAAACAGAGAAACATTTTAGAAACTCAGTTTAAATCTCCTCTTCCCTGGGATTGTGTGGGACTATGTCTGGCCTCTGTGGAGGCGGTAGTGGGGTGGAGGACGTCGGCCAACCTTAAGAGCATCCTGGAGAACACCAGCCACCCTTTACCCTTGGTCTTCTGTTTGAAACCGTTTGCTCACTGCCGTGCTCCACTGAGATACAGAATGTCTTTTAGGGAAATAAGGCTGTTCAATGGGAGTGCTGGGGACAAGAGAGGAGGACGAGGAATTGTGCTACTCACTTCAACACGTCTTTATAGTGTTTCTGTGAGATGTCTTATTTATTTAAAAAAAAGGTTTTCATGATTCTTGTGTTTTTTCTAGGGTTGTATTGGCTAATCTATCATATGTGTTTTAACAATGCTTTCTTATTACTGAGTCTGATTCCTCAGGGATGAATAAACGATGCAATGGACAGCCATGCAATTTCCCTCAAGATCAATAAGGTCCATCTATGATCTGGTCATTCATCCTCCCATCCATCAATACATCAGTGTATTCGTCTATCTATCCATCAATCCTTTCATCCACCTATCCATTTAACAGTTCATCCATCCATTCATCCATCAATCCTTTCATCCATCCATTTAACAGTTCATCTATCCATCCACCATCCATCCATCCATCCATCTATTCATCAATCTTTTCATCTCTCTATCCACCAATCAATCTATCAATCTATCTATCTATCTATCTATCTATCTATCTATCTATCTATCTATCTATCTATCTATCTATCTATCTATCTATCTATCTATCTATCTATCTATCTATCTATCTATCTATCTATCTATCTATCTATCTATCTATCTATCTATCTATCTATCTATCTATCTATCTATCTATCTATCTATCTATCTATCTATCTATCTATCTATCTATTCATCCAACTACACATCCATTTATCTATTCATCTGTCCATTAATCATCCATCAATGTATTAATTTATCAATCCATCAATCGTTTTATCTATCTATTCATCCATCCATCCAAACTAACTTCCTTGTTCCCAAGCTCAGGCTGTTCAATAATTTAGCAGATGTGTTGAGTTCAACAACCCTTTACATTTTTGAGATTTCTTTTTTTTGCACATTGTTATTTTTCTATTTAAGAAAAGTAGAAGTTATAAAAACGAAAATTATTTTTTCTGGAATAATATTAAATGAATTTTAAATGCATCTTAAAATCTAAATAAATACCATTTAAAGCCTTTGAGGCTTTAAGCGTAAACAGAGTTCAGTGACTATTTCCTGTTTTTAATGTCATGGCAGCAGAAATGCTCATGTTTTTCTTCCTTTTGCTGCTGTAGAATAAAAAAATGTGGACACTCTGCAGCAGATTTTCCTTCCTGACTTTAAAAAAGGACATTTCTAACCCTAAAGATAAATTCTTTTTTAAAATGATCCACAGGTCTTCATAAACATCCACTTCTAAAGGCAGACGTCTTTCTTTGTCACAGGTTTCTAAACTAAAGCTTCCATTTTTTAGATTATTTTCCAATCTAAATGATCAGGGATCTATCTTTGTGGTGGTGAATGTCTAATGATGACGTGAATCCATTTTCTGCTGGACTCAAACTTTTGGCTTTGTTGTCAAGTCAATTTACTTGGATTGAAATGGCCTTCTGAAGGGTTTGCACTGTCAAACCAGCAGCTTTGTTGTCATAAAGAGGTTTCAAGCCGCCACAGTCGTCTATTATGGTTCAAGGCTTGTGGAATTTCTCAGGAACGCCTCAGAAAGAAAACAGGAGACGTGTTTGGATGCAGGTTTAACAGGCTTCCCTCGAATCTTCCATCCTCTTTTCTGCCGCTGAGTGCTGAGTGGCTCTGACTGCTCGAAGAGAGCACTCTGCTTCTCAGGGCTAAATCACTCAGGACTCATAATGAAAGGACTTGCAGCTCAAATGCCGGCAGCGTTAGCTGAGCAAACAGACAAATGGAAGTCTGGGTCATGCCTGACTGTTTGGAGTCCTCTGCACCGCTGCCTGTCCTAACCAAACGCATTTTCACTCCAAACAAATTCTGCCCTCTCAATAAAATGGGAATTCTTCGTTTATCTGTCCCTTTTTTGTCTGCATTACCTTTGAAAAACTATGACAAAAGGATCTATAGTATTTTTGGTCCACATCATGGCTGCCTGAAAGATCTTTACCACCAGAGGAAACGTGAAGAAACTTCCCAGAGGTGAGAAGTCAAAATAAGGAATCATCCAGGAAGTCTAAACAGGAAGTCCAGTTCCCTCTGCTTCCATCTTCGTTTATTTTTATTTAATTTTTAATCAATGTATTACTTGTTTCCATTGGCCCAGGAGTAAAAATCAGTGTCCACGCGTCAGTAAAAGCAGAAAAATAATTAAAGATCACAATGATGATCAGAAAAACAAACCAAAACTTATAATAAAGCAACATGACACTTTAGAATTCAAAAGTCAGGAAACCAAAATAAAAAAAAAAAAAAAAACATAAAGCAAACTGAAAAAGGAAACACAATTTCCAGAAATCAAAATGAAATATTAAAAAATGCAACAAAAGAAGAGACCAGAAAAAGAAGGTATTATGGGATTTATTTGGCGATATCTTCCAACAGATCATTCTAGAAGCTTCTGGCCACGCCCACACAAAGTTCCTGTGACTGATCAAACATCCTTCTGCTGCCCATCATCGTCTTCTTCATCATCATCCAGTCATTGATGTCCCAGAAAACCTACCTTTTCTGTTTTCTTATCTTGATTCCTTTTTTCAACAGTTTATTTTGGTTTGTAGAATTTTGTTTTAAATTCCAAAATGTGATGTTTTTGTATTCATTTTTTTTACTTTTTTTGTTGTTGTGGTTCTTAATGTTTTTGCATTGGGTGATTTACTTTATATCTGAAATGATAAGTTACATTATTATTATTTTTATTGGTTCAAAACAAAATCCAATCAAAATAAATGAAAAAAAAAGACGGAATAAAGAAGTGCAGACCTCATGACTCGGTTCACGTTAGAGAACAATGCTGCTACATGGAGGTGGGAGTGTGATGGTGAGGAGCTGAGTATTCTCCATTATCTTTGGCTTCTGACTCAAATAATGGTTATGGGATTAAGTCAAAGTCTGGACTTAGTTATGAAGAGTTTGTGCTCAAAAGCCACTCTGATGGAAACAGCGTTTTTAACTTCTTGTTGTAATATTTTTGGGATGATGGAGGACATTTATGAAAAATAAAAATAAGTGAGCTCAAAATTGGATTTCTGAGTTTCACCTCATTCAAATAATTGTGAATCAGGAGAAGATGAGAAAAAAGCAGTTTAAAAAAAGATCGTAAAAGATGCTGGGCGGGGCCACAAGCTTCCTGCTCCGCCCCATTCTGATCATCTACCAGCAGACAAACAGATCCATGATCGTCTTTGTTTTCCTGGTCTGAGCTGGAATCTGGATCAGAACCGGACGGATGGACAGATCCGATACTGCTCACCATTTTTGTTGTACCGCTTATGTTAGGTTGGGGGTGTGAGGGGCTGTAAGCTAACAGGAGGTGCTGTAAACAGAAAGCTCTCAGCAATGATTTATGGCTAAAAACGGCATAATCATAGCGAAAAGACCACTGAACACTATAAAAATAGATCAAAAGATGATCGGAGTGGGACATTAAAAATCTGAAACTGTGTCCGAACTAAAACGAATCCATCCACGCATGAGAAACACTGAGAGGAGCAACAAAAGTGGCTTCTGGTCGCCACAGAGGGAGGTGACTTTATAGTGAAGTATCCTATTTCAACACTTTGTGTTGCAGTAAGTCTGATAATCGTGCATGAGCGACAATAATAAAAATAAATCACTTTACCAATGTTTGGCTGTAAACGGACTTTTTGAAGATCCAAACTTTTATTCGGCTGCGACCTTAAAACAGCGGAATAATAAACCAAATGAAGCTGGTGTCTCCAGCGTCGCCGCATCTTACCTGTTGCTGCAGAATCTTGTCAAACGACGTCATGAATAAAGATCAGCTGAGAGTCTTTCTCACTCGAGGACGATGGTTGCTTCTATTCCTGAACCGTCTGTCCTCCTAGACGTAAACAGAAGCAGAAGACGAGAAGGAGAAAGGAAAAAGGAGAGGCGCCGTCTGTCAGTCAACGGGGAAAAACATCAAACTTCATCAGAGCTTCAGTCCTTTGAGTTTCACTGCAGAGACCTCAGAAATAAACAAACGCTTATGCTAAAAAACACAAAGTCCCATCAGTTTCCTTTATCATTGGAAAACCAACGATAGTTCGCTTCACTTCACAAATTATTACTTATTTCACCAAATAGTTTTAGTTTCATGCCAAAAAAATCAGAACAAGGAAAAAATAAATCCACTTTACAAGACATGAATAAATCACCACACCACACATCCCCTCCAGCCCCTTTTACCAAAATGATATAACCTCCTGGGCTGCAAGGCACCATCACAATAAAAACATACAGTTAAAACAACAAATGAGATATAAAATACATAACAATGACCAGTATAACAATAATAAAAAGGTTACATCGTGAGTTATTCAGTCAGGTCAAGGAGGACAGCAACATATTTCTTTTGAAGCAATTTAAGGGAATCAGGTCATGTAGATTTATAAACATTATTCCAGGAATAATTTTCTTTTTCTTTATATATCTCCTCAATCATGTGAAAAATGCCAAAGAAAACGTTCAAAACACAAAAACATCATTTGAATCTGAATAAACATTTGCAAAAACAATGAAAAAAACCCCACAAGATGTACAAAAATATAAACTCTTGTGCAACAAAAATGTTTTAAAATAAACCATTAAAAGTCAATATATTCTAAATGTATTGCACAGACTCTATAACTCTCAGGTCAGTCAAACTCAAATGGGAATCTTTTTTAAACATTGATGTAAATGTGAGTCAGCTCCTCGGTGGGTGGAGAACAAAACGCCCCAAAGAAAAAAGAAAAGCTGATTTTTTTCTTCTTGATTCTCTCTCAAAGTTTTTGATCTCATTATGTATGGAAAAGAAAGAACGTGGTGGAATGCAGAGATTACAGCGGCGCTGCGCGCACCAGACGCACCCTCCTCCATGACTCCAATCTATTTCAATTGGCCACGGCTGCAGTGTGTGGCAGCGGCGCCCGCGCGCAGGCCCGCAGACACGCGTGGCAGCCGCGGCTGCGCGCGCCGCGGCAGGTTTGAACAGTGTGTGAAGGACGCTCAGACAGCTGTTTTCTGCAGTCAGGACTCATCAACAGTCTGTTTGAGAAAATCTTTAGTGAGGGAAATCTAAAACTATGAAGCCCATATGGTCTTCCTGTCAGCGTCCATCAGCTTTCTTCCGTCTCCGCGCCGCATTACATCATCCCAGTTAAGAGATGACAGATCACTGCAGACGCCGACAGCCTGCATAACACTCACAGCCCTGACAAGAGGCACAGCTCAGCTCTGGACAGAGTGATGCTGCCTTTAGCGGACTTCCTTCTGTAAAAACGGCAGCATCCAACATTTGTTTGCTTCTCAGCATCTTATTTGTTTGTTTTTTGGCTGGATTATTAAGTCAGGTGAGGGGAAACGGCCCCCCAGATTTGGGGGTTTCTTCTCCGTCCGTCCATCCGCGCAGCAGCAAAGCTGCAGGCGGAGACCAGGAATGCAGGAATGCAGCACATTGCCATCTGCAGGCAGGTCAGATCAGCAGCCGAACCCGCTGGGAGCCAAACAAACAAGTCCAATTTAGTCCGAAACCTCATCTGAGAATCAACTGCACTCCTCCACTTGTTCTGCTTTCTTCTTTTTCCCCTCCAAGTTTTGGTTTTGGTGATGAACTGAGCAGCGTCACGTCTCCAGGGAATAATTCACATAATCTTTACTGATCCTGCATAAACGCCTCTCCGGTGTGCGGGAGATGAAGTCTGGCGAGAGCGTCGTCTCATGAAAAAGTGCATGCGGCGTCCTCGCGAAGAATGACGTGAGAGCCGTCAGAAGGCCGTGATGGAAAGCAGTGCTGACACCAGCCGTCAGCCAGCATCAGCCCCGGGAAGATCGCCGTGACAACCACGACATGGAGCCCTCCGAGAGATTATCTTCAGAGCTGCTGGCTGCCGGCTGCACGCGCACACACACACACACACACACACACACACACTGCTCCCGCAGACTTCACATGATCAAGATTTAAAGCTAATTACACAAATGGTTTTTATTTAAGATTGGGATTTGTGAAGCTGTGACGTGTTTAAATAGAAAACGCTTGAAGAAAGGAATTTTAACTCATTTAAAGCTTTGCATTTCTGTCCAAAACAAGAAGCAGGTTGTGTAAATAATGTCAAAGCTTTAACCTGCTGCTGAAAATGATGACATTGATGACCAAAAAAATAAAAGAGTATTTACAGGCTTTGCATGTACAGGACCCGTCACCATCTCTACCCCCATCGAAGAGCAGAGCAACGTGATGTCATCATCTCCATCTGACTGAGGAGAACCCAGGGTCTTCACAAGGAAACCCTTTTCCAAGTCATTCAGAGAGATGCAGGCACAAAGTATCCATGAATGCTAGACAGTAACTGTCAGGAGTCACAAATACACAGTCACAGAACTCCCATCAGCCCACAGGAACTATGTTAGATACACCCAAAGGTGACGGGTTTGCTGCAGGTGGATTTTAGGGGCTGATCCATTTCCTGCCCCTTCAGCAAGTTTAAACCAAAAAAATCTGCCTGAAATTCAACATTTATTTGTTTCATGACTCATGATGGTGGTGGGGGTAAGGGAGATTAAATAAACCTGGGGGCTGTGCTGTTAGAGGCAGACCAGACCCAGGTAATAAGACTAGAAGCAGCTCAAATGCCCCTTCAAGTCCCACTCTGATCATCTTGTGAACTATGTTGAAAAGTTCTTTTCATGAATTCATCAAGACTTTTCTTTGTTCTTTATGGAATCTTGAAGAAATCCGATCCCAAACTGAACCTGATTCTAATCAATCATGTTTTCTAAAACAAACTCCATTCTCAGTCTACGCTGACTAATGCTTCACTTCAGAAGCTCTAAACTGGAACCGACAGTTCCGGTTAAATCCAAGCCCCAGTTCCTCTGCTTTGTCATGAATTCATATCTTTACTGAAGTTTGGTGGCGTCACAGATAGAAAGTTACTTTATTTGTTTTTGTCACATGTGACACCCACCCCGAATCGTCACCGAGGCACCACCACTGAGCAAGGCCCAGGGGTGGGGCTCCGAATAGGGCTAAGCCAGAAAAGTTATGCGGGATCACATTCCGACAAACCACAAGTCCAAATCCAGGTCTAGAGGGCCAGTGTCCTACAGGGTTTTCATCCAACCAGCCATTGTAGCTTCATTTTGGCTAAAACACACTTGATCCCAGTAACCCGCTGGATTAAAAAAAAAAGCAGACCACCAATGAAATTTCTCAGTCAACACACACCTGCCAATCAAACAGAAGCTACAGTGCTGGTCACATAATGCATCATTAAAAATAAGAATAATCTCCAGACATAAAAAAGGCAACAGTCTCTTACAGTACAGTAGGTGCTACTGTTTACCTGTAAATACTAGTATTTCTGTACTGATCTTAGTCTTTGATCTCAACTGTCCTTGACATTCTATGGGTCTTCTCAATGACTGGCCAAGAAAACATAACCATGAAGCTAATAAAAGGCCCTTTAAAAGCTAGAACAGTATGAACCTTTAGTTGCAAACGAAAAAATAAAGACTTTTTTTTTCTGTACACTGAATCAAACAGGTTGATTTTTTCACATTGGCAATGTGGAACTGAAGGACTGAAACGAGGACGTTCATTTAAAATTTATGGTAATGCACATTTTATATTCAATTTTAAGTCTGATTGAAACATTGTCTTCAGAAGCGCCGTGGCAGTTTGTTCCTGCATCAAGGCGCCCTCCACAGACGCGACACATTTTCATGCCGGTGTCATTTTTGCTTCATCACATTCGCTCTATTTTCCATGTTTTCCTTCAATTAATCAGCGTGTTTGTTCCATCCGAAAGAGGAAAACCTACTTGAAAATGCACTTTGGTAAAATTCTTGCTCTGCCTCAGCTTGTGCGCTCACGACGCGCTGCACGAATCCCCGTGTGCAGCGTGTGATTTTGAGCTTATGGCAGCGGTTTGTACTGTAAAGAGGAAAAGCTGGGAGTCCTCGGCGGCTGTTGGGCGAGGAAAGAGAAAGAGGAGGCAGAGAGGCTCCTCTGGAGATAAGACTTGCTGACTTAATCCTCTTGATGAAGCCTCAGCCTTCGCACCGCTCTGTTTATCTGCCATTCAAAGGCTCCAACAGGACCGGATGGGAACATGGAAAATAGATTAGGCTGCTCCTGTCTAAACACCTCACGTTTACGGCGGTAAGCACACAGACAGTGACAGAGGTTGACAAGGCGGATGACAAATGCCGTATCAATGAAAATAAACAATATGGAGTGGGAGCCAAGTGTTTTATCAGAATAAGGAGTTTCAACATTTCGGTTTCACATATTCCAATGGAATTTCAATATTAGGAATGGAATTCGATCAAAGGTTTTGAAAGTGGCGACCAGCAGGATCCACCTGAGGCATCTAATCGGCCAGTTTATAGATCGAATAAGTTCAACTACAGAAAAACGAGTATTTAACAGGAGCATGTTGTAACGCCGGAGCTTTAGCTCCATTGTTTTCATTCTTTTGACGACCGTAACTCTTGTTACGGTAACACTGTTTCAACAGTTTCTGAAGGGAGACCAAAGTAGAGAAGTGTTTATGCAATCAATCTAAACCTCCTTATTGTGTCGTGGTGAAAAGTGGATTCGCGCCGTAAAGCCAATTAAAAAGCTGTTTTTCTCAGTGTCAGACTCACGTTGATCATGCAAATGATTTAAGAGTTGTTGTTTTTTTTTACTTTTCCTGTGTTAAATGGTTAAACATGTATCAGATCAAAGAGTTCTGACCAATAGAATGACTGAGTAACAGCTGTTTATTTCTCAATAGAAGTCTAGGGGTTTTGGCTTCTTAGAGCCATTTCCTGTTTGGAATGCCAGGGGGGCGGGGTCATTCCATCCAGTTCTCAAATACGGTTAATGGTTTGAAGACTATTTATGTAAGCTGTTTTGGTTTGAAATAAAGGGACTCCACCTTAACTGTGGTGTCCCTCAGGGTTCTGTTCTTGGACCCTTTCTACCTGTACCTTTCACTGGCATATCGCGATGGAAGCACCCTCCATGACACCATTCATACAATGTTTGAGTGACGTTGGTCATCACTTCCAACATAACCCCCACTGAAAGGAAACTTTTTTTCTGCAACTTTAAATTTGACGTGTGTCCTACCGGGAAGTTTAAACGGTCAAATGTAGTTTTTGCCATTTTCAATTCTGTCCAAGGATAAAATGTGTGTCTGTTATGGATTAAACTGCTATATTGTGCTGAACGGCTTTTTATCACATCCTAATATCATAATTACTGTTTATCCAGTATGCAGCACTATGTCTTAATGAGAACAGGCAACATGAAACTCCAATTCTGGCCTTTTTGCATCGTTCCTTTAAAGTTGATATGATCCAAATTGACCGTCTCCACTGTATTTGATAGAATTAATCCACTTTTTCTGGAGTCAGTTTCAGCCTGTTGCTGTGAGGATAAGACGGGAAGTTTTTTGAGTTCAGATTATCCAACACTCTAAAAAAAAACCACTCCTCCATCAGAATTGCTTGAATTCTCTGCTTTTTTCTTGAAACTTAAGTGAAGAATTTCAAAAAAAGGCTGCGAGAACAAAATAAACCAAATCTCTTTTCCTATAGCAGCTACTTCTAGATCAGCATGTATGTCACTTAAAAACAGGCTTCATAGGGTAGTTTTGACATCCTCATTTGAGCCTCCACTATAGATGGAATCTTCAGTGAACCAAACCACCGAGACCCAGACATGTAAATGAACGGGATAAAAGGTGCATCAAGTTACCATTCACTCAGATTTGAAAGTAGCCTAATTAGCTCTGATGACTCATCGTTATGCTTTGAGGTAATAAGCATCTCAGTTTATCAGTCAGATTGAATCAGAACACATCAGGCCAGAAGAATAAATGTAGTTTAAGTTGTTTCTTTCTCAACACTGTACCTTAAATGTACACAAATGTGTGCTTCCACTTCTGCTATTGATTCAAATCTAAAGCCTTCAGGAAGGTTGATGAGGCCAACATGGGAAAGACTAAAGAGCTAACAGCGGATTTAAGGGAGAAGATTGTAGACCTCCACAAGACCAGAATGGACAACTAAACCATCAGCAAGAAGCTGGGGGTACAGTACCAAAAAACAAAAACACAACCATGAATCTACCTATGGGTCTGGGGATCTCACCTGGTGAGGTTTGAGACCATTTTATAAATTTAATGCTTTTATTCCCCACATAAAAATTAACTTAAATGTGATTTCAGTTTTTAAATGAACATCAAAACATTTAGTTTCTTGACATAAAGGCTGTCTAAAAGTTGACCACTAAAGTAATTATTTGCAGACATTTTACCCAAGGTAAGGATACAAAAAAAAGATGAGTACAATCACTGCAGAGGGCGAATAATTACATGGACATCGTTTGCCTGGGGCCCCCAAACTGCTACGTCAGCCACTGGTGCAGGCCCATCTGAAGTTTGCCCATGAACACCTTCATCATGTAGAGCAGGGGTGAACAACCCTGGTCCTCAAGAGCCTCAACCCTGCCTGTTTTCCAGCTCTCCCTCACCAGCGTGCTGTTGATTAGCTGACTTAAGTGATTTCACATCCTGATTGACTGAACACACCTGGTTTAGGTTATCAGCATCAAGCAGTCCAGGGAGACCTGGAAAACAGACAGGATTGAGGCTCTTGAGGACCAGGGTTGGCCACCCCTGATGTAGAGAGTGATTGGGAGAAGGTGGTGTGGACAGATGAGACCAACATGGAGCTCGTTGGCATCAAGTCAACCAAGTCAACAAGTCGTGTTTGAAGCAAGAGAAATGTAGCCTATGACCCCAAGAACACCATCCCCACTGTCAAGCATGGAGGTAGAAAGATTATGGGTTGGGAGTGGATGGGAGGATGGGCAGACCTATGTACTATCAAATCCTGAGTGAGAACCTCCTTCGCTCTACCATGAGGCTTAAAACAGGTCTACCAAGGAATGGCTCACGTCAATGTCATGGAGTGATCCAGTCAGCCTCTGGACCTCCATCCTTTAGAAAACCTCTGGAGAGAGCTGAAGCTCAGAGCTGCTAAGCAACAGCCACCAAATCTGAATGATTCAGAAGTCATTTGTAAAGACAAATGGACCAAAACTCCTCCTGACGGTCAGAAACCTGCTCATCAACAACAAGACACGTCTGACCTCTGTGCTGATACTAAGGGTTTTGCAAGCAAGTACTAAGTCTTTCCAACAAGACTGTTCAAACTCTTATTTTTCTCAATGAAATACATGTGAAAGTATATAAATTCCAGACTGTCAATTTCTTATGAATTTTCCTTTGAAGTGGGCACACCAACAACATTTAGCAAGAGATCAAAAACGCATTTACTTCACTACAAAAAGCATACACTTTGTTTTATGAATGTTTATGATTAATGTGTTGTTTTCTGAGAGTGACCTTTTCCATTTTTTGTCCTCTTGGTTATTGTTCAGTATTTTCGTTTAATCAGCCCAAATATGGAAAATCCTCATTTATCATCAACTACACATTCCAGCCTAGTTTTTTTTTAAGCCAGCATTTTTGTTAAATTGCAGCCGTAATGTTGCGGCTAAAATAGTTTATTTTTTATTTTTTATTTAACAGCCTCCAACAGTCCTGAAGTTGCTGAGTTAGCCAGCTAAAGGACGGGAACATGTCAAGGAAAAGTTGCACATTAGCTGGCTGTCAAGAAGACGACGCATCAGCTCACAGCCTTTCCAAGGCTGGTGTTGTTAGAAAAATTACAAATCTGTGCTTTAAAAAGGCAGCTGTGTTTTTTCACAATTCTCACTTTTCTCGGGTTCTTCTCTGACACATCCATCATGTCTCACAGCGGAAAACTACAAGCACAACTGCTGACGCTGAAAGGTGAGACTGACAGCGCACAACTAAACAGGAGCGTCATCTCTGCTCTTAGAGGTTAGAAAATAACCTGCTTAGTATTAATAGCAGCCACGAGAGCAGCATTTGATCCAATGTAGGATACCTGTTCATACTTTTAGCTTCCTGCAGAACAACCATGCTCTGTAGAACCCAGATGTTCTTCATTCTTGACACATTGTCGGTAACACTAAGACCTCAAAGGGCACAACCAGATATCATTTGGTGAGTTTCTGGTGGATGTGTGTCTGACGTTTGGCAGAGATATCAAAGGAATGTCATGAAAATGGAATGTACCATTGTCATGGATGTTGTAAGTGTATTGAGAAGTATTCCTCAAATACACCGCCCTCGGTAATGCGCGTTCTAGTGGCCACTTTCAATGAAAATACTATAAACGCGTTTCAGGGTTCCACGTTCAAAACCCCTGCGTTAACGTGTAGCTACACAACTTTCTACGACTGTTTTTGGGCTCTACATTCAAAATGTGCGTCAATTAAAAGTTAAACCAGTTGAACTTTGACAAGTCAGAGACTCTGATTTGGTAGTGATGGAGAGATGGTGTCCCTTTTCATTCACAGAAGTGCCAACTGTTTAAAATGTAATCATGAAGGAGAAATTAATAATGGTGGTTTGTACCCGACTGGAAGTATGTAACAACAAGTTTTTCATATATCTGAACAGAGCTGCAATAGAAAAACCCTGGAGCTAGATTTGTAAGTTTTGCAACGCTTTGACATTTTGTAGCAAGCCTCTTCCAACTGTAGGTTGAGAACATGCACTAGTAAACATTAAAAGAAGAAAAAGAAGCCCCTCCCTGCTTGTCCAGTGTGAACAACTTGGGCTGATTGAGAACCTGTGTTGAATGCATTCTTGAACGTCACATCTGGTATGTTTGAACCTTCAGGCTCATACGGTTGATGCTGTCGTACGGTGTTCTTACGCCATACTAGTCATTAGCAAGGTGTGTGTACTGGTTTCTAACTGAACCCGAACAAATGCCATACACTTGTAGTATGTGACACCCAACTGCCCCGTAGGACGCCCAACCAAACTACACCCTGATTGTCCAATTTCCTAACAGCCAGACTGCCCCAAAGAAAAGTCTGAATAATACACCCTACCACACCCTTCCGTGTTGTATAAGTGTTCACTACAACCTCCAGCATGTCGGTAGATAAAAATGCATGAACATTTTCTTTCTGCAGGTTCACTGAGCGGCCTACAACCTTGACATTTCGTGCAGAACACCTGTGCGCACTCTGTACAGGTTTGACTACTTTTTGCCCGCGGCCACACTGTATCCACTCATAAGGGTGGTTTGGACTAAGGCTCTAAGACTTGAAGCTTGACTTGGACCTGTGATGAGAGACCTTAAACTGGACTCCAACCCAAAGACAGGAGGCTCGATTTCAAATTACTCATCTTAGCCTGGAGGCTCAAACCCTTAAGATCCTCATTTTGAAACAGCAAAAAACCTCTGAGCCTCTCTGTCAAACTATAAATGATAAAAGGTCTGCTGACGATAAGATGATGGGCATTAATAAACCATCACTTTGATTTCCTTGATGTAATTATTATCTTTGTGTGTAAAAAAGATAATAATATACATGTTTTCCTGTGAGTGTCACATCATTTCCTAACTTGAGCAGAGAGTCGATACATGCAACATGTGCTGGCACACTTGCAAAACAGCTTTCAAGTTAGATTGATGCCTTGGGAGGCAGACACATTCATTCACCATTAATTGGCTGTCGAAGTACAAGTCATTCATGGAATTTGAATTTTGGCAATTTCATCAGGTCATGCTTTTTCATTTGTCATATCTCTTCGCAGGCATTTATAGAAATGCATTCGAGTCAAATTCCACTGTTTGCCATCAATTCAGAGGCAATTCTGTGCTTGTAAATGGTGGAGATGGAAGAGGGGATGTGTCTATTACAGCTGGTTTGGCGCTGAATGAGCTCCATATGTATTTACGCTCTGCTTTTGTGTGTGCGCAGGAGTGTGTTGTCGCTGTGTACAAATGCTAGAGGGGCACCATGGCAGAAATTAAAGAAAGAATGCAACATATTTGCAGAGTCTGTCTGGACTTGAGGCAGATGTGTGATGATAAATGGACTGAAAGCCAAACTCGCTGAGCTTACAACCTGTAATTAGTTTTTAATTGACAGCCATTAAAGATCCCCGTTCCCCACACTGATTATCTGTTGCAGAGCTGTGATCTCCAAGCAGCTTTTCTTCCTCGTCTTATTTTTCTCCCCTTGTGCTGACTTGCATTATTTCTATCTTTTATGCACAATACCTTCAGCCAACAAGTCCTAGCCCTTGGCAGCCAAAACAGACATCACTCATGATGACATGTATAATGGAAAAATGATCTCTTTGTCAAAGGTTGGAATATTACAGGTTTTCCTACATGGTGAAAACATTTCAACCTTTTTTTTTTACTTTCTGTAAAAAAAATCAGCAACTTTACATGTAAACCTTCAAGGGTTGGTAATTTAGACACAATAAAGGTGCTGACAGTTATGACATTAGCTTTACCAATGTCACTGGTTCACTTATGTGTTTTTTCTAAGAATATAAAGAGTTTGGTGACAACAACACTCTTGGAGACCAACTCTACTCATCGCATTTCAGGCAACTGGCAATTTCTTTAAAGGAACAACAAGAAATCACAGTGTTGGCTGCCCATCCTCACTCCTCCATGAGAGCAACAACAGGTGGAAATACACACTCACCAGCCATCGTATTAGGTACACCTGCCCGACTGCTTTAGCACACATTTCTAATCAGCCAATGGATGGTTGGGTCAGAATTTGGCATTACCAACATGAAAACATGGATCCATCCTGCTTTGCATCAATGGTTCAGGCTGGTGGTGTAATAGTATGTGGGGATATTTTCTTGGCTCACTTTGGGGCCCCTTGGTACCAGTTGAGCATGGTCCTAACAACACAGCCTACCTGAGTATTGCTGCTGACCATGTCCATCCCTTTCTGACCACAGTGTACCATCTTCTGATTGTTACTTCCAGCAGGATAAGGCGCCATGTCAAAGCTGGAGTCATCTCAGACTGTTTTCTTAAACATGAGATCGAGTTCTCTGGACTAAAATGGCCTCCCCAGAACCAGAACCCAAGAGAGAACCTTTGGGATGTGGTGGAACGGGAGATCGCCATCATGGATGTGCAGTCAACAAATCTGCAGCAACTGCGTTATGCTGTCATGTCAATATGAACCAAACTCTCTGAGGAATGTTTCCAGGACCTTGTTGAATCTATGCCACCAAAGATAAAGACAGTTCTCAAGAAGCTTCAGCAAGGTCTTCAGTGAAAAAGGATGCTATGGTAAAGTGGCACCAGGATGACAAGACACGGTCAGAGACATACTCATTTTATTCTAAAATCCTGGACTTATTTTCTGTTAGTGTTTGAACTTTGAGAGTTTGACCAAGAGAGAAAAGTGTAAAAATGTTCAATGTTCCATTTCGAGAACTTGAGAACTTGAATGTGGAGTAAAAATCATGGGTACACATAATTGTACTTGTCAATATTGCTGAGGCTGAAAATGCTGAATAACAGTATATTTCCAGGTATTACTACACTGTAAATGTTTACGTACATTGAAGAGTTGCTGTTTGTTAATGGAGGTGAAATACCATCTCATATGTCAAACATATTTAGACATATTTTCCTAATAATTGCCATCCCTCTTTGCTTGATTGTAGACTGAGAGCCAAGAAGCTCTGCATCTTCACATGAGCTTAGATAATTTAATGTGCCACTGATTCAGAAGTAATGCACTTTATGCAACCAAATAGTTGCTTAATACAAAGCAGAAAATTAAAGATGAAACGTGAGTCAGCTCTGAAACCGTGCTTACGTTTGGAGTCTTTGGTTTAAGTATGCTCGGTTTTCCCAGCGTAGCTTCAGCTTTAGAAAACAGATGAAAGGCAAAAATGTACTAAAAATATTAAAACTGGTGGTTTTAAGGATCCTTTGCAAAGACTTTAAGCTTTCTATGTATTTTTCTATGTAGGAACCCCAAAAAACTACAATGGTCCCTCTTTTACTGCTACAGATAGAGTCGTAGATGGCATGTTTTGTCTGGAATTGCCCCTTCATGTTGAATATACAAACATAACTTAGTCAACCCCAAACAAGAAATGATGTACACAGTTTTTAGAAGGTGCAGGGGGCCGAATATCATTGATTTTATTCAAGGAGCCTGCAGGCCAGTGAAAACTTTAGGACAGGCCACATTTGGCCCACGGGCCGGACTTTGGACATCACTGCAAAAATGTCAATTTATTGTCAGGAATAGGTACACCGTCAAGACGTTTTAACATCTTCTTTATTTTTCTTTGTATTGTATTGAATGTAATAATTGGTATCTGAAATGGGTTTGATATTTCTATGCTTTGTCATTTTAATTGTAGTTCTAAATTATTTTTAAATGCTTGAAATCAATCAATCAATCAATCACATGCAGAATTTGTCACAGAAAGTGAATGGATTTGTTTTATTTATCACAGAATTTGTCTTCATTCCATCACAATCTTGTTGGCCTTTTTCTCAATTTGCAACATGCAGCAATGATTAATTTCTATGTACAAGGTCTTCTGAGGCAAATGGGTCCGAAACATATTATCTTCTGGCTCCAGAACTCAAATTAACCACACGGCCACCTTAGTTAAACCTTCAACGGTGGAGCAGGAAATCCCAGATGCTCTTCGACTTACTGTAACGAGAGCTAAAACTTTGGTGTTAAAGTGTTATTAAACATTCATGAAAAGTTGGGGTGTATCATCATTTGTGGTTGACGATATGATTCATGGTCAATATGATCTGATTGACTGACCTAAAATGGATCCGGGACGTCTTAATCCAAAACTTTAACCAGTGTGACTCAGAGAGAAATATCTGGGTTCTGACAGTTCAGGTGAGTTTTCCAGATTCCTTGGATTTCTTGCAAGGGTGGAATGATGGACTGATCATTCTTTGCCGACATCATGTGTGCAGTCTGCTGTGATACGTTTTTACGTTACAGTAAAACTTACCATACCTCAATCCGTATGGTAATTTCCAAAATCGATATAAGTAATTGATTTCATATGGAAATGATTTAATGGTTTAGGTCGATTGGTTTAACAGCTTTCCTCCGGACAGAATAATCCTGTTGGATGAATCGATTCATCAGTGAATTGATTAATTTTTACACCCCTAATAAAAACATTAAACGTTTTGTCCCAGCAGAATGCTGAAGGAAAGAGATAATTCACTTCATCAGTGAGTTAATTTCTGTTTTTTTCTTTTGAATTCTGAAAAGCTCAAGCAGAGAAGAAGTGTCAGACTGATGGGTGTCAGCAGGACCGTGACACTTTGCTTTTGCCTTTGTGAGGTGGTGCTGTCAGTGTGACAGTGTATTACTGCCACAGACTCTCAGGCATATGTGAGGAGCTTCCATCCCTTAAGTCTTCATGGTTATTCATGAGCAGCCTGTCCATTCACTGCTTCATCATTGTTTTCCTAAGGGATCAACACAAAACAGCCAAAGACACACTCGAATTTTCAGCTCAACTCTCTTTGGCCAACCTAGCATTTAGCACCATCAGAGGCCTTTTTAAAAATGTCCCTACATTTAAAAAGGTCCTACATTTGTTTTTTGCAGGATTCAGGTAGGAACTATTGACTGTATCAGAGAACTGGACTGAGAGTGACGTCACCCTAAAATAAAATGACTTCCCTCTGGGCTCCAGCAAAATGAAGCCAATTTAGTCGCCACTTTTTTGCAATACGGATGCCGCCATGTGGGAGCCAGCAGACAGTGATTGGTCTGAGTCAGTCTAAATTAATGTTTCTATGGCAACCACTCACCAGTCAGGAGGTTGTTGAAAGTCCACTGAAAGCGCGCTCAGAAAAGACGTTTGAAGTGGGGGCCAGTGTGGACCATATACTCTTATTGAGGCATCTTATTGGTCAGTGGAAAAGTTAAATTACTTGCAATAATGAAAAAATAATATGAAAAAATGATTAATATTAAGATCGTCTTTAAAAAATAGTATTAGAATGATTATTCTAATCAATAAAACAGCTGATTTTTTTCTTATAGAAGTCTATAGGATTTTGGCTTCTTGGAGCCAGTGGGTACTTCCTGTTTGAAATGCCAAGGGGGAGGAGTCACTCAGTCCAGTTCTCATATACTGTAAATTGTATCAACAGAAATTTAATGTTGTGTATTTAACCCTTAAACAGCATCACATTTCCTCCAGTGTTTTCATTCTTTTGACCAACATAACTCTTCAACCGTTTGTGCAATAAACATCATTTTGATTAATTCTGGAGCGGAAGCTAATATAAATATAATTTTTTTTTAGCTTGTCTTGTCCAACAGCTGGGCAAACAGATGAGAGCTGAAAGACATACTTTAGTTTAACAACAGGGGTTATGAATCTTCTGACAAACCAGAGGAATGTCTGAATAAACCCCTTTGGGAATCGAGACCAAACTTTATTTATTTGAATCGTATTTGAAAATCTTTGGTGTTGGACCGGACGGAAAAGGATAGGAGAGAGGAAGAGAGAGGGATGTTAGAAAAGGGGTGGGATAGAGGGTGATTATAGGAGGGGGGTACCACAAAGCGGCATAAAGCAACAAGCTACTGGATGTTTATCATTACGGTAAGGTTCCGATGTAATCCAAATCTCAAAGGGCGGGGCCTGTCTACACATACTCAGATGTAATAAACATACCTGTTAGCTGCAAAAATGTCCAAATGTCAACATGTACAACATACAAGTAATGTTCACACACGCATACTTATGCCTTCAAACCAACTAGTGTGAAATATTTCATTCAATCACGCAAAGTATTTGTGCAAAGGTGAGCTAACACCTGTGCTCAGGTGAGTGTTTATGTTCTTCTAAATGGATGGTGGAATGTGAAAAGAAGGAGGGAGAGTGACCAGCCATCCCCACACCAAGACCCCCGCCACAGCAGCAGCGGCAGCCAGAGCCCCCCAGCGCCACACAGCAGTAGGCGGAGAACAACCGCCACCCGGGCGATCACATCCGCCACACAGGCCAGGGCCAGCAGGACCGCTGCGGGGCCCCCAGAGCCAGAGAGCAGGGGGGCATGGGGGGACAGAGAGTGCAGCTCCAGCCCACCAGGAGAGCAGCCCCCCCGCCGCGCCAGGAGGGCCCAACGCCGGGCCCCGCCCGAGAAGGGCGCCCACAGCCCCAGACGAGCACCTCATCACCACTCAGGAGTTCTGGGAATCCCCCCGCCCCAACCCCAGGACCCCCCAAGGGAGACCCGCTCCGTGCTCCAGGCAGCCACCCACCTGGCCCACGGTTGGTCCAGGAAGTAGCCAGGCAGGGGCCAGCCGCCCCCGCCCAGGAGGGGGGCACCCCGGGGAGAAAGGGGCCCACAAGGGTGTTGTAGACATGGCCCGACCAGGCTCGGCCACAGTTGGAAATTTGGCGAGGGCAAAGACCAGAACCCACCCCACAGGGATACTGACACCCCCAGCTCAGGTGTGATGTGATGCCAGGAAGCTCAGGGATCCCTCTTTCTGCGTGGAGAGAGGACCGCCGGGCCCAGGAAACCAGCACCCAGGGAACATGGCCGCCGTTGCCAAGGGCCCAGTACCCCCCACCAGGGATGGGGTAGGGGACAGATGGCCCTAGGTCCCACCTTCCTTGGAAAATGTGTGTGCATGTGTGTGTGTTTGTGAGGGTGTGTGTGTGCATATGTGTGTGTTTATGTTGGAAAGTATATTTTGAGGGGGGAAGGGTGTGTGTACTAAGGGGGTGCAGTTAAAATTGGCGGGTAGGGCACTGAAGGGACATTTCCTGATTTCTCACAGTGATGTCCCATCACCCTCCCCACCAAGGGGCCCTAAATGTCAACGGTAAATATAATTTTGATGGTGTGAACAGCCCAGAAGTTATGGTACCCTAAAGAGGGCGATCTATCTCGGTGCTGCCGGTAACATCTCCAGTTCTTCATATTTAACTGACATAGCCAACAGAGTTGTTAGCATTTCATTTAACCCTTTAAAGTATTTTATACGTTTTTTTATTTTTTCAGATTTCAGCCATATTTATTTTCTATACTGACAATCTGACAAATTATCAAATCATCCTCATAGCTCTACACTCTAAGGTATTTTATCCTTGCCAAACTAGATTTAATTTAGCATTATAAGCCCTTTTTTAACTCAGCTACCTTAGCTTTTAATGTATAGTTGACCATTTCTAGTGCTATGCATAAACTTGGCTGATTTTTATTCTGATTTATTCATTTTTAAATACTTGCTTACACTTTCTCCCCAACATGTTTTCGTTTTTTATTAGATGTTGCAGAGTTTAGTCATTTATCCTACTTTTCATTTAATCTATAAGGCATTTTTTTACATGAAATATGAAGTAACTTCGGAAAAAAAACAATAAAAAGACTCTTTCATTCTGTGTTTTAATATTGATGAGATGATTTTAAAAACGGGTACCTGCTTTAATTTGTCAAATGGAAAAATCACATTTCTAAAATATTTTTTTTTAAAGAAAAATAAAACCCATCATCAACCGAAGTCCTAATTTTAGCTTAAACAGTTATCCACATTTTCCCTCCCTACAGAAAAGATGGCTTCTGTGGTTGGGTATCCACTCGGGTTCTACGTGAAGAGCAGTGTTGGTCTGGGAAGTCCGAACAGGCTAACAACCAAACTCCCGACGGCCAGGTGTAAACGAGCCCTACTCAAGTCCTGTGATCAATCAGAACCAATCACACATGTCAGAAAAACTTAACACTAAAAGTTACTCTGGAACTCCAGAAGCTGAATTCGACAAAAACCTGATCCGACAGAAAGGAGCTTTGAATGCACAGAAGCATGTGGACAGATGGGGCCGCGGCGGCTGCTGGAGAGATTCGGAGCTGCTGATGTGTTTGAGAGGTGGAGGGCCGGCATTATTAGAGGTCATCTCTGTGGATAACAGAGGCAGAGTTCAGCGCTCAGCGGTGCCAGGCAATTTACCTCCATGAAAAATAGATGCAGCGCAAAAATGAAGTGACACATGCACTTACAGAGACAGGCAAGGGGCCAAACTGTTTGTGAGAAACCTGAGCAGATCTGTACCCGTTTGTGTATGCACAAGAACAAAAGAGACAGCAATAAATGCTGGAACGGGGATTGATTTCTGACAGAGCACCAGGTCATACCTGTATAGACACTGATCCGGCTGCACCGACAGGTAGGGCTGTGGATCGTAACTCGATTCACGATTCCCTGTTCAAACCCCAATTCTTGCTATTCATCATGTGTTTGAATGACAGCTATACGTTTGTCTTTTTACTAGATGTTTGAACATTAAAAAAAATATATATATATATATATATATATATATATATATATATATATATATATATATATATATATATATATATATATATATTTGTTCATTTATACATTTATTTAGAACAGGAGATCAGAATCGATACAACCGATAAAAACACGAGGATTTAAAAAGAAAGAATTGTTATTTTTGATTTTAAACAGACTTCTCGGTTAACCTCTTGGTTAACTTCAGCTGTAAACAAATCATAAACATTACTGTTTTTTTAGATAATTTAATCCTGAAAATGTTTTTCTATCTTCAGAGTTTAGCTAACTACAGTTCCAGTAGATTGATGACAAGAAGGCAGTAAATAAAGACACAGCAACACCTCAATAGAAATGGAAACACTAGAGAAAACAGTCCAGTCATCTAAACCAATAGTTTCAAACACAAAACATGTTTCACTCACTGACCTTTTTTAACTTTAGCAAAAACAACTACCACAATTTTCATATTATTCTTGATTTCAATATTTATTGTCTTTTCATATTCAGATTATCGACTATATTTAAAAGAACTTATGTTTTCCTCTTTTCTTTTCGGCTTTTGTCCTCAGGGGTCGCCACAGAGGTCAGCTTCCTCCATCTGACCATGTCTCCTGCATCCTCTACCAGCAGCTACCTTCATGTCTCCTACATCCTCTACCAGCAGCTACCTTCATGTCTCCTACATCCTCTACCAGCAGCTACCTTCATGTCTCCTGCATCCTCTACCAGCAGCTACCTTCATGTCTCCTACATCCTCTACCAGCAGCTACCTTCATGTCTCCTGCATCCTCTACCAGCAGCTACCTTCATGTCTCCTACATCCTCTACCAGCAGCTACCTTCATGTCTCCTGCATCCTCTACCAGCAGCTACCTTCATCTCTCCTACATCCTCTACCAGCAGCTACCTTCATGTCTCCTGCATCCTCTACCAGCAGCTACCTTCATGTCTCCTACATCCTCTACCAGCAGCTACCTTCATGTCTCCTGCATCCTCTACCAGCAGCTACCTTCATGTCTCCTGCATCCTCTACCAGCAGCTACCTTCATGTCTCCTACATCCTCTACCAGCAGCTACCTTCATCTCTCCTACATCCTCTACCAGCAGCTACCTTCATGTCCTCTGCATCCTCTACCAGCAGCTACCTTCATGTCTCCTTCATCCTCTACCAGCAGCTACCTTCATGTCTCCTGCATCCTCTACCAGCAGCTACCTTCATGTCTCCTTCATCCTCTACCAGCAGCTACCTTCATGTCTCCTACATCCTCTACCAGCAGCTACCTTCATCTCTCCTACATCCTCTACCAGCAGCTACCTTCATGTCTCCTGCATCCTCTACCAGCAGCTACCTTCATGTCTCCTGCATCCTCTACCAGCAGCTACCTTCATGTCTCCTTCATCCTCTACCAGCAGCTACCTTCATGTCTCCTGCATCCTCTACCAGCAGCTACCTTCATGTCTCCTGCATCCTCTACCAGCAGCTACCTTCATCTCTCCTTCATCCTCTACCAGCAGCTACCTTCATGTCTCCATCCTCTACCAGCAGCTACCTTCATGTCTCCTCATCCTCTACCAGCAGCTACCTTCATGTCTCCTATCCTCTACCAGCAGCTACCTTCATGTCCTACATCCTCTACCAGCAGCTACCTTCATGTCTCCTACATCCTCTACCAGCAGCTACCTTCATGTCTCCTACATCCTCTACCAGCAGCTACCTTCATGTCTCCTACATCCTCTACCAGCAGCTACCTTCATGTCTCCTACATCCTCTACCAGCAGCTACCTTCATGTCTCCTATCCTCTACCAGCAGCTACCTTCATGTCTCCTACATCCTCTACCAGGAGCTACCTTCATGTCTCCTACATCCTCTACCAGCAGCTACCTTCATGTCTCCTGCATCCTCTACCAGCAGCTACCTTCATGTCTCTATCATCCTCTACCAGCAGCTACCTTCATGTCTCCTGCATCCTCTACCAGCAGCTACCTTCATGTCTCCTGCATCCTCTACCAGCAGCTACCTTCATGTCTCCTGCATCCTCTACCAGCAGCTACCTTCATGTCTCCATCATCCTCTACCAGCAGCTACCTTCATGTCTCCTGCATCCTCTACCAGCAGCTACCTTCATGTCTCCATCATCCTCTACCAGCAGCTACCTTCATGTCTCCTGTATCCTCTACCAGCAGCTACCTTCATGTCTCCTGCATCCTCTACCAGCAGCTACCTTCATGTCTCCTGCATCCTCTACCAGCAGCTACCTTCATGTCTCCATCATCCTCTACCAGCAGCTACCTTCATGTCTCCTGCATCCTCTACCAGCAGCTACCTTCATGTCTCCATCATCCTCTACCAGCAGCTACCTTCATGTCTCCTGCATGTCTTCTCTGGTCTTATTTCACTAAACTAAATTATAGTCTCTTTTTTTATCTAACAACACTTGATAGTTTTATTTTGAAATGGAGAACCTTCACTAACACTTGACCTTGAAGCTTTATTTACTTCTTGTGACAGTATTTGATTTACTAAGTTTGTCCAACGTTATTCTGCATTTTAGAGTGATAATCACATTAAAGTGTAGGTTTACTATGCACCATTATATTTTTTAAAGATGGTGAAACAGCGATCTCAGCCCCACTGACCGATGAGGTTAATGCCACTCATCTATTTATCGTGGTTCCCATAAATCAAACACGCTTGGAAACCACTGGTCCATGAGATTATGGTATTTTGGAATGGGCGGGCACTTCCTATTTGGAACGCCAGTGGGGCGGGGTCAATCAGTCCAGTTCTCATATGCAGTCAGTTGGACACGTCCATCATTTAGTCATTGACCTCGCCTGTTCAGATGGTTATCCTTAAATCCCAGCATAAATCCTCCTTTTTTCCTTCCACTTTAAATATGATTCAAGGTGCCAAACATTGACTTGAGATGTTTCTGCACCGCCCACATTTGGACTTCATTTTCTTTCCGAGGTAACCACTCCACAGTTCCTGCAGTCGGACAGCTCCGAAACTTCCCCTCCATCACTAAAGTGACACAACCCTGCGGGGCATACAGCAATCTGAACCCTGAATCCGCCTCGCACAAGCAGCCGCTGAATTACCATAAGCTAAAAAAATCCAATAAAAGAATCACAAGTGGCTTTCCCTCCACGACCCGTAATGGGGCTTTAAGTTAAAAGTATGTGCGCGTGTGAAGGGCTGTCCACGGAGCTGGCTGAGGCGGCGCTTCTCCCTCCCGCTTTGTTGACACAAGATAATTTGGTTTGGACAGCAGATGCTGCCTGCTCCTCTCCTGTGCCCCTATTAGAGGCGGAGAGGTATTGCCTCTGACAGGCGGAGGAATGTGGAAAAGCTCCCCGAGCAGAAACCAGTCTCCAGCTTCTCCTCTCCATTCAGCGGCTCAGTGGGAAGCAGGACAACAGGAGCAAACCACTTTCTCTCACTTTGCATTTTAGTCCCCGTTTTTTCTTTTTTTTTGGAGACACAAAAAGGAGACGGCGAGCGATAACACGCCGTGGCGTCTGCTCTTTCTGCAGTCGGACAAGGGAGACGGCGTAAATAAAACGCTCCTTTTGTACAAAGCGTTTCCTCCGCTGACAGCAAGCACACCGTTAAGGTTCTGCTGCTTCAGCCTGACATTTAACGATTTGGACCCGGACACGTGTCGTGCAAATGCACACCCATCATGCACCTCAACAGTGGGTCTCCTGGGAGTCACAGCTCCTATATCCTTCCTGGCTTTTTAATATTTCATCTCCTGACTGGGAGCCTTATGTTTTATTGAGGCAGTCACTCCCTTCACAGCGAATGTACTACATTATGCAGTATTATTTATGGATGACCACCAATCAATGCATGACCTTACATGTTAACGCTCCCTAAACAAGCCACGGCGCAGAAACTGCTCCTCAGCAGAGAGGCAGATTACACACATCTGGTTAACCCTTGTGCGATCTTAACATCCTGTTTACTCTACTTGTATTATGGGTCAAAAATGACTCGCCTAGAATGAAAAAAAGGAAAAAATGAACCTAGATAATAATATTTCATTTCCGATAACAAAATAGGACGCAGATTTGAGCATCGGCACAGATGATAGATTCTGGTCAGAACTTTTTCTAAACACCTTTAAACTGACAAAAAGTCAAAATTTGCAACTGGAAAAACAAGAAAAATATTCATGTAAGTCAATACAGAAATCTGGCATGTTGGCCCTGTCCTGTGGGGGGCTGGGGGGAGGGGGAGAGTCCCCTATCGGTATGGGACCTTGGAGATTTGACGGGTCGGGGTCTCCGCTGGTGGTTGGCTGCCTCGGCCCTGTCGAGGCCTGACCAGAGCTCTCCCAGGGGCGGGTGTTTTCTATCTGCTACCGTGCGGGTTTGGGGGGTTCTGGCTGCCGCTGCGGTGGCGGCGGGGGTCTTGGTGTGGGGATGACTGGGCACTCTCCCTCCTTCTTTTCACATCCCATCATCCAGTTTAGAAGAACAGAAACACTCACCTTTGCACAAATACTTTGCGTGATTGAATGAAATATTTCAATCTAGTTGGTTTGAAGGCATAAGTATGCATGTGTGAACATTATTTGTATTGTTTACATGTTCGTGGACATTTCTGGAGCCAACAGGTATGTTTCTAACATCTGAGTGTGTGTGTGGACAGGCCCCGCCCTTATTGACTTGTAGTACATCTGAACCTCACTGTAATGAGTATAACCATTCAGAAACTTGTTGCTTTATGCTGCTTCATGGTTTTACCCCCCCCCCTCTCCTATGATCACCCTCCTATCCCCCCCTCTCTAACATCCCTCTCTCTTCTTCTTTCCTTTCCTTTTCTGTCTGGTCCAACACTAAAGATTTTCAAATACGATTAAGATGAATAAAGTTTGGTCTCGATTCCCAGAGGGGTTTATTCACACTTTTTTGTTATGTATATAATTCCACATGTTAATTCATAGTTTTGATGCCTCCGGAGTGATGCATCAATGATCAAGGTGTATATACGTTTGCAGGTTTGTGTAGGTGTATAGATGTTAGTGTGTGGGTGTGTAGGCATATGTTGAGGTGTGTGTTCATGTGTGACCACTCAACATTTTTGGGGGTTCAAATTCTTTTATAATTGATGGGTCAAAATCACCCATAAGATTAGTGGTCTACAGCAATATGAAAACATAAACATAAACAATGTATAACTTTTTCTAATAATGTAGTCCCGTTATGAAAAAGTCATAACATTTCAAGTGGAAACAGGTCAGGTTGAAGTATTGATCAACAGTTGAAGATGATAACCTGTAGGACAACACAAGGGTTAAATGAAGAAGTCACACTTTGCTGCTCTTAATGTTAACTTATGGCATATTTATTTCACTCGGAGCGCCTTTTCTCCTCTGTATCGGCCACGAAGGCGAGCCAGCGAGCTTTCATCTCTGCTGAGGAGACGCTAACCATGGTGGAGGGAATGAAGGAGCTCCAAATAACAGCTCTGGAAAGGTTTCTCTTCACCTTCTGGTGGAGATGGATTTAATGCAAGACGATTTCCACCGCTTCCCTTAAGTGGTGATAGAGCCGGATTACGCGGCTTCTCCTCAGCAGGTGAAGGCACTTTGGGTCTCCATAACTCGGCCCTTGATCACTGTAATCAAACACGGGCTGCATCAGCCTGAAGCTCCTGTAATTATGGAGCTCTGCACAAAGAGGCTGCCTGCACGCTGGAAGACAACCCAATGTTGGAAAGCGCACACAGCTGTGAGCACAGGCGGAGTTTCAGTAAAAGACACTAATGAGTCCAAAGGGACGAGGGGGTGGGGGGGGGCTGAGATCCACTACCTCCAAGCCTCAGCAGGGATGGGAGGGGCTTGTTGCTGAACCAGATAAACAGAAGCGGAGATCTGCTGAAGGAGAAAAGTTGTGGTGATGGTGGTGGGTTACCAGAGTCTGCTGAGGCACTGTTGCCAGGTGTAACCATGGTAACAGTGCTCTTTTAGGCAAATGTCTTGCTTTTATCGACCGTCCAGCAGATGTAAGCTGAGTTTTAAAGGCAATAACCGTAAAAAAAAACATGAGTTCCAGTTCCATAAAAGAACATATTTCTCATATTATTGCACATAAAAAGTTGAGCTGCGACCAGAAGAAACAGAGTTTATGTTTCAGAGGACCTGCAGCTGCTTTGTGGCTTTGATGGATACAAGCTCCGAGAAACTCTACACACCAATTAAAACAGACGAAAGGGCCCATAAAAACCGACGGGTAACTATTTTTCAAATTTGTAAAAATCCGAAAAGTGAACTATTTGATATTTTTTCAAAAGGCAAGCTACAAAAGCAATTTCATTTTTTTATATCAAAATCAACCAAAATAAAAAGTTTATCTATAAATGATTTAATTTTGGTTTATTGGTGAAGTAAAATAAAACAAAGGAAAAAGATTTTAAAAATACAAAAATGATCAAATCCAGTCTCTATGTAAGATATACATTGGATCAAAAAAGTATTTAGTCAGCCAGGAATTGTGCGGATTCTCCCACTTCAAAAGATGAGAGAGGCTTGTAGTTTTCATCATAGGTAAACCTTAACTTTAAAGGACAAAATGAGAAAAAAGGAAAAGAAAATAACATTGTCTGATTTTTAAAGAATTTATTTGCAAATTATGTTGGAAAATATTTGGTCATCTAAAAATGAGCATCACTTCTGTCTCTCACAGACCTGTAACTTCTTCTGTAGAGGATCCTCTGTCCTCCTCTGGTTACCTGTAGTAATGGCTCCTGTTTGAACTGGTTCTCTATAGAAAGACACCTGTCCACAACCTCAAACAGTCACAGTCCAAACTCCACTATGGCCAAGACCAAAGAGCTGTCTAAGGACACCGGAAACACAATTGTTGACCTGAACTAAGCTGGGAAGACTGAACCTGCAACAGGTAAGCAGCTTGGTGTGAAGAAATCAATTATTAGGAAATGGAAGACATACAAGACCACTGATAGTCTCCCTCCATCTGGGGCTCCCCCCAAGATCTCACCGTGTGGGGTCAAAATAATCACAAGAACGGTGAGCAAACATCCCAGAACCACATGGGGACCTAGTGAATGACCTGCAGAGAGCTGGGACCAAAGTAACAAAGGCTACCATAAGTAACACACTACACCACCAGGGACTCAAACCCTGCAGGGCCAGACGTGTCCCCCTGCTAAAGCCAGTACATGTGCAGGCCCGTTGTAGGTACCAAAACTGTTCGGCCTGCAATAGCTGTTCGGGGGTGTCACACTATGGTCACCCCACTTGGACAAACTACGTAGCTTGGACATCTGCTCAGGCTCCACATATTTTCATGTCACGCTTCACGTTTTGTAAGTTCTTTTTACCCCTCATTAGTTGTGTCTGACATTATTCTTTGTAATGTTTATAGAGAGATTTTACCACAACCCACATTGTAAAAAGATCTGTGGCTGTTAGAATGAACCAGCATCTCCACAGAAAGAACCGTGTCTCTGAGCAGAGAAGCTGGAGTCTCGTAGCTTCGTGTTTGCAGGCAGGGAAGGTGCTTTGTTAAGGTGAGCGGTCCAAAGAAGGGTTCGCACCGCAGTCCGTTCGGCTGTTCTGTGGGAGCGAGCTGCAAGAATCAAGAGAACCGTGTCTCCCAGGAGTTTTATCTTCAAGCAGAGGAGCGGCTTTGGGAAGGTGTGTGTGTTAGCGGAGGCGGCTCTTGAATGAACAGTCCTGAGGAACCGTGCAAACCATCATGTGAATTTGTGTTTCCAGTCGGGTCCAGACAAAATAAAGGCTGATGTTTTTCCAGTTTAAGTTCATCCGCGATCAAATGTTCTTCCGTATCCGCCCTGCCAATATTAAAGCACTGGGGGCACAGATTTAAAAAACTATAAGCAAACATGCAATTAATAAGATTCATAACAATAACAAAAGCTCGTTTAGAAGATTATCTCGCTCTATGTCGGAGCTCTGTTTGTTTACAATGAAATAGTATCGTCTTCTATGGTAGTATCGTAATCTGTCCAGACCAATGACTATCTGACACGTCATCGGACCAACGGACAGCCAATCACATAATGTGACGTTATCATTAGTCCCAGGACCCCGAACGGTTATTGCAGGCCTAGCAGTTTAGGTACCTACACCGTCTAACGTTTGCTAGAGAGATTTGGATGATCCAGAAGAGGATTGGGAGAATGTCCTATGGTCAGATGAAACCAGAAAATAACTTTTTAGTAAGAACTCTACTTGTTTTGTTTAGAGGAGAAAGAATGCTAAGCTGCACCCAAAGAACACCACCTCTGCTGTAATGCATGGGGGAGGAAACATCATGCTTTGGGGCTGTTTTTCTGCAAAGGGACCAGGATGACTGATTCCGTGTAAATGAAAGAAAGAATGGGACTGTGTATCGATGGATTCTCCTTCCATCAGCAAGGGCATTGAAGATGAAACGTGTCTTTCAGCATGACAACCATCCCAAACACGTTGCCCGGCTAACAAAGCAGTGGCTTCGTATGAAATATTTAAGGTCCTGGAGTGACCTACCCAGTCTCCACATCTCAACTCTAGAAAATCTTTGGAAGGAGTTTAAAATCTGTGTTGCCCAGCGACAGCCCTAAAACATCACTGCTCTAGAGGAGATCTGCATGGAGGAATGGACCAAAATACTAACAATAGTTTGTGAAAACCTTGTGAAAACAGAAGACAGAAGTAAGACAGAAATTGTTTTTTGGTCTATTGAAAGTTATGTACACTTCATTTATTCAACTGTAGATTATTTATCAACTAACAAGGTTGATGTACTTAAAACAATATTCCCACAAAAACTATTTAAATGAATGTTGAACAACAATAAGACACATTGCGCTGTTCTCCAAGACTACATCAGTGATACTTTTGATCAGAATGCCAACTTTAAAAATTTCTTTTTTTATCTTGGAAACAACAACAAAAAAACCAGTGGACTTACAACCTAAATTTGGAAGCAATGAGGACCTGGAGTGACGGTGTAGCTGGTCGTCACAGACACGGGACGGAAATCTGAACCATTTTTTTCTCAGATTTACACCAAGTTGCAAAAATGGACACCATTGGTGTGTGAATGGGATTGTGATTAAAGCATTAACAAAGCCTTTGAGCAAAAATCTCAACCCCGGCCCATCATCAAAATTAGCACGTACCTAGTACCTAGATAAAATACATTTTGGACGTAGTGAACAACCCCCTCCCCAAAAAATATGACATCACATGTCAGGGATATCCATAGGAAGTTTTGAAACTATTATGGGATGGCTTCAGAACTTACGAATTTTGTGGTAAAGTGGGAAATTTGGCAATTTTTACACATTATGGGAAGAAAAAAAAATGTCTAAGCAAACTAAAGAGCATATTTTACACACACACCCATCAGCTCTAGTCTACAACCAAAAATAAGGCTTTGTTGACCTCTGACCTCGGGTAGCCATCTTCACTATATCCTCAGTAACCTCTACAAATGAAAACTCCTTTTAGTGATTTCGATCTATTGCCTCCTACCTCCTTGAGCATCACAGAGGACCTACTTTGAACTTAGAGTGCAGATTTTTAAGGTGTTAAAGTGGTGTTTCCTCGTTCCTTACACATTTTTTGCTGGAATATTGTAAAATAAATAAATCAATTAATAAATACATGAATCGTTAGCTCAAGTTAAATGAAATGATACATTAGGAGTGTGGGTGTGGTTAAAAAACACCTCAGTTGCTTGGGAAATCCAAAAATGTACTTTTATTGATTTTTCTAGAAATTACATTAACCTGTTTGCCACGCCCAGATGACCAAAACATCAAATGGTTGCTATGGAGATGAAACCAACGGAAGGTTTTTTTCTTTATGAATTCCTCCCATGTGTTGTTCTGAGC
Source organism: Oryzias curvinotus (assembly GCA_023969325.1). Classification (NCBI taxonomy): domain Eukaryota; kingdom Metazoa; phylum Chordata; class Actinopteri; order Beloniformes; family Adrianichthyidae; genus Oryzias; species Oryzias curvinotus. The sequence goes on from CM043728.1 coordinate 19,815,500, forward strand.
AGGGCGGTGGAGGCAAAAGGGGAGTGTGAGGGGTGAGCTGGCCACTCAGCCAGTGAGGGCGGGTCAAAGGGTGTGGCCAGGGCGGGAATGGATAGCACCCGCGGGCCAAACAACGCCACTTGAGGCTTTAATTACTATCAAGTTCTGAAGGTTGTTGAATCGTCTCTGTGCTGCCTTTGTTTGACGAAAAGCCAAATTCAAGACTATTAATCATGATTTTAGACTATCCGTTGGAAAAGTGAAGCTCTGTAAAAGTAAAGGTCAAAAGGATTTTGAACTGAAATAAAATTTCCACTCCTCCCTTTTCAAACCTCTCATCATGCACACCAAACCCATTCACAGCAGTAGCGGCCGCGCTCTCGGCCATGGAAAGACAGGGGCCTGACCCATTCAAGTCTGTTGCCTACTGGGGGTCAGACCAAGGGGTCACAGGTTCCAACAGACGATGCAAAAGGTCAGTCCTGGAAACAAACCTGGATGTTCCCAATGCAGAGCACAGAAACACATTGAAGCGCGGCCCACTCGGACTTGTGAGGGATGAGTTATTCCTGCCCTTCTGTGAAATCTGGGATGTGAGTGGGTGTTTGCTGCATGCCTGCAGGCGTGCTTGTAAGAGTTAGAGTATTCATGAAATGCGTTGGTTCACAATGTGAGCAAAACCAGGAACACACAAGGCATTTGCAGCATTTATAGAGCTTTCTCCGTATAGAATACGATGAACCGATTGAGTGCAATGAAAAAGGATGAATGTGGGAGTCCGTACCAAGGATTAGCTCAATGGGTTTTAAGGTGCTTTTGGACCACAAACCTGCAGAACCACAGAATTCCTGAAGAGGAAGTGGCTATTTCCACTGGATTTAGAAGCAGCTCTGTGGACTGACGCTGTTCATGGACCATGCCTTCATGTTGCGTTTTCACCATCAGCGTCATTTCACGCCACAAACAAAAAGGCCAGTTCCACTTTTGTCCGCTTTCGCTGATTTGCATTGATAGCTAGTGTTGAAGCAAACCTGCAGCCTCTCAATAAAAGGGTTTGAACATGTTTCAGTGCTTGCACTGTAAGAACTGACTGGGAAATATGCTTTTGATTCAAAAAGCAGCAGCCTCCACAAAGGCGATAGGTCCATAGCAACCAGTAAATCACTTTCATGCCTGGGATTTTGAGCTTTTTGTCCGTTTCTCTAAGGAAATATAAAAACTTCCCTGAACAAACAGTGTTTGTTTGCTACGCCATCGATGCTAATGTGATGACCTTTAATGTCATGTGGAAGCTGCATGAAGTTTCAGACAAAAGGATATTTTTTTGTTGTTGAAGACCGCATGTTTGTGAATAGCTATTTATCTTGTATTTCTCTCTCTTTTTTATTTAAAAACAAATGTAGCCTTTTCATTTGTAAGTAATCATAAACATAAAGGTACTATGTTCCACTGACTATAAGCCAAAATCTAAGCCTTAGTCCCCAAAAAAAAAAAGGTCAAACATGTCAAAATCACTCAGTGAACCCATTGAGAGAAAATGTTCATGCACATCTACAGGCAACAGGTCGTAGTGAACACTTCTACAAATGGGAAGTAAGGGTTAACAAGGATAAACGCAGGTAAGTACTTTGTAAGTAAGTAAGTAATTTTTATTTATATAGCACCTTTCACAGAGAGCGACTCCCAAAGTGCTTCACAATGTTAAAACAATATAAAATCAGAAGCGATACCCAATAAAACGCACACAGGCATATAAACAAACAAACAGGCAGAAGTGAACACAAGTAAAAGTCAGCTAAAAGCTTTCCTAAATAAAAAAGTCTTAACTTGAGCTTAAAAACACTCGACTGAGTCAATTCAAAGTCGGGGAGCGACTGCCTGAAAGGCGAGGTCTCCCATAGTTTTAAAATGAGTTTTTGGAACACATAAAAGATTTTTATCAGTGGACCTCAAAGAACGTGCAGGAGTGTAGGGAGTTAAAAGGTCACTAATATAGATCAGGGTTTGTCCGTGCAAGGCTCTAAAAACTAAAATCAAAATCTTAAAATCTATGGAAGGTGTGAAATGTATGCTCCCCCAGGGGATGGATCAGGTCTCACATCCCCATGTGTGCAGAATGGGATGTTACAGATAATGCAGCTTTCCATGTTTTGAAAGGACGCCACCCAAACGTCGCCACCAAATCTGAGTCCCTGATTGGTCAAAGATCCTCTAGTTTAGCTTTTAATGGTCGTGCATTTTCTACTTCGAGCCCGAAAACAGACGTAAAGACTGTGTGAACGTGAGATTTTGAACGCAGAAACGTGTTAACATAGCTTGGTGTGAACCTGTGTGTAATTTGGTGCACATCCTACGGACACTTACGTTTCACGTGCACTCCCCCTGCATGAGGCATTCACGTGCGGTCAGCACTCACACTTTGTTAACGACTAGCGTGCGGCCTAAGTACTGCGTACGACGGCATCACCCATACGCCAGGAGTGCTTGCAGCCTATAGCCTTACGAATACTTCATGATACACAGGTGGTCATACAAGCCTGAAGGGAACTGCAAGACACACCTGCTCCTGTATCCAACCCAAAACCTTTTTGATAAGGTGATTCAGGATTTTTCCTAATGTAACATAATTTTGCACATATTTTTAACTTTTGATACTTGATCAAATTTTGCTATGAAAATTCCTGAAACAGTGTTGTGTCTATTTTACTGATATAGAATTATTTTTTAATCAGATCAATGACTTTTATAAGTAACATAATCTGCATATATTTTGGATACTTCATTGTCATGTTAATTTCTAAAAGTTATTTTTTAAAAATTTTAATTTAAGGAATTCATCTTTGTCATGTGCTTTATTGATATTTCAGGTTTCTTAATTCTGATTCTGATTGTATTGTTTTTGTGTATTATTCTTATTTGATTGCTTGAAATAAACCATTTCAAATCAAAAATAAAGAAAACCCTATACAAGTGCACTAAGGCTTTAGGAGGGTCTGTGGTGGAGGGAGGGTATAATAACACAATCAGCTGTTTGAACGGTCTTCTATCCGTCAAGAGGCCACGCCCACATTTGAATGCACTTTGAACTCAAACACAAAGAGTTCATAAGCCACGCCCTCCACCAATCACCTCAGACCACAAACTGAACTACAGAGGAAGTAGTCCTCAAGGTTGTGAAGATAAAACAACAAACCAACAAACCAACAGCAGCAAATGTTGAATATGGAGACATGCAGGAGCTCAGTTCCTGTCCTCGCTGGCAAAAATGATGTCACTGCCCCCCAACCCCCACCCCCCACCTCAGGAAGTAATCTGGAGCGATCTGTCAGAAAACAGTAATGAGGTCTTAACACTGGAGCCCAGACTCTAACGGCACCTCAGCTGTCCCCTGCTGGGCTCGGGCAGCCGGGGCTCAACTTCTGACCTTTGGAGAGACAAGCCTTTAATCACCCCTCCTCAAACAGGACAAGCCCCCTTTCAGGGCTGGAACCCAGCAGATGTCTCAGTTGGTCAAAGCTAAAGACTGGCTTGTTAAAGGTGACTCTTTAGACCTCAGATTTCCTACGAGAGTGAATACAAACACCAATCCCTTACTCTACAGAGTAAATATGTGAAAGTATAACATGAAATGCGTTAGAAAAAGCTGCGTTTGGCTGTCGAAAGACCTTCAGGAGGAAGCCTGGATTTGAGTCACTGCAGGGTTTTGCTGTTCTTGTGCTGCACAGAGGAGCGCAGGAGGAGGTGGTCATGCCGGATGTACACTCAAAGCCTGGGATTCTTTATGCCGCTGAGCTAAATGCACCGCTCAGGTTCAGAAAAAGATCAAGGTCTGGTTGGGAGAACAGTTTCATGCTTCGAGCGGCCGTGATCTTCCCAAATATAATCAAAGACCACAGTAACAATTTGACCCTAGCTAAAGCGTTTTATCTGAGCAAAAACGAGCACAAAAACACAAGTCGGATTGCAGCTAAAGTGGCGCCTGAAGATTTAGAGGAAGACATCCGCAGAGAACCGTGGTTAAACTGTGCTTTCAGAACGGAGAGTCTAAAATAGGTCCTTTAAAAAAAGAAAAACGGCTTCAGAGTGAAATGAGAGTGATTTCCTATGGAAGTAAAGAAATAGATGGCTTTCAGCATTGAAAGGTTCTCACTTGAAGGTGCTTGTGGCATTAGATGGCGTGAAGCGTGGAGCGAGCAGCCGTCACATCTGAGTCCAGGAGGCTGATCACACCAGGTACACGTCTGAGAAGCTCCACCTCAAGCTGCGGGGGTAAAGAACACAGCAGTTTACCAACCGAGACAGAAGACAGGAAGCTCCTACGGTTTGTCACTAGGGTCTGCACGGGTCTGAACTCAATTCAGTTTATTTTTCCTGCCACAGTTCACCACCTGGAGTCTGCGACCTGAGGCTCTGGAGCCACTTGTCTCTTTTTTTTTTACCCTCCATTGTGGCTCTCTGGTTGAAGAACAAAAAAAAAGTTCTTAATTTTAAAAAGTATCATATTCTTCTGATTACAAGGCAAGTTTGGCCAAACTAGCAGTCAGAGAAATAACTGAAGCATGGTATGTATCCACCCCCCAGGCTCCTGACTACAGTACCCACAATTCTCCAGCAATTCATCAAGCTGTTCATCGATTACCAAAGTCAGAGTGAAACATTTAGAGAGATTTTTTAGACTCGTGTACCACAGAAAATCTATTTGAGTTCAATAAGCACAACTACAATCCCCCCATGAGGTGCACTGGATTATAAATTGCGCCTTAAGTTTCTAAAAATACAGGAACTGTGACTGTAAAGCGCTTTATAACTATACGCCATTTTACCGTTACCAATTTAGTCGCCATTTTCTCACGGCCACAATAGAGCCAGACGTCACTAAGCAGTGACTGATCTAAGTCGGTCAGAGTCATCGTTTCTATGGCAACCCCTCTCGCATTTCCAGTGATGAAAGTCAGGCCAGGAAAAATTCCCTGAACTTTTCTTTGAGCGTTATGGCGGCGCGGAGCGAAATTTTTGAAAAATACTTGGTCTTAGACGCATTCTGGTGCATTCTGGCAGATAGTTATTCACTTCTTAATCAAGAAACTAAGACTAATTGGAGCATCATGATTTGTCATTCAAACCCCTAGTTTGACTAACCAGGACTTGCTGGTCCTGAAAAAGAATTTAGATAATTGCTAAAAGTAACACAATCCTACAATCTAAGCTTTTCCTTAAAGCTGCAAAACATACAGTGGCTAAAATATAGTAACATCAAAGAACACCAGTAACTATGATATTCTATGAAAGTACCTCATTTATTTGAACGATTTCTGCTTTAGAAATACTGTTTTCTCAAACTATAATTATATCAAAATATGGGATCTGCTTTAAACTATCTTTCTATAACATAATACATAAATTCCTTAACACCAATACTTAGTAATCTGGGAAATATCAAAACATACAAACAAAATTAAACATTGTTAACATTCTTTTTTAAGGGAGTGTGGGTCCAAACCACCAAATACTTATAATTATAATTAATGTCAATAATATGTTTTTGAGCAAAACTGAACTAAATAATTGGTAATTAGGAATAAATACAAATAAATTAGATAAAGAAATGTATTCAGATGTTTCAGTTTTGATCAATGTGGTCTGTTATTCTGCAGTCAGATCAAGAAAATCTACAAGGGGGGTTTCAAACAATGTATAAGCATGTTTCATACCATGGTCCGGTGGAATACTCGATTCTGATTGGCTGCTGGGTGTGCATTAAAACCTGATTCCGGTCACCTAGTTTAACTTATTGTATCACTGCGCTGGCTTCTTTAAAACCTTTTGCTTCACCATTTGGACAAAAACAAGCAGTAAGAGGTGAACTTTCTCTCTGAACTGATGCTTTATTCAACCCATCGGGACGATCAGCATCTATATATGTATCGCTGAATCTTGACTGCAGCGGTGATGCTGCGCGACGGACTATGTGTTACGTGATGCGTCGCGATATAGTCCGCTTTTTGTGAGAAAAGCAATACAAATCGGGAAAAAAAATTAAGGACTAAAAACTGGTTGATATGTATTGCTTTTGTAAGTGACCGTGGTATAAGCGGGTTAATGGCCTCAGTGTGCGTTATTACTTTAACGCACTTCGCGGAGGCAACCGTCCGACGTGAAAAAAGTAATAATAACGCACACTTCGTCAGCCATTACCCTAATCTCTGCATAATTTCCACCGTAACTAATTGTATTAGAACGGAGAGTGAAATTCTGAACAACAGTTGTACTCACCTCCAACATATTTGTCTTGTGAACGTACGTTGAAAAGAAATCGCCATATTTATCTTTTTCCTCCAGCCAAGACCACTCAAATTTGTCTTTATCTTCTTCTCACAACTGAGGTCGTGACCAAGCTCAATAATGACGATGCCCACCATTATTTTAACACAAATTTAATCGCACACTCTTCAGATTTGTTTGTGAAAGTTTAGCGTGGGTCCGCTGACCACGTGGTACAGACGGAGCCAATTAGAGCCGTCGACGCATCCAAAAGCAACTAAAACGTCCCGTCATTGGTCAATTCGGCCAGGAAGACAAGACAGCCGGGCCCATAGAGAAAGCGATCCACGGAGAAATATAGAAAATAAGTGAAAATTCGCAAATTTCAGATATTTTTTTCATCCGGAAAGCGATCAGGTCTTTATTTCCCGGAAAATACGATCGGTTTGCTCAAAAACCCGGATTTCCGGGAATTCCCGGAAGACTTTCATCACTGCATTTCATAAGTGAGCTTGTTGGAAGTCCACTCGAAAGCGGGCTACAAAAAATATTTCAAATGTTTTAAACGCTGGACGTGGGATTCAGCAGCGCCTACTTATGTTAAGGCATCTGACTGGTTCGTTTATGATTCTGAATAACACAAACTCAGAATTATTAAGAATGGTAACAAAAAGGTATCAGTGCCAGAATGTTTATTCTGACCAATAGAATGACTGAGTAACAGCTTTTGTTTTGTTTCTTAACAGACGTCTGTGGGATTTTGGCTTCTTGGAGTCAGCTGGTACTTCCTGTTTGGAACGCCAGGGGGAGGGGCCACTACTTCCAGGTCAATGGGCGGGCCTCATGATCAGAGGTGGTCGACTGTCTGACTTTTATTATTTTCGTAGCTCCTGATTGACTACTGACATTTCAAAGTTACGGTAGGGTGCTTGATTAATCTCAAGATTCTGCGCTGACATCCGCAGGGCAGATGTAACGTCCTCAGAATGAAAGAACAAAATCATCATGATTTTTTAAATTTGTACAAATTTTGCCAGTCTTTACAGACAACCTAGACGACAAATGTTGGACAGTTTGCGAACAATTTATGAAAAAATGTCAGCATGTATGGAGTTTGTCGTTTTGCTTCTTCTCTGGAGACTTTGGGTCCAGAGTTCTAACTGAGTTTCCTGCAGCAGCTAACCGGAACCCTGCATGGCTTTCTCTGCCACAGCCATGCAGCAGAAAGCCCTCCGTTCTCCTGGAGCTTCCAGCATTTTCTGTTTATCAATGACTACTTTAAACCTCAGCATGAAGTCTGTTCCTAACAGCTCTGCATTTTTCCCACAAGCCCTAAATATCTCGTTTGCAAAATGAATTCTGCTAAACGAGCGTCATCAATTAGGAACATTTGGATCCAATAGATGGGGGGGGGGGGGGGGGGGGGGCGTCAGAATAAACAAGCATCTGTTGCATGGTTCATCTCTTTCAATTCTTTGAAATTCCTTGCGGGGAAATTTCTGCAGTAAAAGAAGTAAATAACCAGGAGGCTGAAGTGACGGACAAACGGGTTGATGAAACTTTTTTACAGAAGGGTTATCGGCTTTGGAAAACGTTGGAAGGCGTGTAAAATTTGCTGCTCTGAGGTTTAACCCGTGCAGCCGGACGGCGAATGGAAGCTTTGGAGAAAGCTAGCGGCCCGGCAGAATGTAAGGCTGAGCTCATTAGGACTGGCCCGACATCACAGACGCACAGAACAATCCAGCAGTTTTCTCCCATTAAACGAGCAGACAGAACTGCAGCATGGAGACAATGCAGGGCGAGGAGGAGGAGAGCAAGGGCTACGAGTTGGCAGAAGAGGAAGGATCAGACTGGAGTGGTGAGGAAGCAGTGGAGGAAATGACAGACAGAGATGGAGTGAAAGACAGAGAGAAAGATGGAGACGGAGAGATGGAAACAATGAGGGGAGAGACAAAGCAGGTGGCCTTGGTAATTGCCTGGGGAATATAATGAATGAGCCACAGTGCGTCTGACAGAATAGGAAATCGTCTCTATCTTCTCATTCCCCCCTCGCTCTCTCCTTCCCGCTCTCATTATCGCTCGCCCTCTCTCCTTCCACACCCCCCCATCCATCTTCTGCACCCTCTTTCAACATAACCCTGCTTTTCATGCTCGCCAGTTTTAAATCTTTTTTTTTTCTCAAAACACACTGAAACAACAAATTTCCAGCAGCTTTTGTGCGTCGTTCTTCTTTTTTTTTTAATTTATTTTTTATTAAAGTTGGACTGTGTTCAAGAACGCACTAAGCTGGGATTCTTGAACACGCCTCTAGCATACGGTGTTCACACTGGACTGGAGCTACCTGACACTAGAGCATGTCCTCACAAATGGAAGAGGCTTGGTGTTAAATGTCCTGACTCTAGCTCCAGGCCTTTTCTTTCACAGCTCTATTCAGATTTATCACAGGCTTGGTGTCAGCGAATTCCGGCCAGATACAAACTTTAATGATTCATTTCTCCTGAATGATCAATTTTAGAAATGTTGGCACTCTGTGGATTGAAAAAGATGTCATTCATATGTCACTACCTAGTCTGAGCCCCCGATTGGTCACATATTGCACATTGACTTAAAAATGCGTTGATGCGTGAATGGGAGAGTCTTAAGCCCAAAACGTGCATTTACATCCACTTTTCTTAGAAGAGGAGACACACTGCAGAAGGAACTCAGCCTTCATGCCACGTTTGTCGCCTCTGTCAACGCAACCAAAGCTTTACGCAGGAGTCCCATTTCCGGCCCGTCAACGCGTCAATTTCACTGTGAAAAGACGGAAAAGCAGCAAAAAAAAAACTTCCATTGTACTTTTAAAATAACACTTCATAAGATTTTGTGATTAAATGGTAAATGGCGTATACTTACATAGCGCCTTTCTTCCTACAAGGACAAAGCATTTTACAGTCACAGTCACATTCCCCCATGCACACACACATTCACACACTGGTGGCGGCTCCGCTGCCAAACACTGGCGCCAACCTCCCACCAGAGGCAAGGTGGAGTTCAGTGTCTTGCCCAAGGGCACTTCGACTCATGGGCGTGCAAGGCGGGAATCGAACCTGCACTCTTACGATCATGGGATGACCGCCCTACCACTGCACCACGGCCTTACACACGGCAACACCGCTGATAAGATTGTGTCTATATTTGTACATAAATGCAACATCATTTATGACACAAAACATCCACTGTTACAAGGACTCAGTGAGGAGAGAGGGGGCACGGGGCCTAACTGCTGATGTTTTGGATGTGTGTGTGTGTGTGTGTGTGGGGGGGGGGGGGTTGGAGACTATAATGATAGCTTGTTTGGTGTGAATGCAGTGTTACAGTAATTGAAAGATCATTAATCCTGGCGATACTAATCCCGTATTATAGGGCCAATCTGTCACTATAAGGGCTACTTGATTGTTCTTCTTGGCCTACCTACCACTGGTGACCTAGATTGAAAAGGTTCCTCCATCTAGAGGGGTACAGAGTCTGGAGTACTGCTTTACTGTCTTTAGATTGACAAATTCCATAGTGTGGCCATTTACCAACAACCCTTTGTTTTCTCTAACAAGCACCGACTCCAATGTTTCCTTACTGAAAGTTCCTCTTACTGGCAAACCAAAAGTCGTAACTTCACACAGAATCAAGCTCAACCATTTCTTCAAAGAGCAGAGTTCTTCTGTTCTCCAACAGAGAACAGTGGGATGAGAGTGGAGACAGACAAGGCCAAAAACAGACTCTGTCTTTGCTTTAGGTTTCCAACCGTAATAGTGAGATTGGCGATGCACTTTGATTTGGGATCCAGGCTATCCAAAGCTTGTACCGATTTCAACTGCCGCCTCATAATCCCCACAGAGTGACAAGCAGCCCAACACAAAAGCTCGCATCTCCAGCATAAAGTATTTACAAACCCAATTTTTTTTAATGCATTTCTGAGTTTCTGAGAGAATATTTGATTCTGTACAGTTTTCCTACATCAAACCTCCTGTCAGAAACCGTCCATGGGGAGGGGGGGTTTAATAGATGTGCCACAGATCTCCTTGCTCCATCACTTGTGTGCTGTAAACAGGATGTGTAGGACATCTTATGTAAATGCTGGTGGAATGTTCCGGGCCAGCTCGGTTCTCTTACATTTGGCCTCCTGTCAGCAGCCACAGCTTTGTGAGAAAGTGAAGGGGTGGCAGGGTGTCTGCAGCCAAGGTAGATCCAGAATGGAAATCAAGATAAATGGGGAGGGAGGAAGGATGGGGGAACATGTGGGTGAGATACCAAGAATGGGGGAGGAGGTGGTGGCGAAGGCGGAGACAGATAGTGTCACGTCTACCATTCAGGGCCATTGGATGAGACGTCTCAACCGTCTGAAAAGAGGAAGACGGGAAGTGTAGAGAGTGAAAGACCCCTTTCATCACCACGACTTGTGCCACAGAGCCCTCCCGTCGCCTCCTCCTCCCCCTTCGTTCTTCCTCTTCCTCAGCCCCCTTCACCTCCCGCACGCAAAGATAAAACAGATTCAGTCTCAAACAAGCAGGGGGGGGATAAAGGAAGAGTTCAATCACGTTCTTCTCGGTATCAAAGAGACGATTCAGGTGGGGCTTTGAGCGGAACTTTCTCCTGGTTATGAAAACAAAAACTACCATTAATGACAGAGAAGAAAAGATACAGTTTTCCATAAACTCTGAGTATAAAAGTTACTGAAATGTAGCAAATGATTAACAATAGTTTGACTTAACAGAAGATCCAATGTTCCACGCTTAAGGAGAAGGTGTTTCCAAACTATGACCATGCCACATTCAACCCACCTTTGAGGGTTTATCAGAAAGACTGAGCTTCATATAAACTAAACAAAGGTGTACATAAATAAATGTCAAGGATAAATACATTTTGGGGAGAAAATGACAAAAATCGAAATCTAAATCAGTTGTTTACATTCAAATGTGTTTACTGTAATGGGTTTAGAATGCAAACCCTGTAAGTTTCTAGACATACGTGATCTTTCTCTGGACTAATAAGACCTGTTGCACGTGTTTATGCTGAAATTTGATTTACCAAAGATGTGTTTTTTTTATTATTTTTAAACAAAACTCGTGGTGCTTTAGTGTCAGAGTAAAGAGTGATAAAAGGAAATAAATGTAAAAATGTCGTTTCTCCTCAGACATTTCTGTTTTCCATAAACATGTACGAGTTTGAAGTGAAATGGATTTGGACAGGCGTCCCTCTCAGGAGAAACAGCCACCATGTCATGATCAGGAAGAGTATTTCCCCTGTGCGGAGATTAAATCCAGGCATCCAGAGTGCAGCCAGCAAATCAGCACAGGCTGGCAGGCAGAGTAACGGCCAGCTGAGGTCGCCTCTGCAGCTCGCTGATGTGTTTGCTCCGCGGCGAGCGGTCAGACTTTGAGCTTTTAGGAGCCGGTTATTCTCACAGCAAGCTGAAGCAGCGCTTGTGGAGAGATGAACCTAGCGGTTAAGTCAAAGAAGGGAAACAGACCCGGTGATTTAGGCGGCTGTGATTATGGTTTATCGCAGAGCAGCAGCCGCTGGTGTGTGTGTGTGTGTGTAGGTCAGTTTTACGCTCGTGTGTGTTTTGGTGCACAGACGGTGCAGTCTGAGGCGAAACAAAAATCCCCTTTGAATGGATCCAGAGTGTCAGTCAATGGGTTTGGTCATTTGTACAAGCAGAACCTGGAACACAAAAACTGACCCCCATCGTGGAACAAAAATGGATGAAGCTGTTGAAGCTCATCCTGTTTGGAAATAAAATCCACATTGACACAGAAACCGGTACAAAGGATTCAAGTTTGAAAGCAGCCACAGCTTATTCTACAACGTTCTTACTCTTTAACAGGTTTACACACGTTAGTGATTTTATATTCCTCTTTTTGATGACTAATGTTTATAACTGTATTCTTCGGAATAAGGTCCTTTTTTTCATTGTTTGACTACGGGTGTGACTTTTACTTCATAGTAACTTTTTTCTTTCTTTCTTTCTTTATTCTGCATTTTTTGGCTCCTGCGACTTATACTCCAGTGCATCCTATACTCCGGAAAATACGGTAGTTGTGAATGAGCTTTGTGTATAAATGATGGGCAGACCACAGAACAGTTTCTGAAACCGTTAGAATGATTGAGGAAGGTTGAAGTAAACTGACAGCTGCAGTGCTCTTCATGTCTTCCAACGGTCAAAATGACCAATACTTTCATCTTTTCATTTTTGGGGAATGTGAAGGATTTTAGAGAAATGTTGCTGTTTTATCTAAACAGCAACATTTTTATTGAAATGTAAATATGCAGGTAATACAGCACTACACTCTACATGTTTGTCTTAATAATTTAATTTAAAGATAATCTTCGTCCTAAAATGAGACGGTGTTCTTTTGATTGACAGCTGCCATTGAGTTCAGTACATCAAGAGCTTAACACCGGTCTAATGTGATTTGTTTTTCTGTCAAGGACAGACCTTGTAGGACGTGTGTGTTCCTACCTAACCACTTGTGCTTTTTTTTAAATTACATTTGGTAGGAAACTGAATTTAAAAGGACAAGAAGAAAAGCGTCACGGGTCTTTGGTTCTTCATGATGCTTTCCACAGAAATGGAAAATTTACACGAGTTCACAGTTACAACAGAATGTTTACATCTACCAGTCAGTATGTTTGAAAGTCTAACGAGAAATGCATATAAACAAAACATAGGAGAATAATCAAAGAAACAAAATGTTGACTGCTTTTAAAATCAGTGATCTCCAACTCTCGGGGCGCAGACGGGCTACGTTCCATAGAGCACGGAAGAAGAACTTTCCACTTCAAAATAAAAGAAAACTGGATTAAAACAGATGAAAAACCACAAGTCTCTAATCCAAAGATGGATTTATTGTGACAGTTGTTCCCACAGACCATCATGAATGTTCAGCAACCGGGAAAAGAATACGTTATAGTCAAATATTTCACACGGACGTGACTGCAGAGAGGCGTAGTGCTGGAAGTGTGATTAAAAGCATGGACTTCAGAATTGCCAATAAGACCCTCCAAGCCTCTCTGTCGCTACAACCATAGTAAAAAACAAAGAAATGGTACAAACAGTCCCCGGGCGGGGGAACACGCCAATCACTGGTGCGTTTTAAGTGCCATCAGATCAGAGTTATCCCATTACTATGAACCTGTTCTCTAAAGGGAACACAGGAACTACAGAGATCTATGAAAAACATTTAAAATCGAGGAAGAGTCTGGTCATAATGATGAAGAAATTTGGTAATAGAATTTCCGTTCAACAGATATTCAGTTGATTTTTCTGACAAATCCTGCATTTTGTGGTATGAGCACCAAGTTTGGCATGGATGTACCTTTGGATCCCCTCTTTCAGAAAATAACTTTAAACACAAGAAAAATCCTAAAATGGTGGCCATTTTTAAAGATGGCGTCCATATAATCAATTGTTACTAAATAAGTCATCTCAACAATTTGGGCTGTTAATGCTTATAATGGGTGTGACACAGCCTCACCTGCAAAATTTAGCTTAAACAATACATAAAATAGAAATGAAATAAAAAGTAAAATCAAATACATTTTTAGACATGTCTATTCTGTGATAAGTTTCTTTCTGTGAGGATTTTAAAATTCCTTTGGTAACAAAGTAGCAAATTTCCTGTTCAAACATGCGAGAAAATGGCAGGGGGGGCACCAGCTTCCTGTGCCTGCCCTGCACCCACACTGACTGAGCTGCAGCTTAAGAAAGCGCTTTACTGTTTTGGTCCTTTTCCATCATAAAAGACACTTTATTTTTAATTATTTCATTTGCTCATTTCTAGGGGGGGGGTAACAGTTTTGGTTCAGTTCACTTCTGTTCTGTTTCGGTATGTTTTTTTCTTTTTTTCCCCGCACGTGCATGGTAAAGACCCAGCTGCTTTGTCACTCGTAGCGAGGAAACGAGAGCCGAGCTGCTACTGAACTAGCTGCTAAGACTGTCCTTGCTCCATACTCCACTCGCCCAAAGAGAGAGAGAGGGGCTATAGGCGGGGCTAGCCCCCAGGTCGCCACGGTATTAACTTTGCGCCGAGGCGGAAGTAATGTTAGCTGTGAGTTTCCTCCGAGACCCTATTAGGTGACGGCATGTCAACATGTGGCTAATGCAGACGCCAGGCACAGAGATGAAAAGACCATTGGATGAGTGGAATGCTGAGTGTTGACATTGTTACACAAAGATAGCGTATGCCACAGTAACACATCTAATCTGTTAAACTTAAAACAGCATCACCGACTGGAACAATCGGGTCTACGAGACAGAAAATGTGCAAATTCAAATGTTTTTTTTTCCAGGCCAGTGTTAAGTATCCAAAGTTTTGAGTTCCTGACAGCTAATAGTCATTTTATAAAGCAGATCCCCTACATGGGTCAATTTTATTTATTGTTATGTAAAACCAATAAATGCATTTTGTAAGTAAATTTTCTCTGCCTTAGTTTTTTGCACGAAAAAAAAATACTGAAAAAAGACAGACAGACAGACAGACAGACAGACAGACAGACAGACAGACAGACAGACAGACAAAAACTTTATTAATCTTGCAAGGGAGAAATTCAGGAGTCTGGCAGCAGAGGCACACAATTAATAACAATAAAATAATAGTTCATAAAATAGCAGTTCATATCAGGCAGATTTGTTAAACAGCAGTACAGAACCGAGCTCTATGAAATTCTGAACTGAACCGAACTGAGATTTTAGCGTTTCGTTACACCCCTACTGATTACTGTCCCATTGTGACCCGTACTGCCTCCTTTACCCGGAGAAAGTGACACAGTGGCTAAAGAACAATAGAATTGGTGGTAACAAATCAAATGCAGCCGTACTGTTATTCTTCAATATTGTTTAACATCACTTTCTAAATGGAGGACTTTGTGTCTAAACTCAGGAATTTATGGAGAAGAAGGAACGGCGCAAGAACTTCCTTTATAAACAAAATTAAGTCAATAACAACATTTTTGATCTTTTTTTTTTTGATAGAGTTTGTAAATGGAAGAAAGATGTTAAAATGATATTTTAAACAACACACTTGAACTGTTGAATAATCTACTCTGTAGGGCTCATTGGTTTGTAAATCTGACTGACATTAGTGCCTCACTGCACGTCACTACCGGTACACAAAATCCTGTTCAGAGGTACCAGACGGAAACTTAATTCATTTTTTTCTGAAATGGAGAATCCCATATTACAATGCATGCCAAATTTGGTGCATGTATCACATAATTTACGATTCCTTTACTAACCAGCTCCGTTAATTTAAAGGCACAAATATTGTACATTTGCTAGTAAGAGCTGTAAACTCTTAACAAATACTAAAAAAAAGCTTTAATTTTAACTTTATTTAATTACTATTTTCCACATTTAGTTTGAATTGTTAACAGCTTTTCTTTCCGGATTTTCCCAGCATTTTCCCAAAGCTTAAGTGAGTGCAAGTGAGACAGGCAGGAAAATACAGAAGCTGTCCCCCCCCTTCAGACGGAGACCATGCGCCTGTCCTGCTCCCCCCAGACAGGTAGAAGGATTTAATCTCCCGTAAGGAAAAAGCTGGAGTTGCAGTGCATTACCTAACTATTACAAAGTCAGCCCCCTGCCAGCGCTCAGCCAAACTCACAAGCCAAAAATATTCCAGATAAAGTGGGGATGGCTGGGGGGTGCCCAACAAAAGGGAACACTTTGCTTGCAAACCAAAATGCTTGTTATTTATTGAATTAAAAAGAGGGGACCTTAACCCTCGTGTCCCGCTGTTCCCTCCAGCGACCTGGAAGATTTGATATCCAGCATGGAGGGACTCTTCTTGAAGTTCCGACTCCTGCTGAAAACTGAACCTCTAGTATTCAAATCTTTAAATGCAACAGATTGCAGGGACTTACAGGGGAGGGTGCAGCTGTTCTGACATGATAATAGCAAAGCGCTCTTAAAGAAAAAAGAAAGTTAAGCCATATATATTCTAGGCCATCACTTTAGAAACAAGCTGCAATAGTAAGAAACTGATGAAAGTAACCACAAATTGCAAAATAACAAAATGTAAAAAAGTTTAAAATAATTGAGTTCTATAATAATACAGCCCAAAATCCAACAATTACTTCTGTGGAGTTCATGGAGGAGTTTGTCAAAAGGTTGAGTGAAATTCAGATTAAATGGAGACTCGGACCTGCTGCTATTTTTATTCGACTTCAATGGAGGCGAGCAGACGCAGAACCCAAATGCATGTGCATGGGCGGAGCTACAGAGAGAGGGGACGAAGCTTTTTTGATTGCACGCCCCCCCCCAATTTTTAAGTCAGTATCTTTGATTTAAAAAGAAAAATAAATCTACATTACAACTGCTTTAAACTTTAAAAGAACAAAAGCAATACATCTTGAGCCCCTGGCATAGTAAAAAAAACAAACACTGGGAACACTTTGAAAATGGATCAGAGGAGGATCAGAGTGGGACTTTAAAATATTACATTTACTGTGATGCATCTATGATTTAAGAAAATTGTTAAATGGAACTTATCAAACCAAAGACAAGCAGTGACCAGTTTTAGTTTACAGGTGTGGATGTGGTGCCAGAACCCTTTAACTCTGGTTTATGCTTATTCCAAGTTTTCCTACTGCACTCTAAAAAGAGTTTTTGGGCTGTAGTTGGAAAGATGATTTTTTTTTGACATTGTTCTAACTTAATTATTTAGTTTGGTGAAAATAAATCTTTTTTTTGAGTTCATTGAACCTAAAAATAACCTGTAGTTGTCTGACAGTTATTTTACTTTCAATTAACTCAAATCAATTTAGTTGGTGTAACTTTGGTGTGAAGCTGTCAATGTGTCATGACGTCATAACGTAAGGCAGCACAAGGAATTATGGGATACCATTTTCTTTGCCTGTCTGGGCAGATTGGGGTTTAAGTGAGTTTTTGTCCATGGGTTTTGTTGTTTAGCTGTTTTACTCTGTTTTAATTAGTAATTTAACCTGTTATGTGTATTTCTTTCTGCACCATGAGTTCGAGTTTGGGAGAGGATGATGACCAACCAACCACCTTGTGTGGAAAAACACTAAGTTCCAATATTAAAGACGGAGTTCAAGACATCCAAGTTCCTGCCTTGTAGGGCAAAACATTGCTGGGTCATTCGTGTATTTGATATGGAAATTACAAGCGTTATTGGCCTAGACTTAAACATATTTAAAATCACAGTGAAAAAAATGAAAAGACAAAAACCAAGGCCAGAAATATATTGTATTGAGTAGGATAAATGTATGATATTAAGTTAGATCAGTGTTTTTCAACCAGTGTGCCGCGGCACACTAGTGTGCCGTGGGAGATGGTCAAGTGTGCCGTGAGACATTGCCCTCATTAACTGATCTAACAACATTTCCCATCTCCAGGATATCAGCTCTTTGTTCATCCAAACAGGCCCCTGATAAAACACTGAGGAGTTGGGAATATAAAAGATCGTAAAATAATTTTTTCTTTGCGTTTATTTTATTTCATTAAAGACATTTTGATAAGATTGACGCTACCGCGATTTAGCTGCAGCTTCGACTGTATTTTGGAAAAGTCCCGCCCCTTTAACTGTCTCCACCAATCATTCTTGGGGGGCTTAATCACATGTCATCAGTCTGACCAATCAGAAGTGGCTAAAGTCTTCACTTCCTTGTCCCGATTTAGCTCATAAAGTCTCTCAGTTCTAACAAAATACCAGCTAAAGCTCGTCTTTAGCGGTGTAGCTTTCCACAGAATCCGGTGTCAGACCGTGGAACAAGTGAACAAAACAACGAAGCTCTGAAAAGCGATCTCTGGCCGTTTTATGCACTACATCTCCCATGATGCATTGGGTTGTGAGCGTGACAGCGCACAAGGAGATCTGTTGTTAAACGTCTTGAAATCAACGAACACACTTCAAACTGTTTTTAAATCTTCTAATTTAACTTTTGTTGCATCTTTTAGAAAAAAAAACAGCTGCAGTTTCCAGCTTTTTCTGCAACAATTATCTCAAAAATGCACGTGAAATTGAGGAGGGGCTGTAGATCAATACAGACTGAGTTTCTCCTTTTTTTGTTTAGTTTTTGGATACTGGTGTGCCGCGGGATTTTTTTTAAGGTTAAAGTGTGCCGTGGCTCAGAAAAGGTAGAAAAACACTGAGTTAGATAAATGTGTTAATTTGAGTATATATTTTTTTGTATAGACAAAAAATAATTTAAGTTAGATCAACATATTAAATTGAGTTGGATAGCGTGATGGATGCACTCAGGAATACCCATTAGGTCTCATCAGAACATTTCATTTGATTTTCAAAACCCGAAATAAAATAGTAAGCATGATAAACACACAGTGACAAAGTTATAAAAAACGGAGAAGAAAATTTTAATTCTTACCCTGAAACCTACAATATTTTATACACGGGTTTTAACATATTCAACATTTAAAAATTATTTACATAGATGCAAAAGAACCAAAGTAAAAAAAAAAAAAGTAAGTTCCCAAAACAAGATCATACTTTCCCGTTAGGCCTCTCATTTCACACGGTTCCAAATGCTCCAGTTTGTATTTCTTTGACATTGTGTAGCATTTGTACTCATTTAGATTCTTTTCTCTATGTCCTTGTTATTCCACAACCTCTGCCTGCTGACAGAAATGCTCCTCTGTGAAACAATCAACCATTTCCCAAAATGCCTTTATCTGTAGCCCCTCCCTCCTTGTGACCCTCTCAGACTTCAATATGTTGCTTCTTGCCCAAAAAACAAAAAGGTGAATTATTGCTTTTCCTTAGTTTTTGTAATTTGTTTATTTCAAGCAATCAACTGCGTAAAGGAAGTGGGAAGAAGTAAATGTATTTAATACCATCCCTTAGTTTACTCCCAAAAAATGTTAGTATTGTGTGCATTACATTGCCTTTTCTTATTACAAAAATTAAAGTACACAAAGGATGCAGAGCCTCAGCTTCATCAAAGACTTATTAGGCTCTTCTGTAGGCCTTCCACATCATTTCTTTGCAGTGTGTACTCGTGGTCTTTGCATTATCAGTCAGCACTAAAGTGTGCTCATTAGAAGTGCCATTACTGTCTTCTAATAAGCGAAGCCACAGCGAGGCGTGTTGACGCAGTGTTTGATTATCTCCACTCCGCCTCGCTGGCTCCGCCCCTGCACATCCAGATCCGCTCCCTCTGATCCATCCACACAGTCACATGACTAATGAGCCAGTCTGCAGACGGGAGAAACCAACCCCCAGCTGAGGAAGAGGGCTTCAAAGAGCCCCTTCCTCCGGAAAGAGGATGACCAGTTTATTTAAAGCTAAATCATCTATTATATTTTATGATGGATTTCATGCTCTTATGCAATTACCATAATGAAGCCCATTGAGACGACTATTGCTGTGATATTGGGCTATATAAACAAAATTGAATTGAATTCATTTGTGATGTTGCCAGGTTGGGTGCTGACTGTCGAATACAGTTACAGTAGATGGACCTTCTGTTTGGCTGGGTGTTTGGCTCTTTGCCGTAGATAGTCTGAGGGAAATTAAGATGTTTGTAGGCCAAGAATGAAAAGCTTAAATATGAAATATTTGTAGTTTATGAGCGTAAAATCTTAACAACATAATTATTTAAAATGTCTGAGAAATTTGACCCATTATAGTATCATAGAAAATAACCTAGAAACATCTCGGACCAGGCAGGTCGGGCATAGAATCTTTGTTTTCCTGAAGGGGGCAGTAGAGAAGGTTTGCAGGTAAAGAGTTGTTGAGGAAGAGTCTGTATTCCCAGCTGGAAGTAAGAAGTTTGTCCAAATTGTAGTTTTCTCATAGCCGAGTTTGTAGTCAAACAGGGAGAGCTGTAGATGCGATGGATTGGCAAAGGATGAAACCCAGGAGCAGGAAGGACACAGCGCAGATTCTCAAATTGGTAGAGGTTTTAATGCCATGAACGAACAAACCAAAAACTAGAAAAGGCTCAAAGACGCTCCGATACAGAACACAGAAAAGCCAGTTCTTATATAGGAGCTTCATGAGGATAGGAATCAGCTGTGACTCTCACAGGAGACCACAGAGGAGGGGAGGACCTCCAGGAGAAATCCCATCCTGTCAGACTAATCAAACATTTCATGACAGTAGATGGTAAAGATGTTGGATGGACAGCATGGGAACATGACTTTTACTGAATCCATTTACAGGGGCTTGGTTGAGGACGGAAACTTGTTTGCCAACAGGGAGACTGTGTGAGGCACAGACGGAGCGGAGTCAGAAACACAACTTTTATCACCAAAACTAGTAAACTAAACTACCATGAACTAGCAAAGAGGGATGGAATTGTGATTGTGGGGAGGCAAGTGTACACAACAGGTATGCAACCCTTTAGAAGTAATTTTGTGAAGAAGTTGAAGTTTATCAGAGAAAAGACAAAAAAAGATCTCCCCACTTTACTTTAGCCAAGTTGAAGTTAAGAAAAAAGTTACAGTAATTTGGACAGCTGAGTCTACTGCGACGCAAAGCAAAGAATTGTTAGTAGAGTTCAGATTGGTTTTCTGAAAGGTTGGTTTGGTTTTGCTTGGTTTTCTAATCGGGTTTTCTAATCCCACTGTGGTTCTCGTACTGATGTTCTTTTCCATTTTTATGGACAGCGTAGCAATGAGTTTGGATTTACTGCATTACAAAACATTTCCAGAAACAATCCAAGACAGGACAATCCCAGATTGCCATAGGCACGACAATGGAACGTTTCATTTTCTTGAGGTGGCTGTATAAGCCTCAAGGGAACTGTAAGAGACAACTGTGAACACCTTAAGAGGCGGCTGCTCCTCTCTATGACCATTGACGGGTCTGCATTACCCCAAAACCAGCAGCACCCGTACAGGGATTGCTGCATGTGACTAAGCTTAAGGACATTTCTAGGATGCCAATCTCTTACAAGGCAACAACAATCCTAACTCGCAGGACTCAAGTGACAAAACTTTCAGTTCAAGTCGGAGAAATATTTACAGGAACCCCTGCTATTCGCAGAAGTCTTGATTTAGCAGTCATTTGAAAAACCGTTTAGACAAGAGACCATGTTGGACTGAGGAATCTCTATTACGCTTGAACAAATTAAATGGCACGTTTGCCTGCTTGGGCATATTTAAACATTTAGAGTTCATTTGTAGCTGCCCCTACAGCCTCTGCGGATGAAGATAGCAGAGTGACAGGTTGGCCTCGGAGACAGGAAGGAAGCAGGTTAAGATGGAGATCAGGCTTCTATAAATCTCATTTCTGCTGCTGATTTATCAGCTCACCTTGGTCGCTGTCAGCCACGTCCAGGTGTGACCAGCATGGCAAAGGGCTAACTCATTAGCCTGCCTCATCACAGTAGGAGCTTTCTGCTTGTAGACAGCGGTACGCACGCCGTCTTCCTTCTGTCTCATCATCGTCATCCTCTTAGCCAATTTCCCCTTTCCCTAATCAATGGAACACCAGCGTTCCACCTTTCCTCGTAGTCTTCCATTCATGATTGTGTTTTCATTGTGAGGCTGAGCAGTGGCCACTCCATCAAGGATTTAATTAAAGCGGTTTAAATGGCCGGGGGTGATTCTCATCATGTCATCACCCTCTTCCCTGTCTCTCATCCTCTGGAGGTTAATATCAGACTAATCCAGTCTTCCCCCCCCTAAGCCCTTCCTTAATAATGCATGGCTTCTCTCCGGCCATCTAGAGAGGCTGCCTTCAATGAAAACAGAGCTTACAGGGCTCAACCTCTCCCCACCAACGACATACACACCCATATTGTTGTACAATGGAGTGACATACTGTGTATGTCAGTACTGACTCCCAGCATTTATGACAGGTCTCTGCTGACCACATGAAATCCAAACACTGACCTTATCAATCCAGCTCTGATGTACTTTGATTTCTAATCCAAGCCTGGAAGAGTGTCCTCAAACCACCATGAAAGGAATGAGCCCCCCAAAAAATGAGCACATCTCCTGTTTTTGTTTCCCTGTATTATTTAGAAAGACATTCTGACAAAATGAGGCATATTTCCCAAGAATCATGTTGTTTAGCAGTCAGTATCCAAAAAGACAGTCAAGGATTTGAAAAAATGGTTTTTAAAAAAGCATTATTTACTTGAGTTACTACTGCAAAGCCCAATATGCTGGTGTGCAATTGCTGGAGGCTTAAAGGGCCTATACAATGCAAAAAATAATTCTTTTGGAGCCTTAAAATGTATTAAGATGTTAGTTCCTCATGAAAAACAAACCCAAAGCGAGGTTGCATTTCTGAGTATTGCTCTAAAAAGCCAACCAACAAAAACAAACGGTTCCTCACATTGTGACATCACAAAGTGAGGAACAGCCCTTCCAGGAAGAGTCTGCGCTGCCAGCTCCGCCCCCAGGCTAAAACATATACCCACTTTCTCCACAGATCTAATGGTTTAAAAAAAACAAAAGCTATGAAAATACTTGTGGAATAAAAAAATGTAATGATTAATATAGAAGTTCATATTCATTCTAACCGAATTTGTAAACTGGTCAGGCAATTTAGAAATGCATTTTGCAATTTAGAATTTAAAAATAAAAAAATACCATTTAAATTAATATTTAAAACAATACAATTTTAAATAAATGCAAAATTTAAATGGATTTTAAATTGTAGTGGGTTTTTGGTGGCATAATTCAAATACAAAATTCATTTTACAATTGACAAAAATGACATCTCAATTCCATGTTTGCTATAAATCAATTTGATATTAACTTAAAATGTATTGTGTTTTTGTTTGCCATAGCGCCCCATGGTTTAATAATTTTTTCACGTGGCTTCACACTTTTTCTAACCTAAAATTCAAACTGAGAATGCAATGTATCAGACTCTCATCAGGGTGGGGCTCTCCTCTCTAAATTCCACAAGTCCCGCCTCCTTTCCCTTATGCTCCACTAGTCTCAACCAACCAGTGAAATCATTTGGCATCAGAGGTTAAGAAGATTAGAGTCCTGATCCTCTAGTAGCTCAGTCACCACCACAGCATCTGTCTGAGTGTCTTTGCTGCATCATGATAAATTATGGAAGATCACAATAAAAACCCCCAGAGAAACCAGAACATTCCAAACTCACCGTGATGAGCAGCTCGGCCTGGGACCTGTCCTGAGTTTAAAAACGTCCTTGGATGACGTCCACCAGTGTAGTTTTCATCCCAGAAGAAGAAAAGACTGAATCCCATTTTCTCCCCTGTTTTGGCCAAACTATGACCGTTGTTGGTCTCCTAGTTTTAGTCCTGTTCCTGCCCCACCAGGTCCCACTCTGTCTGCCCCCCCCAGGTGTGTCCAATTAAGGATCTTCCTGAACGGCTCCTCAGTGTTTCCTCTGTGAAGCACTTTGGATCTACAAACCTGGAAAGAGGAATCCAAATGGCCTCACACTTTCTGACTAAAAATGTTGTTTATAGAAAGAAAACAACTTTCATCACACTTCTACATGGATTTGTGTTTTTACATGAAGCTCATTCAGCCATTTTTCACATTTAGATCTTCCAGTAGAGTTTGGATCAACTTGGACTGAAGAAAGTTTTATTGATGAACTCTTTCAGCTGATGAAAAGACATCAAACTGTCAGAAATGATTGTGAATTCTCCTGGACTTATAACAGAGCTCGTTCTTTAAAAGTGTTTTTAATGTGTTCTTGTGCCATTTTTCTCATGACAGAGGACATATATAAAGAAAATGAAGCTCTAAATTGAATTTCTGAGTATTTCTTTACAATCGTTGTGAATCAGGAGAAGATAAAAAAAAATACTGTTTGAAAAAGTTTGTATTTGTGACGTAGAAAATAAACTGAGTGGTTCAGTTTCCTGCTCCGCCCCTTTCTGATGCAAATAAACAAACAGATCCATGAACGTCTTTGTTTTCCTCATCTGAGCTGGAATCTGGATCAGAACTGTCCTGCTGGACATCTCTGATATTGATCGACATTGTTGTTGCACCAATAATGTTAGGTTGGGGGTGTGAGGGGCTGTAAGAAGAGCTCTCAGGTAAAGGTGATGGGAAAGGGGGGTGGCACTGCTCATCCACAACTGTGAGGTAAATTACTAGTATAAGGACTACAATAATTGAAAACAACAGTTTGAATGTCTCACTTGTCTGATCCCAAAGATTGGACTGGATCTAATGCTCCAAATGTTTCTGCTTTTTCCCTCTTTCTGGATGTTGATCTGTGAACTCTGACCTTCACCACTTCTCTCCATCTTCTGCTTCTTTGATGCCTTCCTGGATGAGACTCCTGATCTCCTGAGAAGGTTCTTTCCTGTTCCAGGTCTCCTCAGAGTGTGGATGACGGCTCTCACTGAGGTTCTTACATTTTCTCGGGTAGATCTAAGTGGTGGCAGAACTGATCTTGATCAAATATGTTTGCGGTTTAATCCGGCAGCAGGTTTGTGCATACGAGTATGAGCGTCAGCAGTTCTCTGACAGCCCAGTCTGAGGATTTACAGCAGCTTCAGTCTGTCACTGTCAGATAAACGTAGAACAAATACAAACGGAAACACACTGTTGTGTGAGAGTAAAGTAAGGAATACAGAGTGTACAAACAGTTTCTCATTTTTATAAGAATTTATATTGTTGGAATGCAGTGTGGGTGTCACACACTTGAGACTAGAGTCCCTTCGGCTGCTGTGCTGGTGCTAGCATGAGGTTTCTGAACCTCTAGAGGCATTATGCTACATTCACACCGGACTTGGAAATTGTCCTTCATGATCTTTACAATGGTTAAACACCAACGTCCGATTTATATGTACAGCCTGCAACCGAAATAAAAAACTTGAGCAGCAACATTTTCATTGAAAACGAGGCAACGCGGCTGGTGTGAATGTACCTTCAAAAATGAAACCAGTTGAACTTTGACCAATCATGGACTCGGATTTGGTAGTGCTTCCTTTTCAAAGCATGGAAGTAGCAACTGTTTGAAAATTGATCACGAAGGAAAAATAAATAATTGCGGTTTGTGTCTGTCTGGAATTCCATGACCCCAAGCCTTTTATCTGTCTGAATAGATCAAGAGTCACCAGATTTACACCATTTCTCACCAAACCTCTTCCAACTATCAGTTCATGCGTTAGGTTCAGGTAGCAACAATCCTGTGTAAAGACCAATAAATGTGTATTTGAGAATGTCAGTTTAGCTCGTTCTTGACGGGTATGAACGTAGCACCAAGCAGGAGAACAGAGCTCCACCAGGAATGGATGTGGCAGCACCGCCGGACCACAGAAAGGCTAAAACCGTGTTTCGCCTTTTTCTCTGAAACTTCTTCAGGTACATTTTCTTGCATCGTCTTTTAGCTTTCTGATTGGTAGCTCACAGTAGTTTGACTCAAATCATGTGACAAACATGAAAAAATAAACACCTCATCATAGATTTAAAATCCTTAATCATTTCTTTTCCCAGCGATATTGTCCGTGATGCTGCTTTTATGATTCTTTTCAAACAGCGAAGCTCTTTGAGGCGAGTAGATTTTCCCAGAATACAATTGCGGTGAGTGAAAACACCTTTAGGCGCTGGAGCGTCTGTGGAACAAAAGCGGATGTGGACGGCGATCTGTTATTAAACCAAGCACATCTAATGACCTTTTCACCAATAGCTGTGCCCGAGTGTGCGTGCACGTGTGTGTGCACGTGTGTGTGGGAGGAGAGGCAGGTAGGCTTTGGCTGCTAATGAAGACAGGAATATACACGACAACTACCAATTAAAGATGTCAGAGCCGCCGCGATTCCACCGTTTGGCGACTCTGCTTCGCCCGCTCTCCGCTTCTCCCTTGCATCCTTTGCAGCGCAATTAGGAGGCAGGTGGGTGTGGTTGTAGGGAAATGGCCTCGCCGGCTTCTCCATTCAGTTCATGGCAGGCCGGGGGGTGCGTGTGTGGAGGCAGGCGGATGGAGGCAGCGCCACAGCCCCCAATTAAAAGGCGTTGGGTTGGTAAGGAAAGCATGCGTGCACACAGGGGCAATCGAACGGAGGTTAGAATCTCCACCCGCACAGACCTCTGTCCCCGTGCTCCGCCCAGGAACCTGGCATCCTCTCCTCGGAGGATTTAACGGCGTCACGTGCTGACAAGCACGGTTAAATCTCCGCTTTGGCCGCGGCCATTAATGGCATTTCATGGATTTCCTCCATAATTTATCATAGTTCAGCTGATGGGGAGCAATTACCATTTCACCAAGCTGACCTTCTCCTAATGAGAGTGCTCTGATTTACATTGTGAAAATAGATGATTAGGATCAGACTGACACTTGGGCCGCATGGTCAAGCAGTAGTTTATCATGACATACAAAATTCTGTTAAACTGCGAGCAGCACCGCCCCGGTCCAGGGCGCCCGCGGCCACCACCACAGCAGTGGGTTGGGCTACGACGGCGTGACAGTCTCATTTGACTTAAAGGCCCACTACGATGAAAATTGAGTTTTTTCTCTAAATTAAGAGAAATGTTGTTCATGTTTGTATACATATTTATGAACTCTAAAATATTTGGTCCAAACTTAATCTACTGTCTTTCATAAAGCCAACACGGAGAAACCGGGATTCAGTCTAACGACTTCTAAAGAAAATGGTTTACTTCCAGCTCCAACCAAACCAAATGCATCTGATTGGTTAGTTTATCACTTTAATAACTTGAACTACAGAAAAAATATGGATCATCAAGAAGATGTTAAAAAGATGTTTCAGATCAAAAATGGTTCTTCTGACCCGTAACTCTATTTGTTTCTCTAAGTCAGCGGGGTTTTGGCGTCTTGGAGTCACTTCCTGTTTGGGGGACCAGTCCAGTTCTTACGTACAGGCAATGGGTGAACCCAAAACTGTTATTTAATTTTTCAAGGCTTAAAAAAGGTTTTTTTGCACAAGAACAAACTCACAAAAAATCAAAAGAATTGTTGAATCGATGTTGTATTAAAGGCTGAAAAAAGCCCAAGTGTTGGGAAAGATCAGAGTTTTCTCCACCAAATGGAAACAAACAATGTTGGGGTTTTTTTAAACCTGACTTTTAGCTGAAATTTATTATAATATTCATTTAAATATATTTATATCTTTTTTTATTCGTTTGTTTTTGTGTATTTGTCTTTTAAATTCATGTTTAGTGATTATATTCATATATCTGGCATTAATCTTTAGCTGTATTTGTATTTATTTTTTTACATTTTGCTTTTTGTTATTAAGCATAAACACCGTTGGGTTGCCAGTCTGCAGACCCCCCCAGATGTTCCTACAGTGCTGAAGCCCCCTAAAACATTTTTCTTTCATCATTCAACATGCAGAGGAACACTCCCTTCACTCCATGCAGTTTACAACCGAGTCATCTGTGGGACGGCAGCAGACCGCTGTCCACCCCACCCTTTACCCCAGCACTCCCCACACCAACTCCTGTGATACACCAGCACAGTGGGAGCTGCGGGACATAACCGGAGGGCTCCAGACCCCCGGCTGAATTCTAATTTCGGTCACAGAATGACTGAATTCTTGCCCGAACGTTGCTACATCCGAGGCCGACAGAACGCGGGACGGTAGCTCCACCTTTTTCTTCGGAGCTCCATCCGTGTTGGTGCCAAGACAGCCACCCTTTGTTTGTGTGTCCAGAGTCGTCTTACCTCCAGATGTTGCCATGACAACCTGGAGGATGCAGCGTGTACCCCTAGAGATGAGAGGTTGGGTGGGGGGGGGTGACTATTCCCTCCCAAACCTGAGGTACTCAAGATAAACGAAGCCCGTCCAAAGAGGGATGTGGAGGTAATGAAGACTACGGCGCTGAGAGGCAGGAGCTCCGAGGAGCCCGGCACTTCAGGCCCGCTCCCCTCGTCTTCCACGGTTCGCCTTGTCTCTATGGAAACGCTGCCCCACGCGGAAACGCGACCAGAAGATTTACCCCCCTCCATTCAAATCTGAAACCGGGTCATTTAAGTGGTCCTCGTCATTTACTGGGATTTTTGACTCTGCTTGCCACTTGAACATCATTATGAAAGCGGTCCTGACCGCAGCTAAACGCAGGTTTATATCAAGTCTGACTGCTCCAAACCAACACTTCCACTTCAATGTGCTCACAAACCTCTCTGCAAAATGTTCTGAGGGTATTTGAGGAAGTTACTCAGCCGGTCAGTCCGCTAAAGTACCACACTGCAGTGAAAAGTCTACCGGCTCAATTAATTTCTCACCTGGAGGTACTTCTCTCAGTCTGGGCTGATCCCTCCTCATCTGCCGAGCGGCGCACCCAATGACCTTCTCTTTGGCGGTTGAAGCTCCAGCTGAAGGCTGCTTCCAAGTGAGGCTTTTTGGAGCCGAGCCAGGGAGGCAGAAATCACCTGCAGGGTCATGCAGGGCGGAAAAATACACCTAAACCACACGAGACGGAGGAAAGGTAGCGAGAAGAGCAGTTTAAAGTTTAAGCCCCAATATTTACACAAACAGAGGCTTTGTGGATTCTATGAAAAAAGAAAAGGCTCAAAACTGACTTTTCTGAAAAAAGTTTAGACCCTAAAAGAAGATAAACTGCTTTTGTCAAGTTTGGTGGGCTGTTTAGAAGCAGGTCATCTCAGTGGAAGGAAATATTTAGATAGAGTCCACAGTCCTGCAGAAGCATTATCGTCTTTGCTGAACCAGATCGGCTCTGGTGACGTTGAAATCTTGGAGACGGATGAATAAGGCCTAAATGGATGTGGCCCACACGCTACACGCCACAGGCCATAGAGAACACGTCTACAACACGTAAGGGTGAGTGAGGGTGAAGTAGGTGAGATGCTGACATGTCGTATGCATTCGTCACTTTTTTTCGCCCTCCAAATCCTGCAGACAATCTTCACGTGATGCAGCCTGACTGTTAAAAATTAGAAAATTATGCAATCAGTGTAATTTTTGTTGACATATATCACGTGCACACTCTGTGCATGCAAGGTGTGCATGCAGAGTTTTCATACAGTCCTGCACCTGTACAGGGGGCCTGGGACTGAGCTTTTAGATGGAGGCAGAGGATTCGCAGAGGCAAGTCCTCACAGAAGCAGTCAAAAAGAAAGAAAAAGGACAGCCGCAGATGGAGTATGATGGCGTATGACCACCAAACGTTACCTGCCCCCTCCCTCACAACCCCTCTTTAAACCAACCTCTCTGGCTGAATGGCTAAACAAACCTTTTTTTTCTTCCAAATTGGCGGCATTACTATTAGTTTTATCTTTACTTCTAACATGTATTCACAATGATGCTCAAGAGACGTTTGTCATATCTAGTAGTAAAGGGGATTTTTTTTAAATTCAAGGTGCCAGCCTCTTTGAAAGGTCAAAGGTCAACAACTTTGGTTGTGGTTGTAGACCTAACCTGGCGGCGTTTGTGGAGTTTTGTGACAATCACTCAAAACAAAAGTTTTTTTCTCCATATTGTGCAAAAATGTAAAAATAACCAAATTGTAGCTTCTGGGGCCATCCCATAAACTTATTGTGGATATGCCAGACACATCTGTTTGTTTTTTTGGCCCCATTAGTTTATTTGACGGTTTCTCCTGCTGTGATGTCATCGTTTTATTGGTGGTATATATATATTTTGGGGGGGGGGGGGGGTCTAGGTATCATTTTCATCTATTTATATTCGTTTGTTTGTTTCAGACTCTTCTCTCCAGTCTCAGTCTTGCAGCCTTGTTTGAAGAAGACGTGTGGTGGAGCGAGGAAGAAGATGGTGGGCGTCTGAGGAGGACGTCGTCCCCTTTTAAGTCCCCCTGCAGCTTTTTGAAGCGTCCATACCTCCTCCTGTGCCAGCGTCTGAGACGATAAGGTGACTTTTCCACCAGGCTGCTTCCGACGATAAGCCCCCGCTTCAAAAACGCCCGTGCTGAAAGGCTCACCCGCCGGGCGCCGTGCGTGACTTTGAGGCTCGGACTCCGGTTCGAGCCGCCGCGCCGAAGCTCTCTGTCATCTGTCGGCAGTGGAGAGTGTGGCAGGCCTTAGATAAAGGCAGGATCAAAGCGTGGCACAAAGATTACCGTTAGAATAAAAGCGTCTCTGTGATTATCACTTCCAGCGTGCTGACCTGACGGAGATGAAACCGTCCCTGCTGCACATCTCTCATTACACCCCGTTATTAATCGACTGTTTCTTCTCCATTTTTCACTCTGACCAGCTGTGACCCAGCCTGCCTTCCAGCATCTTTTATCTAAAAATAAAAAATAATCGGACCTAATTGACATGTCATCCAACTGTGTTAAACTCGTAACCGAAGCCGATCCACTTCACTTTCCTCTAGTGAAGTTGTCAGTATTAAATATTATAACGATTCGTTACATTGTGGAAGCTGTCATTAAAATTGCTCTCCATTCATCATGTCATGCTCGGAGCGCCAAGCAAATGACAGGGTGGATTGCTCCAAAGTCACAGAGTGCATTTTTACAGCATCTGACTGACATGAGAACAGGGATGCTCTCCTGAAAAGCAGATAAAAAAAGCGTCTGACAGCAACGATGAGGCTGATAACAGCCGCCACGGTGAGCCGAGGGGAAAAGAAAACCACTTTCTTCCTTTTATTTAAAAAAAAAAAAACAAGTAAAGAAATGTGGCCAAAACAATGGAGGTCAGGAGTGAAACACTTTTTTTTAACTTAAGGCCATGTCACACTCATCATACGTGGATATGCATGGAAAAAGTGTGACATTTTCCAAACCACATTAAAACCACAGATGAAGTACAAATAAACCACGCAAAGAACACGCAAACCAGCTCTTCATTGAATTGCTTCACTTTGACATTCATAGCACCGAGCATCAGCACCACGGTCAGCTCCCGCCCTCACATAGCTTTGTTTGAATCAAACAGCCGGATTCCTCTGATCCGCACCAGATCTAAGTCGGCTGCTAGTCACCAGCTAAGGTCTCCAACCCCAATACAAGTTTGTTTGACTTTTGACCTCAGAAAGAGGCCACTACCTTGAATTCTCTTAAAAAATAAATCACCTTCAGTGCTTTCGAAAAATGTAAATTACTCCTAGATAAATCTAAATTGCGTTTCCCTGTTGCTCACTCAATATTGTTTAGACTAATATTTAATTCCTGAGTCTTTGGTTAACCTGAATGAAATCATATGACAAACAAATGAACATATCAGAACTGTGGTTAACAAAAACCTCCATTGCCAAGGAAATGCAAACATTTACTTTTGTGGATTCTTCCAAAATTTACCTGGTCGACCAGCGACCCCAAAATAAAATGGTTGCTATGGAGATAAAGCCAACAGAAATGCAGCCATTTTGAAAAAGAAGGTATTTTTTTATAAATTTGTCCTGTGCAGCTCTGAACTGGGTGGCAGAGGCAAATTGGGGGCATGAGGGGTGTGAAGAAGCCCTTAGCCAGTGAGGGTGGGTCAAAAAGGGGCAGCAGGTAGAGCCTGCAGGCCATAAAGGTACATTTTGGTTTATTCTATGTTTTTTATGACCAAGTCCCTCCCATTGACTGAATGTTGTTCTTGCAAAGAATTTACACGTCAGACCAGATGAGCAGAAGAAAATGGAACAATTCAGATCCGGTTTGGTGTTTGGTGCTGTAGAACACTAAACATTACTTTGCAGAAAAGTTCAGTGCGGGTTTTGCTCACATTCTGATCGCGTCTTTACAGAACTGACGGCAACACTAACGTCTGACTGTATTAACCAGAAGCTGACCCGCTGCGCTCTCAAGCTCCGTCTGGACGGACTTGATGTTCCAGCTGTTCTGAGGTCAGCCGAGCGCCTGCCGATTCCTGACATATTCTCACATTATTCATGCTTTCTTTCGGACATGGCTGGATTTTAATGCCACGTTCATCTCTCTTTGAGGGCTGCGCAGCAGCTCTGCTGGACTCTTCCTGTTGCTGGCCGGCAGGTTGAACGGCCCTCTGGGAAAAACCTCCTGCTTCACCAGATGGCTCCTCGGCCGCGGCTGCCCAGCTCTTGTGCTGCATAGGCATAGCCAGCTGGTTTGTTGGGTGGTGCTGAGGTCAAGCTTCTCAAGAGCGGCCATGGAGGAAGAATGAACAAATAGTCAAGTCAGAGCAGTGAAGGTGCTCCTCATTGTCATGATTGGATCTAGGGGTTCCTAGAGTATTCCTGTAAGGTAATCATCTTTTCTCTTATTTTTTATATTTAGCCAAAGGTAAAACCTTGGCTGCAAATCAAAAACGTTAAGAAAAATGTGTTTTATGTGAAAATAGGTACTCTTTGTTCATAAAAGCAAATAGAGAATAAGGGCTAAAGAAAATATCCCAGAAGCATCGCAGTGCAGGACATATAAGCAGAAAGTATGCTGCTGTGCTAAAGATAAAAATCAGGTTAAATATAAAAAACACCAAATAAACAAGAAATTATAATTTAGAGAAACTTGTGGAAAAGTCTCATGTTTTTTTTTGTTTTCAAACCAAAATTTCCAGATTATTTGTTATTTTTGTTCACAAAAATAACAAAACTGTCATGTAGTACATTACTTGAATATTACTTTAAAGTTACTTTTTTTGTCGCACCCATAGACGTATAAAAGGACACTGAGTGAGAAATGTTCTGCAAAGTGTTTTTTCTATCTAGCTGAAGGGAAAAGTGCTTTAATAATGATTATTAATGATATAATTTGGCAGAGATGGAGGATAAACTCTGAGATTTAGTCAGTTTAGTCAATAAAAAAAAAAATAAAGTTTTGAGTATTTTTCTTTGAAAAAGAGAAAACAGAGCAAATAAATAACCTGAGTCCTCAATAATGCAGCCTAAAGGCCGTGTCACACAGCCACTACGTACATTTTGTTCATATTGCTTTGATCAAAATTGGTCATACATGAACATGCTTGCAGTGAAAGTTGTGGTCTTTACGTGAAATTTTCACAGATGCATCACAAATGAACCATATTAAAACCACAGAAGTGCAAATAAACCACGCAAAGAACACGTGAATCAACGTGGAATATGAACCGTGCGTGATTATTGTGCTTTTTATATGTAATTCATTAGATTTGTGCGTCACTTACGTCATTTGAACATCACATGTGTGCCATATACGTGACACCATCGGTGGTTCATGTCTGAAACCAAATTCGGGTAAAGACTCGTCAGCTGACACCTTTGATGGACATATGCGCTTATCGACGTATGACGAAGGCAAACAACGCTTATGAATTACGTATATCACGCATGTATCACGAAAAAACAAAATTTCATACGTGGATAATGCACAGAATGTACATAGTGCCTGTGTGACACATCCTTAGGTAAGCAGTACAGGGGGGACACACATGCGGGTTCCGATGGGTCTTTCAGGCCCATGGAGGCTCATAGAGAGGAGTGGCTGCATCCTCAGATGTGTGTTGCAGATCCCTTGAGGCCCGTACCATAACGTTAATGGCACATACTATTTTCGTGTCTCTGGTAAGCGTGTCATGTAATATTCGTAAGGCTGATGGAATTGGCGTACGGGCGATGCAGTCGTACGGTGTCCTCACACAACCTTTAAGTCGTTGGTAAGGTGCCTCTTCTGCTCCAGGATTTGAAGGGTTGAAAAACCAAAATATCCGTGCGACACCCCTATGTCTCACCTAATTACCCCTCGTTTTACCCTTGTGTGTTGTGTGAGTGTGCACTACGACCTGTCACCAGCATCATACCCGCGTGCATGAACATTTTCGTGGTCTACCCCCATGACTCTTGTGTGGGACACCTCTGTGACCCTTTTTCACCTGTAGACACCCTTAACTTCCCATAATGTATAAAACTTAACTTAAATATCCTCACCTTACTTTTTCACAGTGAAAAGTAACACGTTAATGTGTTGGACAGATTCTTTAGGTTTGTGATTATGCATCATAGTTTTTTGTGTAAAGCGTGTAGTCACATAGGTCTCTGTCAGTCTGGAGCAGCGTCTTAACTCCAATCGTGGCGTCCCACGGTACTTCTGCTGGAGCGGTGTGTGAAATATTGAGTATTATGGGATGGGGTTAAAGCTGCGGCACCCTGCAGTTGTCCCGATTGTAAGAGTGACATCTGAAATTTCCCACAGTGTTGTGTTGGGGCTCCAGGCTCAGCGAGAGCAGAGATCAGACTCAGCCAATCGGAACCATTCCACATCATTGGCCAGGACCATCTCTTATCTTGCAGGAGTGGAGAGGTTTTCCCTACTAATGCCACCCGGCTTGCTCCATCCTCCATCCTTTGCTTCAATGCTTCTACCCCCCTCAACACCACCCTCCTGTTTCATTTTCCACTCTCCCCTCTTCTTCTGCTTTCCCATCAGGTTAGCCTCAAACTCCACATCTCCTTTCTCTCATCTCCTGCATTTCATCTGCCTCCATCACTTTTTCATTTTTCACTGATGCATTTTTTTCTGTTATTGGCTACGCATTGCTAAAGTGTGTGATAGGCCCACACAGGAGAAATTTAGAGCTGACTTCTAATGACTTCATGTGTGTGCATGGAATTGTGCAATGTGGAACAATGCAGAGAACGGCGCATCAAGACAATCTGACTTGAAATTGAAGAAAGGAACAAAAAAACAAAACAATGACAGCTCATAATTTATGGTTTAAATAAGCAAAATAAAAATGAAGCGTTAAATTTTTAGATTAGATGAACTTCTGCTCACTGATGGAAGCAGCCAGGAAAATACACTTTATCAGGTACCGGGTTGGACCCCCTCAGCCTTTAGAACTGTCTTAATCTTTGGTGGCAGAGATTCAACAAGGTTCTGGAAACGTTCCTCAGAGAGTTTGCTCCATGCTGACATGACTGCATCACGCAGTTGCTGCACATCCATGATGCTGATCTCCTGTTCCACCACATCCCAAAGGTTCTCTATTGGGTTCTGGTGACTGTGGAGGCCGTTTGAGTCCAGAGAACTCATCATGTTCAAGAAATCAGACTGAGATGATTCCTGCTTTGGCGCCTTATCCTGCTGGAAGTAGCATGAGAAGATGGAACTCTGTGGTCAGAAAGGGATGGACATGGCCAGCAACAATTCTGTGCTGTTGGAACCATGCTCAACTGGTACTAAGGGGCCCAAAGTGTGACAAGAAAATATTCCCCATACCATCACACTACCGCCACCAGCCTGTTGCCTTTCAGTCAGCTGGAACCAGTCTAACCATTCTCCTCTGACCTCAACAAGGCATGTCTGCCCACAGAACTACTGCTTACTGAATATTTTCTCTTTTCTGAACCATTCTCTGTAAACCCTAGAGATGGTTGTAGGTGCAAATCCCAGTTTCTGAAATACTTGGACAATCTAGTATGAACACCATATGCTAAAAGCGCTTTCAAAAACTAGTATTGAGCGCGTTCTTAAACGCTGGTGTGAATGCAGCATTAGAGTTGATGCTTTTTTTCATTTCTCTTGTGAGATTCCAGCTGTAAATTCAAACTGAATTCTCAGCAGCATGAGCACTGTCCCATTCTATTCTAGTTTAGCATGTGCAGCTCAAAAGCTAATCATTAGTACACATTCTGACCTCCCTAAAGGTTACCGTAGTGTTTTAACGCTGCATATCAGCTCCTTCAGGCATCAAACAGCAGATGAAAACAGTGTCCCCGGTCGTTCATAGCCCGCCTTGAGATGTGCGCGACTCCTCTGCTGCCTCATGTCACACTTCCCTCTCCCGGACGCAAATCAACAACAGATTGCCATTTATTTATTCTTGCACCATCACAGCGGCAAATTGCTTTGTAAATGGCACCGTTCTCTCAGCTTCTCCTGTAAATACAATGTCATTGGCGATGTTAATAATCCTTTTGTTTGCTCGACCAGGAGCTCTCCAACGCCGCCCGTTTCCATGATTCAATTACTAAGGTTTAGGGAGTGGGGAGAATGAAGGCTGGACCTTAAAGCCACCCGTGTTAATGACATTCAAATTGATCACTGCCACATGTTGCTATGGTGTGGCCCATTTAAAGGCAGGGGTAATGAAAAGAGGAGCTCTCCATTACTGAGCGTAACAAAACATGACACCTCCTCACTGAAATTACAAGGCCAGCGCTCGCCGCCGCCGCTCGCTGCCACCACTGCCTGCATGTCATTTCACTTAGAAACAAAACTCTGGCCAACGAAATCCCACCATGCAATGGGGAGCCCCATGGTGCGTGGTAGACACGCGGATGGCCTGAAGAAGGAATAATCAGACCACCCCGCTCACCAAGAGAAAAGCAGGGTTGCAAAGCAATCTTGCATTAAAGCTACAATGTGCAGATATTTTTGGCCTGAGGCGGCGTGCGGCGAGTGGGGAGACTCACATCATTGCCTACAAACCTTTGCCCGAGGCTGTATAATGTGTAACAAGTTGATTCAAGTTGATGCAGGGGGTAGGTACACAGCAGCATGACAATGTGTGTTGAAGACTTCAGGGAAATATTCAAGTTTCCAGAAAGCTGGGCTGCATCAGTCATTTTCAGTATCGCTAATGGGCCTTGTTTCCCTTCAGGGAGGCGTCGTAAGACCAGCAGCTGCAGTTTTCGTGGTGTTATTGTTGCCACCTTGTACTGTTTTCAGGCTTTGTGATGATACAGAGGGAAAATGTTCTTTTCTCAGGCCGCAAACGTCCGACTCATGAACCACAAGGGTGCATTTGTTTTAGATAGGAAGACACTTGGAATGATGAAATCTGGGATCTGATAAACAGCCAACTTATTATAAATGCAAATCATTTAAAAGTCTTCATTATTAACATTATTAAAATATTTCGTTTTTTTAATTTATTCCACGTTTTAAGGTATGGAAATTTGGGACACCCGCTCAGTAACGGACTGGCGACCTGTCTAGGATGTACCCCGCCTTCGCCCAACAGTACCCTGAATAGGCTCTGTCATTCCTGTGACCCCAAAAGCAAAATGGATGGATAGAAATTGGGACACCTTATTTGTCTTGTGTGTAAAAAAGACTCTTTGACGATGGCTCAAACAAAATACAGTGACAAATCCAGTTAGTATTATGCTACATTCACGCCGGCCTCCGCAATGGGCGTTCAAGCGACCACTTTCACTGAAATGTAAACGTACATATACATACGTTTAGGGCTTCCATGTTAAAATGTTGGCATTTCGTGACGCTACACACCTTTTTACGTTTGTTTTTAGGCTCTGCGTACAAAAAGTGCGGCATGAACGTACATCACACGCCATAAAGACGCTGGGGGGACAGGTCCTGCAGAATGGGGACCCTTTCCAGTTCACCTACCAGGCCAAGGTGGGTATGGAGGACGCCATTCTCCGGATCCTCTCCTACCTGGATGGTGGGGTGCTGCATTGTGAGGATGCTGTTTTTTGTCTTCTCCTGTGCAAAAGTTAAACTAGTTGAACCTGGGATTCGGATTTGGTAGTGACGTATGGGTGCCAATTGATCACAAAGCAGAAATCAGTAATTGTGGTTTGTGGCCGGACAGAATTCTAGGAATTCTAGAATTCGGCCACAAACCAGTCTTTCATATATCGGGATAGAGCTGTGAAAGAAACAAACTTGGAGATAGATTCATCATATTTGGACCAAGCTTCTTCTAACTGTGATGACATGCACTCGTGTGGGGTAGCGACAGTCCAGTCTGAACACCATATGCTAAAGGTGCATTCAAGAACCTGCCTTCAGCACGTTCTTGAATGCACGATACTCGCCCAGTGTGAACATGAACGTGACATAATAACTATTCAAATTATAACTATAACTATTCACACGATACCAAATAGCTTAACAAAAAGGCTGTCTTCCATTACTTTATTGCCCCAAGCTAAAGAGCACTTCAGTTTCACAACAGAACAATGGTCCAAACATACCTTTAGGTCAAACAATTTGAAGGTTTTGGATTGTTCAGTTGAAAATCTGAACTTGAATCTCAGTGAGATGTCCTTTCATTACCTAAAACCATAGTAGCATACACCCATAAGGAGGCTGACCCATACAAGTGCTATGGGTTTTTGGGTTGTCGGGGTCCATGGAGGGTCGTAGAGAGGAGTGACCACATCTCAAGGGAAGTGCAGGTGTGTCTTGCAGTTAGCCACCAAAAATACTACTTACATGCAATTTTTGCTACAAAGGTTGGCACTACCAGTCATTAGAGATCAACTATATTCACCTGTATAGGGTCAGGCAACTTTTCCTTTAATCAATGAAACCAACTGGGATGAGGGAAGACTGCATATATAAAAACTGGGGCTTGAACCAGCAACCTTAACCACCAAAAAGCTCTCCTCTGCCTTTTCCTGTTAGTTTGGATTTTCTCCATTTTCTGTATCTGAGCTTCTTCAGACGTAGGAACATAAATGCTGTTTCGTAACTCAACAAAATCCTTCTGTTCTCTCAGTGCTGCTAAATTCATCACTAAGTGTTAAAAAAAAGCACCTGAAGCTGTGGCATTCACATTCCATCCTGTGATGCACCTTAATGGAGACTTGCCCTCAATGTTCCTGTAACCTTTCAAGATAAGTTATTTTCTTCTTCCACACCTGATGCAGATAAAAGCCCATCTACGACCAACCTATGCCACCCACTCTGGTCCCAAAGCAGCCATAATTCTCCCTTTGAGTAACACGCAGAATATAATGAAGCAGCATTAGTGAGACCTGTCCCCAAGGAGATGAACCCACAACCTCCCACATGCGAAGCAGTCCGTCTTCTACAGCCATAGCCATCTTCTTAACCGGCGAGTAAATCTTAGCTAAATGCTGTAATCACTCCTGCTGGACAAAACTTCTCAGTAATGCTTTGGTCAATACTTGCCTCAGGGCTAAAGGGGACATGCTGGCATCAATGCATCTCTGTTTACTAGACAGCGAGTCACAGAGACAGACGGTCTTTACAGAGACACTGTCTCTCTGAAGAAAAGATGCAGCTCTAAAGGATGATTCAGGTCACTTTTCATCTTTAACTGTCCCCTGGGAGCCAGGAGGACGAGAGGAATCCTTTGTTCCCAGTTGAAAAACGTCTACGACTGTAAATCTAATGAAATGGAATTATCTCTGATAGGGCCCGGCCAATGAGAAACCAAAAGACCCGTCATGTGACCTCAAGGACAGATAGCCCATCTCATAAAATGTTTTTACATCACAGCCTGCCCGATGAGAGCAATATCATCACATTTATGAGAAAATAATGATTTCCTCTCGGAATTTATGAGCATCTTTTTCAGAAAGGGCTTCATAAGAATTATATCAGTATAAAAGCAGAGGAGGGAGACGAAAGTGGAGAAATCCCTCCCTTTAATTTGTTTTTCGCCTCAAGGGAATAAATACAGCACTGTAATATTGGGTATAAAAGTCAGTCTTGTCGACAAAGAACAGGCCAATTAGTTGAGCTATGAGGAGATGAAACAGAGGAATCAAAGCAGATCAATAAGGAAGATTCACTCCTGCTCTGCAACCACAATCAATAGAAGCCGTGAGAGATGGGCTTGATTAGAGATCAGCAGGTCACCGCCAACCCGTCCATAATCAAGAGCCAAACTTTAAGGAGTGCAGCGTTTGGGGAGGGATCTGACGGGGAAATGGCTTTAGTGACTGAACTGGGAAGCAAACTATAAAAAGATGTTTTCATTTGAACATTCAGAAAGGCAGAAAAGGAAACACTTTGTTCTTGCTTACAATGACAAACTGTAATCTGAGCCCAGTGGTTTTCAAACAAGTCTCCTATCTCAGAAACAAGGATCTGGTACAAAATAGTTTGGCTGCATATAGAAAATCTCCACTGAGGTGGCCTTCAAAAGACCACAACAAGCTGCTTTAAAGAGCTACTCCAATGAAAAATGGGTTTTTGGTGTCATTATCATGTTCTTGTAGAATTTTTCGCATGATGTATACATTTATTTAAGATTAAAACTGCCTTTCTGAGTGTTTGTCTATTCAAACCCCGTTGGATCAGCAGCAAATATAACTAAATGCTTGAAAAAGCTCAGACTTATGACGTAGCTACTGCAGTGGGCGGGGCTGAAGTCTCGATTTTTTAGTGCAATTCTAAATCATCCACTTGCAGACAAATAGATCCATTAACGCTTTCATTTCTTCATCTGAGCTGTTCAACTGACTGGCAGAATGGCACAAACAATCCTTCGCACTGCGCTATGCTCCAGTATGCTGTGGTTGGTTGAGTGAGAATCAGGAAGTGTGGCTGGAATCTTTGGAGATGGTCCTCGCTGGTGACCAGAGGGGGAGACAGAGTTTGTGTCCGACTTCCCACCCTAACCCCTAACTACTAAAACACTTTATAGTGCTGCACTATAGTGCTGTGAATTTTAAAATCAATTCGGACGCTCACAACTTTTTTTTTTTAACAGCGGATATGACATCATCAATTTCACGAAGTTATAATCAAATTCAAATGAGCGTTTTGCGATGATTATTTATGCGTCCACTGTCTTCTGAAGATAAAAACGCGGATGGTTTATCAAAAAAATTCATTTAAATAAATTTTTTGGTAAAAAAAATGTTCCGACTTAATGCATTGTGGTCATTGTGGTCTGTAATTGAGGGCACTCGATTTTGGAATTGTAGATTCGGACAGCACTACAAAATGTCGACCGCCCTATATAGTGCACTGTGGGGTTAGGGTGGGAATTCAGACATAACCAGAGTTCTGACTTCTGAAATGAGATAGTCCAGGACTATATAGCTTTTAAGAGTTAGTCATTATGGAGGGAATTCAGACATAACGCAAGTCATAAACAACAAAACATCTTCTTCTAGGAATTACATCAACATGAAACAATGGATCTGCGCCCCCTAGTGGTCAGACGATGCATTGGATTCTGATCTAAACAACTGTTCAAACATTCCATGTGTTTCCAAAACTAATACATGAATTTCAAAGAGGTTACCAGAATAGAAATTAGGGATTAGAAATTACCCATAAAACTCATAAAATGGTACTTACGCTAACATTTGCTTAAAGATAATTTAAATATCGATCCTTGAATACCAAAGACTTTGCAGGCAATTCCTAATTAACAAACGCTCTTTAATGTGTCGTAACTCTTGGACCGTTTGTGTGATGAAGGTGAATAAACTGATAGTGACGTGGAGAACAGCAGTTTGTCATATGGGCAAAGCCACTTTTCTCTGTGATAGAATCAGCTGATTTACGTTGATTATGTAAACGTCTTTCTAATCATAAGCACATCTGAACAAGGCTCTTTTTTCCGAATCCGCTGGAATACATTAATTGCATAAACAGTTAAAAGAATGTAAATACTGGAGCTAAAGCTCAGGTAATAAAGGTTCAAAAGAGTTAAATTTGTGAAAAATGAACATGTATATGCAGAACTTTACAGCCAATTGAGGTTTTGTAACCCAATTTAGAATTATGTATGATTGTTTTGTTGCAACCACTTCCGTGGAAAAGTGTTTTTGAGCTGATTGGTTTTTGCTTCCATCAGTTTGTTTTCCACTTGGAAAAGTAAACTTACAGAAACTTTTAATTGATAATCGTCTGATGGATGGTCTTGTCCAGTGACAACGACGACTTACTTCAGTTAAGTTACACATTAAGCTGTATATTTATTTATTGTTTTGGATTTTTTTTATGCGGATGAGTCAACCTCGGGGTAAGAATCACTGCTGTCACTTGGTTTTCGTAAATGTCCTAAATGTCAAAATATTTCAACTTGCACTTTAAAGTTTCCAATTACGCTGCATCTCCAGCCTAATTTTATTCTCAGCAGAGTGGAAAAAAGCTCATTAACTACATATATACAGTATAATGGGACACTTAAACTCTCCATAACAAGAGGAAAATATATTCAAGCCTATTTGAGTGGAGCCCAATCAAAATGTCTCATTAGAAAGATTTTAGTTTAATGGCTTCCCAAAGAAATTGATCAATTAAACACTGTCATCAAACAAACTGCATCGCATCCATCATGCGGACCGATATCCAGTTTTGAATAAGTAGTGACCCGACGGATCAGCATGCCAATTAATCAGCGCAACCCAACGAGGTGACGTTTCAGCGCCGGGTTCAGACGGACCCACTCAGTCCATTTGGAGGCTGAATGAAGAGGTGAGGGCAGGATATTATAACGTAATTATG
This sequence comes from Oryzias curvinotus, assembly GCA_023969325.1. NCBI lineage: Eukaryota > Metazoa > Chordata > Actinopteri > Beloniformes > Adrianichthyidae > Oryzias > Oryzias curvinotus. Next base: position 19,857,726 of record CM043728.1, read on the forward strand.
ATGTCGGCTTCCATCGCCCCCAGTAGAGTGAGGTCTGGGGAAGTGGTGGAGAACCTGCAGACGACGATCAAACGCAACTTCTCGGAAATCCCAAAACACCCCCCCCGTAGCTTCAGTCACCATGCTGAACATCTGTCCCCTGGGTGTGGGCTCGGCTCCAATCACGCTCCACATAAATCCATAACTTCTGCTCTCCTCTCGGCCCCCAGGAAAACACAATAAACTGCACTCATCTTTTATGCATGATTCTCTCTGTCTCTGTAGCTAGCTCTGCTCTCGGTATCAATCATCAGCGGGACGCTGCGGGGCAAGGAGGCTCGCAGAAAGAGCGATGGAGGGCGCAAAATATACATGGTTGCACAACAAGGCAAAATGAAGAGTCCTGTTTCCTTATCCACTGACTTCTATTTCAATTTCATCTCCGCATCCCTGCCAACCCCCACCATCTCTTCCTTTCTGCATATTTTTTTTCCACTTCCTCAAGTAAAAAAAAAAAAAAAAAAAACACAATTTGCAGATTGAAACTGACCTGTTCACCTCTCCTCGTGGATCTGTAGCATCAATTTAACAGACTAATGCTGGTGTTTTTAAAGAAACGCCTTGTCCCTCGGGCTCCTGCGAGGGCAGGCTGCTTCCTCCTCCCACACACGACCGGGTAGTAGTCCTAGCAAAGACGCGGGCCTGCACGGGCCTCGTTGGCATGCTAACGAATTCACAGACAGCTCAAGCACAGCTGGTTCGTGTGGGAGAGGCCGGCCTGAGAATCTGAGAATCCAGAAGAAGCTTCATTTCACAGAGAATTTAAGGGACATTTCAAAAGATATGAGGTCTGAACAAAATAGAAAACTTTTTTCCAGGTGTCAAACAAGGCAGCACGAGTCAAGGTATGGCTGTGAAACTACTAAACTATAATCAGACAAAAGCCACCAAAACACCAAAAAACAAGCAAAAACAGAAAATCCTGTAGGTGCCTGCAGCTTATATCTCAACTCATGTGACCTGAAAACATGAGAATACCATTCTTCTCCTGTTGGCTCATGCCTGGAACAAACTGACCCAGCAACAACTGATTCCACTGAACAGAAACAGGATTCATAATGAAGACATCATAGAGATAAAACCACATCTACTGTAAGTCAGTGAAAAGAGATGCATCACCATGTCAAGACAGTTGTCAGTCTTTGCACATTGCTGCAGAGAAAGAGGTTAATATGAAACGATTCAATGTAGCACCCCCCTCTGGTCACCAGCGGGGGAGACAGTTCCTGACTCTGTTTGCCTGGCGCCTGCCCCGACCCTCGCCTGGATTTTGACCATCCTGTCTCTCCTCTGATGAACTTATGCCTGTTATTGACTCATTTGTGGACTTTACCGGAGCTATTAAAACTGCTGCATTTGGATCCTTGTGAGACTCTTCTTGCTAATCCTATTTTTTTTTCATCATACGGTGACTGAATTGGCTTCAAATAAGGCGGTGATGTCACACCTAGGGTGTGTCCATCTCTATTTACAGTCAATGTACCAAACATCATAGGCGTGTGACGATTAATTCACTTAATTGCTGAATGAATCTACTTTCCTACAATCCAACCAGGTGAATCTGCCAGAGGCAAGTAGGTAATCAAATCAAAGTGAATCAACCTACAAAATCATTTCAACATGAAATAAATCGATTCTAACCGATAATGATTACACTTGATTATCTTGCCAAAAATCCAAGGAATCTGGAAGACGTCAGTGTTCAGTTGCAGCTATTTCTCTCTGAGTCACACTGGTTGAAGTTTGGGCTAAAGATGTTCTGGATCCATTTTAGATCAGAGAATGGGATCCTTCAAAATGAACCAATATTGATGGTGTATCAGATTGTTAACGATAAACTATGATTTGAATTATTAAAAGTAGTTGTTACAGCCCTTTAATGTATTGGAACGTTGCATACCTAACTCATAACATAAGGTAGTGTTGCATCTCTAACCTATAATGTGAGGTTGTCTAGCATATCTAAGCTGTTACGTAACACAGTGTTGCACTTTTTATGTGACATAGCATATCTAACTTTACTAAAGTTAAGTGTTGCATTTCAGTGCAAAGACACTTTTTTGTGTCATAATTCTTTGGAATTACGTTATTTGCGTAAAACTTACAGCAATCCAAAGAACGTCAACAGTGGAGCTAAACGTCGGGTGTTAAAGGCTCAGAGTTGGTAAATTGGCATTTTCTGTCATTTTGTGGATGTAGCTTTCCAGGTTATATTTTTGATGCAACAACAGACAAGACACTCGCACAGGACAAAGAGCAGAAACACAAAAACACACACAGACTCACACACTTCTAAAATGTCATAAAGGCGGAAAATTGAAGCAGAAACAGCAAAGCTAAAACAAAGAAGTCAAATCGAACAGTCGGTGATTGTATCTTTGAGCTTGAACTTCTGTTCTCTTATCAAGGTCTAGTTGAAAGTATTTCTTTGACTTTAGTGTCTCCTGAAAATAATAACCCCACATCTGCAGCTTCTCTGCACATTGTCTTTTTGCAAGTTTAATCCTGAGGCTGGCTTTCTTTGTATTATTACCCCTCTGCCCCCTACCTGTCCACTGGTCCCTGAAATAGGTTGTGCCTCATAATTCTGGTAGGTTTCTCAGCCAATCCATCTTCTCGCCTGTTATTTTTACCTCCCTCAGCATCAGAGTCCACACTTCTGTCCTCAGAATGAAAGCTTTGAACAAAGCAGCAACAGAAAGGAGGACAGAGCGTGTTTTTTTAAAGATCATTTATATTCACAAAGCACCACATGATGAGGTTTTTATAAAAATTATTTGTAGACGATAAGGAACCTGTTTTCCCAAGACTGCTTTGTATTACATTTTTGTTTGATCTGTAGCATCCAGCTGAGTAAGCAAAGCCTTTGATTCTTTGTAAATGATGTTTATTCAGATTTGACCTCAAAGATGTTGAGGATAAGTTTGGAAAGTTGGAGAAGAATCACTTTTTGACCGGATCATAGAATCTGGCCAGACCAAACCAGTGCTAAACAAATGCTACATGATGAGAACTGAACAGTCTGGAAATGACAAGCATAACGTAGGAATAATCTTATGAGTGAAGGTCTTGCTATTCTCTTAGTGGTAAGCTTTTGGTTTCCTGCTCCTAACAAACAGATAACCGGTTATTCTCTCACCGATCTCGAAGGGTCTGGTTTGGGTGGTCGACAGATGATAGGAATTGTGCTCTGAATGTTAGAAAGGATTGTAAATGGTGAGTATAACGCTTTAAAGGTTCACATCGCCCTTGGCAACGCCATTTAAGTGACCACTTCCAATTAAAAGTCTGTTTTTATGTATCTGCGCATTTCAGGCGTCTGCGTTCAAAACTCTCACGTTCACGAGTAGCTATGCACATTATTTTACATTACACTCAGTACAACGTTTACATTAGTTGCAACTACGTTCAACAGTATTTTGCTTTAGGATTTTTCCTAAAGAACTCCCCCTTAAAGAACAAGTGTGCCTCACCTTAGACATTGACAAGCACTGTTTATGAACTGAAAAGTTTCAAGTAAAACAGAGCTCTGCAGCCGCTAAAAGCTTTCGCCTAACAATACAATATTTATTAAGCATTAGAAATGGCACATCAGCTTAAGGAAGTGTTGTCTTAATAAAAGTAAGACTATGAGAATACTTTAAAATACGTACTTTTGGTACTTTCATTTGTAATGGTCTTCCACTCTGCTGTTCTCATTTGCCAAAGTCTTTTGCCCCAATATAAAAGCCCCACCACTGGAGGTCAGGTATAGCATCTAAAAAACAATCATCCTTCTGTCTATATTATTTCCAAATTGCTGAAAGGTTGCCATATATTATCAATTTCCTCTTTTTTGTCTTTTAAAATATATGTAATCCTTTCTAAAGGGACACCCAGCAACGTTTGTTGGAAGCAGTGGGTCGTCTATACTGTTAGTTGTTTTCCAGCGTTTATTCCAGATGTTTGCAGGAATCAAGCTGGGATTTCTAAACACCTTTTAGTTATGTACCTTTTTAAGTCCATTTCTGGGTACAAAGCGCTCAGCTTTTGAATGCGCGCTAACCAATCAGGGACTCGGATTTGGTAGTGATGTACGGATGGCCTCCTGTTTCTACCAACTGTTTAAAACCTGGAGGAGAAATTGACAGCAAGTCCTTCATTTATCGGAACAGAGCTGAAAAAGCCTGGAGCAAAATTCACCAGATTTGCACCCATTTGAAATTTCCCACCAAGCCTCTTCTGATTGTGGGTGGTGGGCAGTAGAAAAGAGTAGACAGTAGAAAAAGAAGAGGATGCCCCCTCCCTGGTCGTCCAGGGTAAGCATTATGGGCTAAATGCACATTCAAAAACGTGTTTTTAGCGTCACATGGCTGGTGTGAACGTAGATGTACAGTCAGTCACAGTCCCATTAACCTGTGCACACACACGGCTTCACTGCCTGACATTGGCGCCAAACCCATAACTAGGAGCCGTGTGGGATTCAGTATCATGCCCAAGAACACTACGACACATGGGCGGGGCAAGGCGGGAATCGTACCTGTGATCTTCTGATCAGAGGTCAGTATGTTGTTATTTCACGAAGAACAACTTTGCTCTGAAAACACCAGCTGTTTGTGGGGACTGATCTTCAAATATACTAATTTAATTTAAAAGAAAATGTACACCCAATTTAAATCATTAAATCCTAACAGTTTGTGATGAGCACCAATTAAACCTTTACATTGCTTCCAGTTATACCCATTTAAAATAATTTTCATTCCCCAAAAGTAATTTTTGTCACAGATGTTTACTTTAAGCTAAAAAAAACAAGCATGAAAACTGAACATAATTGTGTTTTTTGCTTTACAGCTAATTCTTTAAGAGTGTTTTTCACAAAAGATCTTTTACAAGAGCGACTGTGCTTAGCATAAGCACCCCCGGCATGAAGGTGTTCATTATTCCGATCCATCCCCCCACAGACCAATCCATCACAATCAGTCAATCACAGCTCTTTCCGTGATGCTTTTTACTGAACCATTTGTCACCCTTCACCTGCAGTTTCACGCCGCTGCGCCCAGCAGGAATGCAAATACAAAACAAAATCTTGTGGAGTTATAATGGAAAAGTGTGCGACTAAAGTGGGGAATGGCGTCCAGGCGACTGCGGCGAGCGCGTTCACAGGTACATCAGAGGCCGAGCGCCGGCCGCAGGGAGGCTGAGATTACAGACTAAAGCCCTCCTTCTCCTCCCTCAAGTAATAACAGAGACTGAGTCTGACATTTCACTCTAAAAGACACACTCGCTCCGGCGTCAAACAGGAAGGGGATGGTGGCGTGCACGCACATCTACATGAACAAAACAATACTGGAACGGGCCACGAAGACAGAACAATGAAGCAGCCAGGACAGCTTAGATGGAGAAGGAGCTGGAAATACAAGACTGTTCCTTTAACGCTACACAGATTTTCAGAAGGCTTGACATTTTGGACTTCTGATTGAAAAAAACACTCCACAGAAAAGATGCTTTGGACCTTTTTCTGAAACAAATACAAGACTTTTCCTTATGAACCAGAAGATCAAGTTTGACCTTTTTCAAGACAACAACTTTTGAACCGATAACCTGTAAAGGCCGTGTCACACTCCATACATTTTGTGCGAATTGCACGGATGAAAATTGGTCATACGTGAACATACGTGGAAAAAGTGAGAAAAGTTGTGGTCTTTATGTGAAATTTTCACCATTGTATCACGAATGAACCACGTTAAAACCATGGAAGAAGTACGAATAAACCACACAAAGAACAAACGTTGACATGAACCGTGTGTGACTATTGAGCTGTTTATATGCAATTCACAAGAGCTTCATACGTCAATTATGTAATTTGAATGTGATATGTGCGCCACATATGCGATATAAAAGTTATACATCAGTGGAGCCTGCATGAAAAGTCTGTTAGACAAGTTAAGGCAAAGCCACAAATTTCTTTATGCATCTCACAAAAACTGCACAAAATTGCATAAGATTTCCATAATGATTGGATATTACCAATGTTAAATGCACATAAACTGCATAATTCTCAACTGACAAGAAATTTTGAACAGCTCTAAACCAGATTCATGTAAAAACCCGTCATTGGAAACCCTTGACAGACATCTGCACACATGGACGAACGGAAGAAACACGTATGAATGATGTATGTCACGCATGGATCATGAAAGACTGAAATTCTATTCATGAAAAATGTGCAAAATATACATCGTGGCTGTGTGGCCTCAACATTCCTCGCAGGATTCCGAACCATAACAAAAAAAGTAAAGCCTGGAGTCATTTGATCTCATAAATTTAAATCAATGTTTGGTGCAAAGTTAGACTCTTCGGAGGAAATTCTCCCTCGTAAGAGGTCATTTGAGGAAGTGTAACATTTGGTAAGCCAGGTTGGCTTCAAATATAAGAAGGAAAAACAGGGCTTGACACGGCCAACAGGAACGCTAAAGACTTCAGTTATTTTTTAATGAACTCAAGTGAGCCATTTAAATATTAAGTAACTGACTTTACTGAAGGACACCCCAATGAACCAATGATTATTTTTCCATGCAATGTGCAGTTTGTAAAGGAAATTATAACTAAACAGTATTAATCAACCACTGAGCATCACTTTACAAGTTTGTCCAATATAAATTAAATATATTTGTCACCATGTCACCATTCATTACTAAGACCCACTCCAACAAAAATGTCGTTTTGATGTTAATAACATGTTCTTGTGTCAATTTTCTAATGATGAGATAGAAAAAGAAAATCAACATAAAGATTCTGAGTATTCTAGAAAATGTCATTTGAAAAAGCCTGTTGCTGTTGCGTCAAAACTACAATCATCAGGCCACAAGATGCTGTATTTGGGCTACAGATTTGCCCGTTTTTTACCCTCAGTATTTACCCATAAGGGCAGTCGAGACTAGGGTTTTACCCCCACTCTACATGGACTGTTGTTTCTTTGTACAAAGACTGGTTGGGAGGGGGGGGACCTTCTGGATGGACTGAGATGTCTGTAGGAGCAGCATTTTTATGTTTTTTAATGGAAACCTCTTGGACCATCATGAAAGTCCAAACCTGCTAAAATAAGAACAGCAGGTTTGTTTTGTCTAGATTTGAAAAGTTAAGGCTCCACTTGACAAAATCCTTGTTGTGTTTTTGAAAAGTTCAGAGCAAAAAAGATAAATATTGGTTTCTTTAAACTAGATCGGGAAAGAAAAGAGTGCGTTAGTAATTTCCACACAATTGTCCTTTTATATTTTAGGATTTCCATATTTTGGGAAGTCAAGACGCTCTCCCCAAAAACGAACAACCGAAAGACGCCACAAACTCTCGGAAGAGACAAACCAACTACGGACTCAGTCAAGTTCATGGCACTCATCCACAAACAAGCGCTCAATCAATATTTTCCAATTTTATCTCCAAAAGAGAACTTTTCATGAGTTCATCCTTTGTTTCCATTCATCCTTTCATATTTAATATTTTACAATTCATAAAAACGACAGAGCATGAAACGTAGGCAGAGATGGAGACAAAGCTGGGGAAGGAAAAGGAAGGTAGAAAGAAGAGTTATTAGACGCATATTAATGTTTGCTCTTCTCCTTCGTGGGCTTCTCTCTCGAGATCCACCCGTCGCTACTTTAAGCATGAATACTTAATCACACACCAGACACTGTCTAATTCCTCTCCCCCAAAATGCAAGCCAGGAGTGGGAGTCGGGGAGGCTGAGGAGGGCGAGAAAAGGGAAAAAAGAGCGAAATGTCACAGAGGCAATGCTGGGATACTAATAAAGCTATGCAAATAGCAATTAGCTGAGCCAATAACCTCAGAGTCAATACCAAGCCACCCAAATGGGAGCAGCACAGCGCCAGGCTCATGAGTTCATAGGTCACGCTGTGATTAGACGTCCCAGCCCAAACCCAGGAGGTGTGCAGGAAAACAATGCACATCTGCTTCAGCGGCTCAACAAAAAACACACACAACTGCGGGAAGAATTCTGGAGAAATCATGACGCAGTACTTTGCATAAAGCTGATTAGAAACTTTTTAGTTTGCTGGAGGTTCTTAATGTTTGTGCTTTCTCAAAGGATGCTGGGACAGAACAACATCTAAGCTCCGAGGACAGCTTTGTAGCCGTCCTGTTGTAGTGCTGGTGAAGCCAGCACAGGCAATTAACAGGAAAAACAACTCCAGCAGTTTCTCTGGGAGTTCACATTATGTGGACTGAAAAATAGGGAAGCAGGAACTGATGGGTGCAAAAAATAGCTTCACTTCAATGAAACGTATATGTGAATAAATAATAAATACAGCAAATGTACACGGTTTAAGGATATGACAGCTTGAATGGAAGCGAGGCTTCAGCTAAAAGCTTCTGGAGCTTCATGTGGGAGCTTGAAATTTGCAGAAAGTGTTACAATGACATCAAAGTATTTGCATGTCTATATTCTCATTTTGAACAAAAAGCTTAACGGAAACCTTTCTTTCAGTTTTCTACCAGGAGAAATTGGTATTTTATTGACAAGGCCATCATGAAACATAACAATAAACGTGTCAAGCTACGTTCACATCGGACATGAGACGCGTGTTTAACCTACGGGGTTCACCCTGGACTGTCGCTACCCGATACTAGCGATTATTCACCATTTACAGTTGGAAGTGTTGGGGCGAGATGTTAAAGCAGAGCAAATCCCACAAATCCTGCTCAAGATTTTATCTTGCAAAGCTTTATTGCAATACATGAAAGATTTGGTGTCATCGAATTCAAACCGCAATCATCAATTCCTCCTCCTCTACCAATTTATAAATGGTGGGCACTTCTGTGAATTAAAAAGAATGCCAGCCATACATCCCAACCAAATCTGAGTCCCTGACTGCTCAAAGTTGAACTGGTTCAACTGTCACTGTGCGAGTTTTGAACGTGAAAGCCCAAAACGTACATCTATGCAAATTCCCACAAACCTTTAACCCTTGTGCTATCCTATGGGGTCAAGATGACCATTGACGTGTTCTCCCTACCAGGACAAAGGTGGAGAGGATTTCATGTCATCCATGGACACCAGTGAAGATCACAAATCATTGAAGAAAAAAGGTTCAGAGCTCTGTCTAGTGGGTCTAGATGACCCCACTCCCAATGTTAAAGTGTCTAGGATAGCACAAGGGTTAAGGTGCGCTGTGAACGTAGCTTCAGACTCCACACACACGGGGGGTTGGTTTGGGAACAATAACTTTTATATGAAAACGTTGGTTACCATCATTTTACATTGTGAGTAGAATATTCTCTCAAAACTGGATAAATACTTCTGCACGCTAAAAGCTGAGCTGTAAATAATAAACAAGCTAAAACTTTCGCAATAAGCTAAAAAATGCACAAAAATTCCATGATCACTTTTCTTTCATTTCCCATGAATAAAAAAAAGTTTTCTTTAACACAATTATACAATTGCATTGGGAAAGTGTTGATAAATGCTAAACGATTTACACATAAATAAAACACAAAATACAGAAGTTTTCAGCTTCAAGGGAAGAAAAGTGGAAAAAAGTGAAATCATTCCAGAAAGCTCTAATGTTTTATTTTGAAAATTCCAAATTTAGTTTCTTAAAATTGACAACCAAAATGTATGAATATTTTGAACAACATATGTGTAAAAAAAAAAGACAATTATCCATTGAAGAAAAATAATTATTTGTTCATTTAAGTTTTTATTTTAGGTTTAAAAAAATGACATAAGCTCACAAAAATATTTTAGAAAAAATACACAACGTTGTCTCCTCCATTACCTGGGCTTCTTCACTGGTAGTACTTTTAAAGTGTTTATTTGTAATCTCCCACCTAAGAAGCTCAGTTTAACTGCAACAATCCAAAACAGAACAGTTCTAAATGAAATTCCATCGTGTTTTTCTAACGATTTGTCAAATCCCACACCTGCTTTCCTGCTTAAGCTCTAAAAACCATCCAAACGAAACAAATCAAGTGACAGAAATCCTTCAAGGCTTCAAGTGATTAGAGCTCATAAAATACAAGGCTTGTAACAAAAGGTCACTATTGACCATCTCACACTTAAAATATTTGCAGCCATGAGGCCAAATCTGGACTCGAACACGTTTCAATCAATGATAGCAGCTTCATAGCCGTGTAGCGGTGCTGACATGAAGGTGTGAACGAGGTTTTCTGGGAAAACCGCATCCTAACCAGACAAAGAGGGAGAGGAAACTTGGCCACTTTTGATTAGTCTTGAGCCCTTTAATCTCTAAAAACAAGCCCGGGTGACCTATGTACGACACACGCGCCGAAACACACAAGCCCTTTGCGGGGGCCACTTTTGATCCGGGTGCATAGAAATCAGCAGCAGCATGTAGCCGGAGGCTAGCAAGACACAGAGATGTGCTGCAGAGAGACGGAGCAGCCGGTGAATGTGTGTCGATGGGTGATTTTTGAGGAAGGCTTCGGAGTGTTTACAGAAAGCAGCGGATGCAAAAGCGTAACGTGGGAGTTTGTCCTCTCAGTGGATTTGTGGAATATTTTCATTTCATCTGCTTCAGAAGGAGGATGAGCTTTCAGCCGCTTTGGCTGCTTGCTTTTTTCTAAACTGTGGAAAAAGACAGAGCGTTCAGCCTTGAGGTTCTCATGCTGCATGCCGCCATCTGTTTGTGTTGGATGTACATTTCCTGCATCCATGCGACCTGTTCTCCCCCCTCCAAGCAGGTCTGACTGTGACCCAGCTGACGACTATTACAGATCAGACAGAGTCAAACCTGAAGAGCATTGGGCCAATCAAACTCTCCCCTGGAATTCTTCATCACCATCCTCTCCATTCTCTCTATCTTTTATTCTGTCCAGCAGTTAAGGAAGAAGATGAGAGCTGAAGGCCTCTTGAGTTAGACAGATGCAGGGTAAGACACAGGAGGTCTTTATTTGTATAAACCTCTTTTGTATCTGAGGCTCAACTTTATATTTATATACTGTAGAATCCCTTTTCCACACTGAGGCACTGAGACCTGATCTCTTTTGGGGTTCTTTATTTTATACATTAAACCATAACCAACACCATACAGCCTGCCAACAACTCTAATCTGACAGAAGAAACGCTCCCCAAACATCAGAATTTTTAGTCTCATGGCAACGGATGAAATTTAGCTCTCATGCTAACTTTGGTTTATTTATGTTGAAGCAGCGACTTAAACATTGATCGATATGCTCTGTCCTAATTCAGATAAATAAATAAACAAATAAATAAACAAACAAATAAATAAATAAATGTATTGTTGCTTTTTATTCCCTTCCTCCCTCACCATTTCACCCGTTCACCCAATAGCTGAACCCGATTAGTCCAAACCTCCAACAACAGGTTGAGTGAAAGAAACCGAGGGCCAGAGTCTCTGCCTGGTGCGTTCACTGATCTCTGGAACTTAGAACATGACCCAAACAACCCCCCGGCCTAACTCAGTCCACTACAATACATTTCTTTTTGGACCAGACAGACAACAGCAGGGAGAAAAAGGGTGGGGTGTTACTCTTTCATTCTTCAATTTATCACTTTTTTGGCAAATCTCGACCATCGTTACCTCATTTATATGTGATCTGCATAGTGGTCTGTTATTTATGAATATGCTGTCTAGGACAGTGTCTGCAGATGGCACGAGTTCTTTTGCAATTCACCTTCCCCCTCCCTGTTGCCATTTATGTGATCTCCCGCTAGCTTACAGTCCCTCACATCTGACATTCCTGGTGGAACAAAAATGGAGAGCAATATTGGAGCTATCCAGCCATATAGTTTGGAGCCGGGGGGGCTCAGACTGATAAAGCCACTTGGAGATGCCGAAACGATTTGTGGTAGAAAATTTTGTGTCTCAACTTCAAGGCAACTCCAACTGGATGAATAAGAAAGTTCACCAATCTTTGGGATTTTGGCTTCCTAGAGCCAATGGACACTTGGACACCAGGGAACACCAGGGAGAAAGGGTTCACTCAGTCCAGTTCTCAGACAAAGCCAGTACGTAAGTCCTTAGAATATGTCTAAATGTGGTCAAAACAACAACCAACCTCAATAACGTGTGTCAGGTGTGGCATGAATCTGCTGTCACACATCTAAATATTTGAAATCTGAACCCTCCCTAGGAGCAGCAGGTAGCAGCAGATGCCCCAAAATGTAACCCTTAATGTTGCAAAAACAGATTTGGGATTCTCTGCAATGAAATGAGTCCTATTATTTTGAGATTTAGGTGCAAATACTCCAAATCACTGCCACTTCAGATGGTTCAAAACGGTTAACAGGAGACCTCTGAAGGAACTCAGATAAGCGGTGAAATGTTTGGAAAGTCCAGATGCCATGACTCTAACTTAAGACAACGTGGATGAATGAGAATCTTCATCAATAGACGGAACAGGAGAGTTCAAGGCTAACTGGTGCCAAAACGCAAAGCTTCAAGCACTAAACACTTTTCAATCAGTTTATTGCTCTCTGTTGACACAATGTTCTTTTTTTTTTAAAGGCAGTTTAGTTTATCTCTAAGGAAAAGAGAATGAACACAACGGGAAGCCTGAATTCAACTGGACACATCCGTGTAGGAGAGTCGATTCCTTACAGATCCACTCCTGATCATCTTTCATCTATTTTCAAAGTTCCCAGTGGTCTGTTAGTTATGATGATGCTGCTTTTAGTGTCATTTTCTAGGACATAGTTTCTGCAGAGGGGCAGGAGCTTATAAGAACATCAGCTACAAGTTATGGGTGGGACTGTTGGGGCATAATAACCTCCCCCTTCCCATCACTCATAACTGAGAGCTCTATGGCGTCGGAAAATGCCCCATAAAATGTAAAAAACACCATTTTCATCTTTAATTCGTTTGTTTTTTTGACGTGAGCTATCGTGTTTTCTGAGTCCGATTTGAGTTCTGATCATGTGGAAGCGAATGCTTGATTTAAAAAGAGAAACAGTCACTATCAGCTAAAGTCAAACAGTCTTTGAAACCAAGGATCCAAACACATTGTGTCTTTTTTTTTTCATTTTGACCCAATAAAATGCTGTTTTTGCTTAACAAATTGCAAACATGGCCTCCAGCTTTTCTCTAATTGAATGAGGAGGATGAGGTTTTAGATTAACACTGACCGCAGTAAATCAGCAGTCAGCCCGAATCTGAGTTTCAAAGATGGAGCAGAGAACTGGAAGGGCTGAGGCGGTGGAGGCTGCTTGGCAGTGTCAAGTCACTGGATATGAGTGCAGCAAATGAGGAGGAACCAGTCACCGCTCCAGACAGGCAGCTGAATAGACCAAAAGAATGGGGAGACAGGGCGGGGAAGGGGTGGCGGGGGTATTGTGAGCACAGACATGTGGTGGTAGGATCTGGGTGCTGAGTGTCACAGTGGAACAATCAGCACTGACGTCCCAGGTAGTGTGCAGCCAGACAAGGGGATTTGCATTTCAGCTCTGTAACATTTTCCAGCTGATGATTCTGAGAAACAAACAGGGAAATGACCAAACTATAAAAGGTAAAATCTGTTAGACATCAATCTCTCAGACATAAATAACCTTGTGCTTAAAGAACTCTTCAGCTACTTGAAGGGAATGACAGCTATTCGCGGGCGGATGTGCTGCTTTGTTTGTGTGAAGGTGGCGTCTCACCCAACATCCACTTCACCCACCAAGCTCCAAGAAACGTCACTTCTACGATGCCATAGACTGAATCATTCTGAACCAGTTCAGCACTAATTTAAGCAACTGAACTTTTATTAAAGACAGCTTTTAGTTGATAGGTTTCATTTCAAACTACTTACTTTTTGCTTCTCATTTGCCAATATAGTGAGCAGCTCTAAACAATGGTGAACCCACTTCACTACTATGTAGTGAGCAGTGACAGAATTCAGACACAGCTTGGAGTTTTATTCTATGAAATATACAGTAAATGTTTTTTTTTGTGTGTTTTTGGTGTGAATAAACAAACTAGCTTTGTGCTTTTACAGCTTTCTTGTCCTAAGATTTGCCTTTGAATTCTGTGTAATAGCCAGATAATGCCGAGAAGATTTCTTCAGGAAGTCAGATTACACAAAAACAGAAGTGTTGGTGCCAAAATGGCTAGAAGACCTAATGAAAATTCACAAATTAAAGCGTTCTTAAACAATATTGACTTTGCTTCTGGTTCTGCAGGGGGGCTAAAAGGGACATTTTCCAAAGAAGATCCATCATTTAAAAAATGGAAATGCAACTGGACACATGGATTCAACAAATGACACTGACAGTTCATTAATCTACAAGCTGGAGCATAAACTTTCTCTCATAAATGCCCCCCCCCCCCCCCCCCCCCCTCAACATTTGCCTCTCATGCTGTTGATTAAAATTCAGATTATGTATGATACCACTGCATCTTTTCAAGCCTTTATTTCCCAAACATATTACAGGTTAGAATGGCTTCCAGTGGTCCAGATCTAATTATCCCCCTTTGATTCTGTGACAAGTAATTTGTCATGTAGATTTGGAGAGGACACTATATTGCTTTAAAACAGCCATGGTTTCTATTTATGTTCGGGTTTTTCCTTTTTTTTTCACCTTTACTTTCACATTTTGCTTTGCTGCACGCTCATTTTGCAGAAGAAACAAGCTCCTTCCATCCATCAACATCATTTTGTACCCATTTGCCACGAGCACAATGACATTATGCTAAACAGTGTGTCTGTCAGCGTGTCTTCCATGAAATTTGAATAACACACTGGACAAAAGACTGGCAATTTGATTCTGGTGCTGATCCGGTTTTGGGATTCTTCCCTCTTCCAGAATGATTGCTTTTATCTTTGATGAAAGGAATGGAAGAGACAGAGATTAGGTTGGAAGACATGTTTCCAAGGTTATAGTTTGGGGAGCCTGACTTTTACACAGATCACCCCCCGCCCTGTTTTTCATCCATAATGACTTGGATCTTTGAGTGTTTCAGGTGCAACATGGACTTTAGGGTCAGTTATCAAAGCTGAGTGAAACTTTTTAAAGATGTAATGATGTCCTTTTTACCTTAGGCTTCCTGTTGAACTTCAGGAGCATTTAAGGCGGAATCTGCAATTAGGAAAACATGAACCCTTTGCTCTTAAAGACCCACTCCAATGAAAATGGTGGTTTTGCAGTTTTAGCATGTTCTTGTTGCATCTTTCTCATGATGGAGGACATATATGAAGAGAACTAGGCTTAACGGTGGACTGAACAAGGACCCCGTTAGTGTTGTTCCTGGATAAGTGTGCGCTCCTTACTGCAGCCTGACTGTAAGAAATGAGGAAACTTGGACAGAGTGTAGATTGTGTGGACGATACGGGCACTTGTGCATCACGCGTACACTATGAACAATGCCTCCAACAATAGTACGTTCCATTATCCCGATGCAAAGCGAGACCACCTGCAAAGACGGGTCAGAGAGCGGTTCCTGGTCCCGGACCAGGGTTCGCTTGGATGTATTCCGATGGAAAATTTGTTCCGGATTATCGGGAGAAACAAATTCTGGTTTCACTTTAAGCGAACCAACTGTGACCAGTCTGAATTCACCATTAGTGTTGGGTGGTAAAATCTGGATGACCCGTGAGGCTTGGTATTTAGCAAAGGGGGTTGAAATATAATCGACAGCTTGTTGTAAAAGTGCAATAAAGTTGATGGTGTCTGCATTGTTCACCGACTTCTTGGTTCCTTTTTCATCAGACACGTCTGACGGAAGACGTCCACCGAAACATGTGCGGCATGTTAAAACTCAACCCGTGTCTGATAACAAAAGAATCAAGAAGTCAATGAGCTTGTTGTAAAGATATTTGATCCTGCTTATCACTAAAAAGCTCATTTTTTTAAAACTTGTGTCACCTTTAAGAAAAGGCTTGATTGTCATTGTAGCATCTTACATGCACAACCAAATTCCAGCGTTTCCAGTTTAACACAATGGACAGACAACCTGCTCTTGACTCATGACTTCACAAAACTAATATTTCTTTCCCCCACCATTTAAAAACTGCTAAAAAATATCACAAAGAAAAAAAGGGTCAACCAAGCAGTGGAAGCGCAGTGTACTGTTCAGTATTTGTGCAAAAACTGAGGTTCCTCCATTGTTCAGAAAAAAAAGAAGCCGACGTAGAATCTGAATCTGGTTGGCTGCCTGGTGTTGGCAGGCTGACTGAGGAAAAAAGCTGTTTTCATCTTTTCTCCCTTACCTTTCCATCCTCCTCTATTTCTATCCCGTTACATCTTTCCGTCTTTTCTCCCCAGTATTGTTCTCTCCATCACAAGTTGTCATGACAAGGCTGTTTATTTCTAATGGTTGACATTTCGCCCTGTGCTTCTCGCCTGAAAGAACACACCGGGATGAATGCTTCTGGATTTTCAAAGGAACATCTTGTTATTAGCCAGCGTTTCCACATTCTGACACACTTGGCGTGCAGATAAACACTCGCACAAACGCACCGGCTGAACGCAAACACAGCGAGCTGCACACTCCTGAGCATGGGAACATTTAAATATGCAAAGATCTATGGGGCTGCTTAACCTTTCATCTCTGAGCAGAGCAAAAAAAAAGCAGCTTTTTGACTCCCACATCATGTTCAGCTCTCAGCTGCATTCTCTCCTCCATCCTTCCATCACCCTTCTCATCAATGGAATCAAATTATGCTGGAGATGAATAAAAAGATGGGGTGTAAATGTCTGTTAATAGGTTATGGTCCAATCATTGTGGCTCTCTGACAAACACTCAGCAAAGAGCAGAATTTATTCGGAGGACTGCCCGGTTTCCCACTCTTTCCATCTTCAGACCTTCTTCTAATCATTTTGCTCATCTCTCCGGCTTTGTCTTCCATTTTCTTTCTCCGTCACTATTATCTCATTTTGTATAATTTCTTTTAGAGCTTTTTTAATCTCTTTTTTTGTTTTGTCTGCTTTGGGTTGGAGATCCTGGTAAGAGCTCTCTCTATAAATGGATCCGGAAATTAATCATGAGGGCACCATGAGTCTAAATGTTCAGTCAGCTTCAGATGATTTGCATGTTAAAATAATAAAAAACGGAATGTATCTTTATGCACCAGGAGGTAAAACTGTCCTAAAGGACCAAAAAAAGAGACATTTTTCTGAAAAACTGAAGTATCAATAATGGTGGAGAAACGTGGCTCTGTAGGATTTAAAGACCATGTGATAGCTGTTTAACATGATGTGCATCCAAATCACCTGATCAGGTGTATGAATAAGATACGCACATATCACAGCAGCACTGCTGAAACAGACGAGCGTCTTACGCTTGTATTTTGATTGTTGTTGTTTTTAGTTTATTGTGTTTTGTGATTTTATATTCTTTTATCCAGCTTATATATATTATGCAATTGGATCAAGGCGGTCTATGAATGTAAATAAAAAAATAAAAAGTGATTTATGGATTGAAATCCTTGCAAATAAACATAAAAAACAAATAACCAAGTCTTTAAAATCTAAAGAGGAACCGTCATGACAGAAAGATGAAGGTCAGGTTTTTAGGAGCATTGACTTAAGGCAATAATCACCGTTGCCTGACAACACCGAGGCAAAAGGACCAAAAAGTCCTAAAGCCTTACACTACGTTCACACCGGCCTCTGCAACACGTGTTCCAGCAACCAATTCCACCGAGAAGTCTGTGTAAACGGACAGATATGTGTGGTTCAGGCTTCCATGTTCAAAACTGTCACTTTTATCTGTTGCTAAACAAGTTTTAAAGTCATTTTACTGGGTCTACATACAAAAAAAATGCAGCGATTGATCGTAATGAAGGTTAAATTGAGTTTAACCAGCCAGGGGCACACAGTTGACGTCCTTTCCCAAACCTGGAAGAGCCAACCGTTTGCAGGTTTTTGGGATGTGCAGCCCCTGTTTGTACGACCGCCTCAAGTGTATCAGGAAGTATTTGTAAAGCAAGTGGAAGTTCCTCAAACTAATGGCGAACGGGTGATGCTGTTGGTACAGTGTTTATAAGATTAGATGGGAATAATTTGTATTTTTACGCCATCTGACAATGGAAAGGATCCATGATAGAGAGTGGTAACTCCTGATATTGTTTTCTTTGGATTTGGTTTATTTCAAACAATTTAAACATGAACTTTGGTTTTCATGACTTTACCATTAACATTAAAGACAAATAATGTTTAATACTCAGTTTATCGATTGAATTAGGAGCTTGTTGATTCAAAACATTTTTTGGTTCATCTTGGCTGTTGTCTCTTGTTATTTAAATCTTACCTGCACCTTTCATTACAATGATGAAAAAGGACGCGGTAAGACAAAGGACATGGAGAAGACACCGACCGGCCTTCAAGAGCTGCAGAGCCAACGGCACCGACTGCCGCGTTTGCCAAGATTTCACAGTGATGGACTCCAGACAAAACATTGTTTTACTATTTGGATCCAATGAGATCTTATCGTATCATGGTCTACGCCTTTAATGCAAGTCTGTCTGGAAATATATCAAATTAAAACCTTTGCTCTGCAGAGAAAGATAAGCAGCTGTACAGCGGAGCGCCGGTCGATTTGGCAGACGCACAAAAGCGGGATTTTCTCGGAATGGATTAGAAAGCCTCGCTTCTTAACTGTATATTGCCATTGACAGTTTGGGAGGAGATCAAACCGGCACCGTGTGGGATCCGGACAAGTTTGTTCGATACCCATCAATTCAACTAGACGTGGAATTTGTCCATAGGCGCCTGATCCGATTGGCTGCACTGACGTGGACATGAAGTGAAATTGAACGGTGGACTGAATGCATGAGGGAGTATTATTGGTCCTTTCCTCCGCTGAGGGAGACAGCAGGAGAAGACCACTCTCTCTGAGGTGCTGTGCTCACCTTGTAGGCTGCCAAGCCCCATTAGAGGGTGACAAACAGACGTCCGCCCGGCTCAGGGCTGTCAGAGCGCGGTAATGAAAGACACATCAGCTTCAGAAAGAAGCAGAGGCGGCAGACGAGGAGGTGGGAGAACAACAGCAGGCCGTGCACCGACACTTTCCAAGACTAATGGCTTAAATGCAACAGTGCAGCACTGCAGAGGAGGGGAAAAATGCTCTATAAACTATGTAATGAGGAGACAAGGAACAGAAGCGAAGAGAGAATCACACCAAGACGAAGAAGATAAACAGAAGATCCTGGGAAATGTAATATAAGAAAAGCAGGAAGGGCAGTGGGGGGTCCTTTGTGACTCACTGAGCTAAATATGTCGGAGTCGCGCCATTAAACAGCAAAATACATCAATAATTATCTTTGCTTCAGCCAAATTGTCATCAAGTGATTTAATGGTACTAATAAAGTCGAGACATTGCATGGCATCTATCTTCAGTGCTGAGCGGGAAAAGTGCGGCGTGTGTAATAAAAGCGGTTATTCCCTTTGCAAGCGTGGATGCGGTTTGTGAGGTTTGCAGGAAGCCGCCGCTGCAGTACATAACGGTGACTTATGGAGGAGGCAGCAGACAGGTGGAGCTGCACAAGTTATGGATGGAGCAGCTTCCCAGTCTTGTCATCATAAGCTATAGACGCTCGTGGAGGAAAGGTTGATTGCTGATGCAGAGCGATGCCAAGGTAAATTGTGTCACTCGCTGTCGGCTCTGTAATCTCAGCAGAAAGGAAGCATGAGACGCGGTTCCGTCCGGGGGGGGGGGCGCGTATTTTCCCTACGATCGGCCTTATCAAATCTATATTTCTTCTGCAGTCATCCCACTATGAAAGAGGAGACGGAAGTGAGCGTGGTAGTTTGGCTTTATCGGATTAATTTATTGGTGTTTGCAGCCGCTGCAGCCGGCTCTCATGCCAGGAGTGCGCAAAATGAAAAGTTATGAATCCATGAAGGTTTGAGCTCAGAAATCAGGGAAAAGTGAAGCTGAAAGCAGCAACATCTGTTGGTTCCTCGTCAGACGTGCTGGGCTGGTCATGCAGTAACTACACACTACAGCTCACAGGTTTGTGCTTGTTTGTGTGTCATTGTCAAATAGTAAAGATCATCAATTTTTCAAAATAAATGAAGTTGTTTCAAAAAAACAACAATGTTTTTTTTTTGTTTTTTTGGTTTTGACTTAGTTGGGCATCTTTTTGCTTCTTCCAACTTTGTCAGAGTTTTATCAGGTTGGTTCACTTTTATGATAGATAGATAGATAGATAGATAGATAGATAGATAGATAGAGATAGATAGATAGATTAGATAATAGATATCTAGCTAGATCGATAGTAGATAGATAGATCGCTCGATCTACTCTGATCGATCGCTAGATAGATAGAGCTATCTCTAGCTCGTCGCTAGCTAGCTCGCTACGATCGCTCGCTCGCTCGATCGCTCGCTCGATAGATCGCTCGCTCGCTCGCTCGATCGCTCTCTCGCTCGTCAGCTCGCTCGCTAGCTAGCTCGCTCCTCGCTGCTCTCTCGTCGCTCGCTCGCTCGCTCGCTACTCCTCGCTCCGCTCGCTCGCTCGCTCGCTCGCTCGCTCGGATAGATAGCTAGATAGAGATAGAGATAGATGATAGATATATAGATAGACAACTTTATTTATCCCTTTGGGAGGTTCCCGCATGGAAATTGACATGCTTTTCTCTGAATTTATTGGTGGCTGCACGGTGGTGTAGTGGTTAGCCTCACTGCGTCTGGTTCAACCCCCAGCTGGATTCTCCCCCCCGTGCATGCGTGGGGTTTCTCCGGGCAGTCCAGCTCCCTCCCACAGTCCAAAGACCTGCTTCATAGGTTAAAGACCCACTCCAATGAAAACTGTGTTTTTAACATGTTCCTGTGGCTTTTTTCTGAAAACGGATATGAAGAAAAAATAATCTCCAAATTGCATTTCTGAGTTTTTGTTTTACCAAATTGTTCTGAATCAGGAGCAGATGACATAATGCCGTTTGGAAAAGCATGTGGCCGTGATGTCAGTGCTACAGTCAGGGCAGCTGTGGATGCAGTGGTAGGCCGCCCATATGTCAAAGTGTCCTTGGGCAAGACACTGAGCCCCACCTCGTCTCCGGTGGAAGGTTGTCGCCAGTGTTCGGCCACCAGTGTGTGAATGTGTGCATGAATGGGACTGTGACAATAAAGCACTTTAGGCCTTCGAGGAAGATAGAAAAGCACTTTACAAGTACAAGTAGAAGTACACGCCATTTAGCATTTTACAGTCGGTGGTCCACAAGCTTCCTGCTCAACTCTGTTCTGATCATCCACCTGCAGACAGATAGGTCCATGAACGTCTTTGTTTTCCTAGTCTGAGCTGGAATCTGGATCAGAACTGGATGGATGGATCTGACATTGCTGCCATTTTTGCTGAACCACTGATGTTGGGTTGGGGGTGTGTGAGGGGCTGTAAGCTAGCGGGAGAGAGTTTAAACAAAGGCGTGATGGGGAAATGAGCATAGGCTTACTCCACGGCAAAAATGCTGCCCACAACTCAATTTTTGATGTACTCCTGCTGCTCTGCAGAAACTATGTCCTACAACATTTTTATTTTATTTTATCAAGAAACGGCATAAATTTGATTAAAAGACCACTGACAACGCTTTGAAAATAAATCAAAAGATGATCGGAGTGGGACTTTAATGCTGAGAGTCAAGCAGGGAGGTACTGAGTCCCATTTTTAGAATCTCTGGTATGACTTGACTGTGGGTTTGAACTCACAACCTACCAGTCTAAGGTTGGACACTCTACTACTGGGCCAATAAATGGGAATCAGCAGTTTCAGAAATTAAATAAATGGATTTTTATTTACCCCAAAGGTCTGGAGACATTTACACATCGTTCAATGTTTAAATGGACAATGCCGCTGCCGGTTGGCGAACCGGCTGTTACCGCCCTTTGGCTGCCTGATTTTGTAATGGTATCATCCCAGTCTGACTGACTGCCGTCATCTACATTCGTGACCATGCCCGCCAATTTAAAAAAAACGGACGGGGTCATAAAACAATCATGGATTTGCCGATGCCTTCTCATCGTACAGCGGCAGTTGCATTTGTGATCGTAGCATTAGGCCTCTTGATATTTCTATTAACAGCACAGCAGACACCTACAAATGTGCACAGAATAAATAATGCGGCAACCGCCCATGCTGCCAGCTGCGCCGCCTCTCAATGGGCCGCTCAGCTAACCCCAATACAAGGATTTATGACATCACAGGTTCAGAACATCGTTCAGTAGAAACAGGAAACATAAAACGGGGGACGGGTGATGCTAACACAAACTCTCTCGTAATTAATGCTGGAAAAGGAAGCGTAGAAACTGAAACAGTTCTAATCCATCCGCCACTCAATCTGACCAAGCTCCTGTTTGTAACGTTTATCGGCTTTGTTAAGACAATGTCAACAGGATCAGAATAATTAATCTCTGCTGAGTAGACAATGCTGAAAGGAGGATCAGATTAGAAAAATCATCAGGTTAAAAAAAAAGAAGGTAATTATCTGCTTTGGTAACTTGGAGTCAGTGAGCTCAGTAAATGTATACACACATAGATTATCGGCAATTGTCTTTCTCACTGAAAGCTTTTGTTCAATACGAAAAACAAATGGAAATCCTCTGAGAAAAAGCAGTCTGCGGCTCAGATAAAGTGTTCCTCTGTCCACCGTGTGTGTTGGTTCTTCTCAACAGAGAATGACGCTGACATTTCCTTTGTGATTTGGACGCTTGAAAAGCAGCTCACCATGAGTAACACCAACACCACTGAGCTATTGAATGCTGGCTCCACAAAATCATTACGCCGTTCGCTCTCAGGTTAAAAACGCCACACTAAACGACCACTTAGGAATATGGATCGGACGTGTAAAGCGGTGAAAGGGCAGGTTAATGCAATCAATTATTTTTTAACAGTAATGGCTGAGCAAGAGTCCTCCACATACCCACACAGCCCATCTCTGTGTACTGTAATGGGTCTCAACGATTCTTTTATGGGAGCTTTTGCTGCTGTTGGCCCCCCAATGACATTTAGAAAGGGACAAAAGATCAGGCCATTCGAAAAAAAGAGAAAAAAAAAATCACATTTTATGCTTGTGTCCTTTTTACCCTGCAATTAAAGCAAAAATGCTGTGGAGTGCTAAAACCACTGCTGATGCATAGTGCAACACACTTGCTTGACTTTAGCAACAGGACAGGAATGGTGAAATCTTGACCACTTGGGTGCGGAAAGTCCTCGTACGAATCCTCTGATTCATCAGTTGTGAGAGACGGCTAACACTTTAAGCTATCTGATGCTGTAAACTTCAGACTTGCTTGATGCTCTTCAAATCCTGATGGTATGTCCTGACAGTTGGCGGAGAAATTGCTGATCAAACATTTGGGCTAATTGTATTTACTGTGCCCTTACTGTTTGTAGTGTAAATGCCTGCCCATTTACAGTCAACATAAAGCTGGCAGGGACCTACGTTAGCCAGCAAATGAGCACGCGGCGCACGAAGACACACCGCGGGTGGCTAAAGGAGGACGACAGATTCCTCCCGGCACTCCAGGGGCCCTCATTACAGCAGGGAGTGGGTGTAGAAGAACGTGGTATAGCCAACGTGTGAATAAAGCGGCATGGGGCAAAGATATTGGATCTTCTTGCGTCAGTCTGTTTCCTCCTCATTAGTAACTCTGTGGGACTACATGTGCAACTGACCAAAGTGCTGAGATCTCCTCTGCAGCGCCTCCGCACAGAGGTGTCTGTAATCTGACAGCAAGGAAGCTTTTTATTTTTCTACCCTGGAGAGCAATCAGTAATAGCCCTAACTGTACTTTTATTACTCTGTACCCTGCACTGACACTTCCATTAGCTTTTGTTGATATTGTTATGATAATTTATTAAACTGGTATTCTCTCAGGCCTTCATTTCTTTTTTCTTTATCGTTGCTGTTTGTTTTCTACTCCTGTTTTATCTGGATTTTTGTCTGTTTGACTCTACTCGTCCCGCTTTCACATCCATCCTGACCTGAATGACATCCTTCATGAACTCTGTCTGTCATACTGACTTCAGTGTTGTGAGATTATTATTATCAGCTGCATTTAGTACAGCTCTTCTGTATTTAAATTATACCACAGTTGGTTTTTGCAGCTAGTCTACAAAAAATAAAAGCAGATTACAGTGTGTGATCCTCCAGCTGCATCTGTTACACTGGCTCTTAAAATAAAATGATATAATCCCCTAAAATGGTAAATGGCGTGTACGCATCTAACACTTTCTCACCTTCTTAGAAGGCCCAACGCCTTTTACAGTCACAGTCCCATTCACCCATGCATTCACACACTGATGGCGCCAACCTATAACCACAATGTGGGGTTTAATGTCTTCCCCAAGGACACTTCAACACACAGGTGAGCTGGGTGGGGAACCGAACCTGTGATCTTCCACCCATCCTTGTTTGCATCTCGTAAAAAACGTAGACGTAGATACCGCTAAAGTAAAGGCTACTGTGAATTCTATACTAACTTCCAACCTAGTTAGTAAGGTAAAAAAAAACCACAATCCGACACCACGACACGTTAGCCGACGTTAGCGTTTTTACAATTCCTGTAAATCCTAACCTTGTTAGCAACTGCTACACGTTAGCTGTGATAGCATATTTACAACGACATCCGACATTGTTTGTAACTGAAATTTTGTCAGTTGCAGTCTTCCTCTCAAATTGCTTATATATCAGTGAATAAAACCCAAATTATTCTATGCTCTGGATTATAAGGAACACTATCATTTTTTTAAAGAAATTATGACTTAAGTGCGGCTGAAAATATATTACATATTTCTCATATAGTTGCTACTTTTCTCCATTTGTTTGATGGAGTTTATTTTGTGAAGCCTTAGCGAAAGGTCAATGGGGAAAATCTACCTCACTGCCGGGTTCCTCCGTCACTCACGCTACAAGCCACTTATCCATTAAGCCTTCACTGTAAGTCAAAAGCAACATTCTTTTACAGCCCATCACAATCATATTTCTGCTTTTAAATTCATAGACGCTTATTTATTACCATTCCAGGTGGTTTTTCCGGTCCTCCTCCGCCCCGTTCTCCGCCTGGACAAATTCTATGTCGTTGACTGGCTTCACCACCACATCTATGGTCCAAACTCAACCAGGATACAAAGATATCATCCGCCCAGAGCCTCACCGCCAAAAGACTATCCTATTTCATGCACATTTTTGGATCACATGTTAATTTTTTATTCATATTAAGATTTCTCTTTGTTGAAAGATTGTTAGCAGTTGCATTTATTCTACTGATTATTTCTTTTTCACAAATTCTTCCATTTTTTGCCCCTTTTTTGTTTCCGCATACACGAAATCCAGGCATTCCCCTCTGCTACCCCCAAGTTTTTGATTGACAAGTGGTCCAAAAAAAGCACAACAGTAAACAGTAACCTGCAAGGTTGCTCTGGGAAAAAAAAAAGCAAAACTAAGCGGTGCGATGTTAAAGGTGAGAGCTTTAAAAGCTTACTCTGGTGCTGATGAGTGCTTTGTGTGGAAAGAGGCAACATGATTCAGTGCTCTTGACAGTCATGCGCGGCTGAAAATCACACTGCAGCGAGACGGCACAGCGCCTTCAAAGTGGCTTCCCGGCCCACGCCGAAGACAGACGGCAGCTACTTAGCCTTTTCCAATTATGTCTTTAAGTTAATTGAGAGGAACATTTTTGTCTGCGCTGCTGTACTGATGGGCATTCTGCAGAACTATTAGAACGTATTTATGAAAAGAACCTGAGTTATAGCCACACTGTTATTAATATGTTTATTTTGTGCATGTTCTATGTTTTTCCTAGCATGAGAGAGCCAGCGGCGCACACTGGATACTTAAGAAGAGGAGCTGAATGCATAATCAATCCCTGCTTTTCTGTGTGAGAACAGTCAGCTCTAAAGGGCTTTCTTCCTGCAGCTCAGCTAATTTGATTTCAAATCTGGCCTGTTTTGGGTGCATTATGGGATGTGAGCTGTCATCTGAGGGCTGATCAAATCCTCGGTAATGAACAGAGATGCAACGCCGACTAACAGACTGGAGCAGTGGCTCTAAAACCGACACGGGGAGGTTTCTGAGGTAACGATGTTCGGAGGAAGAGAAGATTGGGATTCAATTGCTGCCTGTAATAAAAAAAAAAAGAGAGACAAAAATAAATAACAATTTAATCTGGAGATGGAGGCGGACAAGTTAACATGGTCAACCAAGCAATAAGGGCAGGGGGAAATTGGAGGATAAAATACTGATTAAATTAAAGTGTGTGGGCAGTTTTCAGCTGAGAAGTGACAGCAGATGTTATGAACTGACTCCTCTGTGATACAAGGTTACGTTTTAACAAGGAATGATGTTTCATTATGAGGAAATAAATATTATAGTTGTCTTTTGTGGGGTTTTGTTGGAGAAAAGTTAAAATATTTAGTCAAAATTTGATGCATGAACCACTGAAGCACTTTTTAGTAAGTTTTCTCATAAAAAAGGCCAAATTTGA
The DNA here is from genome assembly GCA_023969325.1 of Oryzias curvinotus. Taxonomy (NCBI): domain Eukaryota; kingdom Metazoa; phylum Chordata; class Actinopteri; order Beloniformes; family Adrianichthyidae; genus Oryzias; species Oryzias curvinotus. The sequence continues at coordinate 19,884,139 of CM043728.1, forward strand.
ACAAATATATGTAAAAAAAATAGTACACTAAAAAGAAATCAATTCAGGCCACATAATTAGGCACTTAAAACTTTTTTTTCTTCTAAGTTGAATTTAGCAGATACGGAAAACGTGAACAGATATACAGTGGTGAAGAATTGCTTAATACTGTTGTTTTTTACTTACATTTCACTGTTGTTTTCTGTTTTACTTAGTTATCAATCATTAAAGACCCACTCCGATGAAAAAGATGTTTTTGATGTTTGTACCACGTTCTTGTGGCATTTTTCTAAAGATAAAGGACATTTTCAAAGAAAATTTAGATTAAAATTGCAGTAAAAAATAGTTGTGCTCTTTACATGACCTTTTCACAAATGTATCACAAATATACCTCATTAAAACCACGGAAGATGTATGGATAAATTACGCAAAGAACACGTAAACCAAAGTAGAACATGAACTGTGTGTGATTATTTCACTGTTTGTCGGCAATTCATTAGTTATTTGAGCATCAATAACATAATTTTATTGTGATATGTGCGTCGTATACGTGATATAAAAGTTATACAACGGTGGTTCATGCATGAAAAGTCTGTTAGACATATGTGGAACGTTCGTGGAAAGACACAAATTTACATATGAAATATGTAATGCGTATGTAATGAATCACGCACAGTTGTGTAGGATTTATGTAACAATTGCGTTTCCGTAAGTACATAAAATATGCGTAAACTGTTTAATTCAGAACCAAACAAAAATTTTGAACAGCTCAAAACCGAATTCATGTAAAGACCCGAAACCCTCGACAGACATCTGCGCACATCGCAAGAAACACTTATGAATTACATACCGTATATCACGCATGTATCACAAAAGACCGACATTTCATACGTGGAAAATGCAAAAAGTTACCTAGTGGCTGTGTCACACGAATTTAAGTGAGAGCTTAGAGGAGCAAAACTGCTGCTAGGAGGACATCAAAGCTCAATGCTGTTTAGGACATGCAAGCTCCTTGATTACTGAAAAAGTTTCTTAGTGGAAACATGATAAAGAGAAAAAAGCTCAATGAGGAAATGGCTTTAAGAGCCACAAACAGAGTTCATCAAAGCTGAGATGCAAGTCATCGTTTAGACATAAATGCTGCCACTCAAAGAGCTGCTGACTTTTGAGAGGTTGAAGTGTGAACCAAGCAGCACCTTTTGACTTTCAATTGGAGCGCATTGAAAAACAATTCACTTAGAAGCTCGATAAACAATCCAGTCTCTATCCTTTTACCTAAATGTAAAACGGTCCAAATTGTTTCCTTTTACATTATCCATCAAACTATCTTGTTTCAGCTTCTTAAAGCCTAAAAAAGTCAACAGAAAAAGCACACAGATGTTGACGTGGCAGTTTTGATTGACTGGAGACTTCAAATCCTCTGCTTGAAAACAGGCCTTGGAGGCAATTGGCTCATTTTCAGAAAGTCCTGGATTTGTTGACATTCGAGTCGCAGCAGAGCACATAAACAGACTTCGGATCTGTTTGCCAACTTTCATTAATTAACCTTTTCGGGTCTTATTTCAGTGGAAGAATCCACCATATTTCTGGTCAGTTTTTTCTGAATGTGCAGCCAAGTGATTATACAGCAGTACTAGTAAGAGAGACAGATGTTAATATTCTGTCATTCCTAATGACTCTGAACAGGAAATATTAGTGTAGCCAGACCTTGACAGTTTTCCATCACAAATTCGATCTGGACTAGAGGGAGTTTGGACCAACTACATTTGTTTTGTTGTTTACAACGGCTTTGTACATTCCACGTTCACAGCAGAGCAGAAGTTGGAATATTTCTACGCCTGGAAAATAACAAAAAGCCACAAGGTTTATTTATTGCCTTGGCAGCGCTGTGAAAAACACAGATAATGACTCTGTTGGAGAAGGAAGGAAACTGTGTCACTTTCATCCACCGTGGCTCCTTTGGTCAAAGAATTACCATGTCTGACCAAAACATACAAGATATATGAAGTATATGAAGTAATGGCAAGACTGGCCCACTAAACACAGGAGTCACTGGAGCGGCCGTGGTGCAGTGGAAGAGCGGTCAACTCATGATCGTAATATTGCATGTTCGATTCCCGCCATGCACACCCATGTGTCAAAGTGTCCTTGGGCAAGACACTGGTGAGAGGCTGGTGCCAGTGTTCGCCAGCGGAGCCGCCACCAGTTGTGAATGTGTGTGTGACTGGGTGAATGTGTGTGTGACTGTAAAGCGCTTTGGGCCTTGAAAGAAGGTAGAAAAGCGCTATAGAGGTATATGCTATTTACCATTTACAAGTTCTATGGCGAATAAATGCAGACAGGTTGTAAAACCAGCCTCTCCTCACATGCACGTCTGCTCCTGTAAATACCTGATGAATGAATCCAAAAGCAGATTTAGGTCTTTCAGGTGTAAAGAGCAGCTTGGTTGTGAGGAGCAACTTGTGAAGGAAAAGAGGCAGGAAAGTTATTCTGAGAGAATCTGGAAGAGTGTGAGCTTGTTCAGCAGAACAAAATGGAAGTGGATGCTGGTTTTTGGTCAAATCTGTACACCTTAACTTGTTTCATGGATCCGATGATGGACATAATTGTGTACAAATATGTTTTTCTCCCATCAATCCTTCAGTATTATAGATACTTTATACTACAACTGACACTTAGGGGTGATAGCTTTCAGATCAGCTGAATCAACAAATCTCTTGTCAGACAAACTGATGGTTTTTTTACAGACATTTATTTTGCTGTCACTGGCAACATCTCTGGTGTTAAAGGGTTCAAAATAATTTTTCTAAATTCTTCAAAGCCCGTCCTGCTACTGTACTCTAAACAGAAAATTGTGTCGGCCTTCCACATTCAAACGTAGTGGGCTATGAGACTTTTGGATTCCAGAGATGCACAGTGAGAGAGTTAGAAGTCACCAAGAGTCTCCAACAGACCAAAGTGACCCAGGAGGTCAAACACGGGACAGAAGAACATACAAGCATCTTGAGTTGTCTCAGCTTTTGTGATGAACCGGAGAAGTCGAGTTACTGAAAAAGGAATCTGCGAATACGTGAACCCGCGAATATTGAAACACAAAAAAGCAGAGAAACACTGCAATCCAAATAACAGCAGCTACTCCAAGGGAGCTATACTCCTGCTCAGTGTTCAATGTATGAACCAATAAACGACACAATGTCCCTTTTTTATATTAAAAGACTTCTTCTAAGTCAATGAACATTGGCTGTGGTACCAATTCTGTTAAATTTGGGGCATTTTTCCAACATGTGCGTTTAGAAATTCTTCCTAATGACAGAAGACTAGACAACCAGTTGGCTTCAAGAGTTGAATTGTATTGATTGAGTTTGTATGTAACAACATCTGCCCAAACCCACCTGCTGCAACAGAAAACCAACAATGAGTTTCCCAAATCATATTTACTGCTTAACCATCTTCCAACAAGGATGAGTAATCTGCCAAAAAAAGAAAACCCCAAATTAGAAAGAGTGTCTCTCAGCAACAAGCAGGAATCAGGTAAAAGGTAAAGAAGACAGAGGAGTTGCCCTTTATTCCCATGACAGTGGATTTGTTTTGTGCTAAGATAAAGTAATTTTGACAGCGTACACAGGATGTGTGCTGCATGTATATTTCAACAATTTGTGTATTCCCAAATCTGATGTGACACTTTATTCTTCTTCCACCAAACCCCCAGACTCTTTTCCTTTAGGAAGGTACCGTCTCTGTTACTGGGTCATCTACTGTCCCTCAAGTTAGTAATTTAGTTTTAAGATTTTCCATCAAGCATTAAGTATGTCAGAAATTAGGCCTTATGCTACACCGGCCTCGGAAATGCGCGTTCCAGTGGCCACTTCCAATAAACAGTATAAACACGTAAATGTGGCTTTTGAAATCAGCTATGCACATTTTTAAGTCAATTTTCTGGCTCTACATACAAAACATGCAAATACGGAATGCGCGTTGAAAGTTAAACCAGTTAAACTTTGACCAATCAGGGATTTGGATTTGGTAGTGATGCATGGATGCCGTCCTAATTGCTGGTTTGTGTCTGACTGGAATGACACCAAGTCTTTCATATATCGGAATAGAGCTGTGAAAGAAAAAGCCTGGGGCAAGATTCAGCAGATTGGGTAGCCACAGTCCAGCGTGTACACCAAATGATGTGCATTCAAGAACCTGTCTTCAGCCCGTTCTTCAATACGCCCATGGTGACATAGACATGCCCATTTTTGGCCTGTATTCACCCGTGAAGGTAACTGGGGCTAAGGCTTTACATTTGTAACGGTGATCAACCACATCATACGTTTGCTGCTGGCAGTCCTGAATTCATTCTTGCTGGAAGGTTGTGACACTGGCTCAGAGACCATGTTGGAGTCATTTCCCTGTTTTTAGCCTGCAGCAATAAAAAGAGGCCTACTTCCATGTAACTACTCGCATATAAGATCAGAGCGTGGAAAATATCAGAGATAAGAGGAATTCTGTTCCCTTTGACGTGCGTCTCACTTAGCATGCCTCTTTGTTCTTCAAACACAGGAAGAAAAGAAAAAAAAGGTGATAAGTTTCAATTGAGCGTAAACTCAATCAGAGCGTTGGAGATTGGCCTCGTGAGGATGAAGTAATGTGACAGGCCTAAAGAGGTTAGACGCCAGGTTTATCCAATTAGGGCACAGCAATAAACAATCCCAGAAACCCTCCCCCGGCAGACGCTCTCTCGCTCCCTCTGCGCTCCGTTCGAAACTTGACCCACCATCTGTATCCATACACTGCTGACGGATGCTATGAGCACCGGCGCTGCTTGTGATTTGTGCTCAGGACTTGGCTCTGCCAGTCTGTGGTAGTAGCAAGCAGCCAACTCTTGATGCCCCCCGTCCGCTAAGCAAATATTCACAGACTCAAATGGTGTCGTTTCTTTCAAGATAAGTGAAGAACTGTCTGCAGATAATGATAATGAGACACTCAAATTCCCTGAGTCTGGCCATCTGAGAGACGGCAAGACGGCCGCATAATCTGGTTTGTGCCGGGGGCCCTACCCATCGAGTCCCTCCGCCGCGTTGGCATTAGCACGAAGACGTATTAGCACATTAGCTTGAATGTGATGATGTGCTCTCAGTCATTTAAACGAAGTATGATAGCAACAGTGTTATGGTTATGGTGATGACTTTATGGAGTCCTGGCCATTGATCTCCAGATGCACCTGCTAACACCACTGATGAAGTGAGCAGACGCCCTGAGCTTGGAAGTCTAGATTACAGAAAAGTAACTGGAATTTCCTGAGTGATTGAACATAGCTTTCTTAGAGATCAGAATCTTGTGATGGTTTGAAAAAAGGCCAGCTGTGACGGTATCTATTTTAGTCTTAATTTAAGGGTTCCTAGAAGGAGCAGCAGCCTTGCAGTCTAGTCATTACATGCCACAGGCCATAGACACGGATCTATAAATGTTTGGTATTAAACGGACCCATTGATGGCCTGCCCTCACTCCCTTCACTCCCGTTAATGGAGCTTTTATGAATCTCAGGCCTCATTTGCCTCTCATGGTTAGGGGCTTTCTGCAGTCTGAATTGTGTAATAATGGCAAACCCAATTTGCTTGTGCTATGTTAATCTCAACACGCCCCTTCTTTCTCTCTCTGTCATGCTTCCCTAACTGCATTCATCAATGATTCTATTATCACTCTCTTCTTTGAACTGCGTTGTGTGGGCTTGTGCGAGAGAATCGTGAAATAAACCCAAATTATGCGTCTGTGCTGATGAAATTCTCAAAAAGCCATTAACGACGTTGCCATTATCTTTGTTAAAATTCTTTTTTTTTCCTGTACAACATAAACTATAGTATTTCCTCAAACAATCAGACAATATTTTAATGACTTTTTTTTCTTTTCTTCTGAAAGCGTAGCACAATGTGGGGTCTTTGGGGCCGCTGTTTGAGCTGCCAGCCACCGAAATGACTGATTGAGGTTAAAGGGATCACATCTGTTTTGTGCTAATTGCAAAGAAAATTACAGAAACTCTTTTGTCCTCATATTTAAAATGAGAGAACAATGACTTTTCAATCACAGTTTAAATGTTTAGCGCTGAAATGTTTTCCTATCTGCTCTGCTCCAGAAAAACAACCGTGGTCTTGTTATTTGAGGGCTGTATCATTCTGGACCCCCGTCAGAGGAACAGCAGGCATGACCCACTTCAGGTCAAAGTCTGCAAATAAGAATGCTGCTCTAAATTCGAGCCATGTTGGCCCAGATGTCAGCAGCAGAGTCCACAGCAGCTTGCAGTTAAGGTTGGCCTTGGTGACACTGACATAGACCAACCATGGCGGTCGTCCTCTTTCCTCTTTCTTTGCCCTACTTTATGTCCCACCCTCTATTGTTATGGTGGCCTTTTTGTCTTATGTGCCGCTTTGAAATGACTTTCCAAGGACATTTGTCAATCTAGTGAGTTTGTGATCTTCCTGTTACTATCTCTGGGTGTTCACAGAGCTGCTGATGGCATTCCCCCAGAACCACAGACTGTATGAAACCTGGACTGAGTGGGCCTTCACCCATAGAAAATGGTTTACTTCCAGTTCCAACCACAAGTCAATTCAATTGCCATTTTTTCATGATACAGCCGCCGCCACGTTGGAGCCAGACAACATCAGTAAAGGCTGTCACACAGCTACATTTGGCACATTTTCCACATATGAAATGTCGGTCTTTTGTGATACTGTCAGTCCAGTCCAGATACAGTCCAGTTCGCAGTTTTGTTTTCTTTAGTCACTTGTAAATTAGATTCCTTTTCTGAAAGCGAACTCTATCGAGTTGAGAAACTCGTCTTTTGTGAAGACTTAAAACATTCTGTCTGTTTCAAATAGTAATGTCCCTCAGTCACATCATCAGCTATTGACTGTGAAGGGTGAAGGTGAGCTTTTCACAAACATCTTTTTGAGGCAGACTAAACATATCCATGGAAAATTTCCATCATTCAGCCTTGACGAAGGCAGAGCCTCTTAGTGTTTACCATCACAGAAACAGGTACGGCTCTGTGTTTTATCCAGGGAACAAAGAAGCAAACGTTGGCAGGTTAAACACCTCATTGGATGCAGATCACACGAAACAAGTGGCGCCAAAACAAAAAAAAAAGGCCTGGTTGCAGTCCAGGCTCGGGGGGACACTTTACAAAAACCCGGAATGTGCAATGAGGTGACATCAAACTGAAATGAATGAAACCCCGCCTATCCCTGTTCTACGCTGGATAGGATAGACATAAATGTGTTGATCAGTGGATATGCATATCTATTCCTCTAAAGGAAAACATTTAAACACAAAGGGGGGCTCGGAATCTGCAGGTTATTTGAAAAAACTCTTGATAAACATGAATTAACAAAGACAAATCCATTGGAAAAAGTTCTGCTGTCATGTTTTAAAACATCTCAAAGCTCCTTTCCATTTCTGTATCCACTTTAGTTATTTTAGTCCTTTTCTGCTCATGAGAAAAGTAGGCTGTTCCAGCCCCACTGATGCAATGATCCATCAATGAATCCACCAAAGAAAACCAACAAACTGTCCTAACGCCTGCTGAAGTCCAACCCCCAACGGACCACCTCTCAGTGATCTTTACCTTATTTCATGCTGTAAAGTTTGAGATTTTCTGTTTTAAATAATGAAAAGCTTTTTTTTTTTTAATAGTGTTGATTAATTCTATGGGATTTTGTGGAAAAAAGAGGGTAAAAAAACACATTCAGGAAGTAAACAGCTTTACTGTCCACCACTTCATAAAATGATGATGTTTATTCTTAGAAAACTCTAAATTTACGTCATCCTCACATGCATTTTGCATAATTCTAGCTACATGGTTTAACATTTATCTCTACCAGTGCAAATGATGCTGCTGCCATGGGATTCTAAAAGAAATGGCCACAGTTATGTAGCAGAAAACATGCGCTCTGTGGTCTGCTTGAATCCTACAGTTAATCTTATGGCATGGAAATGATGCGGAGGGGATCCCACAGGCTCTGCTGACTCGTCTTAGAAGCTCCCCTGTGTTCAATTATATTCAGGATCAAAGCCATTTAAACTGTGATGGATCGCAGCCGGCGATAAAGCCCCAGTCCTTTGTTATTTAGCTTCGATCATGGCTCAAAACTATTTGTTTAAATACCCCAAATGCACATGGGACAGGTGAGGCAAAACCTGATAAAGGGGCATATTTAAACACAGGATGGCTTCCAATATCCTGAGATTTGCCTCTAAAAAGAAACTGCAGGTTTTAAATTCTAAGTAGCTCCTAATGATGGAGTGGGGATTTGCTTAAAGACAGAGCGGCACAACTTACATTTGGTCGCTTCAATTTTACATTTCCAAAATAAAGAGCACATGTTGAAGGAAATCTTGGAATTGGGTTGGATTATTTAACGCCTCATAGTTTACATTCAGCTGTGGACAAATGCCTTTTTTAAACCGTCCAAAGTAAAATGATCAAAATAAGATCAGCGTCATGGATGCTTTAAAGCCTCTGCATAACAAAGAATATGGATAACCTGATCCAGGGAGGGCTGTTGTTTCTGTTGTCACCCCCTCAGCATGGTCTTTAAAGCCCCATCGGTGCAGTCCAGTAGCTTTGGGTGGGTTGATGTTTTTCGGTGTCCGTCTGACCCCGTGTGGGTTTAGCACCAGAATGTTGGTAGATATTTCTGGTGTTCTGCATGGCTGTGCTGTAACACTTAGGATAAAGTGGATCACCCATCCATGCATCCAACAAACTTCCATCCATGGCTTGTCTGTTAGCTCCAGAACAGATTATATTGTGGTCGTAAATCTACGTTCAACTCTGTTCTTCGCCTAATTATGCCAAGCACAGTTTCTAAACCATGCCAAACAATAAAAAAAGGACTAGACGCTGTTCAGATTTTGATTATGTTTTTACAGATGCAATAAGAAGCATCACTGAATTGGGATATAATCATAAATGAGTTGTGGCCATTACTTTTGGGCATTACATCAAACCCAAATGGCACAGAAGTCCACTGAACCTCACTATATTTCACCTACTAAACCAACAATGACACAGTTCACTTAACAGAGCAGAAGCTGACTACCAATGCCAAAAAGTTCAAATTTGCACCAAAAACTGTGCTTATGATCTGATATCAGGAATCTTTACATTGTATACTGCTCTAATGTGGCTCTTTGGCTTTGAAAAAATGTAAACATTTTAAATAAATACGTTTTTAGTTTTTCTTCATTTGTTTTAGTTAATTTAGTTTTGTCATTTATTCTTCACAATGTTAAAGCATATAAGTAAGAAAATGATAATAAACGGTATAAATTACATTCAAAGTGGGGCAACCGTTCGGGCAATGTGCATCTTAGCAGCATGTATTAAGTGCGGACAACATGAATTTCCATCTGTTTTGTTAGCGCATGTAAATACCTGCTAATAATATCAACCATTTTCAAAAGCTATATTTTGTAAAATAATGACTTAATGTCCACAAAAACATAACTCAAGTGTATTTTTCTAAACGATGAGCTGAGACTTTGCAGCTCTGGTTCTGGTCTGTAAGAAACGGCTGGTCTGTCCAGAGGAATCTTTCAGGGTCAAAGGTTGCAGACTCCGGCCTCATAACAACTCCTAGGGAAGTGAATTTTTAGAAATGTGTGATATTTTAGACCTCAGTTTTATGAACAATTTAGAGGACGCCATCTGCAGGATTTTGATTGGCAGGTGGAGGGACCCCACAGAGCTTCAAACTTGACGTGGTCCCACATAATTACCATTTTTAGAGCATTGTTAATGAGGGTGGATTAAACTCAGGTCCATGTGCCTGTTCCCCTTTTTTTTAACCCTTTTAAACCTTTCAGGTAATGCTGTATATCTAGCTATAAATCTCTACGGTGAATGCACACTCTTCGTTTCTGCTGAGGTTAACCGTCAGTGGTCCAGCCCACTAGCTTAACTGCAACGTCTGGGAAGTTAGCATGTATCCAGTTTTGGTTTGCATTCTGCTCAAAAAGACCTTTGGTCTCAGCTCGTGTTGTGTGTCTCAGCTTGTTGCTTATATAAGAATCAGTGGTTGATTAGTGAATTGTCGTCATCTGACGCCTGTACTGACCAGCTTTTACAGTTGTCGTCATTTGTGTTTCAGTGATTTAAGCGTTCAATTCTCTTTTTGGGAGGAGGGATGCTAGTGCTGTTTTCCGTTTTTGGTGTCTTCTTTATGGCAAATGATTTGTGTGTGTAGAGATAAACTCAAAAGAGACAAACTATGCGATGGAAAAGGAAGACCAAAAGGATTAAAGGAGTCAAGTGGTGACATCATTATATCGTAAACAAACAAGTGTGTAACATGTGATCTAAAGGCAATGGCCACGTTTCATTGAACGTAGCAGACTAGAACTATTTAAGATCTAAAGTGATTCCAACAAACTAACATCTTTCACTTTAGTTAGCACATTATTTTTTTAATTTGGGTCAAATTAAAACTCAAAATGATCTAAAACACAGCACCGGTGGAGAGTCTTAATTTGTGATTTGCCACATGTATTTTTGAGAAGTGAAAAAAAGAGGACAGAGGAATAAAACAGAGCGTAGGAGTTAAAGGAGAGAGCTTCATCTGTGCTGTGAAATCGTGGCAGCCAGGAAACAAATTGCAAAAAGGAAAAACAACAAGTGAGGAGGAAGAAGAGGGGTACAGGGCGAAGGACGAAGGGTGTCCTGGGATGTGGGAGTGAACCGGACAGTTTTTGTTTCTGTGCTCTGGAACCAGAGGCTGCCAAAACACCACCTACTCACTAGCAGAAGAGAAACCAAGGCTCAGAGGCACTAACACCCGAGTGAGGGAAGGAGAGAAGCTGGAAGAGGGAAACGGATGGGGAGAAGAGAAGGAGATGGATGAACAGGATCGCTACAGGAACACCTCTCAGAATAGTGACTCAGTCCACCGTGTGCGATGATGATGATGATTGGCGTCTTTCTGCCCGTTTGACTCTCCCTTCTATCCTACAGGTAGTACAACAAAAAAATGGACACCAGTAACAAGCAAAAAATGACGTTTTTAATCCAACCATAATCCAGATTCTGGACCCACTTCAGCTCTGTTTAAGCCTTAGTCTTGACTGCCCGTATGGGTGGATACGGCAGGTAAAAAGTGGGGAAACCTGTATGGGACACGCAGTTAACCCGTAGATAGAAAATGTCCATGCATGTTTGGCGGGGCACAGGTTGCACTGAACACTTATACAACACGCAAGGGTAGGTAAGGGTGAAGAAAGTGATACGCATTGTTTATTTGTTATAACCCAAATCCTCCTGACTGGACAAGGAGTCCTCCTTGCACACAGCCTGACTGTTAGAAATGAAGAAATGAAACAGTCAGAGTTTGGATGACTGGACAATGGAAGCATATGTGTCTCATAATTCAAAAAACATTTCTAGCATTGACTTTAATTTTGAATTATGAGACACATATGCTTCCATAGTGGGCATCCTATGGGCACCTACGCATAGGGATGGATTTCAAAACTTGGTGCCAAGTTGGTACTAGTACTGACGTACATAGTACTACTGGCAGAGTAAAAGAAATCATAGATCTTGGTGCTTCATTGCAGACAGGTCAATCACTTTTATTCTATTCAGTTTTGCAGTGCAATTCTAGCAAATAATTCTATCTTTCCAGGGATTTGTGGATGGGCTCATAAAAATGTGTTCGGGCATGAGGGTGGGTGGAGCTTCAGTCAAAATGCCAAAGTCGAAGTGAGCAAAAATTCTGCGGTACTTCACAGCAAAACACTGTATAAAGTGATGTGTACAATGCTCCAAAAACAGGCCGTTGTCGTGGCGATGAGCGGTGAAATCCCTGTTGACTTCAGTGTGTGTGCAACTAGATGCAGCACTGCAGTGCAGAAATAAAGCATCTTAGGCACATTCAAGAATGTCAGCTTCTCTAAGCCGTAAAAATTCTTCATGATACACTAACTAATGTTCCAATTTCACGACACGAGTTGAGGTGGCTGAACAATAGTATCACTGATACATGCAACTTACACTAACCTTGCAAATACAATGATACACGTCCTACATGCACGGCTATGGTATGTTCCATTTTCATGATTGAGGTGTCTGTGCGAAAGCATCAGTCGTACGCGGGAGCTGAGCTTGAACCTTTAATATGGATGTGTGGGAGGGGGGGCAGAGGAGTTTGGTAGGGTGGCAAATGAGAACAGCACAGTGGACAGCCATCACAAATAAAAAGAGCAAAAATTTGTATTTCAAAAAGTTTTATTATTGCTATTATTATTAAAATGAAACAAAAGTTATTTTAGCTCAGGTTCAATTTCTAATGCTAAAAAATTAACTTGTATTGATCATTTTCTTTAGTCTGTCAATAATGATACTAATATTAACTCAAAGGTTGGGTTGGCAAAGCATTTAGCTGGGGGTCAGCTGCCCCCTCTTGCCCCCCTGGAGCTCCAGCCCTGCTCGTATGTGTTACTTCCATTAGCCTTACAAATACTTCATGATACGTTTACCACACTCAAAACAACGGTACGTCCCACTTTCATGATGTCCCTTAAGGTGGCCGTACTGAACTGAAAGACACACTTGTGCCCCCCTTAAGATGCGTCTGTTTCTTGCCGTCCACGAGCCGGACAATCCGAAAACCCATAGCCCCCCCAAAGGGGTCGACCCCCATACGGGTGCATGTTTAAGCAGTCTCATGATAGAATCCCATTACGGCTCATTTCTTACACACTCTGAGCCAGAAGGATCTGTTATCAGACAATAATACAAAGAAGACATAGGAGCCTTCGTCTTCGTCTTCGTCTTTGTTCTTCAGAAACATTTTTAACTAAAAGAACGAGCCTCTCTTAATTGAGGGGATTCGTCAACTCTTCCGACACAGCCGATCATTTCCGTATTAACATCTGTATTGTGGGATTGCGTCAAAACTGAGCCAAACCAGACTTTATTCTGCAGGTAGGAAGATGAAACAAATGACAAATTAAAGTCGGATTCATTCTCTGACTGTGAAGTTTTGGTCGTACTGTATGTGTCGCTTTCAGTTCTTTGGAAAACATTCATTTAATTTGTGCTGCTCCCACATGATGAAGCTGCCTGGTTTTCTGAAGGCTGTGGCTTTTCTGAACACTTCAGGAACAAAGGTAGATTAAGAAATGTGTTTGAAACATTGACCTGTGCCGCACTTTAAATCCACAGGGACTTTTTCAAAATAATTTTGCTGTAATGCAATCTTGGCTGGATAAACCAAGGGGATCCAGGTTCCACAGCTGAGTTGTTATTACTCAGAGATAAAGGGAAAAAAAGCCAGAGGCAAAGTACAATGTAGATGAAATAAATGTAATTAAACCATGTCTGAGTAAAGCAACGGTTCTTACCGCAGATACAGCCTGGAGTTCTGAGAAAACCCCTGGTGTGTTTTAGAGCCAGACTCACAAAAACTCCCTCTCAGTCACATGGAAGTGTGCTTTTCTTTGCTGTTTCAGATACAAAAGAATGCAATAAAAGCTGGTTTTTCTGCATGAATATCCTTGGAACTCAATTCTCTTCAAGTTCAAACATAAAAATATACTCTAATATTAATTAAATCTGCAAAGAGCATTGAATAACCTCCAGTTATTGATTGGCAAAATGTACTTATCCCTGACATCCCATAGCTATAAAGTCCAGAAGTAGGTTTGTTTGAAATGGTGCTCATGGTGTCAATGGTGTCAGACCACTGACTGTAAGTAGGAACTGGACTGTGTGGCACCACCCCGCCCCCCAGCATTCCAAACAGGAAGTACCTGCTCTCTCCAAGGAGCCAAAATCCCATAGAATTCTATGGAGAAATAAACAGCTGTTCCTCAGTCATTCTATTCTATTCTATTCTATTCTATTCTATTCTATTCTATTCTATTCTATTCTATTCTATTATCAGAAGAAATAGTCTGGATCTGATACTTTATAAATCTTTTTTTTTTATACAATATTTTTTCTGCAGTGAAAGTTATCCAAACTGTAAATTGACCAATTAGATGCCTTATTAAAATGCTAACAATGACTTCAGGCTCCATAACGGCCACGTCGGCAGTGCCAAAAAATGCTGACTGAATCCTTTTCTATGAGTGACATCACATTCGCTCAATCCAGTTCTCATGTACAGTCAATGGTCCAAACACAGAAATGTTTCTTAAATATTAAGTACTTTATTTACTTTTTGTTTCTTAAATATGCCCTAGGTGTCAATTTTGATTGTTGTTTGTGTCCAATGTAAAGTTGAACCAGTGAAGTTTCTGTGGTCATCAAACGTCTCAACGTTAAGCGATAGGGATGTTTGTTTCACTCATAGTTCAGTAATATTTATTTATTTATCTTCAAGGTCCTTTAACAATTTAGAAAAGGATAAGGTATAATAAATGACGAATAAATGTTTTTTTTTTCTTTTTTACTTTTTAACTAAAACTTAAGCCAAATCAATTGCATTTTAAACTCTCGTGGTTTTTAGGTACCATAACTAAAAGTGAAAATGGGTTTTGCAATTGATATTTAAAAATATAAAAATGACTTTTAAAGTCCTCGTCTGTTGTAACTTCATTTAAAATAAGCTCAGAATTTGACGCAATGTTTTTGTGTCAAAATTTAAAAGAAATGGCCAAACAGCGCCCCCTGATGTTAGGCCTTTTTACTTACAGGTCATCATGTTCTCTCCAAAATCTAAACTGAAAATGCAGGTGGATGTAAAGTCCCGCCTCCACTGCTTTTTGGTGGGCCAATTAAAAATGATAAAGTGACTCAACAAACCAATGGAAGAATCTGGCTGAAGATCAGAGGAGAAGATAATGACTGAAGCTGTTGCAGCTCTTAGAAGTTAAGCACATTTTTAGAGGTATATCATCTTTGAAAAGCCCCAGCATGGATGTTTTGAGGTGCACGATGGCGCTCATAAACCTGTCCAAGTGTCTGAATTAGAATGGTGACCTCCTGAGCTCAACCTCTTGATGTTTTGTTGGCTAGAATGGTCAGGAGCCTGTACTGTGCTTCAACGTCATGAGGTGAAAAAGTGAGAGTATTTGTTTTGGATTTTACAAAAGAGCCAAACATAAAGAACTACACAAAACACGACAAAAACTTCCCATCAACCCCTCTGACCAACTGCCTGCCTCTTGGCCCCTTTGGTATTCTGGAAAATGTAGTCTGACCAGATTCTGACTGTTTTATTTCACCTTAAGTGCCCTATAAACTGGTGCGCCTTGTAGTTTGAATGTTTGTGTTTCTTATGTGGTAAAATATATATGCATGCATCAATCTAGATCCAGACGGATCCCTTCTGCTCGTACTGTAGTCGGATTAAAAAAGGTATTTTCCTAACAGAGGCCTCTTGGTAAATTGAATTTGAGACCCCTGATCTAACGTCAGTGTTTTAGTTGTGCAAAAGGTGCAAAATCACTGCAGTCCAATGAGTAATTTTTAATTAATCTGTTATTTTGCCCTCTTGTTTAATTTTAAAACAGTTCCCTCCTGCTTTACTCATAAATTCACTCATTTCTAAAGAAAAAACGAACCTCTGAAAGAGCATTTTTTAAATTTGGCACAGACTTTTTGTTTTGTTTTTCCACACAACTAAAATGCTGAAAAAAACAAGCCCTTCATGTTGACAAAACCCTCACCACAAAGTTGCTTCAGATTCCTGTTTTCCAGTGGAGAGGAAGCAGAAGCTCTGCAGCCTGCTTGGCCTCCCTTTGGTGTCTACACAACATGCTGCTTGGATACATGGACAGAGATGTGTAGCAGGAGCACATCAGACAGAGACCATCTCAGCGTTTCAAACCACAAATACCATAAAAACAGGACTTTCAGGTGCATTTAGAGCAGCTGTGTGTGTCTCCAAGCTCAGCAGTGAAGAACAAAAATGTGGCCCCAGGGACAGCAAAGTGAGCAATATCCTACAGGTCCCCCGAGCCCGCTGCTGCCGCAGACACAACCTTTACACCGCCCTCCCCAGAGATGACTGAGCATCAATATTTAACATACTTCATTCTGACTCAACTAACCGAATCAGAGGGAGGCCCAAGCCGAAAAAAAACACACAACAGCAGAAAAGTGGTACAAACTGATGTTCAGACTATGTCTTTTTTGATCTTTAGTGGGGATTATACTTAAAACAACACAGATTTCAGCAGATAAAAAAAGAAATCCAACTAAATAGTTTAAGAAAGCCTAAAGAAAAGCAAAACAACTTGCCAGTCATCAAACTGAAGCACAGCGACCCCATTTACCATTGACTCCCCTTTACATAGCAACCATTGTAGTCAATGGAGACAGAAGAAGCAGCATCACAGCAACGCAATCTGCTCCAGTTCTTTACTGTACCCACAAACTGAATCGTTTTACAAAAATATCAATAATGAGGTCATGTGTTGGTCCAAAAAATTATTGGATGACTGCAGAAACAGCATACGCAATCTAAGTGATAAATCAGAGGTAGAATGAACCAACACCCACTTAAAAACCAACCAACTTAAAAGGCTTCATGGTGCAGAACAGATCCCGCTTGTCACATTTTGTTTAGTTAATTTTGGTACTTTATTCTTTTACTTTTTATGAAAGGAAAATAATGCTAAAGGTTTCAGGTCTGTACACAAAGAATTTTATATTTTTGGAACAATCTCTATGCACTTTCCAAAGTGCTTTATTCCTGAGCCAGAATTTCCAGAGCAAACCCAGACCAGGATGACTTTTGACAAAATAAACATGAAATTAAATGTGAAAGTAAGATACATTCAAAATAATTTGATTGGCGCCCATTGTGGCGTAATGTGCAACTTGATGATGAATAAGGGCTTGATATTTCCTCCTATTGCGCCTGCGCGAGGCTGCACATCCGTTGCTCTTATATTTTATTCTTTTTATTCTGGTTTTAGAGAGTGTGATTTTTTAGGATTTTATGACTATCTATTACTCAACTACTTTTAAATTTCTGTTGAATGTTTGTGTATTTGAGTAACAATGGATGAATATGCAAGTTTCCTCTGGATTAATAAAGTACTCTATCTGTCTGTCTGTCTGTCTGTCTGTCTGTCTGTCTGTCTGTCTGTCTGTCTGTCTGTCTGTCTGTCTGTCTGTCTGTCTATCTATCTATCTATCTTCATTGGATAACAAAAGACAATGTTCATGTTTGGTGGAGTTATAACACATTCCGACAGAAAGTGTCGACTTTACTGGAAGAAATCTACGTGTAAAATCTGAAACGTCATTGCGGGATAACTGTTGTTCATAGGGGTGTAAAGATTCATTCCAACAACAATTTACTCATATCATAACTCGTGGTTGACGATACGATCCAGTAAACAAGAGTGAATGTCAAATCCATTTACATTTTAGCTTCCTAAAGTTCAGCTCACTGTAGTTTTTCCTCAAAGAAGGGAAAAACAACATGTCGATTCAATTCGATTAACATCTTGCCTCAGACAGATCAATCTGGTTGGATAAATTTATTCATCAATTAACCAATCAATTGTCACACCCCTCGTAGATAGATATGTAGAGTATTTTCAAAAGAAAAACCTTTGAAGACAAATAACTAGCCAGCTTCTGTGAATAATCATTCCAAATCAACCATGCAATTCCCCAAATCACCAACCATCACCTTAAAAACACTTGATATAAACAGAGAAGAATGTTCTGAATTCAAACACCATCATCGTTTGTGAAGGAGGGATCTCTAATCCTCTTATGGACTTTCAGGACAGTTTTCAAGACGCTTCACTTTCCAACACTAAGTAAATAGCAAAAGGACCTACTTTTATCCCATCTGCAAAGTCCAATAACTCAAGAAACTTCAAAATGATCATTTGTTATGTCTATTAACATGCTCCATGGAACCACGTGAATTGTTTTTTCCCTTCATGCCACCACATTGGTCTAACAAAGCAAACATGAATCCGACTTTAACAGTCAGGATGGATTTTTGCGTGAATACTTGTCATTTCTGAATTTGCCAAGACAATATTCTGACAAACTATTGTCCCCTGATTCCACGACTCCTCTCTCAGCTCCATCACATTACCACCCTGCTGGACTGTTTTTTATTCACACTATGACTTTGAAGCCTCCCTCCCAAGTTAATGGTCCAGTTAAGAAAGCGTCTCCGGCTGTTTTCAGAGGCTGTCCGGAAAACGAAGCAGGCGGGAGCCTCGTTGTACCTCATTTCATCTGATCTGAAACTCACGTCCTCATTATGTCACTGCTGTGAGGGCGCCGTAAATAAAGGTCCTGCAAGATTCTGAGAAGAACATGAAGGAATCATGCGGGCTATGGGCTCAAAATTGCCAGAAAGTGTCAGGATGGTGCAATCGTTCCCGCTTTAAAATGCACAGACCCACAAACACATGGCCAAGGATAAAACACCCCAGGGTGCCGTGGCGAGTACATTCTATTATTTTTCAATATATATAGATATGGAGAAGTGTAAGGGTTTTGTTCCGGTGCCGTCCTTGTTTTAAATGGCTGTGTGCATTAGAGCGCGTGTCTTCCTGCCATTGAGTTCCAGTGTTTTCATTGCCTCACTAAGCTTCAGCAGATGTTTCTCTGCTTTTCTAAAGACCCTCTCAGCAGCCTGGGCGGAATATCAGAATACCTCTCCTTAATCCACTTTACCCACTAATCCCTGCTCCGTAGACCTGTTGGCTTGCTTTTTATACAACCCCGTCTCTCTGCTTCCACCATTCACCGGGGGTCTTAGTGAGATCACTATCTAGGAAACAGGAGGAATTAAGTTTGCGTCAACGGACCAGTAGGGAGGGATCTGGCTGTTGCTTGATTTACTGATATTCAGAGGAAGTGGAATTGATCGGAAGCTGCGGGGCCCGGCCACACTGTCTGCGGGGGATTTTGCGGGGAGTGAGTTAAGGTTTCGGTTTCGCTGCTGGCCCGCGAAAGCGATGGGGACTGGATTTAGCTGCCTGACAAAAGCTTGAGAGGGATGTGATATGTCATCTGCTGCTGTGGGATATTCACAGACACAGCGTAAATAAAGGCGAAGGGAACAGCCAGTGCTGGAGCCGGGGCACAGACAGCCAACATCCCACAACTCCAAATGAATGACTCGAGGGGGAGATTTGATTTAGGCAACTGGCAGTGGGACATCTGCAGGGGGAAAGGAACAGAATTAAGCTAACTGGTGCATTTCAATCCTTGTATTCTCAGGATACTTGCACTCCAGAGGCACCCACATGTGAGGGAGGGAGGGGCCTGCGGATTCAGGTACAGGGAGCTGACAAATGGCCAATTCAATGTGCCAGGTCAAGCGTCTGCCCCCTGCAAGCCCTGTCTGCCTTTTCCTGAGCTCTATCATGTTATATTTCTTAAAAACCTCAAATGAAACACATCAAACAAGTAAATTGTTTAAGACTGACAGACTTTAAGCTGAACTTTTTGCTTTTGGACTGATTGGGAGCTAATGGGTGAAGAAACAAAGAATCTTATTTTGATATGATGGAGTTTTAGAGAAAAATGTCCACAAATAGCTTTATATTTTATTAGATGCCAATGTATTTTACTTGCATGCACACGAAAAGCCCCAGTTGGCTGGAGAACCCCCAGAAAGTTATCACCAGGTCCTAAGAGGTTAAATAAAACACCACTTCTGTAAAAATTGGCAGCACAAACCAGTTTATGCTTTGGCTTTTTATACAGGGGGGAGCTTACCATTAAGCAGAGGTAGGCAAATGCTTGGGACTAGGCTGCACACCTGAAGGGACTATATATTTCAAAATCAACTCTTTGAGCTTTTAAGTGTATTATAATGTTTATTCTTTATGAAAAAAAAACCCTAAAGTGTTATTTTAAAAACCTGTGCTCTAAGCACCAGCCCCTCCCCAATTCACAAAAACGAGTGGGTTCTCACATTGTGATGTCACAACGTTGGGAGTAGCCCCTCCCAGGAAGAGTCTGAGCTGCCAGCCCCGCCCTCAGGCTAACACACACACACTTTCCCCACTAAGCTAGCGGTGATCGGCTGAAACTCTTTCCTTTTATATGCCCAATATGCACATCTATCTAGCTCCTCCCTTTTGCTCTAATTGTAGGGGCATTTAAAGCTGTAGTGGTGTCCAGAAGTGTGCAGCAGCGACTCAGAGCTGACTATCCCTCTGCTGGTATGGTGATCCACATCGCGCTTGTGCTGTGGAGGAGAAACACGTTTCTTCACATGGGTGTGCTCTGAAGTACAGAAGTTTACATTTACAGTTCATTATTGAGTTTTGGATTTATTTTCTAGAGGATAAAACTGATGTTATGTATTTTCAAGATGACTGGTGAACATTGATGATGTCATCAAGGGGTGGTAATGTCCAAATTTGAAGACACCATTTTTTTTTTTACATGTCTCTCCGCTTGATGGGCTAAATGTAGGAGAAGGGAAGCAATTAGGAGTCGGCCATAGTACATGGAGTTTCCAGTGTGTATCTGTGTTTGTTAGGAAGACGTACCAGGAAATTTACAAATTGTGAAAAGTCTCCTTTTAAAAGCAAGTTCAAATTCTAACCAAACAAAAGATAATTCCAAAGAAATTCTGGAATAATGTCCACAGGTCATCAGGGGAATAATACATTTATGTATGTGCTGCACCAAGAGCATGGCGAGTTTGTCGGAGCTCATGGCAGGTTTTCCCTTTATACCTTGCAATTTTCTCACTTTGTCTCTTAGCAACGGGCACAACGTTGGCTTTGTCAGCTGCGTCAGAGCGTTTTTATCCGAGGCGTTCTGACAATGTGTGGGCAACTTACGTGTCTTCAAAGGAGTTACTTTAATTTCACAGGTTTTAATCTTCATTAGGGTTCAACACGGCTCTCAGTGATCTCCTTCAGCACTGACCGACGGCGTCCTTCCCTTCAGAGGCTGCTCCAGTCACTTCAGGCCCGGAGGGATTCAAACACTTCAGAAAACACGTCAACTTACAGTTTTCCTTAGAAACACCATAATCCCAGACATTTTTTAAGGTTATAGCAGTGGGTATTATCTGTACTTTAGTAGTAACAACTGTCATACAAAGTCTGGGAGTAGCTTATAACCGGTACCAGGTGTGGAGAGAAGAAGTTTGTCCTTCAAGAGTCCCAATGATTTCCGTCTCTGTCCGTGTACCAGGATCTTATTAGTTTGATGCTTTTTAAGATGGAAGCAACACAGAAGGAAAACAAAGGCAGGTAACCACTTAGCTCTCCTTTTCAGAGACACAAAGGAGAGCAGAAAGATGGCATTTGTGGGAATTCTGATTTAGAAACTGATCAAAGCGTTTTGCCCCGCCAAAATAAAGGTGTCTCTGGTTTTCAGGTGTGGTAAAGTAGGAATGTTAAGTTTATGAGCAAAACTGAAACTGCAGAAGAAATGAACATAGTTAACCTTCCTGTGCATGGAGACAAAAGTATCCTAATTTATGTGAAGATCCTTAAAAATGTGGGTGACTTCACTCCTGTTTAGGGTTCAAAAGTTGAACCATATCAGCCTTAAAACAATCATAATATTGATGAATTAAAAAAAAAAAACACTGGAGCTTTAACTCTTCAACCATTTATGCAACTGGCGAAGTTTTAACAGGTTCTAAAGCTAAAGTTTTTAAAGTCCCACTTCGACTCTATTTTTATCCATCTTATCTTATTTATCTTATCGAAAATCTCAGCATTCTTTGTTTACACTCTCCTGTTAGCATATAGCTTCCCACAACCCCAAGCTGACAACAGCAGAGCAAAAAAATAAATAAAAAATGGCATAAATTATTGGAGCTATTCAGCTGTAGAGTTTTCGATTCCAGCTCAGACGAGGAAAATGAAGATGTTTTTGGATCTATTTGTCTGCAAATGGAGGATTTCGAATTGTAACGAAGAAGGGAGACGTTGGCCCCCCCATTTCAGTTGCTGTGTCACAAACCTGGGTTTTTTCAAACTGTGGGTTTATAGAAATACTCAGAAACCTGGTTTTAATCTTAACTTATCTTATAGATGTCCACCATCATGAGAAAAATTCAACAAGAACATGTTAAAAGCACCAAAAACACGACTATCATTAAAGTGGATTTTTAAATCCACTTTAAAGTCTATATATCCTATTGATACATCATTGTATGAATGTATTGATTGTATTGCTTTGTGTATTATTCTTATGTGATTGCTTGAATTAAACCATTTCAAATAAAAACAATCAAAAATCAAGTAATTAAACGTAAGTCAGCGGATTCGGACTCAGAGAAAAGCAGCTTTGTGAAGTTTTGGCAAAGAGCAGCTTTTCTCAGCGTCAGAATCCGTTGGAACTACAGTAAATGTGTAAACAGTCGAAGAGCTGCAGTACGCAGACACCTTGGAGGGTTTCTCCGTTCAGAGTAGTCACAACCAGGCAGATCTAAAGTTTTGGTTTCGGAGAAACCACCGACTGACCTGAGCTCATTCTAGGGACAGAGAACAGAATCCACTCCATGGTGAATTCCCACCGATTTGACAAGCGTGGGTTTGGAGAATGAAGAAGTGTCTCACTGAGACACCTCTTCATGAGACATTTCTAACACAAATCAATGCCAATGTGACTGACGGTTTACCTCCAGAATCTAAGAGGAGAAAACCTGATGATGTGTCTCGGCTAAAGGTACAAAGCAAATACACAGTCAAAGCCCAGGGCTTGAGGGACACTCCTCTGCTTCCTTTCCAACTTCACATTGGAGTTCACCTGATCCAGGTAATAAGACGTAAGGCAGACATGTGAAAAACAAGAGGGACAGTGGCCTTCAAGAACAGAGCTATGACTGTTGGTGGTAGAAGGTAAAGCAAAACTTGGATCCATGTGTGGTTTTACACATTTATGTATATAATGGTTTGTGTTGGGTTCCCTAAAAGGGTTTTTTTTTAGTTCCTGATGTACTGAATGTCTTCTTTCATCAAAATGGACCAACAGGTGACAGAAACACACCTGTTGGTTGTTGGGAAATGGCCAATCGGGTCTAAAATCACCTGTAGAAGAAGCCACACTCCACATTTAGCCACCATTTTACTCTAAAACAAAGCTAAAAGACATTTTTCTCTAAAAAGTTAAATGCTACAGCACCAACAGAGTTGGATTATTTTACATTCAAATGAAAGGGATAACAGTCCAGCTCCGGTCACTTCAGTCTTTTCAGTTTTTGCTTTGCATGCTGCTTTATTTTGAAAAATGAGCATATTGTTTCTACTCTGACTTCCTGTCTGCTAATTCCCACCAATGGAAATGGAGGCGCTTTTCTGTGATTCTTCAGAGTAGAATGTGATCAAGATCCTAATAAAATATTCATCTTTGACACCAAATCGGGTTCAGACCTATTTTTGTATATTCCATATAATCATTGATATCAATTCTTCCATAGTCCACATTAATTACACAAAGGCTTAAAGGACTGTTAAAACACCAATATTTCTTTAAACTGACATTTAACAAATGTTTTACTATTTTTCTGTTTTGTTTTAAATGTGGGAGACGCATACACCTCCGTTCCCCTCCCCCTGCTTGGACGCTCTGATCACAATCTGATGCATAAAGAAACAAAGAAATGTTATTTTGTGCAATTATTTATTTATCTATTTGCTTGCTTGATCCAATATCTAGTGAGCTGTAATTTTTTACAAACGCTTGTTCCCGTGAGGTAGAGAAAGTTCAATTCAATTCAATGTATTTCATATCAATTCAATTCCATTTCAAAGGGCCTGAGTAATTGACTGCAATTGAGAACTGGAATGAGTGACTCCTCCCCCCTTGGTATTTCAAACAGGAACACCTGCTCCAAGAAGCCTCAATGAGAAATAAACAGCTGTTACTTAGTCATTCTATTGGTCAGAAGAAACATTCTAGATATGATACCTTTTTTAACATGTTCTTGATAAATTTCTCTTTTTTAAAATTTCATGTTATTGAAGTTATAATCTGACCAATCGGACGCCACAATAAAAGCAGGTGGAGCCTGCTGGCCGGCCTGTCCAATGTTTAACATGTTTGATGGATTCTTGATATGGGCGTGAACTCCCAAGAAGCTCATTACTGGTTGGTGAGAGTTGTTGCCATAGCAACGACGACACAGACCGACACCGACCAATCACTGCTTACTGATGCCGTCTGGCTCCAACACACATATTGTGTCCATATTGTGGAAAATTGGTGACTGAATTGATCTCATGTGGTTGGAGCCAGAAGTGAATGATTTTTCTATGGGGGACGTCACACTCACTAACTCCAGTTCCCTGATACAGTCAAAGACCTGTACATTTTGATTCCTCCTTTAAATAGAGGCGTTTGATGAACTCTAATGTCAGAAAGTTTTTGGGTCGGACATTTGCAGCTTGATTTTTAAAGTACCAGATTGTGAAGGAAATTGTTTTATTATTATAATTGTTTAAATGTATTTGGTTAAATGTTTGTTTAAATGTTAACTCAGATTGACCTTTTTACCTTCTCTGAAAACAGTTGTGTGTTTGTTCATCTGCTTCTCACCCCCAGCTAGGATGAGGGGGTTTTTACGACACTGTCCTTAGCAGATAAGGACTACTGTTTGAAGTTAGAATCCACCAAATGGGTCATTATATGACACCCCCTAATGAACTTTATCTCTTTGTCTTGAAATTGTGACCTCCCACTTGAATTCTTAATAAAAGCAGCACAAGGAGAGGCAGAACCTTTGAGAAGAGAAACGTGGTAGACGTCTTCTGTCCCATTTGCTCCTCTCCCTCTTGCATGAGAAACTTGATTCTTGTTGTGGTTTGTTGTTTCTAATTGTGTTTTTCCTTTATGTCTAGATGCATTTATCTGACACAGATATTGAACTCAATCAATGGTTCCTAAAAAATGCTCTCTTTTTTACCAAATTATAATGTTCCCCCGGACTTATCCACTTACTCTAATGTTTGATGTTGATCAGATAGAGCCTAAAAACAGAGAAATCGTGGTGAGTTGAAAACACCAAACATCACTGCTTTTACAAAAAAGTGGACGTCTCACAAAAGATAAAAGAACACCAAAGACAGCTATGTAGCAATCAGCTTTAAAATCAAAGCATGTATTCTATTTGATATGGTCTTAAGGCCCGTACACACCGGGACGAATTTCGCCGGCGATTTTCGTCGGCGAAATTCGCCTCGTGACTAAACAAAGGGCACCAATGAGAGTGTGCACACCGACGCGAAAAAACGCCACGCGTCAAAGCGTCAAAAAAAAAAACGCCTCGGGTTCGTTTTTTCTTTTTGACGCCTCGCGTCGAAATCCATTCAACCAATGAGAATGGCGCTTTTGCTCACGTGTCTGGAGCTTCTGAAGTTACAGTAAAACACAACTTGGGGGCGCTCAAACACAACACTGCCTTTCTGAGCACACATACCAGCAAAGAAGATAGACGCCAAGTAGCGGCTACACTGCCGCAAAGAAATAATGACAGACATTCTAAAATATCCCCGAAAACGCTCATGAGACATTCTCAGCTCTTGTACCAGTCGATAAAACTCACCATGTTCTTCTGACAAGCGCGTAAATAGTGGCTCTCTTCTTCTGAGTGACAAGCGACTACCTTGTGTACAGCACCATCTAATGTCAGGGAATGAAATTGCATGTTCAGTCGGCTCATCGTCAGCGAAAATCGCCTGGGTGTGAACACAAAAGACGTGGCGAAAAACGCTGGCGAATAACGCCTGGCGAATATTCGTCCCGGTGTGTACGGGCCTTTACACACAAACAGAAAGACAATACAGCGCTGGCAGCGACACTATGTGAGCTACAAAAAACTAGCTTTGCGTTCCTGTTGAGTCCAGTTTCCCCGCTGAAGTGGAAAATAGTCCTTTAACTTCATAAAGCAACCAGAGGATCCAAATTTTTTCTGCACGTCAGTTTCTCCAGACATTTTTGAGCTCATTTAAGATGTATTTTGACAGAACTGGCATGTGGGTGACAGAAGGGCATCTGACAGGTGGTGATGGACCGAGATCCACCAGTAAGACAGGATAGAGGGATGAGGAGGCCGAGAGCCAGATGGAGTCTTAGCTCTCGCTTCCTCTCCCCTGGGAATCCAGATCTGAGATCTGAGCCACAAAATGAAAGACCAACATAAAAGAGGAGTGTAGAAAAATTTGCACGTGGGAAGATATGCTGGAACAGAGCTGATGCATTTTTAATTCCATCAATAGCAGGGAAAAGAATGTTTTCTTGCCAGAGAAAAATCATTAAGTTCAGAGTTAAACTGCAAAGGATTTACAATCCTTGTATGTTGGTGTGTTGAAAACATTTTAACACTGAAGTGGTTTCTTAAAAGTATTTGGATTTTCTTTTGAGTTGGACTTGCTGTTAATGTTGGATCCTAGCACAGTTTTGGAAGCAAAGTGCTTCTGAGCTTGTGAAGCTTGTGAAGCTTTGCCGCACTTTCACTAAGGAAGAGCTACCTCCCGTATGCTACGTTCACTCGTTAACACACATTTAACACACCGCTTTCAATGAAAAGTCTATATAAATGCATCGCTATGCAAGTTTTAATCAGGCTCTCCGTACAAAACAGCAGCTACTGAACCCATGCTGAAAGGTAGACCAGGTGGACTTTGACCAATCAGGGACTTGGATAAATTGGTGACGTATTGGTAGCGTCTTTTCAATTTTGACTTTTGACATGTATTTTGACTTAAAAAATATTTTTGACTGTTGATTCATGAACCTGAACCAAGTCAGGCGAGGCCTTCTCACAGCTTCTACAATCACCTGGATGAATCCTTGTTGATCTTCTATGGGTTTTGATCAAGGCTGGTCATTCCTGAAAAGGTTTCACCACTGGAATTTTTTCCATGTTTCAACAATTTGGATCTCTGTAGTCCCAAAGCGACAGAAACACTACAGTACACGTGGCTCAGGCTTTAGTACACATTTGACTATGGCCTTTGGCATGACATTCACTCCCCAGCACTTTTTTCAGTGTCTTCACAACATTTCATTTTCATTCTTACTTTAATTAGTTTCAGTATAGTCACCTCCTTGTGTGTAACCCAATCAATGTCTTCTAATAATCCTCCCCATTGTTATGTTTAAAAAAATGTAATTCTTTTCAACGTTGATAAATGTTAGTGTGTTTTGATAGAGATTCATTTTAAATTTTTTTCCTTTAAAATGTCTAAACGGTAAGTTTGCCACAAAAAAGAATGAATGAAATGGTAAACGGTGGGGTGTAACGATTCATTTAACAACAATCCGATTCATTTCATAATCTGTGGTTGACAATGCGATTCATAGTCTAGACTGGTTCATTATGAACTGATTCTCCGACCTAGAATGGATCCAGAACATCTTCCACCAGTGAGACTCAGACAGAAATACCTCCTGAACAGTGATGATTTCCAGATTCTTGGATTTCTTGAAGGTAATCAAGTGGAAATGAATTATGTGTCCAAACAAACAAGTCAACTAGAATGAATGTCAAATCCATTCACATTTTAGTTTCCTAAAGTTCACCACTGTTGTTTTTCCACATCCAATGACTCCAAAGGGAACTTTCTTAGAACATTCTAGACTCTGGATGGTCACATGACTTTGCTCAATTCAAAGTGTTTCCACACATTGGAGAGGAATGATGGACTGATCCGTTTTTGCTGACATCACACTTGTTTTGTCTGCTGTAATGACACTTTTACGGTACAGTAAAATAAACCTATTGTGCCTCGATCCAAATGGTATCTTCCAACATCTATTCAATTGACTTATTTCAGTTTAAAACGATTTTATAATGGTATAGGTCGAATTGATTAACAGCTTGCCTCAGACAGATTGATCTGGATGGATGTAGGACTATAAATGATGAACCGTTCCATCACTATACCAAATGGTACATGAGTTAGGAGTTTAGTTTAGGTCTGATGCCACCGAGTTAACAAGTCTAAACAGCTCACTAGATGTCATGTCAATTGATAGTTGAGGACTAGTTGCTTGGTGAAGACGTGCTGTCACAATTATAAATCCTGAGAAAAACAAGGTTTGTCTCCATTATTTCATATTGTTGATTTTTTTTAAATATCTATAAACGTCCCCCATAGCCAGCAGAGTCATTTTTAATCATTCAAACAAATAAACTAAACTGGAGAGGATCTTCAAACATTTCTTCAAAGCGTTCATGCTTAATGCATCAATTTCACCATTTATGTGGGATTTATGTGTCCATGGGGCAAAGCATTCAACTGTTTGTCATTGCTGCTGTGTCCATGGCACTGCTGCTTTATTTTAGCGCAGTAATGTGCTTTTAAAGATTAGAAGATGGCTCTTTTATGTGAGCCAAGACTTGTTTCCTGTCCTCTTTAGGTCAGTTTGAGATACAGTGCTCTCCAACTTTCAGAGGACATTCTTGTTTAGACGGATCATGCATTCATCCGATAAAATTTCTATGAGTTGCTGTGTCTCATCGTTGTGGTGTTATGGCATTGTCTTTAAGAGAATTCTGTTAAGGAACTGCAAGGTAGCTTTTATCAGCGCAGGGTGCATGTAAGGGTGTAACAAGACACAGAAAAGCATGTAAGAAGCGTCTTCAGCTGTGTTAAAATAAATGCTCTACAAGTATGGAGTTGGACCCTTTTTTCCTTATTGATAATATAACAATCACTGCTTTACACTTGTGCGCGCGTCATCCGATGCTTCTTGAGGAATTATCAGGGTTTTTTTGTAACAAAAGTGCTCTGGATTTTAGGATTTTGTTTGGGGGGTTATTTGAGCAAAAGTGGCAGTAAAGAGGTACCCAGATGCTAAGTAAGGATGTGTCTAATATGACCAAAGGAGAGGTAAATAAGTCACAAAGTCTGACAGGCAGGACAAAAACCAGAAAACAAAGCAGAGGCGCAGAAGAGCAGAGCGCGAGCTCCCATTGAATTGTAATTAAAGGGGAAAATGTCATTAATTAGCAAACAGGCCAGCTGTGGCGCTCTTTAAAGCCCTGCTTCCTAACATTAAATATAGATTACAGAACATGCAGAACACACACACACAGATGGAGACAAAATAACAGTGATGCACAGATCTAATTAGTGGGATTGATTTTCTCTAACCCCAGTGGTGAGACAGCAATAGGAGAGTCAGATTCTCCAAATGCCACTCCTCTGCTGGAATCCTGCCGCTTGGGGGGCGGCGGGGGGGGGGGGGGGGGGTCGAAATGAAAGACAAACTGACAGAAATATAAGGAAATGGGAGAATGGAGAGCGCAGAAAGAGGGAAAGATGTGCAAGCTGCTGTCTGCGGAAGCAAAGGCAGAGGGGAAATAATTAAAACCACCGGGGAAGTTGAGGAAGACAGCAGGAGGAAGATGGAAAGGTGGCCTTTACAGGAAGTCTTCAGATAAAGTGGGTGCTGGGAATAGATCTGGGAACCAAGATAAAGTCATGGAGTTGCTCAAGTGTTTAATATGGAACCACAGAGACGAGAGAAAAGAAAAAGACAGAAAATGAACAACTGAAAAACAGAGTTTTTACTGGTTGGACATGTTGACCTTTCAGGACCAGGGGACCCGTCTAAGAACCCTGTAAATACACAGCCCCTCCTGGATTTCTGTGGGATTTTTGTGAATTCATGACTTTTAACTCAATATGCATTAATAGATGTGATGTGGAAGAACGAGTAAAGTCCTACTTGATGTTATAGGTATTGAAAATTAAGATTTTAAGCCCCTATTATACTAACTGCAGGAAGTAACGGCAGCATAATGTCGGCCATGAGTGAACCGTTTTAGATTTTAAACAATCTGACATTTCCCACCAGGAGCATCAAACACATGTCCTATCACTCACCGCAACATGATACCCAAAATCAGAGTTATATCTTTCCACTAGAGATGTGAAGAAAAAGGAATACATATAAAAAAGATCAAGTATATTGGTTGAAACCGCAGGATCCCTGTGGCGATACTTTTTGTCAGGGCTTGTCAGTTTGGTCGGCGGTTGTTCTTGCCCTTCTGGGGCAGCTGAGGTCCAACATTACAGCCTCATTGCTGTGGAGTGGACCCATTGTCTGTAAATAGGAACTGGACAAAGTTACCCCTCCCCCTGTGGCGTTCCAAACAGGAAGTACCTGCTGGTTTCAGAAAGCCAAAATCACATAGACTTCAACAGAGAAATAAACAGCTGTACTATTGGTCAGAAGAACCGTTCTAGATATGATGTCTTTTTTTCTTAACATTTTCTTGCTATTCCTAATTTTATTTTCATATTTTGTCTTTCTTCCAAGTTAATCAAGTTATAATCTGACCAATCAGATGCCTCAGTAAAAGCACATGGTGCCCGCTAGTGCCTACCTAGAACATTTGATTGAGAGATTCTACCGAGCCGCTTTCAGTGGAAGGGGTGTGGACTTCCAACAAGCTCACTGATAATGGCAATGTCAGTGTCTCTATGGCACTACTGTTGCCATTGAAACATTGACTCAGACTGACCCGGACCAATCCCTGTTGACTGGCTCCAAATGGCGGCGCCCTTATCGCAGCAAAATGCCAACTGAATTGGCCTCATTTTGCCGGAGTTGGAGGTGAGGCGTTTTCTACTGATGACATCACACTCGGCTGTGTCCAGTAATAGGTCAATGGTGCAGATGCTTTTCTGTACACCTCAGTTGTAACCAGCGCTTCCTTGAGTTCCTGTTGCCTCTCTATCAGCTGGAACCAGTCTGTCCTCTGACTTCTGGCATTAACCAATTTATGCTAGCACAATTGTCGCTCACTGAATATTTTGGGACCATTCTCTGTAAGCCCTAGAGACTGTTGTGAGAAAAAATCCCAGTAGATCAGCAGTTTCTGAATCCTCAGACCAGCCCGTCTGGCACCAACAACCATGGTTCAAAGTCACTTTGTTCACCTTTGCTTCCCAATTCTGATGCTCGGTTTTAACTGTAGCAGATCGTCTTGACCATGTCTACGCAACTACACAGAGAAGGTTGCCATTCTATTTTAACACAAATAGAATCTTGCTTTGAGTTGCTGCTATAAAAAAACCTGAGAAAGCAGAAAGTAGGAAAGACGTCCAGTTATAGCTATTCAAAGCTTTTCCTAAAAGCCCAACTGAGTCTAAAAGTATTGAGATATTATTAGTTTGGACTTTGCTGGTAAGGAAACCATTTCAGTGTTTTGCTGCTTTATGATAGAAGCACGGAGCTCCAACCCCTTTTACCCGCCTTTTTATTCTATGTTGATGACGCCACATTGGGTTGATATCAGTGCTCAACCGAATGCATTGATGTTACATATATCAACACCAAAGAGCATTCCTGCCATTGTTGACCACATTTGAGAAATGAGAAGGTGGAATAACTACAAAAGATGACAATGAGCAAGCAGAGATGAAGGCACATTTGCAAAGGCAGCTGGCATTAGCTTACAGTGTTTTAGAGATTATGTACGACTATGAGATTAACCCTCTAACGCTCCAGCTCCATGCATTCCAGTCTTCCCGCTCTGCTTTGTACAAGCCTGCAGCATTGTCCTGACATGCTTAGCTTGGCATTCACTGGATTTTTATCTCCATGCTAAATTGGTCTACTTAGAAATTTCATCATTTGGCACGTGAGAGGCACAATGCGACACACCATCTGGAAATACGGTGAAGGAATGTTTTTTGTTGTTAGATTTGCACAATTTTTGCTCGAATGTGTCTAAAGATCTTCTACACACTAATATAAATTAAACAAATTTGACAAGATAAAAAGGATCATGTATGTTTTAATATATTGCAGATTTGTCATAATTGCATTATTGAGATGAAAAATGGTTAATTTGAGTACAATAAGAAATAACTAAATACAACTCAATGAACTCAATATAACTAAACTATAAACATATTTCTGGGCCACTAGATTTGGTCCGTCAACTCGTAAAACAGATTCATAAAAGGCTAATGTCTTTACTTAAAGTTCAATGGAAAAGAATAACCGTGGAACTAATCAAATTCTTTAATTACTAATGCATGTGTCTGTTTTGTGGGACTGAGGTTGGGCACCAGGAGAAGAATATTTATAATTTTCCATCTTTTGCGCCTCCACGTACGAAACACAAAGTGATGGATAATAAAACATTCTCCTAATGCAGCTTTGAGGCCAAACAAACTGTGGGCCTTTAAAGTAATCTGAGGCATAAAATAAGTTTTGCAAAGCGCCCGAGGACATAAAAATCCATCCTCTGCAAATGGCAGGCTGACAAATAAAACTACTTCCTCTTCAGCTGAAGTATTTGTACATTCCCACAGACTCCTATTGATATTTTCTGGTGCACGGTGTTTTTTTCCCCCCGCCTTTATTACTTTACTCAAGCCAGGTGATTGTATGCAAGAGTCTCTGTGCGAGTGAGAGTGTGTGAAAGTGTTGGTGGTAGCAGCGTAGCTCCCAGGCTATCAGAGTCTGGTGCACTGTGGGAAAACAGGAGGCTTTTGTCTTCTTTCATGGTTTACAGCACTCTTTTGCTGCTCTATCGATCTTTCCCTCCATCTCTCCCACACACTTGGCCCCATCCCCATCACCACAGTCTTGTGTGAGCGTGAGGGGGAGGCACAACTCATTTCGTCCATCACTGGTGTGGTTGCTGCCATTTACTGTGCAAAAACAGTTTCCCACAGGGTGAAAAAAAAGTGCAAGCTTTAACTGAAAACTAACATTTCGCTAAATTATCTCTGAGATTTCATCATCTCCTCTGATTACCGTCCAAATGTAGGGCAGCCGGAGTAAAAAGCGGTGGACGCCCTGCACCAGGGGACTTCTTAAAAAAAAGGTGTTGCTAATTGACGGAGAATGTAACAAGTTTGCGTACCAATAAATGCATAGATTTGAGAAAAGAATGTGTGAAAACACCAGAGGGAGGTTGATTTCTTTGGTAACAAAAATCTAAATGTAAAATAAATTAAAAAAAACAGTTGTTACGCAGGGTCATTCAGACAGTTCTCCAGAAGAAGAAGAAGCAAAAATCAGGAGTTTAATGGCACGGCATTCTCACTCACCTTTCTTCACTGGCACCACAAAGAGGCGTGAGATCTTTTTAGCGTTGTAAGGTCGATGTCTGCATCTGCAGACAATAAATCTCTGTGCTATAAGGCATCAATACTAGAGTTTCTGGTGGTGAAAGTAAAAAAAGACATAATTTAAACTTGGACAAGTGCCAAACCTGCCATTACATTCATTATAAAACATCTCTGGTTGTTAGACAAAGGAAAGCAACTTTCTTTGCTCTCTTTGGTCAAAGTATAGAACAGTCTTTACATTTTACTGCCTTCACTAAACGGGACTGAGACATGGTCCCTACCTGCTACTGGTCCATGGATAAATAGGGATCAGTTCAGTGATTTCCTGAACCTTTAGCACAAGAAACAGCTTTGTGGCATTTACTATGAGCGCCCAACTATGAACAGCAGTAACTTTGGAAAAAAATTGCCATTCCGCATGGTTTTGCGAGTGGGAAAGCTCATCTGAGCTCTGGTGTGGACCAAAGAAGTGAACCACCTGTAACTGTGGGGGAGCTACAGATATTTAAAGCAAACTAACTTTCAAATAGCCTAAATAGGAGCCATAGGCTTCAGTAAAATTGGCACACAGAGCTTATTTTATTCCAATCATACTCTGACGGAGGATCCACCTCTGATGACAGCATCTAGTTGGAAGCACTCTAGTCCCTAGTGCACTGGACATACCTAAAAACACAAAAAATTACAGCTTGGTGCTGTCTGAAGTAAAAAACAGTGACCAGTCTTTGTTGAAACTTCACTTATTAGCCAAGAGAACATGTTTCCAAGATCCTTTTTCTTTAGCTGTGTTTTTTATAATTAGTCTGACACTTCTGCTGTAATCACACGTCTTGTTAAGCAAATCTTCTGAAGTTTTAACACCTTTTTGAAAAACAAACTAAACTGGATCATATAGGGAGGAAGAGAGGAAGGCCAGTGAGTTTTCTCTACAGACCCAGAAAAACAAGGAGCTGGTGGTCTGATGGAGGAATTGACGTTTCCTCCCCTCACACCGTTTCCCTAATCTGGCTGATTTGATAAGGAATCTCATTCCCCCATGCGTGGCCGAGCTCAGCGACCGTATCCAGCTCTGCCTCACACGGCCCTGTCAATGCTATCTACCGACACTTATGGCAACCAGACAGGAAATGGAGCCCTGACGGCGATGGGAGGGGCAAGGGCGTAGTAGCCATTGCTGCTGGAGAGTTGGCCCCCTCCAGGACTCTCTCTGTGAAGGGCTCTGAGAGGCCCAGGCCGATCGATACCTATTGACAGACGTGGTAATTACATTTCATTAGCTTTCACTGCTAATCCACATGCCTCTGCTGGGGGATATGAAGCGAGAGACAAAGAGCTGGAGAGGAAGACCAGACTAATGGAAGAAACGGGAAACAAAGACGACAAAAATCCTAATCACTGGTTGGTCGTTTCAGAGACCAACATGCAACAAAGTGGTTTTGCTGGAAAGTTCCTTTTTGGTGTATTTCCTTTTGGCTGGCTTCAGTAAAATGCTGCTTTTGTTATAGATACTGTTTTTTTTTATTTTTTACCAAATATAGAAAGATCTTTAACATCAATCTGTCCATCTTCCATCTCCGCTGAATCACAGGGTTTCTTTAACCGACCCGGCTACTGGTGGGAAAAGTAGGGCAGTGGTCCCCAACCACCGGGCCGCGGGACACTTGGCACCGGGCCGCGGAGCGGTTCCAGGCCGCGGGAAATTTTGGCACCGGGACGCACAGAAAGAAAAAATAATTTCCATTTTATTGTTTTTTTTTTCCGACAAAAACGTTTTATTTTGAAAAGTGACCGGATTCACTTTGTTACATCTGTCACACTTAACGCACGTCAAAGTGCGACACCAAACATCAGGTGATACACCCCACTAAAATTAAACCCAAACAACCAAAATGAGCAAAAAACAAACTTCTTTAGAAAGTTGCTTTGACAAGGGGAAAATTATAATTATTATTATTATTATTATTATACTAAAGAGAAAATACCACCCCCGGTCCACGTTAAATCTGTCTAGCGTTGCACCTCCTTTTTAATTAGGGATGGAGTAAAGTAATGTAATTACTATTCTATCTAGTAAATAAAGCAAAGTAATAAATTGCTCTTTAAAAGTAATTTACCCAACACTGATTCTTGTTTACTTGTCTGTTTGTACACATATTTAATCTACACAAATTTAAGAAATCCAAGGACTCTGGCAAACTTCACCTGCTCTGTCCAGTACCAGATATTTATCTGTGAGTCACACTGGTTGAAGTTTTGGAAAATTGCTCTAAGAACATATTTTCAAAACACTATTTTCATTGCAGTGGATCGTTGATTATAAAGTATCACAATATAAATACCCGTGCATCCCCAATAATGGTATTGACTATGCTATTAAAGTATCAATTACAAATGAATAAACGAGAAAATAAAAGTGCTGTCATTTCTAAATATTTTGATTATTAGGTGAGTTCCTCAAGTGTTTTGTGCCAAAACACCCCCCAGCCCACAGCATACACTCAAAGAAATGAAACATTAGATTTAAATAAAAAAGTATCGTCAACCGGTCCCACAAAACAATTTTGTTTAAATCTGAGACAGACTGAATGACTAAAATTCAACATACTATCTTGAATAAGCGCTACATTACACAGTTATTGTAAGTTTACATAGTGCTATTATGTAAAATTTACTCAACATTGTTGCGTTGGATTTATTAATCATTATATTGAATTTACTCAACATTGTTGCGTTGGATTTATTAATCATTATATTGAATTTACTCAACATTGTTGCGTTGGATTTATTAATCATTATATTAAATTTACTCAACATTGTTGCGTTGGATTTATTAATCATTATATTGAATTTACTCAACATTGTTGCGTTGGATTTATTAATCATTATATTGAATTTACTCAACATTGTTGACTCAACATTGTTGCGTTGGATTTATTAATCATATTAAATTTACTCAACATTCTTGCGTTGGATTTATTAATCATTATATTGAATTTACTCAACATTGTTGCGTTGAATTAAGCAATCAGATTGAATTTACTTAACATTATTAAGTAAAAGTTGTTAATTTTTATATTGGATTTACTCAAAATTCTTCCATTCCATTTATTAACAGTTATGTTGACTTTACTAATTTATTGTTTTATTCATAATCAAGAGTCGATTTTTAGTTATGTTAAATTTATGAATCATGTTTAGTTTTTTTGTTCCATTTACTAAAATCCCTCACGTTAACAATACTAAATTTAATTGTAATCATGTTGTAGGACTTCAATAACCACAACTTTAATCATTTGACATTCACATTTTTTATTTATAACAAATAAACAAACAAGGGCAAACACAAGTCAACTCTCAAACGGACTTAACAAAGTGCCTTTTTGAGTTTGTGTCTTCTTAAGTGCGTGTCCGTCTTTGTTGCCTTTTCCCGTTATTTCCCTTTATGTGTAGACACATGTAAACAAAAAAATAATACAAAATACCAAAGTGCATTGGTGAGGTGATAAAACGATTAACAATCAGAAACGGTAACACGTTAACTGAACTCCAACTGTGAGAAATCCAAAGAATTATGCTTTAGGAACTTTGTGAACTTAACTTTACTCATATAGTTTACCTTTAGGGCCTGTAACTTGGGTGACAGTTTTTGTCCATCCATGTCCATCAATACTTTCTGAATGAATTCAAACGTGTATTTCAGCTTACTGGGGAACTCCAAATTAAGGCAGTAGATGAGCCCCAGGAGGAGAGCGCAACCATACGCTACGTCCTTTACATCCTGCAGCACTTCCACCCCCTCTATGAAAATGTTCATCTCTGCGGGGTCATCTGTGGGCTCAGCTCCTTCATGTTGAATGACGTGGATCACCATGTCAAGTTGCTCATTCGTTGCCTGCTCCGCTTCAAGATCAGCATCCTAAAGCAGGGATTTAAAATAAATTACTTATGAAGATGTGTTTTAGGTGTGTTTCAGATAGTCTGTCACGTTATATGTATTAAAAAAAAATTGATTAAAGTTCAAATTTTTTATGGCATTTACCAACAACCCAAATACAAAATCAACTACAATAATAAAGAACAACAACTAGAAAATACTTATACATAAAAAGCTTTACCTACATCATGACTTTTTTCAGCCTAGATAAAAATAATACTCCTGATATTTACCCAAGATCTGGACTAAAAACCTGTAAGAAATATTGTAAATTGCTGGATGATTGACCACCAAACCTTGTAAGCACGCTTTAAATTCTGAGCTTTCTAGGAAAAATTGAGTTTTATTTGTTTATGGAGCTAAATACAAAACCTGTATGAAGATAGCCTTAACATTTCTAAGTGAAGAAATGTTACACCCAAGGATTCATGTCATACAAATTTGACACTTACCAGGGACTCCTTTATCAGGTCATCAGGACTTTCATTGAGGTAAAGACAAACCGCTTTCAGGATGCATTCTCTTCGTTTTTCAACAGATGTGGTCTGTGAAAACACACACAAAAAAAGAAACGTTCACAAACTACCGTAATTTCCGGACTATAAGATGCTACTTTTTTCCTGCGCTTGCAGCCCTGCGGCATATTCAGTGACGCGGCTAATTTATGGATTTAATTGACGGCCGCCATGAACATACTTGCGAACTCGGAGCATGGGTTGAATATTCTATCCAACTCCAAGCAATGAGTCATTTATTTTTCAACACACCTTAGAGTGAAGTGTCTTAGACACTTCAGTCATGGTTCAACAAAACACGCATGCCCGGCCGCATCCCAGAGTCCTTTGGTGCCATTAGACCCAACGTGCACGTGATCGCCACTACAATATGATGCAGCTTTCAAGTTCAAAGCAATCGTTAAAAGCAGCGTGAAAAAATCCGCCATCACCAACGGGTTTGGAAAAGCCGCTCTGCTGCGCAACGGAGAGAACAGCGCATGCTCAGGAGTGAATTTACATCAGTCATAGTGACAATAGTCCATCTATTAGCAGCTCCGTAATATACGAGATGATCTTTTAAACGTACGTTTATTATTGCTATGTTATGGTTATTATGAAGCTCCTGTTCGCTCATTTTATTTTTAATCTGTGTGGTCAGTGCTTTTTTCTGCCAGAACGAAGCCGAAAGTATGGTTAGGTGAAGGCTAACATGCACTAACAACATTTAGCCTGGATGAACATGAATCGATGCGGGAAAAGCTGCAATCTGCAGCTTGGCTGAACGTGAATATGGGGGAATAACATCAGCCTTTATTTAGTCGGGACACGACTGGAAAAACAAATTGACGTGATCGTTTGGACTGAGCGGAATTTTGCATTGGAAAGCTCAGCTGGAGACATGTTCTCCTGCTGCTCGTTTACATAGAGCTGCGGGGCCGATGACAGTCTGAAGGCTCCCACACGTAACAACGCATCCGCCCCTCATCCACAAAACGTTCAGTATTAAGTCCGATTGCTCTGCACAGACACGATTCGCTCGGTCCACCGGCGCAATGGGGACGAAGCGCTCCTCCTTGGTGCCGCCCTGGCAAGGGGTGTCGGAGAAGATAGAAAGGGGAGACACAAAACATTTGCGTTAACGCGGTAATGACGCGTAAAAGGCAAAACTCTTAAAACTTACGGTGAACTCAGCAGCACACGCTGAAAGAGCTACACTCACTTGCACTGCTACGCTCTGGTCTCCTCCCCTTCCTAAACTGGCGCGAGCGCAGACATGAGCGTCTCGGCGGGAACTCGGACTTAACATTAGTTCCGCCTCGGCACAAAGTTTATGCATTGGGGGACGTGGGGATAAACAAAATAACCTCCAAAACGAAGCGGTACAAAAGTGATCCAAACAGAATTTGCCCTACCGAAACGGTTCGATCAACTACGTGTACCGTTAGTATTTAGCTAACGTTTAAAAATGTTCCCGCCCTCTTTTTTTTTTCAAAAATCAACAGTGCTTGTCACAATCTTGATTATTAATCCCCAATGTAAAAAATTTATACATCGTTTTCATTTGTATGTTTGTTACACTTAAAGTACTTACCAGAAACTCGATGAAAATTCTTGAGCAAACTACTAGATGAGGAGTCGTCGAGAAATGGCGGCCGCTGTCTTCTTGCTGAATTTCATTGCGTAATGCGCATGCGTCAGATGAACGGAAAGCTTGTTGGGACAACTGTCCTTTTAAAAATTGATTGTGTTAAATAAATTTTATTAAACATTTTTAAATATTACCCAAATTGCTATTGTTATTTAAATGCAATGTAACACCCTTGTTTATATCACTGAAAGTGAACTGATTTAATATTTTCAACATAAATACTTTACATAAATAATACTACAGCACTTTTTCATTTCTTTGAGTGTACTGAACTGCTCCGTCAGTCACATGACCAGATGTTACCCTTAGCAACAACACATCCCAGCATGAGAGGGTGATTGTAGAAAGAACTGTCTTGTGTTTTGAATTTTGCACATTGAAGTTGTTACCTGGACAGTTTTTGATTGTTTTTGTTTTTCGGATAAGAAATATGATTGAATCCTAAAAGTGTGATATTGCTCATCACTAATTTAGATCAACTTTGCCTGCTTGTTTGAAAATCCTTTTTTTATTGAATTTTTGTCCAACAGACAAGAGTTGAACTCAACTACATTCAACCTTTATACCAGGGCCAGACTTCCTGACTTAAACACAGATTGTCTCTTTATCTTCTCCTCTCCACCTCTTCTTAACCCCGGCTGAATGTGTCAAAATGTTAATTTTACCTTAAATTACTTGCCATTTCAGCATAGACATGGGCTGTGAAGAGCAGAAAAAAAAGATTTCTTTTTCTGCAGGTGAAAGAGCCAAAGAACCTCAAGTGATTTTTTTTCTTTGGTGTCTGTCTAGATAAAGCTTGTTTTCACTCTGGTATTCATCTTTTTAAAATATGCTATTATTTCCCTCATTAGCACGAGGCTGGATAATAAGTTCAAGAACATTAGTGATCCTTTAATTAACACGCCTGGCCGTTTACCTTGAGCTGAGGAAATTAATTCATTCATCATGCCAACCAAGAATTTGTGATCTTTGAGGCTCTACAGTCATGACAAACAGTCTGGGTTGCAGCTTTTCTATGGAGCACAATTTTAAAGCAATTAGGGTTGCTTTGTCAGAGGACAATTAGTGACATTTTTCTCTGGTCAAAGGGCTGGTTGACAGTGTGGGTAAAGTGCTTTGGGAGGTGTCCTGCTGGAATGTACACTTTTAGAGACCTTGCTATCTATATGCAGACAAAAGTAGCTAGAAGTAAAGACGTAAACCAAAATGTTTTGTTTTCAGAATAGATAGATAAAAACGATTTTTGCATCAAATCTATAATAAATCATATTTAATAGTAATGCTTTGTCTTAAATAAGATGCATGGATGAGAGAGGTAAGGTATAGGGATGGTTACCGAAACACGGTGCCAAGTTGGGACCGGTCGTAACTTAAAAGCCTCGTTTCCACTGAGTGGTACGGTCCAGTCCGGTTTAGACTGGTCAAGGCACTTGAGGCGAGCGTTTCCACTCAAAGTTGGACCGTCACGGCGCAAGCAGGTGTAGACCAAATGTGTAGATATGAGTCATAGTAGTGCGACTACAGCAAGAGCGAAGCTAACAACAACAAGGAGGTCATCCAGCAGCTCATTTTTCACTGCTTGGCTTTTGATGCGTCACATATACAAAGCATTTAATGTTATTTGAGAGAAGATTGCAGGCATCAAAGAGGAATGCAGTGCTGCTGGTTTGTCGTGATGACCGTTCGCCAATCAACTGGCCTTTTTTTTACCTTTTTGAAGCACCGATGGGAGCACTGCTTAGGCACTGGAACCTTTTCAAAAGTAGCGGTTTTTAACGGGACAATATCCAAATGGTTCCAATCGTGATTGGGTACAAACTGGTCTTACACCGGTGCTCAGAATTCTCCTGATCAAATCAATAATAACTTTGCAGGTCACAATTTGCAGCTTTTGTGTTTAAATTCTGAGGAGATGTGCCAGAATGGTCTCCTGTATGACAGACGTAATCCTTCACCAAAGTACCATATGAAAAGACCAGACAGGGCAAACTCACATTAAGGAGGTGCTCTACAAAGACCCCCAACACACACCATTCTGCTTCATTAGAAGTCCTTTTTGGTGTCCATAAGCACCAAACCACACCATTGTCACTGACTAGATGAAAAAAGAAAACCCAGAAAAACCGGTCTTTTCATAAACTAGTATAGAATTCCACCATGACCCATTTTGGAGGAAAAGTCTTTGGAGAAAACACGCTCACGCTGAGAATAAAAAACGAGGGTACCTGGACTTTGAGGAAATAGCTTAGACAATATTTTACATGTAAACAGGATTAACATGGAGGGTTTATAGATCATCTGTGAGGCGTTCAGCCTGAAAGGTGAGGTCTTCCAGCGAAGGCGTTAAAGACGCTGACTGACAGCAGACGACAGCCTCTCACCTTCAAAACTAAATGTTCACCCATGTGTGATTACTCACCTGTCATCTCCGCTAAAGCGTCTCTGCTCGGTGTTGTTGGGGCATTTGGCGTGAACCTCGGGGGCTGACAGGGTTTTGTAGGCTGGCAGATCTGGAGGAACATAGCAGGAGTTGGTTTGTAGGTTTGATCACCTGTTAGACACAGAGGTGTGAGGGGGTGTGAAGGGGGGGGGGGGGGGCATGGCGACGGCAGACAGACAGGAAAACCAAAACCAGGATATTGTGGACAAACTAGTTTGATCACACAATTGAAAAAACAATGAAATACATTCTTAACGTTATAAACTTCAATGCTCATTTAAGAATAATTAAAGTGTGAATGTCCTTCATAGACAGGAATGGTCAAGTTTTGAAAAACCAGGCAAAGGAACACGGTGAAACTAACATTTTTGAAGTCATTCTCTGACATTTTTCAAAAATAAAGTTTACAGAAAAAGTTGTCCTTGTGGTATTATCTTATAAAAAAAAAGAACTGCAGAAGTGGAGGAGTTGCACACAAGATAAAACCCAGAAACACTGGTTTTTCCCTGAGAGTGCTGGCACTCGTGTCTGTGCGTGTGGGTGGGCGCTGATGGTTTAGTATGGAAGAGCCTGAAAATAGCCCCACTGAGCTAACAGTGTCTCTCTCCCACACAGCAGCAGCAGCAGCAGCAGCATGATCAGGTGAACACATGCCATCGATGGTCAGACAGGTTTTTATCTCTGTAGAGTTCCTGAAGGCGTAACCCTTCATCGATGTCAGGACTAATGTGTTGGAACAAACACCAACACTCTCCATTGACAAACTGCCCCCATGTAACCCGCCTTAAGCTGACTGTTGCTGTTATTTCTGCTGCTACAACACATTGGTGTCAGAAACCTGCCGGATTTGAGCTTTTCTTCGTCCGTGTCAAATAAAGGTGGATAGTTGTTTGCTGCATGAAGTTTTGTCCATTAATGTTTGGATTTCTGGTTCTGTATTTCTTTACTCTCAATAATTTCCTTTTTTTCAGTAGAACTGTACCTCGCTCAACGAACGGAAGTCCATCTAGCAGAACTTTTGTTGTGTGTGGCGTTCCATTTGCCAAATTTCCTTTTCTTTTCCAGGTTAGCACACAAAATCAAGGAAATTATGAAAAAGTACGGAATTAGGTTTTTTTAGGGTTTGCCATGGTACAGAGGTAGAGCGGTCGACCTTGGATTGAAAGGTCATAGATTTACCTTGTGCTCTGCCTGTCACTAGCTGCATTTCCATTGACTGTAAAATTGTGAAAACTGGATGTGCGATAATAAATTAACCCAATGGAAACACAACTTTTTAGTAAAAGCTAGAATTAATTGAAAAAGGTTTTTGCGATTGAAGGAGGTGGTTTTTGAGGCGTATCAGAATTGACATGTTCGGCAAAACTGCAATAGAAACACTTTTTTCAAATTAAATGAGTCACTTGACCAACAAGTGGATCCCACGCCTAACGTGTCATGAGGAATTCTTGGATCCATAGCTCCTCTGGAAAATCACCAACCACCTTTTACGTGTGAGGAGCTCGCCGCTCCACGGCCTGAAGGAGACGCCAACGTCTCCTTTGACAGATGATGATGATGATGATGAT
This sequence comes from Oryzias curvinotus, assembly GCA_023969325.1. NCBI lineage: Eukaryota > Metazoa > Chordata > Actinopteri > Beloniformes > Adrianichthyidae > Oryzias > Oryzias curvinotus. The sequence goes on from CM043728.1 coordinate 19,927,199, forward strand.
GAGCGCTAGTGCCGTGGCAGAAATATGAACGTATCTGCTGTCAATCAAAGCATTTTTCAAATCCGTCACCGTGTTTTTCAATGACTTATGGCATCAGTTGTTTTGTGTTTATTCACATAATTATGATTTAATAGAAACAGTGTCGATGGGAAATTGCATTTTTTCAAGAGTGCTGGTGATGCTCTACCACCTGAGCTAAACTGCCGCCCTTTTACTTGACCTTGAGTAAAAGGATTGGTCGATTCTTTAAAGTTCTGTAGAATTAAAATCATGGTTTTATTTCAATGTGATGCTCTTAAATTGCTTAATACCACAGATGTACGGCACCTAAATAACACGCTGTTTGACCCACCGTCAGTAAGCCTTTGACCGTTTACGCGGTAAAAGACCAAAAACTAGCTGATTTGGTCGCAGAGACAAGCGGCTTTGCGCCCTTTCTGATACATTTTATGTTAGTGTGTGCAAAGCCACAAAGTGGAGAGAGAATCAGCTGATTTACATTTGCGTAAAATGTGAAAAAGTTACGGCCGTTGAGGGAATGTAAACACTGAAGCTAAAGCCTCTGTTTAAAAGGGGTTAGAGATCCACAGATCTTCTCTTCTTGAAGTGACAAACAGTTGCTACAAGGATTTGCCGTTACAAAAACCAAAATCCACAGTGATCTTTCCTGACCCCACATTTGAAGTGAATCATTGAACTAGTGCCTTAAATTGAGAACTCTATTGATATAATAAATAACTATCCTTCTTTTAGGGAGTTCCAGAGATAATTACAAAACCAACAGTGGGAGAACATCTTTATGGCTCTGTCAGGTGATACTAAGACCTTATCTTGCCAAGATCTACAGTATTTTCTCTGCAAACTGATCTTTGGAGAGCCGGCAGCAATATTTCGACTTCTTGGAGACGCAAACGGACCAAGACTGAAATTCCACTCTGGTCTTATCGACGGGTAGCCATCTAATCAGCAGCCGGTTCAATTTAGCTCAATGCACCTCTGGCCAGTCATCGCAGAAAAACAGCTTAGGACTGAGCATTGCGCCACTAAGAAAAAGTCTGTCTGAACCGCAGACGGATAGATGGATGGACGAACAGGAGTCAGGGTGGATACGAGTGGAAAGAAAAAGGTGAGAAGCCAACAGACTGAAAGCTCCCTCCTGGTTTTCAAATTGCTGCATGGATGGATATAACTCTACTTGTATTTGTAAACTATGAACAACACGGAAGGTAAGTGACGCAGCAGGGCGGCGGGTGAATGGAGGGATGGGGAGGAGGGGAGGGGGTGCAGGATACCTAAGATGAATTAGAGAGACATGATGAATGACGCAATATTTTCATGCCACGGGGAAACTATTGCACTTCAGATTAGAGGGGTGACAGAGTGGGGGAAGGAGGGAGAGGAGGCATTAAATGAATCCACAGGAATAAAGGGCTGATGGGAAAGAGTGGGGTGGGGGGGGGGGGGGGGTCTCTCACAGCTCTTGTAAAAAGAAGCTAGAAAGGTAATGTTCAGTTTGTCAAAATATCTGTCGTGTTCAAATTGGTTGCTTCAGAAAAGCTGACATTTCTAAAACGAGATATTCGATGCAGTTTGGCAGATTGCAGGGATTACGGTTTCAATTATTACTGCCAGAGCGTAATGAGGGTAACAGGAATGATTACTAATGTTGTAGGAATTATTTTAGCTCTAGTCAGATATAAAATCAAAAAGACCTGATTGTATTTTTAAAGCTTTTGTGCCTGGAGCTCTTGAAATGGTAATAAAAGATCCATTTTTACAAATACAATCCAAAGAGCCTTTCTTTCCTGCTTGTTTATTTCTCTAACAATTCTCCAAAATGTCATCAAATGTTAACAAAATACTACTAAAAGAGCAGAACACCTCAAGGCCTCAGACTCGACTTCCCTTATATGGGCTGTCAAACCTGTACGGGGCACGCAGGTGGCCCACACCAAATATCAGGGTTGTACACCAATCAGTGAAAAAAAAAGTACTGACCACCTATACAGCGTAAGGTGAGGGTGAAGCATGTGAAACACAGGATGTTTTCTTTCTTGCCCACCCAATGCCTGCACACCGCGCAAGGAGCCCGTTAGTTCCCCTGGTGAGTGTGCGCTCCTTGCATGAATGCAGCCCATTACGATTTAGGAAATGAGGCAATTACAGTGTAGTTCGTGTGGTCATCCTACAGGCATCCTACATGCACACCCGCCACTCGCATGATCAGTTAGCGGCCAGTACTTTCATCTTGCTAGCAACTAGAGTGTGGCATAAGGGCATTGTACGACAGCATCCAGCTTCCATTGCTCTTTTAAATATTTTACAATACACTTACTAAATGCAACACAATGGTATGTTCCATTTTCAGGACGTGCCTTGAGGTGGCTGGACGAACCTCAAGGGAAGTGAGAAAAAAGTTGGCCCTCCATAGGAGTTTCCACAGACCCGGACAACCCACAAACTGGCTACACCCTTTAACACTGTAGCTGGAGCAGCAAAAGAACACAAGCTCCTGAAACCACTGTGACTTTGACTGTCACCGATTGGTGCAAAGACGCTTAACTCTGTGTCAGAATCAGCTGGTTTACGTTGATTCTGTAAAATGCTGCATATCGGCGCAAAGCTCCCTTGCTTTGCTTTAGAATCCGCTGGAATTACATTATCTGCGTTTACGAATGAAGACTTATGGAAGTCCAAAGAATATCAACACTGGGGCTAAAGCTCCGGTGTTCAAGAGTAAATGACAGAAAGCAAACTGAAGGTGTTAGAAAGTGACAGGAAGTAACATCTGCAAATGAGTTCTTTCAAAGTAAAACAAGAAATAGAGTCAAACAACTAAAAGCCACAAAAAGGAACATGTTTGTGGGGGGAAAAACAAACGGCTGAGCTAATAGGCTATGACATCTTCATTACTTTCATGAAGTCACATGATACCAGAACAAGGGTCACACCGTATGACCGAGTATCAATCTAGAATTCAGGATATAAACAGTGAAACCAAAAGAGAAAAAGAACAGAGAAGCCTGTCTAACAGATGGAGATGAGCAGAACGCTGACTGGAGACAGTCAGAAATACAGGACACGCACACCGAGGTCAAAGCCCTCCTCGAGATGAGCTGTGCTGTGTAATATCCAGGCTTCCGGACCACTGATCAGCCAATCCCGAGCTCCAATCAGACTGACAGCCAGCAGCCCGTCTCCCCCTCGCTTCACTTCACCGACTTCTCCTCACATATTCATATCAACCCATACGCTGCATGCACAGACTTCCACCTTCATACAAATGAAGACCGAATTCCAGCCATATTTGCCTCAACACTCTTGTATCTGTCAGAAACTCGACATTAAATTCCCTTAAACTGAGAGACGGAGCTTGAACTCGACCTCAGCAGCAGAGAAGACTGAAGGACTGAGGGGACTTTAATGGTCTGTGAAGACTAAAACACCATGCCCACCATGCAGAAACCAATGCTATGTCTATGACTATTGCTGATGTTTTGATTGCGTTACTTGTTTAAAAAAGCATCATTAGGGCATTGAATGGTATCTGAGATTGATGAAGATAGAAGTAAAAAGAAGTGCATGTAGAATAAGGAGTGTTGCAGTAAAAGGGATGAAATAATTACAAAAAGAGTCCTTCAGCAGAACGCTGAGGCAGCCGCCCTTAACCGCTGGACAAACTGGTCCTTCCTGTGTGAGGTTGGCTTATTGGAATGCACACTGTGAGTCCTTCACTATAACACCAAAAGTGTTCGCTCGTCCCCTTTTGCAGCTATTTTAGTTTCAACTCTTCTGGGAAGGTTGTCCATGAGGTTGAGGAGTGTGTTTATAGGAACTTTGGACCATGGCTCGGATGATTGAGCAGGTCGGCCAATGATCGAAGGGTTCGTGGTTCGATCACTGCTGTCATTGTGTCCTTGAGCAAGTCAGTGTGTGAATGTGTATGAATGACCCGGTGATGGTCAGAGGGGCCGTAGTCAGGTACTGACAGCCACGCCTCTGTCAGTCTGCCCCAGGGCAGCTGTGGCTTTATCAGTGGTTACCATCACCAAGTGTGAATGAGGAGTGAATGGAATGGAGACACATTGCAAGAACTTTGAGCATCTGGAAAAGCGCAGATAAATCCACAATCCATTATTATTATTATTATTATTATTGGCAGATATGATAATTAGAGAAATAATGGTCATCACTAATTGCTAACTAGGACATATTTTTTGGTTAAAACTGCTCCCACACCCTTAACATCTTTCTTTGCTGACTTTACAGTATAGTAAAGGACAGTAACGGAGTCCAAAGCACCAAGTTTTACTTTCCCATCGTTCTCACTTGTCAAACTAGATGCAGAGCAAGGCACCAGAGTTTCTAAAGTCACCCCCAAGGAAAGAATCAAACAGCCGAGAGACAAACTGTGTAAAGTTTCTGCTTTTTCTTCTTGTCAAAACAGATGGCATGTTTAAACACCAAAGCTCTGTGCAGGTACCAAACATTCTTGTTTGCATGTTTATCAGGAGAAACTAGCTCAAGTAAAAACCCACCTGTGAATACAGGCGGCACGACCACGGCGAGGGGATTGGAGGGCTCTTCCCATCTCCCAAGGCAATTCTTTTCTTTTTTTTGGACGTAAGTTTGAGAGTCGGGTCAGCATCTGTCTCCCCGCGGTGTCACACTGCAAATGTCTAGTTAGCTGTGAGGTAGAAGAGAGGCTGTTTTTTTGATTCCACCCAGAAATGGGAACACAATGTAAACATGCCAAACGTCCGTCCCCCCTGGGAAATCAGGTCTAGTAAAGACGAGGTGACAAAACCCATTCAAACACGGTGTGCTGCTTACTGCAGTTAGCCTGCTTTAAAACGGACAGCAGACGGACAGGAGGAAAAATACAAGGTATTGGAAAACTAATGAGAGAGCTGATGTGGGTATCAGCAAAAACACCAGAGAAATGGAGTTTTAGCGGAAAATTAGGATGTTCTGTCAATACTGCAGTTATGTTTTACTTTTATCACAGCTTTAAAAACCAGAAGATATTTAAAATCTGTATTTTTACTTTTAAAAATGCATTTTAAACAGTTATTTCATTTAATTTAGCCGTGCACGTATAAATATTTAAACATACATTTTAATGGAGTCCTGCCTGTAAAGTTACACAGTCAAATATTTTACAGTAATATTTTGGGTTATTTAGCCTGTTTATGAGAAAAAACCTATTTCACTGATTCGGGACATGTCCAACCCGCTGGCTGAAAAGGAATTCAAAGGGTTTGGAAAATGGATGAAGGGATTGAAAAACCAACTTTTTTTTTTTTTTAATCCATCAGTCTATTACGACTTGGGTCTCAGATGGGGTAGTAACAAAAATAAACTACTAAAAAACGAGAGAATACTCAAGCACACTAAAAAAAACTAAAGCCACTCACTTTTTTTGAGTGCTTTGGTTTTTCCTTCAGCTGTACATCTGCACATCTTTATTTTTGAGGCAACACCTTAATTAAAAAAAATTTGATTGAGGTTTTTTTTTATTTAACATTTTTTCTCATTCTTCTTTTCAGGTTTTATAAACATCTTCCAGCTAATTCAGCTTGTGGCAGCTTCATGCTAAGTTCTTTAAACGTATGTTTCATTCATAGTAAGTATCATCTTAATCTTGGGTGTATCCTCATTCTAGCCGATGGAATTTCATGCGTCACACGGTTACTTTCTATTGTTCTTAAACAATTTTTCCTTCATGAAGCTGAAGCAGAAAGCAGTTTTTTTCTGCTTAGTCGTCCTACTTTTCAGCAAATTAAGCTAAAGTGTGATGAATACTAAAAAGAATTGGATGTGGACGTGTTTGGACGCTTTGTTGACTTTAAAGTGTTAAACATTGTTCCATTTGTTTGCCTTAAAAAAACAGACTTGAGCAGAAAAAGTGTGACAATTTAAGGACTCAGGAATAACTCCATCGAAGATATTCAGCCACTTTAGTTCATGTTTCCTGACCTCTGGTGGTCACAGGCTCATTAAACAAAGTAGTAACGTCCTGCGTGATGTTTCATAATGCGGTGGCGAGCAGGCGTGTCCATCAGATGACCACACAGGCGCAGCTCCAAGAGTGGCCGTGTTCCCAAACAAACTGCCTTATGATTATTGCAATGAATCACGATGACAAAGAAGGGGGACTGATTGGGGTAATGATTAGGGTGGAGGGGAATGTATGATGACGGACCTGGAAGGGGAGGGTCCTGACACTTTGGTTCTGATTTCTTTCGAGCGGGGAGGGGGCGCTTGTGGCGCTCTGGCAGTGGCGGCCAAACACGACGGTTTGTTGTGAGAAGGCAAAGCAATCAGTGTGGAGGCTGGGAGGAAAAGGGGATCATTTTTGATTAGTTGTTTGAGGCAAACGTAATCAGGGCTCGGTGCTGTGAGCTTGTGATGGGCATTAACATTTTTTCTCAGTGCATTGTGTGTGTGTGTGTGTGTGTGTGTGTGCGTGAAACCTTCTGGACCTGAGAGGAGGTGTTTCTTCCTCGGCTAGTGACAGATGTGTCAAAGCAGGAGAAGTCAGGAGGCTCTCCAGGGACTTCTTTAAGTGTCACTGGGAATCTTTGCACACCGAATATTTTGGAGAGAAGTGCTGAATAACAGCGCTGCACCAAGCAGACCGGGCCAATTAGGCGGCAGTACATGCGTATGTATGTGTCAGTGTTTTTGTGCATGTGGACTACCCTTGAGTCATATGCAGACAGCAGGACTGAACGTCTGAATGCTGTCAGACATCCGCCTGCCTGCTGCTGCAAAAACACACAAAGTCACACAATCCAGTGAGGAAAGAAGCTGAAGAACTACGGGGAGAAATGGGAAAGATTCTGCCCCCTCCCTGATTAACATGAGTCCTTCATTTGCATAGTTGTCACACATTATTCAATTGAAACTAGTTCCTTTACTAAATGAAGTTCAGTTTTTAAATGTTTGAATTTCCTTTTACAGGAAAAAGTTGTCTACGTCTGCTGCTGTAGCATTTGCCACCTTTTAACAGTTGGGCAAAAAAGTATTTGTCAGTCACCATTTCAGAGAGTTACCCTACTTAATGATATTTTTTTAAAATTGTACAATATGACTTCTCAGATTTTTTTTCTTACAACCAGTCTTTCACGTTTAAGTGTATAATCTGATGAACATTACAGACCAAAGTCAGAATTTTACAGGGAGTGTTTGTTAGAGCTGTTTTCCTGTCTGTAGTTAAATAAACTCCCTCTTTAGTTTAAGACTAAAGGGTTTTCCAAACTACTTCAAGCCCACTCTATTGCAAATGGTGTTTTTTAGCATATTCTTGTGGCACTTAGGTCATTAAGAGAGAAAATTAAGCTCAAAATTCCAGTATTTCTCTATTTGAATCTTTGTGAAACAGGAGTTGCTTTTAAACGCTGTTTGAAAAAAACCCCATTTGTGATGTTGAAAATATGCAGAGTGAGCCACAAGATCCCTGCTCTGTTCCATTGTGATTCATCCACTGTCACCACTAATGCTAGGTTGGTGGTCTGACGGGCTGAAAAATAGTGGAAAAACCGTGTAAACAAATGGATGATGGGAAGTCAGGACAGGCTTACTATGCACCAACAGTCCCGCCCACATCTCAGAGGGGAATTTCGGATGAACTCGCTCTGCAGAAACTATGTCCTAGAAAATGAAAGTTTTTTGATTTTTGCCTAATCACAGCACAATCATGATTAAAAAACTCTTGAAAATAGATCAATACATAATCAAAGTGGGCCTTTAAGAACATGAAACCAGCATCTTTATCAGATTTGGATCTACACTTTGACTAGATCAGGGGTCATTAACCTGCAGCCCATTTATTCCTCTGCTATGGCTCCTACAAAGGCAGGTAGCTGTCCAGAGGGGAGGTGCTGAAACGCTTTACCGCATGTTGAAAAACAGAAGTGAACCTTTTCCTGAGCAGCTAAGGGCTCACCTTTGCTGAGCTGGAACAGCCAGAGTGGCTCAAAAAGCTACACGTCAGGGTAGACTTGACAGCGCAGCCAAACAAACTGAACAGAGGTCTTCAGGGGGAAGGGTCCGCAGCCGTGCACATGCTGGAGGAGGCTCTGGCGTTTGAGCACCAGCTGACATAAGAAAAAAGATAAACTGTCTTGCTTTCACAATTTAAGAGAAAGTCATGGTGTGATAGAGTTGGCCTATTTACATTCTGTCATCATTGCAATGCAGATGTTTACAAAATCAGGTTAAAGAAAGGAGCCCAGAAGCTCAAGAACTAAATAAATATACAGCTTCACGGAAAGTTTGTGGGCTTCTCCAACCTTTTGCTAAATCATAGTAAGAAGTAAAATAAAAGATAGAAACCAGGAGCAACATCACAACATTAGAGCTTAAAACTTTACTTAAAGTTTATAAGAAAGTAGCAAAATGTGTAAGTTTTAGATTTTGTATGATAGCTTTTAATAATAAAGCACTAGTTGAAAAATTCAATAGGCTGAGCATGCTATCTTCTCTAAAGACAGAATGTCTTGGGAGAGAGCGCTTGACTAAATTAACATTAACAAACATTCGTGTATCATCTGCAAAATAGCAAAACTTCCTTCAAAATGAAGAGCAGGCAAAGATAAACGATTAACAAATCTTAAACTAAACAATGAACCACAGAGAAGTAAATACTTTATTTTGTGTCTTGACCCAAAGATATGGGGAAAGAATTCATTATGGGAAACTACTTTCAACTGTGAAAAACAAAGGTGCTCCTTTATTTTGCCCCGCCCACCACTGCAGAGCCAAACATTCACTGCAAGTAGATTAAAAAAAAAAGATAATAGGGGTTACTCAAGGAATGCAAAAAAAAAATTCTATGTAACTTTAGTTAGATTCCCAGAATATAAAGCCCAATCAAAAAAGTTTTTTTGAAAAGAATAAATAAAATAACATTATTATAAGACAAGTGAGAGGAACAAAGGAGAAAGAAAAATGTCTAAGAGCAGAATAAAACTGATAAGGGTATAAATAAAGAAAATGCTAAGAGCGAAAAGGTATGAAAAAAGAACCAGCAGCCAAAGAAAGGAGGTTTAACTGATATCTCTGTGAGGAGGAATAAGCTCCAGGAGGGGCAGTAGCTTGTTGCTGCAGCCCAGTCATTTCGTCACCTCCTTTGGGTTTTCCTCCAACACTCCAGAAGGTTCCACCTACACAACACCTCACACTTTCACAGAGGCCTGTCTGTGAACACGCACACCAACACGCTCAACAACTCTGTGGATCCACTGAAGGTGGTCCTCCAGGGAAAAACAGTCTGTTCTCTCACATTACATTCATTGGAAAGTCCTGCTGTCTGCTTTGCTGCATGTGAAACATTTCTTGTTTGGTTTCCCAAAACCCCTCGCTTGCAGACGCTGGATGATTACCAAAATGTCAGCTTTAAATCTCACCTCTTCTACACCACTGCCCAAACAATGTGCCTCTACTGGCGCAATAGGAGAACAAATCTTCTTTGAGATCTCTGCTGGGCACCAAGAAAACAGACATTAATGCTTTGGTTACAAAACTGGTCTTTAAGAAGGTGACAGATCCATAAACACTAGTATATCTGAAGCTGGCAAAGACTTTTTTTTTTTTTAACATTTTGTGCTGAAGTGAATTCTCCAAAGGTTCATGGGTGCCAGGCTAACCAGGTTAGCACTATTAAGTGGTGCAAGGCTTAAATTGAGTTTTTTAATGTGATGGCGGCAAACTACATGCATTATTTGCCCTGTGGGTGTCACCATCGAGAAGATAACACACTCATCTAAGTCTCCAAGTGCTTTTCTGATGTCTGTACTTGTCACTTTTCACTTTGTGTTTCTTTGGGGACATGGGTAGCTCTCCTTTTTAAAGAAATTTTTAGTTATATTAAGTCTTAAGCTGTTTTAAGATGGTACTAGCTGCAGAGCGCGTTCGGCGTGCGCATGGCAAATCAAAAAGTTCAGATTATTTGTGACTAGCTAGACACAGAATCGAACCGCCGATCCTTCGATCATTGGACGACCCGCTCAACCACCTGAGCCACTGTCGCCCCAAGTCCAAGTTTTTTCTAACATGCTATTTTCATTTGCTCCTGATCCAACGCAATTTGAAAAAAGAAATACTCAGAAAGGCCGTTTTAACCCGAAATTATTTTATACGAGTCCTCCATTATGAGAAAAATGCTACAAGCACATGTTAAAAACACCAAAAACACATTTTTTATTGGAGAGGGTCTTTAAGTTTTCCAGCATTTGCAATATTTTTCCCAATTTCCAAGGTGACCTCATGTCAAGGGGTGGAGTCACCAACTCTCTTAAACTGGACTTTGCACTTTTTGGAGTCATTTTCTCTATTTTTATAGTTAGAAAATGACCTCCTGCTTTCAACCGGGGGTTTGAGGCTGTATGAATAAGGATTTAAAAAAAGAGAGCCAATGAAAACCACCAACATTTACTGCAAATGACTTTTCTTTGGTTGTAATTCCTCCCATGTGGGATAACAAGACCTGTCCAGCCACTCTGATGGTATAAAGCTCCCTTGGTAAGTTTTAATTGGTTTCAGTTAATCTCACAGCAGTATTTTGTTAAAGCTTTCATGAAACAACGGTGAAAGCTTTTCACCAACCTGTTTCTTTTCATCTCCCCTCTCCATTCACTAAGTCAGCCAGCTTCCCTTTGCAATTGTTAATCTAATGCTCATCTGATAGCATAAGTCTCCAATGACACACTGGCGCTGAGGTGCAATCAGACGGGGACAGGCCCCGGAGCCCCTGCAGCTTCAACAATGTTTTTTAGCGCTTTTAGGAGTCCCAGAGTGGATCATTAAACCGCAGAATATTGGTGGCAGATAAAGCAAAGGCGCAAGAGCCTGCTGAATCACTCCCAGAACAGAGTTGGAGAAAGATGCGATGAGAAGAAAGTTCTCCTTTTGTCTAAACACGACTCATTAGTAGAAGCAGGTAAGCGGCTGACGGAACGGTGGAGGAAAGAAATGTTATGGAAAGCAGGGGAAAAAGACGCAGGGGTGCTGACAATGAGGGAATGACGGTTCCACGCTGAATAGGCAGAAGCTTCTCATCTACAGTCAGACATCCGCATCAAAAACTCCAACAACTGTTCCGCTTCCCGTCAATTAGGTGCCAGGAAATCGCATGAACATTTGTCCAAGTGAGGTGGGGGGGGGGGGGACAACAACATACGTACACAATTTAACAACACACAGCCACCCACACACGCGACACACACCTCATCAAGCTGCAAAGAGGGAGCTGTGATTAGACTATCCGGGACCCAGCATGCAGCTCGAGCCTATGCATTTACGCGACGGAAAGTGTGTGAAGAAACCATTCTCTATGATTTGTGAGAGAAAAGAAACGGTAATTTTGAAAAACAGCACAGAAATAAAGTAACAGGCAGCGAGGCCAGGAGCCCGGGATGCAGAGAGCGGCGAAGGCTGCTGATGACGAACTCAGATTAGCAGGTGGAGGGATGCTGGGAGCCGGTTATTAGTCTGCAGCAGGGCAGCGCTCCTTCCAAAGCACCACTTGGGAAGCAGTGTTCCACTGTTTGAGCTGACATGACAGACAGTGAGGCCAGAGTCTTATTTTGAAATGACGCTCCGTTAGCGCAGCTACTGAAGAGACCCGGGCCGGTCCTGTCCCCCGTGTGACACTACGCTCAAACCCTTAAAGCAAGTCTAGCATACGGTGTTCACACTGGACTGTCGCCACCCAATACTAGCACTTGTCCACCACCAACAAGCCAAAGTCTAAGAAGACTTGGTGGGAAATGTTGAAGTCTGGTGAACCTTGCTTCAGGTTTTTTTTCTTTCACAGCTCTATTCCAACATTTCAAAGACTTGCTGTCGCATCATTCCAGCTGGACACAAACCGGAATGATTGATTTCTGCACCATCATCAATTTTCAAATGGCTGGCACTTCTCTAAGTTTAGGAAACGCCACCCTAACGTCATCGCCAAAGCCGAGTCCCAACAGGTCAAAGTTGAACCTGGATTAACTTGTAATGCCCATTCAATGGTGGCACATTTTCTACGTAGAAACAAGAGTTTTGAAGGTGGAAGCCCAGGTGGAACATTTACAGATTCTTCATTGAAAGTGGTCGCTTGATTGCACATTGCTGAGGGTGGAGGGAGCGTAGCTGAAGAGCTAATGGTACGAACCATCTGCTGGCCTCCGTTGGTCAGTGTTGACCACGGAGGACATATCCCAGCTCTCTTTTTGGTTCATGGATTGTCTGAGACAGCGTCATTGGTGGCTGACAAAGGCCAATCCGGGACAGACATTCTTTGTCGCAGCTGTGGGTGGTTCCCTGGCTGTCGTTGTTGCGTTACTTCCTGCGGGCTCGCTTTTCTTCTGACGCACACATCGTGTTCTCTTCGCTGTGTGGTCAGGGTGCCCCTCCACTCTGGGCGGTCTACTGCAAGATGGGTCATAATGGTACAACCCATCTATGCATCAGAATAGAGGGGATTTTAGATGAAAGAGCACAAAAATGGTAAAAACTTAAACTGTGATTACCAACAAAAGGTAAGAAGTTAAGGAGATGGACGTAGGCTGTAAAGAGAAAGATGGACGTGTGGCGCCACTCATCCATTTGTGTTGAAGCTGTCGGCTCTGTGGTTGCAACGGTTACAACCTTATGTGATGTCATCAATCCCACTCCTCTCTACGACCCTGCACAACCCAAAAACCTGCAGCCTCGTAGGACGCGACTCAGACTCTGTTTCCATGGTGTTCTGTTGAGTTTAGGTTTCTTTTAAAGTCATGAAATCATTTGTAAAATGTGTCTGATGTTCACCTGCTTCTTACATCTCGCTCACATTTCATCCCGCTCTGTTGAGAACAAAAATCACAGCGTGGCGTTTATGCCTGGCTTTCAAGTTGGAAGGTGTCGTTTGCCTTCAGGAAACGTGCGCCTCCTCAGCCTCAGCCTGCGCTGACAGGCGCGGGATGCAGACGGCTGTTTGTTGAAGCCCTCAGAAGGAGTCGCTGGTTTCCTAATGTTGGCCTCCTGATCTGCTGCGTGAGCAAACACAAACCGTCACGGGAGACAGAAGGAACACAGGAGTGCCGACGCTCCGGATGATTGACTGACATTTCAGGGAGAGTACAGTATGTTCTCCTGTGTCTCTTTTATCTCCATTTTGTCTCTTTGACTCTTTCTTTCTTTTCCCATCAGCCCTCACTCCTGTAAGCTTTATCCATCCCTTTCCTTGATTCTAAGCGATGAATGTTTTTCTTCTCCTTTCCCTCTCGCCTGTTTCTACTACTCTTCCTTCTTCGGCATCTCTGCGCCTGCTGCCAGCCCTCCTCTTCCCTGGTGTATTTACATTCTCCTCTCCACTGAGCGCCGTGTTGATGCTGCGGCTTTTATAAAAACCCCCTCTGTGAGGGGATGAGATCAGAGCAGCCAGCCGGTGAGAACAGACTACCCGCCACATTGCGCTTACCGTGCACCCAACGAAACAAACAGCATCTTTGCTTCCAGAAAAAGTCTGCAACACCCCCCGACCACCACCACCAGCGTCCTCCAGATGTCGTTTTTATCGACTCTGCTTTGGCTGCAGCATCGTCATGCGCTTTAATGCTCAGGTCAAGCTGGAACTGACCCCGTACCTCATTAAATAAAGAAGCTGCTAGAAAGGAAGTGACAGAAAAGTCCCGGGCATTCTGGGAGAACTTGTTCAGTCCGAGTTCAACATGGCTGATTGGTGTTTGAGGCCGAGGAAGCAGCAAAGGGCACCGAGGTGGCGGCGACATGACTGCCATCAAATCAGTTTGTGTTTCTGAAGAAAGTCTTCACCAAAACAACCCTAACCCCAGAAAAAAAGCAGAAAAAACATCCTAATGCTGGAAGTCTGACTTTTATCGATGTCACATTTTGAGGGCAGCGCCTCCTGCAGGGCTGGAAATTCACCAGAAAAGCTCCTGCTTTGTTCAAAATACCAGATAAACATGTTTGTTTCCTTAAGAAAGCTGGACAGAAAGTAAAGGCAAATGCGCCTCCTTGTGTGACCACTAGGTGGTGTGTTACAGAATGACACCTGTGCCAAAGAGTGTGTGCTGTTTGGCTTCATCCTCTGTGTTAAAGGATCCTCTCCAGTGTTTCCACGGCCTTTAGAGGTCACTAAGAGGGAAGGTCAGACCTGCAGAACAGGCTCACCTGGTAACGACGTTCTAATAACGTTCTATTATTCTAAGTTCTATTAAAAAAAAAAAAAACAGAGGGAAATGACAACAAAGAACACCAACAACACAAAAAACAAAACAAAAGAAGCAGCTTCGCCGTTTCCTTTAGCCGGGAAATGACTAAATCCATCCACGTTCACGTCACCATTTTAGCTTTCTCTTCCCTATTTTTCTCCCATTTAAAAATGTTTTTCATTCATTTTTTTGTCTTATTTTTCCTGAACTCATTTCTGTTAATTTAATTTTTATAAAAGCTTTTTTCTTTCCTCTTTTTCCTGGTTAAAGCCGCTGCCTCATGGTTTGTCCTGGTCTTTTGCTTTACATTCTCCATCTTTACGTTCTTCCTTTACAGCTGAGAGGCAGATTTATGGGAAGGAAACAGGAGTTTTGATCCAAATAAAGACATTTATCTTCATCGTGAAGATGCTGGTCCTGTAAGCATCACCTCGGAGGATCCTCTTCCTCTTGGAATACAGATCTCCGTGGAGTTTAAGCAAAAATAAGGAGCACTTCAACTTTATCTAAGTTCACTTCTCACTCACTCAGCGCAGATAAAAAGCAATCCACTTCTGAATGCATCCTAATTAAATCTAAGAGGACTAATTCAGGACGTTGTTTAGCGGGAACCTCCTGCTTCTCTGCAGCTGTTTTATTGCAGCTCTTTCTGTTATTAGTGACAAAAACAGTCATTTTCCTCCGCAGAACACCTTGGTCTTCGTTCACGCCGTCTCCTAAGTGTTATTGAGGGGCTTTGATGTTTGAAATAAAGCAGGAGAGGATTGTGGGTGTTCTGGAGGTGGCAGAGTGGGCTTTTCACAGCAATCCCATCTGAAGGAAAAAATAATCAGTTTATGACTTTAAAAGTCGAGATTCCAAACTTTACTCACAAACTTTGGACTCCAAGAAGGAAAAAAGCTCAAGGAATTTTTTATGAAACAATTATATTTAGACTGCAATCAGTAAAACTGAAAAAAGCAGAACAATTTTGAGGCATTTCTTAAAATCCTGTCATCTATGGCAACAAAATATTGATAAACAAAGAAAAAGTACATAAAACTTAAATATAGACAGAAAACAAACAAACAATCTATAAATGTAAATGGAATAAAAACAGGAACTTCAAGAAAATGAGATGAGAGAAAGAACATTTAAAAGAAACGAGTTAAAAGAAAAACAATTAACAAAAAAATAAATAAAAGAAGGTAACAAATAATTAAAAAAAAGAAAAAGATTATAAAGTGGAATAACAAATCAAACAATGAAAAAAATATGAAACCAAAAAAAGTTAGAAAAATGCTAAAACAATATAACCTATGACAAAAATAAAAATGTAAATAAAAGGGAAAAGAAAATTCTTTACAAAGTCTATTTAATTTTTTTTAAAGAGTCCCAAAATTCTAACATGTTCTTTCAAATATACTGAATTTTGACAAGTTTTCCTCTCCTCTTAGCTTTAGTCCAGTTTAGTTTATCCACATTTTTGAATACATTAAAAAGTACATTTCTAATATCTAAAGAATAATAAATAAATGATCTAGCGGAGAATACATTAAAATTGGACACAAAGTTCATCTCCTTTAGAGAGGAAATATTCAGACAAAGAAATGATCTTTTAATGGATCCCTTTCAGATTTGGCATCAGTTCTACAGGAGTCATGGGGAACTCCGTCTGCCGCCCTGACGGGAAGAAACATTCTCCAACGGACACAGAACTACCTTTGGGGGTTTTGGAAACGTCTTTGGTTTCTGTCATGGAGGAGGTTTTCAGTGTGGAACAAACATCCCAGTCTGAGATTCATAATACAAACCCACATTTGACTGAAGCGCCTCATGCCAGCCACACACACCGCATGGAAACACTTTTGCCTAATTAAACGAGTCACGTGACCAACAACCGGATGGCAATGGGCTCATCAGCTGAGTGCCAAAGTCCACGAGTCGGGCGTGGCTCATGGCTGAAGTCAGCGCTCAGAGCGACTCCTCCACATCTCCACTCATTTTATCAATGAAACCCACAGTACTTAGAGCTACGGGTTAATATGATGGGATACAATGACTCCACCATGTCACAAGGCTCCAACGCTCAATCTATGGCATTGAATGACATTGAAGCTTTGGTGAGGCGGGTCACAGCTGAGCCTCCCCAGACCGGCTCGCAGCTCAGGTCTCGTGTCAGGTTAGCCACTGGAAGAAGTTCGGAGCTATTTACAGCACTAGCCCCTCCTTGTGCCAAAATGTCTTCATCCGTAGCCCCTCCCACCTGTGAGGAGCTCGCCGCTCCACGGCCTGAAGAATACGCCGACGCCTTCTTTAATGGATGATGATGAGCGCTAGAGCCGTGGCAGAAATGTGAATGCATCTGCTGTCAATCAAAGCCTTGATCACATCCGTCACCGTGTTTCTGAACGACTTTTCACGTCAGTTGGTTTGTTTTTATTCACATAATTAGGATTTAATAAACACAGTGTCGTTGTGAACATGTGTTTTTTCAACATTCTCAGAATTTCGATACAGTTTTGGACATTAGTGTGATGGAAACGCAGCTCTTGTTCAACTTGAATCTCACATTTTACTTACTGTTTTACTGATATTTTCTTTTCAGAAACAGTAGAGGAACAAAATATCTCCAAATTCCACTCCACTTGGAAATTCCTGTCCAGTTTTGCTCCATCTCTGTCTGCAGGCTGCCGCTCCTCCACACCGACTTTTTATTTGGCTGACCTTATCGCTGTGCATAAACCTAACACCCAAAATGTTCCCCGACAACCTGTCACACAGTCCTGGGGAGCGCGGCGGCACGCTGCACCCCTGCCTCTGCTGTCAATCTCGCTCCGGCTCCAGAGCAGCTGGGGCCGCGTGGCCCCTTCTCCCACGAACACGCCGCGCCTCCACCTGCTGCGCCCGAGCCGCTGATGGACACACAGATTGATGCTGCAGCACTCTCCTGTTTCAATTACCCTGCCCATCTCCTTCCATCTTCCCTCCACACCCCCCTGCCCCCATCTTTCTTGGCGACATGAAGCGCTCGCCTCACTTCCAGCCGAGGTTCATTCTCTGTGTTTCGCTGGAATCCCTCAGCGATCCAATTCTTTCACCTCAGTCAAAGCAGCGTTCTTGTACAAACGGCTGCAGATGATAAAACCCAGCGAAATGAAAAAGCTACCTTCAGCCCCACCAATGGAGGGAACAGAAAGTCTAACAGAGCAGCGACATAGGGTCTGATAGCCCCTCATCCGTATAATCACATCCCGCTTTTAGAATACTGCAGCTATCTGATGCTGTTTGTTCTATCAGCGGATCAGCATTAGCGCTCATTAGTCACATGCATTAACTGCTGAATTGGACCTGACAGAAAAGTCAGTGAGGAGTTTTCTACGACAAAACGGAGGAGTGGGAAAAAAGCCAGCTTGATGGATGGACGGACGGGCAGACGTATTGACTGGAGGGATGATTGACATGCTGTACGAGAACGGACACGTGCGCAGAGAAAGAAAATAATTTGATGGAAAGGCTTGATGGATGGGATCATTTGCTCACGGACAAATGGACACAACTCCAGAAAGACGCCAACATGTTTCTGATTCCAAAGTAATAGCGTCTACAGCACACACAGTGGAGAATTTCAAATGTCACTGAACCGAAAAGCTTAAACTTGAAGAAAAATGGGGGCGCGAGTCTCCAGAGTTTGATTCTTCTGATAATCTGCCAATAATGCAACTCAACACTGACCCCATCAGTTTTGAGCCAACACTGCCCCCCCTCTGCCTCTCACAGTCTGAAAAACTGGAGACGAGTGCAGCTCAGTAAGACTAACAAATCTGCACTGGTCTTATTTTGCTTATTTTCTGTATGTCCAACTCATCTTAATGGGATTTGCTCTGTGGTGATGGGAGCGGGGGGGCTTAAACTTATTTTCTTGTTTTGACCTCTTGGCCTGCAAAATCTACATTTTAAAGGGGTAACAAACCACTGTTGTGGTTGTCTTATTTTCTGTCACAGGAAAAATGAAGGAAGTTTTTCAACAGTAAAATAACCGTAGTTTAGGAAAAGTTGTCTGAGTGACTTGAAACTTTTTTCTTAAAAGAAGAAGACCATTTTTCTTTCCCCATTAGCAGAATTGTTGGAAATTTTCCTTTACAAATTCTTGAAGTTGTTCAAGTTTTCACAGGTCCTGTTTTTGCAGTGTGCTCCTTTTTTCAGCTCAGCTGGCTGTTAAAGTCAGTTTGCTGATAAAACAAACAAACAAACAAACAAACAAACAGAACGTGCACTGCTGGTTAGAAGAAAAGCATTTCAAAAGACCAAAACTTCAGTGTGACCACAACCAGCAATCCTGTGACGAGGCCAAGAGGTTTTCTAGAAGACCGGCTTTTGACATCATTCACCATGAGTGATGGCTGTTGAAACCTGGAGATCCGTGCACGGTTCTTCTGACACTGTAAAAAATTAGGATTTGGGTGTAAAAAACTGTAAAAAATTAGGATTTGGGTGCTTCAGGGTTTCAGACATGTCAATCCCAATAAGTTTTGCTGAACAGTTCCAGCCAATCGTTTTACCGCCCCAGCGATTGTGGGCGGGATCCAAAGCCCCTCCCACGTGTAAGGAGCTCGCCGCTCCACGGATGATGATGAGCGCTAGTGCACCGGCAGAAATGTGAATGTATCGGCTGTAAAACAAAGTATTGATCACATCCCTCACCGTGTTTGTGAAGGACTTATCGCGTCAGTTGGTTTGGGTCTATTTACATAATTATGACTTAATGGAAAAACTTCTATAATTCCGATCAAGCTTTGCTCCAATGTGTGATGCAAACGCAGCTCCTGTTACCTACGGTTTGTTCATTTGCTGAGATGAACATGTACTTTGCCAACAGCAACGGCCCCCTTTCCCGTAGGCGTCATCAGACCTGAATCCAGTCTGAATTAATTGTTTGCTTCTGAAGAAGCCCATCAAAATGTCACGTCCCACTCAATCATCCGGGCTAAGGACTTCCCGTGAAAATGAAACGGCGGCGCTGATGACTTCTACAAACAAACACATTGTCAGATGATGACAGCGACGCTCCACGGCAGCTTTTACTGACGCTTCCGTGTCAAGTTTGAACCTGAGAGATGACAGACAGGCCTGCCCTGTAATTCCTGACAAAATAACAAAGCCCCCCCCCCCTGTTTTATTCTGTCTCTGCTCAGTGAGGGGGTGGGAGGCTGACGGGGGAGTTTAATGTCACACCACATCACTGTTACAGGAAAGCAGTTGCACGTCCGCCTCGGAGCCGCTCTGCGTCTTGTTCTGAAGACTTTGGGTCAGAAGCAGAGTTGGCCGCTCGCAGGCAAAGAGACAAGAGAGGAGAGGAAAATAAAACATGCTAGTTAAAGATGGACCACACGTGTCGGCGGTGGGTGGGGGTCTCTGTGCTGCCGGACTCGCTGAAGTAATGAGGCCGGCGTGGCGGGGAGTACGACTAATGTGGCGAGATCAAACTAACGGAGGCCTCAGAAGAATCACCTGCTCTGGGCTTTGACACAGATGCACAGACTCTGTGTGTATGCAAAAAAATAACCAGAAATGTATACTGAAGCAAAAAAAATGCATAGAAACAAAACTGTTGATATGACGACGGCACAAAGGCATCTTTCCTGATGAAAATGGTATTTTTAACATGATTTGTAGCATTTTCCTGATGGTGGAGGATGATGGTGGAGCAAATGAAAATCCAATCCATTATTATTATGATTAGGAGAACATGTTAAAAACACTATTTTCATTGAAGTGAGTCTTTAAAATGTAATGGTATTAAAGAAGTTAAAAGAAAGTCAGGCTGAACAGATTTAAGATTCACCAAATCTGGTACAAAAAGTAAGACCAGCCCGGTCCAGGCTCTGGGGTTTAAGTATCTATGCTCAGAGTTCATCCTGACAGAACACAAGGCATCATGGGTCCAGAACATAACTACCAAAAATGATGGTCATATTTTATGCACATTATTTATGACAACCATAAAATCTTTACGGGCTTTCCTATGATCTCTCCTTATGGAAATAAAATGTAGCCCCACCTTTCCCCTGGTGGAAGGTTGGCACTAGTGTTTGGCAGTGGAGCCGCCATCAGTGTGTGAATGTTAGAAGGATAGAAAAGTGCTCTACGCCATTTACCATTTTACCATTTCCTCTATGGAAAAAAATGGGCCATCATTCGATTTTGGTGATTTAGTGAAGCTGCTGCCTCTAATCAGGCTGGCTGTTGAATTGGTGTAACATGCAATCAGCTGTGTCAGCTGCAGCGGTTATACAAGCATGTTCACTCCTTCCCAGCATGCTCCTGGCCTCCACACCTGTCACCGCCAGCCGGAGAGCCGAGCAATCGTGACAAACCTGCGCTGATCATCAGCAGCGGCCTGTTTTTTTCTAAAAGAAATGTAAACTAAGTGAGAGGCAGGAGATACAAAGATTCTTATTCATTGAAGGATGTGAACAAAACACACATCACTGGTAGCCCAGAATACAAAGCAAGTGCCATAACGGCACCCGAGGGAGGCCTTGTCAAATAAACAATAAGACGCGATTAAATGGCATTATTACGTGAAACTAGCTCAAGTCATCAGGGAGAAAAAGACAGACAGATCTGCATTTGCATTCCACATTAGGTAATGGAGTTGTTTGAGAGTTGAAGCGTGTTGATGCCAGAGAACACTCTAATGTTACCCGTGTACGGCATCCCTCTCACTTAAACTCTACAGGCCTGTCAGAGGCGCTGTTGCAGGGCAATCGCTCACGCTCTCAGTACAACACACGTCGTCATCCAAAAAGAGAGGCTGTACGCGCTGAAGCGTTCTCTAAACTAATAAACCTGCCTATGGTCTTAGCCAATCTGAGTCTGAAGTGCCATTAGAAGTGGCAGGCAGCTGTGGCAGCCAGTGAGGGGCTAAGACGCTTGAACTCTCATCATCTGTAATCCCTGCAAACACAGTAGCTGCTCCAAAAAGAAACATAGAAGAAAGTCAAACATGCAAAAATGTTCCCACCCGGTTTATACGGGAGCTGACACAGACATCAAAGGAAGGATGGAAACACAAAGTCATGACATGAGTCCTAAAAAGTGATGTGAAACAGAAATGTGAAACCCTAAATGGGTCTTTTTGTTATGCTGACCAAGGGTCAAACTGCCCTCAATCAATGTTTTCTCCAGTAATCATCATCTACAATCTCATATTTTTGAAAACTGTAAAATAAATGCGACCACAGGAAATGTGGTTGTATTTGTATGTATTTGGTAGTTTTCACACTCGAAAACGGGCATGGACTTGTTGTGAATGGGATCCTGAATAACCCTGAGTCATGCTGTCACCCGGCACAATCTGGCTGATTCCCAACTGCCCTTACGGGTGGATACGGGCTGTCTGCAGGGGACAAATGGGCATATCTGTACTGGGTATGCATGTGAGCCGCAAGAAATATTAAGGTCATAGACCACTCGGCTAGCTTGTAGGGCAGAGGTCTCAGACCCCAAGCCTGGCATCCTGTTGTTTTTTTTAGAGATCAGGTGTGTTTAGCAGTAAGAAGCTTCAATGGTAGCTAGGTTGTTGGACACTGACCCTCGAGGCCTTTAGTTTGAAACCTGTACTGTGGGGCAAAAATGTTAGGGTACATTTTCTACAGGCATTGTGCAGTTGACAGGTCGTAGTGAAAAATTATCAATACACTTATGATACACCTACCGCATGCACGACAGTGGTACGTTTCATTTTCATGACATCCCTTGAGGTGCGCTCCTCTGAAGATGCAGTCGCTCCCGTCTACAATCCTCCACGAGCCCGGACAAGCAAAGAACCCACAGCACTCACACGAGTCAACCCCTGTACAGGGGCATGTGACACCTGTAACTTTACCTGTGTTCCTCTGTACATACACTGCTCCACCACTGTCTGACACTTCTTACTGATTTCATTTACGGTTTCCATGTCAATGTCACAGTTCTGACCCAGCTACGCCCTCAACTACGACTCTGCCTATGCCTGTCTCCACAGTCAAGTTTCTGTCACTGACAAAGTTACGAGTTTTACTGTTACCGAGCCCGTTTCTATAGTTTTCAACCCAGACCCTTCTCTATGTGAATCTCTGCTGTTTTCCCTTATGCTGAATTTACTATATGAACTAAACTATATGAACTAAAACTCCCGTTTGGATAACAAGCTCTTCCTATGATCAGTCTCTTTAAGCCTTTCTTGAATTCCTTTCTAAAGTTCCTTTCTTGAGTTCCTTTTTAAAAAAAAATAAGTAGAGAAAGATCTTATGTCACTTTTCTCTCTAAAGTTTCCAGTCCACTCTTACTGAATTATGTAACCAGGTTAAAAAGGTTCTGCTAGTTCTTTGTATTTATCTCATATTTCTGTTAACAGTTTTCATGTGTCACAGTTCTCCACAAGCACACAGTTGTTCCTGTTTATCTCCAGGAGTTCAGTGAAGTGAATCTATAGATGGATGTTTGATGTTTTTTTTGCATTTAAATCAGCAAATAATTCATTTAAGTTCAAATTTTGTACTTTTGTGCAACTTAGAGGGAATCAAAGAGAACATTCTATATAGCAACAAAAAAAGTGTTGCAGCATTTTCAATCTCATTTATTGGCTTCTACTAGTGTGACCCGAGTTCACCTTGTGTGTTTCCACAAACACACACATGCACTAACACACATCTAAACAATTGTCCAAGGTTCCACCAGGGTTCATTTTAGTTCCATTCGACAAACGGCATAGTAAAAGAACAAGAATGGGCTGCAGTGGAGTAAAAGTTACAAATATTTTAAAAACACCTCAAAACTTTTTTCCAATTGTGCTTCATTTTATCTGATTTTGCAGCACTTTGTGTCACGTTTGTATCCTAAAGTGCTGGAGATTGGAGATGGGACCCTTTCTGCTGTTTGGGACTGAATTATGGAGACCCCCCCCCCCCCCAATAAATAAATAAATAAACAATAAAAACCAAACAAACAGAAAAAAAAAACTCAGATTCACATAACACTCCTCAGCTTTAAGTCAAACCACTATTTAATGCTAATTTTACTGTGATAAATGTGAGCCCAACGGCGTTCCTTCCCACAGAAATCTCTGCTGGTAGTCCCACCTTTTTTCTCTTTTCAGTTCCAGCTCTGTGGGAAGCAATTGAGGCGTTTGAGAATTATTTCAGAACACTCTCAGCTTTTTACATCTCCTTTTGTGTGAGTGTTTATCTCTATCTGAGTCTCATTTTTTCCCCTTTCTCTCCTGGTGTGAGTTTCTCTTTGAAATGCTTTCTAATTAGCGCGTACAACACACAGCCGGGTTAAATTAAATTGCTACGATACACGGAGGTTGAGGTCAACGGCTCGGCGCAGATAATTGGGAGATTTTTTTCTCCTTTTCTTTTACTTTGGCTAAACATCCGTGAGCAAAATGACAGCAGATGGCACAAAGACAGTTTGGCAGGGTGGCTGTGTGCTCAGGCAAAGAGGCCTTATGAAATATGAATTTATTTTTAGAAATAGAGGAAGACAAGTAATTAGGAGTGCATAGAGAAAATCACTTTCATGTCTTCTTGCAACTGGCAAGCATCTCAGGTGAAGCTGTCAGCCGAAAAAAGAAGAAGATGCTGTTCTTTGACAGCATAATAACTATGATTTATAAGCACCACAGTAGTTCTCAAAAGACACTAAGAAAATCAGCACTAATGCTCAACGGCATTTAAATGTATGTTTTCAGTCATGGTTTGGAACATAACCAGCTTCCTGAGACATTGTTAAAAAGAAGTTTTTTCTATAGTGATGCTTTTCTACTAAGTTGAAAATGACAGACAATGAAAAATAATGAGACGCTTAAGCCTGATCAATGAGGCCAATTGAATAAAACAGCGTTTTGTTTTTGGGCGGTAAAGACGATCTGCATGCAGCCAAAGGAAATGCTCGTATACGTGCGTTGTCCTACAAACGCACAACTTTGAGACAATCAGTTAAGGGCTGGAACAGTGTACCCATCACCCAAAGAGGGGGTCCAACTTTTAATACATGAAGAATTAACTGGAAAAAAATAGCCTAAATCCGAATAACAATGCGCACTCTCTTGAAGCGGCCACGTCCTGTTTCCTACATTGCATGAACCTGCACATGGAAATATTGGACGTCAGTGTTGGATACTTAGCACATCTCGACCGTTAATAGTTTCATTATTGTGGATAACTTACTAATATACATGTAATTTTTTGGTAACTTGTGTAGAGATTTCTCTACTACAAATACTGACTTTTTGTTTTGTCGTTTTTTCTGCATATGTTTTTAGCGTTTGTGGTTGGCAAACCTACACCTCGCCCAGGTCCTACAGTAGAAAAGTAGCTTTGCAACTAACATCAGCAAACTTACAGAAATGTTAATTAATGTGTCCCTGTTCTAATAAAGATGAAAAAATAATTGGTTTAAAATGATGTTTAAACCAGCTGTGCCTGAACATTTGGTAAAGTCTTAGTCGCACCCGTACTGGTTCTGCTGGTTCTGGTCCCTGTAGAGAGTCGCAGGTGTGTCTTGCAGGTCCTTTGAGGCTCATATGGACACCTCAAGAGACATCACGAAAATGGAACGTACCATTGTCGCGCATGTGGTAAGTGGGAAGTATTTGTGAGGATAATGGACGTTACACATACTCATGACGTACAGGTGATGCTGTCATGCGGTGTACTTAGGCCACACTCTAGTCATTGATAAGGTGCGAGTCCTGGCTCCTTACTGACCTCCACACAAATGCTGCATGCGCAGGGTGTGCACGTGATACGTAAGTGTCCATAGGACGCCTGTAGGATGTCCACACAAACTACCCTCTGATTGTCTAATTTCCTCATCTCTACAGTCAGCAAAGGCTCTATGGGGGTTGAAAAATAACGTGTATGTATGACATGCCAACATCTCACCTACTTCGTGTTGTATACGTGTTCACTTCGACCTATCGCCCGCAGTATGCCCATAGAAAAAACCTTCATGAACTATTTCTCTATGCGGGTTCACTGAGCAATCTACGACTTTAGATGTTTTTATCTGGTTTAATGATTTATTTCAAGCAATCAAAGCAAGGATAATGCACAAAGCAATCCAATCAGCAGTTGTACATTCGTACAGAGACGTTTAAACTTAGGACAATTAGATATTAAATCAAAGATTGCTTGAAAGGAAGTGGAAGGAAGCAAAGTTATATCTTTGATATTTCCTGTGGGTCACCTATGAGCCCTGTACAGGTTTGACCTTTTTTCACTCATAACAGCATCTGGGATCCAGCATAGGCTTTTATAGTGCAGGATCCTCTGTCTGTGAGGAAAAGTGTAGAGTTTTCTCCAACCATGGGTTGGCTCCAACAAAAAAAGAGGAAAGTTTGAAGACATTCTACAGTTCGGTGTTCTGGCCGTCGCCAAAAGCTCATTTTTCTTTCACATTTTGTTACTGAGTCTTTTTTTTTTGGACAGAGGGAGAGCTCCTTGTTTTTTTTATGTTGGATGTGTTTTGTCCAGGTTCTGGCTGGTGAACCGATGTCTGCTCTGGAACGGACCAGAATCTTTGGCGGGAGGCTCGAGTCTCCAAGCGAAGTCCCTCCTCACGCCAGCAGACCTGCCGTGCCGCCTCAGAGTCCAGGCCAAGTCTGCTGTTGTGTAACTTTGCTTCTCAGTTAAGTGGAGCTGGACGGCTGGACTGCCGTTACGCTGAAAAAGCGGATTTCTCCTCTTTTTGCTTGTTTGTTTTTAAAGAAAGTAGACTTTGTAATAAAAAAGAGACTTTTTGATAGATAGGGACTTTTTAGATGTTTTTACTCAGTTCAATAGAAGGTTAAGAGAAAAAACTATAAAGAAAAAAAGATGTATGCTCATTTCTAATATGGTGATGTTTTTAAACCTTTATTTTATATAAATTAAGTCAGAAAGAAGCAGTTTTTTCTATTTTAAAGTTAATAGGGATGTTTTTATGTTAATATTTTGTTTGTTTTATCCCCCCTGCTTGAAAACCATTGCAAACACCAAGTCTGTCCTTTATCTGGCAGAGAGGAGGACTTGAGTCTCACAAGTAGAGACTTGAGGCACAACCTCAAGTACTTGAGACTTGACTGGTGACATGAGGTCTGAGACTTGTCAACGTTTCTTTATTTTCCTACAGGATGCTGCTTTCCCTCTAAAAGTAAACATTCAGGATTGAGAATACAGTTAAACATAAACTGCAACGTACCGTGTCCACATAAGCTGATTAAAGTAGTTTAATGACAATGTGTGACACTAAAATATTCATTTTTATTGTAACTTATAAGACTCCAGACTCACCTTTTGTGACAAGCTTCAATGCAAACTAGAGTTGGCAAAAGAGACTTCTGAGCATCGCTAGTCACTTGACCTGTTTCAAAGTGTTCCCAGTGGTTTTTCATACACGATGATGCGGTTTATAGCAAAACTCTAAAAGCCTGTCTTGTTTTCTAGGACATAGTTTCTGCAGAGCGGTCTATTGCATCAGAGCAACCCCACCACCAGTTCCCCTCCCCGTCAGATCTTTTTCCAACAGCATTGTTTTGTCTGCTCCTGATTAATAATGGTTTAAATGAAGAAATATATATAAAATATGGTTCAGCCTGCGATGCACCTTGGGGGGAGGAGCTACTTAGCAGCGGTCCCCCTCCCATGGTTGCCATATGGAATAGCCCCCCCCCCCCTTGGTTTTAATTGCACCATAGACCGTTATCATGAGATATCCCCTCAGTGCCCTACCTGCCAATTTTAAGTGCACCCCCTTAGTACACACACCCTTTACCCCTCAAAATATACACTCCAATACAAACACATACATGCACACACACACACCAGATGTTGCAAATAACCGTTTTAAGCAGTTGGATGCAAAAATGATGTCCAAATTATTATTATCATGCATTTCTGCAGAAATGTATACATTTGGTTGATCAATAAGGCCTTTAGTACGCTGACCCTGTAACGGGAAAGTAGCAGAAAAAACCCAAACGAGTTTATTTACAATAATGAGAAAATATCAATAAAGTTGGTCAATTAGGGAAAAAACATGAATGTCCTCGTGTCGCTAAATATTGCCGAGTGGATCTTTCCATTGCTCAAGCTGGGAGCTTCTTACTATTTGACTTGCAAAAGAGCAACTAACTCAGCACCGAGTCTACAGAGAAGTAAATAACCCAGAAAACAAAAGGTGCATGGATCACATGGAGTGCAGATGGGAGGGGGGCACTCTGGGAAAATGAGATAGCAATATGTCAGCATGGTAACACCTTTAAAAGTCACTGAAATGCCAGGTCACCCTGCTCGACAGGAAGAATCAAACCACGCCGCCGGTGCGCCAGAGCACCCCCAGTTTACAACACCCACCCTCATAAACCGGAGTGCAGCTTCCATCGAGTGCTTCCCTCCAAACAATCCTTACTGCCTCTTCTCTCTGATGATCATTCCTGCAACAAGCCTCTTACGGCAGAAGGATGACACGCTCAGTGAAGCCTGGGCGGGGCGCGGCGGCGGCGCCCGGCGCTGTGTGTTTCTGCCACACCGTCTTACACTGACAGACATGTGGGAGGATGATGAAGAGAAAGAGCGTTAAAAATGTACTTCTGCTTCATTAATATTTCACAAGAATGTGTGCCACGCACAAACCGATGACGACATTCGGCGATGGAAAAAAAAAAAGCCCCCCCACGATGCTTTTCTGCACGCGTCGCTACGACCTGCTGAGCTTTGCTTTGCTGCAGAGCAAACACTCGTTCCCACTTCTTCACATGCAGATGTTTCACTTTGAACTATTTTTAAAGAGGATCCACAGAAGATACAACGGAATTTTGTTCTCTCCGAGCATTAAGACTATTAATATATGCGCCAATAAATGGGGGGGTGTACTGTAAAAATGTTTGTGTCTGTCTTATCAGGATCCAGACTGAAGACAAAGTCAAGGTTGTTCTTGCTTAAAGACTTCTTTAATTTATCCACCATCCAAAAAAGAAAAAGATTTCTCTGAACATGAAACTCATAGATTTTTAAGTCCATGAGTCTTTGGTAACTTGTCGGAATTCATTAAATCTGCAGATTCCTCTTTAGGTCAACTTCTTAGGGGTAAATTAGCCTAGAAAAGTGATATGAACAATTGAAAGAAAATGGATGAATGGATAAATGGATGGATGGATGGATGGGGGATGGATGGATGGATGGATGGATGGATGGGTGGATGGGTGGATGGATGGATGGATGGATGGGTGAATGGATGGATGGATGGATGAATGGATGGATGGATGAATGGATGGATGGATGGATGGGTCGATGGATGGAAGGGTGGATGGATGGGTGGATGGATGGATGAATGGATGGATGAATGGATGGGTGGATGGATGGGTGGATGGATGGATGGATGGATGGGTGGATGGATGGGTGGATGAATGGATGGTGGATGGATGGGTGGATGGATGAATGGATGGATGGATGTGGGTGGATGGATGTGGATGGTGGATGGATGGGGATGGGTGGATGGATGGATGGTGATGGGGTGGATGGTGGATGGATGGTGATGGTGGATGGGTGTGATGATGGATGGGGATGGTGGATGGATGGATGATGGATGATGATGGATGATGGATGGATGGATGGTCGATGGATGGAAGGGTGGATGGATGGTGGATGGATGGATGAATGGGGATGGATATGGTGGGTGGATGGATGGTGATGGATGGATGGATGGGTGGATGGATGGGTGGATGGATGGGTGGATGAATGGATGGGTGGATGGATGGGTGGATGGATGGGTGGATGGATGGATGGATGGATGGATGGATGGATGAATGGATGGATGGATGGATGGATGGATGGATGGATGGATGGATGAGTGGATGGATGAATGGATGGATGGATGGGAGGTATTTAACAAGGGAATATTTCCATCAAAAAGCAATTTTGTTTGGTAAGAAAAGCTTTTTTTTCGATAGCTAGGGATTTATTTTATTTATTTTTGATAGCTAAGTATTTAATCTCAGCAAACATGGTAATGTAATGCAATTATGGAATGACACATTCTAACTGCTAAAGTATTTTTTTGTCATCGAACAATTACTGAAAGATTTCCTAAGGAGTCAATTCATAAACACAATCAGCTACACTGGAAAAGTACAGTATCACAATAAGGAAATGGACACCATTTTCCATCTTCTTCTGGCCTTGACTGACAGAAAAAGGTAAGTAAAAAAAAACAGTAGGTAAAAAGACTAGCATGTTTATCAACAGCACAAGCTTAAACAGTCTTCCTCGCTGTAAAGATCCAAGTAGTTCATTAAAATTTCCTAAAAGATCTATACCCTTATATTCCACATATGAACCTATTCTTTTTTCTGGTTTCCTCACACATTTTCACATAAAGGTACTTTTTTAAGCCCCCAAAGATGTAAAGCGTCAAAGATTATTTACTTTTTTGTGCATCTGGGGGGAGTGGGAGAAGGTTCAGAGGTATAGCGTCGGGAAGTCATTAGGAGAAAAAGAGGAACAGCTCTCGTGGATTCAAAACGGCTCATTAGAGCGGCTGAAAATAGGAAGTTTGAACAAAGAAAACTGTTTGGAACTGGGAGCCCCAGTCCTGAGGAGTCATTCAGTAAATGGTATCTGTGGTACACAAAACCATGTGGAGAAAAGATGGGAGGAAAGTCACCTCCTTTGCTTGGACTGTGACAACATCACCACTATCACTCATCATTGTGAGGCTGTTCAGCCAATTTATACTTTTTTGCGTTTTTTTTTTTTTTTTTTGGCTCACTTCTGCACTTTTTTACATTTTTTAGCCAAATGTGTATTAAACAGACTTAATAACATTCCCACCATTGCATTTAAATAAAGAATAAAGATACCATTTCTGAGCAACGTTGAAGATAATTCAGCAGCTCTGCTATGTTACAAATATCAAGCAAAGTAAATGTCTAGTTTTTAAAGACCAGCTTGTTTTATGCCACTATTTTACCTCTTTTTAAAATACTTATTTATCCTGCTTCAGCTCGAGTGTTTAAACTACCGTAACTTTTCAACCGTTTATGTAAATAATGTAATTCCCAAGCAGAGAAAAACAGATGTGTGTTGAAATTCAGCTCTAAGTCAGACTGGGTACATTTTTGGCTAAAGATGCTGTGGACTGATTTGAGGTCAGTGAATCAGATCAAAAATGAATAAATATCGACTATGAAACGTATCGTCAACCATAAATTATGATATGAATTGATTGGATGTTTCACTGAATAATCACACACTTTAGAGTCTTTGTTTAAAAGAATATTACTTTTTTGCCGATTTTTATTTTATTTTTTTTTCGAGAAAATGTATTTTAGACCTGCAAACGTAAAGAAACTACAAGTGGATCTGCAATAGTTTAAAAGCGTTAATGTGTCCAGGATGAACAGGTAATTCTTGTGTGCAGTGATGCAAAAAACAATGATTTACCACCAAAGTTCTTGGATTAATAAGCTCCGCCTGCTGCAGGTGAAGCTGCAGAGACAGGCGGGGACTGTCAATAAACTACATCAAAACCTCCCAGACAATTAATTTGATTTTGTTCTACACGACAAATACTCTAAATGACATCACATACCCATTGCTATTAATAAACACTCCATATACATTTTCAAATATCAAATGACCATTACTGTTTCTGCTGACTAAGCAAAAGTAATGAGCCTTGTGGACCTTTTCTTGTCTCCTCGCTCACCAGTGTGATTTTGAGGCTTTTTTCAATTTCTTTTGTTAGGTTTTTTACAAGCAATTTTTGTTTTTTATGCTAATTTGTTTAGAGCTACATTTTTAGAGTGGTTAGAAATTCTTACTTCTCTAACAACTTTTACTACTTTTTGGTAAAAACGATTTACCTACACTGTCTTGATGAACGTTAGCATTTAGCACACAATGTACAATATTAACTTTTTAATTTCGTTTCTGTTTTTCTTTCACACAACAACCATCAACAAGATGAGCATCAGTCAAAGGAAATGTCAA
This sequence comes from Oryzias curvinotus, assembly GCA_023969325.1. Lineage (NCBI taxonomy): Eukaryota > Metazoa > Chordata > Actinopteri > Beloniformes > Adrianichthyidae > Oryzias > Oryzias curvinotus. The sequence continues at coordinate 19,958,409 of CM043728.1, forward strand.
ACCCTCGTACGTCTTTTTTCCATCTCATCCAAAAAAGCTATAGCCTAACAAATGTAGTCATTTTTATGCATATTCTGCTTTATGAGAGGAGCACTGAAGCTTCACAGATACATGGTGTAAAAAATGTAATCACTTTATGGCAATACATCATCTAAATAAAGTTACAATCTGTCTCACAGACGTATAGCTGAAAAGCTTTTTTCATTAAAAATGTGGTTTCCATGGATTCTGTAAAAGGATTCTAACAGTTTTGCTCAAACATTTCAAAAAGCGTTTCTTGAAGTTGTTTGTGGAGGTGTAAACTCCTCATCTTTAAAGTCTTTTTCATTGCACCCCCACATGGTGACCGCTCCCATCTCCACGCCACCTCGGCCTTTGCCGATAGAAGCATGCTAATGAGTTTTTCCGGTCTCAGCACTTGCAGTTTGTTCTCACACTGGTGTAGACATAGACTAATGAGCGTGTCTCGCTCTTTCCTCATTAGCCACAGAGTTTTATCATAGGGATCTAATGCAATGCACCGCCACCCCGGACAGGAAGAAAGCAGGATGGGATATCCTCCTTTTTCCCCTTGTATTTTCCACCCTCCTGCTCTGAGGTTAATGCATTTCATTATCTATAGTCCAAACTTACAGATCTCCAACTGTCTCAAAGTTTGTGACTAACTTCAATCTTTTCCTTTTGTGGACTGATAGAAGCTATTGTTGCTATGGTGGAGATGCATATGCACAAAAGGAAGGGTGGTAGGAGGCGGTAGACAAAAGAAATAAAAAAATTGGTGGCTACATGTTTGATTTTCTGAACTTCAAATGTTCCACCCTCAAACTGAAAAGATCGTCAACATGACGGTTGACTGCGATGCTCAGTCTGTCACCATACTCAGAAATGAATAGAACAAGGGCAATCTTTTCATTTTTGTCCTGAATAGTTTGTCAAGAAACGTCTGAGAGATTTTAAAAGGGGACTTAAGAGAGGGCGGAATAATGCGCCCAAGTGACTGAAGGGTGTGAAGAAAAGGGAGGGGGGGTTTTCCGATGTGAGCTCAGTCATTAGAGGAGATTTGTCACATTAACAAAGGAGGGTTTTTTTTTTAAGAAGATGAACACAGGCACACAAACACAAAAGTAAAAGATGGATGAAAAGGGTAATTTTGAGATAAAGACGAAGAAGGTAAATTTAATGCCGTCTTGATTAAAGGAAGAAAGTGACTGTGCTGACTGCCCACATCTGGGCAGGATTTTCTAGACTGTTTTTATCTGAAATGTAGAATTGTTCTGTTAGTTCTTTGGAAATAGGGTCATTAAAGTAGTTAATGTACTTTGAGGTGTAACAAAATTACATTTTCACATGTCCTGTATGTAATTTTAAACCCATGGGCGAAAATTCCTACAACCAATGATGTTTTTGCTGTTTTGATAAATTTTAAAAAGATTTTAACCAAATGCATATGCAAATATAAACATGTGTCATCCACATAGGCTTTGATATCACTCCCACTATGTCCGAATTCCCACCTTAATCCCTAACTAAAAAATGCTAGTGTGGGACTATGTAGTGTCCTGGATTTCAAAAGCAAGATCTAGTGAGCAGCATAGTGACCACATCATTTTTTTTTTTCAAACAGTGAATATAACGTCACAGATTTCAAGAAGTGAAAAAACTTTTAAATAAAAAACTTTCCGCCCCTTTACCCCTCTACCACCGGAGCTGTCCTCCCGTGACAGAAAAGAACAACACTCATCCTGTAAACTACAGCAACTCCTCAACGTAATTCTAACAAATTTGAAATCTAAGAAAAGTGTTGGAAATCAGCGCAAACATGTTTTTCTGAGCTTTAAGAAGCTTTAAGAAACAGTCAAAGAGTTCCAGTCGTTTGAAGAGCATTGACACCGTAGCTTCAGCTCTGGCTCTAAAGGGTTAAGTGACAAATGCCATCAACAGATTTATATTTTTAAAAGCACCACAGCTAACTCATCAGACGTAGGTCTTTTTTTCTACCACAGCTTTTTTTTTAAAAGTAGATTATTCTTTCATGAGGATTCTTGTCTTCTTTAAAGGTTATTCCAAAGAATTATTCTAACTTTTTTCTCCACCCTGAATCCATCGCTTTGTCACTGTCCTTTTATTTTACTGAAAAAAGAGACAAACTAGAATTTTTTTCCACATACAAGTTGTTAACATCCATGTTAAATGACTTGGAGAGACTGCCAGTCCATTTTTCCTGAATTTATAAGCTGATGTACGCTGTAGACTGCGGCTCAAACAGCTTCCATGCCTCCCCTCCCTCTCTGCCTGGATTTCCTTTCTCCGCCTGTTAAGATGTTAAACAGTCTGTGGCTGGATGCTGCGTCGGCTCTTTGATCCTTTCATGACCTGGTCATGCTAAAAAAGATGCAAGGAGACACTTCTGAAAGGAGAGAATAAGGACTTTGTCTCAAATAATACACCTGGACAGATGGATTTGATGGAGTGTTTGGAATCACAGATGTTTTTCCCTCTTCTCGGCGAGCCTTTGCTCTCTTTAGAGTTGCATTTGTGAAATGAATCTTGCGGCGGAGGAGGAGATGGGATGAAGCACACTTTAGATACTGAAAGCTTACCGTGCCGCCGCCGCCGCCTGATTATGGCGGAGGCTGTTGTTTCCTCTGGCTATATTAGGATTGAAGGGGGTCTGACTTACAGCTAGAATCATGGAGCATTTTCCCCTTTAGGCAGATTTAGATGAAAACCTAAAGCTAACACCTTATCACACCGAGTTTCAAGCATCCAATGCCTGCTGCCTCTCAGCCGAGGATTTATGAAAGGAAATACCTTGAGCTGCCTCAGTCTCTTCCCCCACACAGCACAAGCTTGATAATGATGACATAGCTTGTCAAAATCTGGCACCTTTAACCTACGGTATCAGCGTTATTGCTTTCCGGCGTTACCTCAGCTGTGGATACAGTGGGTGGTTAAGTTGCCATCATGAGCTGAGAAGCGGCTGGAGGCTGGGATAAGCCAGCAGCAGTATCTTTTCCATCTCTGACAAGCCACATGTGTGCGCTTGTATAAAACCAACTTGCCCTAAGAGGAGACATATCATCGAGCGAAGCCTCGCCAGGCAGCTGCAGGCAGGTTTGCACTGATGGGCCCCCTGCCCTGCTAATAGATTCATTCATTTCCACTAATAAACCACAATCGTCACACAAATGACACTAAGTAGAGAGTCTGCCATTTGCAGACATAAAAAAATGGATTTCGGCTAAATGATAAAAGTCATTAAAATAATTTGATGCAACAGGGCAAAGTCAAAACAATTCTGGCAATCGAGCTAATGCCTTTTTCTAAATGTTCTCTCTTCAGTTGGCAATTAAATAAAAATTATGAGTGGTTGTGCAGCAATTCATTTCCAATCCCAGCGTTCCGTCAGCGTCATAAAAACAAAAGATTGTTTCTGTCTTTAGTGAGCCAGCAAACCTGAGGCAGAAGAATAAAATCCCAAACGAGTCATGTGGTGAGAAGCTTTCCTGTTAGTTTGTCCTGGAGAAATGACTATGGCAACTTTTACAGCAGAGTACAGAACTTCCTGTTTGCTTTCAGCCTTTTTCAAACACGTTACACTGACACCTACAGTTCACAACCAGTACTACAGAGAACTGGAAATGTTTTCTTTTGGTTTAAAAACTCTTACATGAAGACACGCCTCTCAGGCAAAGTTTCAGAAGACACAAAGAACTCACCAGGCGTTTTCACTAAAACCTCTGGTCTGGTTTCTTTGCACCAAGCTTCAGTCTAAATTCCAGGCTAGTCATGTACACTGTAAAAATAAGTTTTGCTGCTGCCACTTTGTATCTGCAGTCCAGTGCTGCAAACATAGTTTGACTCTTCCATGGCCCATTTCTATGTCATGGCATGTTTTACCAACAGACAGTTCCCGAAAAAAAAGTTAAATAAAACACAAAGAACTTTACTTCAAGGATAACAAAGTTGAACCCCTGTGTATGTCTTGGGTGTGTGGGTTGTAGGCTTGGATCAGAAAAGACAAGAACATTTTAAAAGGGGTTGGGAGTCAGAGCAAAGATGCTAAAGAGGGTCTAATAAGCTCCTGTTTGTAAGTGTTTAAAAGTGAGTGGGAAAGTTCTGGACTCTCTGTAAAGAAGACCAACAGTTGCAGATATGAGCAAATAAAAGCAAATATCTCTAGTATAATATCATAGACCAGGTTTAACTTTGGGTATAAGTTGAATTGATAAAGTTAGATTTTAACCCCAACACTTTAATCTTTAATCTGCTGGTGCCCGATGTCCTAAAATTTTGGTAAGAGCCAATGTTAATGGTTATGATGGAATATATCACCATATACTAACTAGCAAAGATCATCTATTCATAGGGTGCGCACGGTGGTGTAGCAGTTAGCACACAGTGATGCCATGAAACGCAACAAGGTCTTTTTTGTTTGGAGTTTGCATATTCTCCCTGAGCATGCATGGCTCCCTACTATAAAATATCCTGCTTCATAGGTTGGTAGGTGACTGTCCTTGTGCTTAACGTGGGGGGCTCAGGTCATCTTGAACCCACAAGACAGCGCACAGAATTAGGTGTACAGGTGTGTGTTTGTAACTTGCGTGTGGACTGGCCGATCAGATGCATCCCACTCCAGCATCCCCATAATCCTGAGCAGGACTAAAGAAGACGGACGAATCTTTACATGGAAGTAAGATGACTTAGACTTCGAACATCCCAAATGGAGAGGCTCCTCCTTTGATCTCACATGTATATTGAACATTAATGCATCAGGAAAAGAATCTGACAACGTTTGTGTCGATGTTTCTTGTATAATTGTCTCTTGGAGCTAAGTTCACTTTTGCAATGTTGCAGGGAGTTTGAAGACTTGTCAACATCCATGTCTCTAAAAATATTGTTGTGGATATGATATCTAAAATGTGCCTCCATGCATTGCAAGAAGCCTTTAACCCTCTAACACTGAGCTGATCGTTCTTTAAATTACTGTAACTTTTCAACCATTCCAGCAACTAATTCCAACAGATTCTGAAGCTGAGAAAAGCAGCTTTGTGCGGATATCATTGACCGTACATAAGAACTGGACTCTGTGACTCCTCCCCCTGGTGTTCCAAAAAGAAAGTGGCTCCAAGAAGCCAAAATCATGTAGACTTCTGTAGAGAAATTAACAGCTGTTATTTCTGTTAGTTGCTCTATTGGTCAAGATAATCATTCTTGATCTGTTCCTTTTTTTTACATGTTCCTTTATAATCTTCATTTTTTTCATGATATTCTCTCTCTACGTCAAGTTATATACTGACCAATCAGATGCCTTAATTAAAAGTAGGTGGAGCCTGCTGGCCTCCACAATCAATGTCCAAACATTTTATTGACAGATTTGGTGTAGCCTGCTTTCAATTGGTAGGGGAGTGGTCTTCTAACAAGAAAGTGTTGCAACTCGGTGCAAAGCTTTAGCAAAACTTAAATGTTATAAAGAAAGTGAAGTTTGTCACCCACGGGCGAAAATTCCTACAACATATGATGTTTTTGTTGTTTTGATACTTTGATTTTGCTTGAATATATTCTTTTTCAGAACAAGACGTGATAAGCAACCAAAGCAAACGGCGTACGCTTGTATAGCGCTTTTATATCTCCCTCGAAGGTCCAAAGTGTTGTACAGTCACAGTCCCAACCACACACTGTATTGCCCAAGGACACTTCGACACATGGGCGGGCAAGGCAGGAATCAAACCCGTAATCGTTCAATCAGAGCTCGAGCGCCCTACCACTGCACCACGGCCGCAAAGGCAAAGACTGGGAGCAAACAGCTCATATGTGGTTACTGCAGACTTCCACCTCCTCCCAATGTCAGCTATGATGATGTCATCACTGTTCCTCCTGAATCTAAAGAAACTCTAAAAACTTTTGAGACGTGACCTCGTGAAACATGTCTCAATTCAACAAAGTTCTCCTCTGAGTTGTTTTATAGTTGAGATGCCCAGACCTGTGTCTCGACGTGTCCCCCCACCCATTGAACCTTTCCATCCAGACAATGGATTTAAAGGACAAACAGCCTACAGTGGTCTGTGCGTGGCAGCCATTCCACTTAAAGAGTCTGGAAATGAGACCAGATATGGCTGCTGTGAACAATGAGGCTGCATTCACGCAGGTCTGAAATGTTGACAGTGTCTGAAGTGGTCTAGTTTGTCAGAGGCTGTGCAGAGATGAAAAATAAGCGTTGGGATGGTTTGTTTTTGTTTACAGCTCCTTATTGGCTTGAGATTGTTTAATAATGTAAGAAAAGAAGCGATGAACCTGGGGGCCATCCATTTTACATTTCTTCATGCTTTAATTAAAGCAGTGACTTCAATGGGACATGCGAGAGGGGGCTCATTTCTGCACACCCACGCCAAAAAAAAAAAAGAAAAAGAAATACGCATAGGCTCCCACACACACACACACCTTTGACAGCATAATAATTGAGCCTACATCTCTTGAATCTGGGTCACAGGAATGCAGAGGCTACACTCTCTTTGATGTGTCATTAGGCTTCTCTGTTTCTTCAAGTGCAGCACTATTCAAGGGGAAAATACCGGGTTGTCCAAGTCGCACCAGGAGTGTAATTTAGCATTGGTTAATGGTTATTACCGGTTTTCAGAGGATTTCAGTTACACAACACTTCAAGGTTTCTCTCTACGAGACAAATTTAGTTTTTTTATTTAGAACTATTTAAAAAAAAATAATATTTGTTTCCATGAAACCTAAAACCATGAAACTTCCATGAAATGTATATGAACACTTAGGATACTTATTCCACATGAAATCTATAGTCTTCTTTGGTTGTTCAGAAACATTTCCTGCTCAAAAATGCTCAGAGATGCAGGAACGCGCAAACATGGTCATCAAGCATGGAAGTCCATCACCTTCTACCATCAGGCTGTAAACATCCACAGACATTTTAATCCTTTAAAGACCAATCGGCTGAAAATGCTGTTTTTGGAGTTTTTTACATGTTCTTGTGGCATTTCTTTGACGACATATCTAAAGAAAAATAAACCTAAAATTGTATCTCCGAGCATTTCTTTATTTAAATCGTAACGAATCAGAAGAAAACGAAAAAATGTCAGTTGAAAAAGATCTATATGCTGGGCTCCCTGCTCTACTCCATCCACTTGCAGACCACTGTCCACTGTTAGCTAGCAGAGAGTGTGTAAACAGAGAGCTCTCAGCATTTTTGAGGGGGGTTGCTCTGCGCCAATAGTCCTGCTACCAACTTACGCAATCAACGTAAATGAGCTGGTTCTGTCCTAGAGAAAAGTGGCTTTGCAACACTTAAAAGAAGTAATGTACGGCATATTGGTTTAAGTCCAAATTGATTTCTGAATCTGTAATTGCTTTTTAAATTAATATATTTCCTCTTTTTAATTTTCAACAAAAAAACCCCCCTGCAAATTTCATGACAGACAGATGGTGTGTTCGGCTTCTCTATGAGGGAGATCTGCAATAAAAGAGTAGAGCTGAGAAAAAAATCATAACTGCTACATGAAAGTATTTTCTTAGGCAGTGATTAAACTATTAAACATTTAAAGAAGTTCATTTACCTGCTTATTCTTTTTACATAATAATAATCCTTTAATCCCTTTATGCAAACAGGAACTACAGGGTGTTTCGTATAAAATCTCTGAGAATAAAAATGAACCTCTCTGTTGCTGGTCATTACAAAATGGACTTAACAGCAAATATTGTACCTCTTAAAAACTTGGAGGATAACTTTGTTTGTGGATTGAAGTCAAAAGAATGCGTTGGTTGGTTGGTTGATTGGTTAGGTTAGGTTTGACTGTTTGTTTGATTGTGTGTTTGATTGTTGAGTTGGCAGTGGTTCAGGGGGTAGAGCAGGTCGTCCAATGATTGAAGGGTTGGCGGTTCGATCTCCACCCCGCCAGCCAGCTGTCGTTGTGTCCTTGGGCAAGACACTTCAACCTCCCTGCCTCCAGTGTTGCTCCACTGGTCTGTATGAATGTCCCAGTGTGGGTCATCCATGCACTGGCAGCCATACCTCTGTCATCACCAAGTATGAATGAGGAGTGAATGAATAATGGGCACATTGTACGTGCTTTGAGCGTCTGGAAAAGCACAGATAAATCTTATCCATTATTATTATTATTGCCTGATTCAACATATATCACACACACCTTTAGGTGTGTTGAATGTCTTGCCAAAGGACACTTTGACATATGGGCGGGCAAGGCAAGAATCAAACCAACAATCGTCCAATCAGGGCTCGACCGCCCTACCACTGCACCACGGCCGCAAAGGCAAAGATTGGAAGGGCACAGTTCATATCTGGTTTACTGCAGACTTCCACCTCCTTCAACATCCTTCATTGGATTTCCAGAGAGTCCACTTAAAGGTAGTATAGCAAACAACGCTCTAAAGGTAGAGGAAGAGCATGGGGGAAAATGGATGAGGGATTGGGGACAGGCAATGTAGGTTGCACAGAACCAGATTATGAATTGGGGTACTTCTATCACAGTTGTTTCAACGTGCGACCTCCCCCTGGACTTTATTATTACATCCTCCGCAGAGCTGCTCTGGCACATATGGAGGCTGCCACTCATGGCTTCAGCCAATAATTCTGCTCTCAGAGTGGCTTTGAATTCATTCCCTTCCACAAGTAGCTATTCATATTAAAACAAGCACAGATATGAGAGCGAGAAGACATATTAAATCATCCGTCCATCCACGTTCTGCTCCGCCTTTTCCCTCCATGTGTAGCTTTGGTTTTTATTGAACAGGGATTTTGCTGGAAAAATTATGAAGGAGACAGAATGTCTCTGATTGCAGAAAAAAAAAAACAACGAGAAGAAAAGGAAAGAGCTACGGACACTCCAGATGGAAACTTGTGAGCCTTCGCGCTTCTTGTTGGGTGTGAAGCGTGTGCGTGATTGTCTGCGATCTATCACCCAATCTGCCAGAAGAGGACGAGCTTTATCTCACGATAAAAACTGGCTCTTCTAATTGGCTTGAATGTTGTGGAGCTAGTCAGGCATGACGCACTAGGCTGCTTTCTCCGCTACAACCCTGTGTGAACATCCTCAAGACCTCGCTCTGCCTTTTCCCTGCGTGCTGTCTGAATTCCACAGGCCTCCTCCTAAAAGACGATTCTTTCCAGTCGCTCTTCTTTAGGAAAAAAGGAGGATGCTTTTCTCTCCTTTAAGCCTTAGTCACATACAAGAGGGTTAACCCGGACGAGTGCTGAAGAGTTTTCCCTTGAGGCCCAAATGGCCACTTCAAGGGATGTGAAAATGGAGCATACCATTGTCATGAATGTGGTAGGTGTATCGTCAAATATTCGAAGGCTAAAGCTACGTTTAATGTGAAAAGGGCATCCAGTTTCAATGTTGAGTCAGAGGTCATGCAGTCATAGCACATTCAGAGTTAAAATATCTGAACTTTGGCAAAGAAGACGTGTCCCATCAACCAATCAAGAAGTCAGCTTTGGCCCATGAGGTGTTGATTAGTGGGTGGAGTCCGAAACCAACAAGTAAGAGAACCTGATCGTTCTCCTAAACTTTAGGATATTTCTCTATTTTCTGTGTGTGCATTTTGCCAATTAATGGGCTTCGGACTGTCGGCAAAAATGTATGAATAAAATAAATAATTACATTTTCTTTTTTCCATCAAGTAATTCCTCTATTTTTATATTTTTGTACATCTTTTGCCTGCAAACAGCCCATATCCACATGTAGGGGCCGTTGGGACTAAGGGCCTGCGGTTACATCTACTTTCAGCTCCTTTGGTTCCTTCTCTTCTATCTTTCCACTCATTTTCTGCAACCGTCCTTCCTTCAGTCCAGTTCCAGTTGGCGCACCGCCCTCCGTCCATCTGTGACCTCTCCTCCCTCGTCAGTCTGTCTCATCAGGACTGTCCTCTGATTTCCTGTCTGTCAAACATGATCTGTCCTCTCGTTCATTTTCTCCTCCGTGCTGCTTCCACGTTTGCTTATTTGCCAGCGGAGAGGCGGAGCCTGGCTCCACGTTTACCTTCCTTTTGACAGATGTGTATTAATGTTCTCTTCAGGTGTCACAAAAGCTGGTGATCGAGGATCCCCCGGGCCAATATTTGTTAAATTATTTCAGCTCAGATATTGCCATCTAATGAAATCTGAAACATAATGCAAAAATCGCAGGACAGGGGAGCAGATGCTGGTAATATGCACTGACAGATTCACTGATTATACACTGCAGAGCCTCATTCCGTTTCTGGAGACTTCATTCCCTTCAAGAACAGTCTGTTAAATGCCACTTAATTACAAGACTAGTAAAGACCACACGTGTGCGCACAAACTCATGTGTAAGTCATCATTAAGTCCCTGTAGACTCCGGTTTTAAAGATAGGAATAATAGTTATTAATGCTCTTGGAGCAGCGTGACAGCAAAGCTTGACAATGGAAGGAAATAGGGTAACAGTTAATATTGATACAAGAATTAAAATGCTTGATTGGCAGATTTAGTTCATGGTGAATTAAAACGCTCCACTTGCAGTTCAGTCAACTGAAATGAGCAGAAATGACGCCACTTAGCCAGAAAAGGAAATGTTTTAAGCATTTCTGTTGGAGCTCTCCTGAAGGCTGAACAGAGCAAACCTCTTTTGGAACGGAGTCTGAAGTCGTCTGTTGGTGATGAAAAAGACTGGTCCGAGTGAGGTCTAGCCTCACTGGTGTGGTTCATGTGGACATCTTACGGGCATTTACATATCACATGCATGTGATTTTGCGTGCTGTGCATGTTAACATGTTCTATCTAACCTTTCTGAGTTAGTCTTAACCTCCTTTCCCCGTTGTTTTAAACTCTGGATGCTCTTTCCAACAACTCCATCAAGTGCACCATTGGAGGTAAACCCTTTATTAGTCGGAGTAAGGCTGCAGCACACTCTGCTGCCCCAGCAGACAATGGTGTAATCAACAGGGAACCAGTGGGGCCCTAAAATCTTCCCTGTGAGTGCAGAGAAGAATCAGGCAGGGAAATGAAGGAGACTACCTGGGTCTTTGTCTGACACTGCCTCCTCTCTGTGCCCCCCTTCCCCCTACTGGCAGCACTCATCAACAATATTTATCAAAGTCTGATGACTGCTCAATTAGATCATGACTCTGCCCGACAACAACCCAATCAAACTCAGCAATGATGCACAAACGCAGGTGCATCTTGATAAATTAGAATATCATGAAATTTGACACTCTTTTTATTTTGATAGCTAGAACTCACAAAATGTGAGTATTTCATCCAGAAAAGTTGAACCCAAAAATGTTTGATGACTAAATGCATAAATACGTTTTGGGGGTATTATTGTGGCACTAGGGCGGAAGGTCTTTTGTTCTCCTGAGATTGGATGGAACTCCACCAGCAGATGAGACAGATAAAAACTTTACTATAGACCTCACTGACTTGGGTTCAGCACTTCAGTTGCATCCATTGAGTTGGGTTTCATTCGGAAGGTTCTGGTGTGTTCAGTTCGTCAGAATCATCTGAGTTTGCTAATGAGCAGCACTCCGTGCTGAAATGCAGACAGCAGTGGGCAGCAGGGTGGAGTGTCCTGCTCATGGGTAGCCTGTATTTGAATTACCAACCCTCTGACTGGTACACGACTGCTCTGCCACACAGCTACACACGGCTGTTGTTAGCAAATGATGCAGTCTTGCTGGTTCCGATAAATTACAACCATCTCTGTGATGCAGCTGAGACCAACGTTAGCATCTCCAGGTCTGAAATCCTAGTTTTTTAAATGGAAAGGGATTTCATGCCCAGTCTAAAATACCACTTTAGAATATGAGGGGTGTCAACAGTCAGCATATTAAAGGTTTATAAGCTGAAGCTCAGGACCCAGAAAGATGGAGGGAGGATGTCGAGTGCCGACGTTATTTATCCACCTCTCCGCCTCTACACATCCCTCTGCTCCGGCATGTTATTAAAAACAAATAGTTCTATTCTCTTCAGACTCACACATACTCACCCCCACGTCACACAATATAATATGATAATACTACATAGAAAACTCAATGGAAAAAGTACTAGATCATTTAAATTGTTTTTTTTCTCAAGTTTCTTCTCGTATTTGTAAACTAACCACATGATCTGTGATGACACGTCTAAATCAGGAGTCTGATGCAACCACAGCTTTCCACATTTGAAGTTTTCCAAACTGCTTACAACAGCCATGAAGGACGGAGAGGAAAGTAAATGATGCTGCACTATTATCCAGTAAAGATCGAGTAAAATATTGAGCGCCTAACACGGCAAGGAGCTCAAGAAAGAGGACATCAAATGACATGAAGAGAACAGCCGGATAAAAATGTTTACATGGGTTTCAAAAATTGCATTTTTGTTATGCATTTGTATTAAATAAGAAAAGTAATGTACTTTTTCTGAATGGGTTTAGACCAGAAGAAAAAGACTTGAAGGCCCTGATGACCCACCACTGGTATAAACAAACAAAATTACAAGTCTCACATTTAAACTGTTACATCCAATCAGTAATATTCAGTTTTACAGCACAAATCGAACTAAAAGAATTGTTGGAAATGCATTTTGAGAGCAAAGAAATCTAAGCTTATGTTCAATCTGCCCATAAAGTTCATTGAAACATCGTGTAACTGTCTCTAACACTACAATCACGGAAGATTTTAGAGTTGGGACTTTTTCTTTCATTCTAGTAGACCTTAACTTCTAATCATCTTTTATGGCCAAGCCGGGTCACCAGGGCAGTAATCTAAGCAGAGATGTCCGGACCTCCGTCTAGATACTTTCCCCAGGTCTGTGGCAGAACCTGGAGGTTATCCGAGACCAGTGGAGTGTCTTGGTCTTCCCAAGAACCATAGAATAACTCTACAGGGGCACTCTGACACCGGATTAAAAAAAACAAAACACCCAGGACCCGAAGCTTCTGTTCACAGGCGAGAGTCCAAAAATGTCAGCATGTTGACCAGTAAACTAATGCCTTGCCTGTTAACTCGGTCCCTCAAGATTGTCCTGTCCTGGGGGAAAAGGGCCATATAATTATATACCCTTTGCCACTGACAATAAGAACCAGCTTTCCGCTCAGGTTGTACAGAGACCCTAAAAGGGGGCTTGGACCCCCTAGTCCCAGCGCACCTCAGTAAAGGACATGACCCAAAGAGTGCATGTTAGGTGTGGGTGGAGCAAACCCAATGTTCCATTGGCTGCTTGAGAACAATATGGTTCCTCCAGGATCAGAGGATTCACCAATACCTAACTTCTGCTCATTGTTTTAACAGTAAAATGTTGGGACTTTTGTCAGGATAGTGTAACACCAGCTAGAGTGGTGACATTTTTCATTTTCAGATTAGCATAATACATTCTTAAAACCAACTAAATTGGCAAAACCACATGTAGAATTTGGAAAATAATCCCTCCACCACTTTAATAAAAATGTAGATTTTGACAAACCCCCTCTTGTGATCATCAGCATGCACCATCCATTAAACACGGCTGCTGGTATGCAAAACGTGTTGAACAAAAAGATCTCAGTTGTTTGCCCCTGAAGAAAGATCACTTGATGCTTTAAAGTGTGACTGGGTGGCTAATGGAAGAGGTGCCTCTAATCCTTCGGCCCCCACTTTGGGCCCCTTGCTGCCTGCTCTGTATGCATCAGGGTAGACCATTCAAGGCAGCTCATGCTAATTCTCTCCCAAAAGAAAGCAATTAGACCAGCGCACTCATCTAATGCTCAGAGGTGAATGAGCGGTGGTGAGGAGGGGAGAGAAAAGGGAAGATGGGAGAAAATGAGTGAGAACAAATGACAAAACAGAGAGATGCTGAACTTGTGTGTCCATGACGGCTCTAGAACCACTTCTGGTGATTAGTGATAGCTCATTTAGTATCTGAAATGTTCAAGATAATTCAATAAACAACTGTGTTTGTGGACCTGACTCTTAAAAGGCACTTTGGGCTCAATGGGTTTTTGATTGGGATGACATCCATGCAGGTTCAGACTGCAGGTACGACAGAACTCAGTAACCCACCAACAGCATGACTTCTCTTGTAGAAGGTCAACCCTTCTTTACTCTGGACCCCATTGACTGTATATTAGAACTGGACAGAGTGGCTCCAAATCCAAAGACAAGACATGTTCTTGCTAATTATTTTTTCCTTTGTGATATTTTTTTTTGTAGTTTAGGTTATTCAAGTTATAAACTGACCAATCAGATGCCTCAATGAAAGCAGGTGGGGTCTGATGGCCCCCACGTCCACCATTCAAAACGTTTGAGTGACATATTTGGTGTAGCCTGCTATCAGGTGGTAGGGGTGGTTGGACTTCCAACAGGCTCACTCCTCATTGGCCAGAGTGGTCGCCATAGAAACTTAGATCAATTAGGACCAATCATTGCTTACTGACGACAGTCTGGCTCCAACAAAACTGGCGACTGGATGTTACTCGGTGCCAGAAGCAACCATTTTCCATGGATGAGGCCACACTCAGTCGGTTCAGTTCTCTTATAAAGTCAACGGACCACACACACTAATTGGATGATTGCTGTCAAATACCATCAAAACACGAGGAAACTTAGTACATTTCTAAACAAATGCACTCATTTCTTTAAACCTTTTAACACAGGAGATGTCGTAGACGACACCTAAACAATGCGCTCTCTTTGGCGTACTGTAACTCCTCAAACGTTCACACGATCAACATAAAACAGCCGGCTCTGACGCGTCGTTTTATATCGGCTTTGCACCGTCACACATATGTTGCATAATGACGCAAAGTTGCTTTTCACCACAAGATAATCAAGTACTTTATGTCTGATTGTGTAAACACTTCACTGTTGTGCAGTGTTGCACATCAACACGAGGCTTCTTTTCTCCACTTCAGAATCCACTGGAATTACGTTAATCGAGTAAATGAAGAGCCACAGTAGGTGAAAGAATGTAAAATAAAAACTGAAGCAAAATCTCCATTGTTAAGGGTTAACTCTAGTAGGCTATATAACTTCAATTTGAATGGACAGAAACAATGCAACCCAAGTCCCCCCCTCAGCTTTAAATAGAGCCTCGATTGGCGGACGAGTACAGTGTTTGGTGGGATTAACAACTCTTCACACTCAGTTTCACAAACAAGAAGAATCCACATGCAGCTTTGGGGTGTTTCTGTAGACGCTCTGCACAGACAGTGAAGTCATTTTGACAGAAACCTGCAGGTCTGGATTGGACTGGCTTGGAAAGCTTGAACTTTGATCACTCCAGGACCTGCAGTTTTATTGTTTCCTGTTTACTGATGGATTGGAAATGATGGGGTAAGATATGAATGTGCGTGTGTTTGGGTCTGTGCCGTCCCCCTCGGTGCTCCTCATATGGACTGGGGTTATGCTGGATGCTGGCTGTCATGTCAGATTATCTAAATACTGATATGGAGCCGGTATTGAAGGGTTTCATCTTGACAAGCGAAATACAGCCTAGCAAGTCTCAAAATGTAGTTTTCAAACCATAATATCTAAAAATTGTACCACTCAGTGACTGCACATTCATACTAACAAATATCTCCAATGAACATTTACACACACCAGTCATTACAAGAAACATGACCATAAAACACTTCAAAATCAGCTCATACACAGCAATGAGTCACAGGCTCTACAGAATCTCTCTCCCTTTTACATTTCAATTCTGCTTTCCATTTTGTATTCACACTTTTTAAAGCAGCCATTATTAATAATGCTTTCATATCCACCGCACGCTGAGGGTGAATGATGCGGAGTTCACTTGGTCGGATGAGCTGCAGGAAACAGGAGACTGGATGCACTGCTGGCAAATAAGCCAGATTTACAAGGTTTTGATACGGCGGTGCAGGACGGCAACGAGCGTTGTAAACAACACAAACAGGAAACAAAGCAATAGCACACATGCTGATGTTGTTACAAGGAAGAAAATCTGGATTGTTTACTACCCAGGCGGTTCTTTCAGTTGCCTTATGCTTTCTCCAGATGACGTTGGTTTTACTCACAGACTGCAAGATATACCGTCTATTTCACATTATAGGGCACAATCGGCTTAGAAAGGGCATGTACGTGTGTCATGTATGAGACGCATCGAACAGTAAGGCCCATTAAGAGAGACAAAAGAGACAGAGACTAGTCCATCAGTCAGACTTTATCAACTGTGTTCACGGTAACTAGGCAAGGCAAGGCAAGTTTATTTGTGTAGCACAATTCGTACACAAAGTAATTCAAGGTGCTTCACAAAACAGAAAAATGCATTAAAATCACAATACATCATAGAAATAATCAACGTAAAATTTACTTTAAAAGAGAAGAAAATAAAATTGAAAATGGACTTAAAAATAAAGGAAGGAAAAGACAGAAAAGTGCAGATAGGACCTTTCAGTCATATACACGGCTAAATGTTTTAAGTCTAGATTTGAACATGAACACAGAAGAGGCCTGTCTTACTAGAACTTGTTTGTAACACGCTACATGTTAGCCATGTTGTTAGCGTGTTCACAATAGCCATAACTCCCAACCTTATTTGCAACACATAAAGAAACAGACTGGTACCACTAAAACAAACACAACTGGGACGACGCTAACTACCAACTCTGTTAGTGACACGTAAATATTTACAAGCATTTTGACAATAACACCCAACCTTGTTTGCAAACGACTAATATTTTCACAGAGTGCCACTCAAAAACCACTTCAAAATCAATAAACAAGTAAGTAAGTGGTCTCCAACTTTTTACAGGTCAGGAACCAGTTTAATGTCAGACAGTATTTTCATGAACCATTCTGTGTGACGCTAAAGTTGGAGTTTATTTTGTAATCTTCTGTTTTCAGGAAAATCTATTTTTTTAATTAATACACTGGCACATGAAGATTAGTTCAATTTAATAGAAGCAATATTAGCTTTTTTTATTGACGCCATTTTAGAACTTAATACAAGCTGTTAGTAAGTTGGTTTTTTAGTTAAATCTTAAATTATTCTATTAAATACAGAAGAGTATTTTCTGTGCTTACACATCTTACCAGTTGCCTGTCTAATACAGCTTTACTGTAGGAAAATTCTTAGTCTCCTTTTATAAGTTTCCACAAATTAATTTTTTTTTTCACAGGGGGGTTTAAACTTCAATGTTGTACAAATGTGATGTTGATTTGATCAGTGGAAACGAGGCTCACGTGATCCACGGATCTGTACCACAACCATACATGACTGTTTTTAATGATAAAATCCCACCTGTTCCTTCAGAAAAGACATGCTTCTGATTTCCATCAAAGATACCATTTTTCTTTCAAATGGATCAATCCTAAATGTCAGACGGCTGAAGGACCTGAAACCAAAGGCTGCTGTTTTCGTCAGTGAGTGATGGAAACTGTTAATTCATCTGAGCGGCAAAGCCAGCATTTGAAAGCTGACTGGCCTTGACTTAAGCCAAACACAACAGTGCTTGCATCTTCCTCGCCGAGGAACAAAACAAAATGCTTTTACTGAGCGGCGAGGAGGTGGTACTTATTAGCTCTCTGATAAAACTGCTGCCGGCCTCAATCTGGGCTAAAGAATCTGCCAGCCAATTCAATTCCAGCAGAGGAGGACATTTTTGTGCTGGACGGCAAGGCAAGTTCAAAAAGCGACGGGCAAATAAAGGACATATTTAACCGTATCTATAACCTTGTTTATGTAAAGTCTTCAGGTGGTTCGATTCTCTGAACTCCTCCAACAACTCATCCGCCTTGCTAAAGCATGCATGACTGGCGTTCAGCTCCATAAATAGTTTTTTTGCCATCAAAGTGTCAGGTGAATTAGCTTGTGCAGAGTGCATGAGACAGCCTCGGGGCAGCTCCAGGGACGAGCTGACAAACTACTCATTCAGTTACGCTTACAGCTTGTGATGACCTGGATTCAATTAATCAATGCATGTTCAGTCGCGGAGCAAAGCGCGTCGGTTACAAATCAACTAAAATACAAAAAGTCATCCAGAATGATCTCTTCTGTCAACAAAAAGCTTTTTGCAGGAGAGGCAGTGATGCTTGTCAGCTGAGTCCTTCCAGGTTGTCTGAAAGTTCCCGTTTTCCTCAAGTCTCCCCAAGTAGATCTGTACAACAAGAGGACTCTTGAGCGGTGTTTGGACTCGATAAAAAGTGATCAATACTCTTAGATTCCCTGACTTCACAGTCACCAGCGGTTGTTTGGTCACTGCCAGCAGCACAGTCTGCTTCCTTTGAGGTTTAGAAATTCTTCAAAAACTCCCCTCAGCATCACCGCCGCTGTCGTCTCTTTGCTCTCGGTCACCGTGCAAGCCTCACGCAGAGCCCCATCTATCAAAGAAGTCACGGCGGCACCGCCAATTGATTCCCCTAATCGAATATCATTATTACCAGCAATTAGCCGCACCGTGACTTAAGTTAAAAATCCCTAATTAACAAATGTCGTCTCGAGCGGTAAAAAAAAAAAAAAGATGCCTTTGAGAAATGCGCAGTATCATAAAACTGTGCATGAGCATGTAATTCTCCCAGTCTCTGCACTGGAAGACATTTAAAGACTCTTATTAATCACTTCATGTCGGCGTGTTTAACGCAGCGTTTACCGCTGCAAACAGGACTCCACCCGTTCGGCGCTCACTCAGCAGATGGCCCACTCAAGACGAGCTGGGGCTTAATTACTGCTGATTCAAACACAACTTTGTGTTAATGGAGACGAACCATGTTTGTTGCTGAAAGACAACATTTCATTGAAAGGCTCCCTCATTAATTAGTCTGATGGCTCAAATAAAGGCTGCAGAAGCAGCAGGTGAGGAGGAAATAAGAAGAAAAGCTACATTTCTGGAGGGATGTGGCAGAATAAAGGAGAACTTTTTACAAACTCACTCAGCTCACATTAAAGCCTAAACATGGTGGTGGGGGTTCATAACCTGTGATCCCTTCAACACCAAAGCTTTAGCTGTTGACGTTCTTTAGATTACAGTAACTCTTCAACCGTTTAAGCAATTAAAATCATTTCAACGGATTCAGAAGTACAGTACTAAAAGGTTTAAGCAATCAAGGTTGAATAGTTTCATCTTATGGGGTAAAAGGTTTTTAACAAATTGATAAAAGTAGATTCTGGATCTATGATGTGAATAAAACTATTTGCCATTTGAATTGGAGCGCAAAGAATTGTTTTTTTTTTTTGTCATACAGGACGACAGTTTAGAAAAAATAAACATACATCTGCACTCTGCTCTCTTCATGGAAGAGCACAGCAGAAGAAAAAAGTCCCCACTTGTACAGAAATCCCAATACAAAACAAATACACATGATATGGGGGGGGGGGGGGGGCAGGTTGTACCGCTTCGGTATGACAAGTGGCTAAGCAGCAAAGGAGCATATCCCAGCCTTCACATGCAAACGTTTCCCTCTCTGTTGCAGATACAACACACATTTTTTACGTATGCATTTATTACAAATATTATTAATTTTTATATTTGCATTATATTTCAGAGACTGAATGAATGATGCACTGACCAGAGAGCATTATAAATGTAACTGTACTTGAGACAATGACAAAAAAGAAATCTAATCTAGACTAATCTAGAAGCTACAGAGGAAGCTCCGCCTAGTTCAGAGTTTTAAACAGGAAGACCCAATTCCCATAAGTCACCTGCTCAAATCAGCTGATGGGATTATTAGGAAGATTTCAAAAATATGATTTGAGAAAACCGCCAGCAAACAAGTAAAAAAAAAAAGTTTGCTGGATAAATATATTTGTGCCAAAAGAGGACTGAACTGATTCCAGGTTCTGATGAATGGAGTATGTTTTGGATCTCCACGAGATGGCATTACCGATTTAAAAGGCACTGTTTTCATGTCATGTTGAGCTTCGTTAATCAAATTTAAGGTGTTCCTTAGCCCCTTAACATTCTTTGAATTTTATTTACGCAATCGACGTTACTCAAACAGATTCTGACGCTGAGAGAAGAAGCTGCAACACTTTACAGCAGTGATCAATGCAAAGCATTTGATTCACAAATTGGCACAAAACTGTCTTTTCATATATCAAAATGAATTGGAATTAATTGCATAAACATTCAAGGCATTATGGTGATGACAGCTCCTGTCATGAATGCTTAAAACAAAGCATGCACAGAGTTTTCTAATTTTGGAGCCCAAACCAATACATTTGAACGTGTTTGTCCTGACAGACAGACGCTCTTTCTTTTCATGGTAGTAGATCCATAAGATTTGACTCATTTTAAATGTCTTTGGCAGCAGTGACTGAACTCATATTGAGCTTTAGAAGGTTCATTCATTTCTTCTGGACTACACAAAGTGGAGAAAAAAACACACAAGAATACAGAACTCTGAGGGAAAAGAAAAGATGGAAGTGAACCCTGTAATTCAAGCCGAGTCAAATGTCAGCGGAGTTGGAGGCAGGCGATGGGAGGGGGGCTTTTAGCTCCACGACGGAGGTCGGAGACGCTGGTTGGAGAGCGGTCATGGTCGGCGGGTGTCTGCTGAGGTCTTTGTTAAAGCCCATTCTCCCTATGACTGCAGGGGGAGGAGGAGAGGCGAGGAGGCAGAGGGAAAATCAATGGAGCTGCAGGAGACCATCCTCTCGCTCGGCACGACTCCCACACTCACACAGCTCTCAAAGCTCTCTCCTGCTCTTTATACATCAGCTTGACCCCTGCTTTCCTTTTATTTCTCCTCACCTTCTAGCCGTCTAGTTTCCGCGATCTTACGCCACTGTCTGTCCTTCTCTGACATTTCTCCTCTTTTTTTCCTGACGAATATTACTATTGTTGAATATTATTATTATTGATCAACCTTTGGGTCCAGGAGACTGCAGTCTGGATCCTCTATTGCTTTAAACATCCAACTGGAATCAGAAACCTTGTCCCTTCAGCACACTGAGGTTTCCCTAGGACACAGTCACAGATTATCCATGGGGGGACAGAAATAGAGGCATTTAGCCTCCATCTGTCTTCAGTGGAGGGCCAACACTTTAAAGACACACAGTCAGACTTTTCTGCTTGATAACTAAAGAGTGACCCACCAAGCACTACGGCCTGCTACAGAGCTCTGAGCCCCTGCTGAGGGGAAACATGGACCAAAAACTTACTGAGTTCCTAAAATTTGATGTTTTAATCTCAGTCAGAAAAGCAGCTATAAAGAGAACATATCTGTAAAGTGCTAACATGTCATTAATGATGTAAGAAAGGAGATGGAGCACTGCAAACCTGTGTCTGCTGGACCAAACCTTTTGGTTTTTTCCCCTGCATGAAACAATAACTGGTTAGTGTGAGGAAAAGTGCACTGTGAGAACTAAAAACCAGTGGGTACACATGTATTTCAGCCGTACCACAATAAACCACATCAACATCCGATCCTAATAAAAAGACGTGTCCAACTATCCTTCTCATTTATAGAAAACTCTGCAACTACTAGTATACAAACTAAAGCTCTGGTGATGAGAGTCAAAGGAGATGGATCAGTAAAAAGACAGTAATAGGTTCCACCAGAGCCCTGATCTGAACCCTGACAGGCACATTTCAGATTAACCTGATACCAGAATTTCCACTAACGCAACATTCACACCGGGATTGGCAACACACGTTCCAGCGACCAGTTCCATTGAAAAGTCTACGAATGCAGGTAAATGTGCATTTCAGGCTTCCGTGTTCAAAACTCTCGTGTTCATGCATCACTGCTCAAGTTGTTTACTCAGTTTTCGAGCTTAACGTAGAAAACGCGCATTGAAAGTTAAAGCAAGTGAACTTTGACCAATCAGTGAGGGGAATTTGGTAGTGATGTTTGGATGGCATCTTTTTTAAGTAATGAAAGGGCCAACTGTTTGAAAATTGATCATGAAGAAAGCCTCTTTAAGCCTCTTCCAACTGTAGGAAAATGTGCTAGAATCAGGTATCGACAGTCAGGCGTGAACACCGTGTGCTAAAAGCGCTTTCTTGAACGTGTATCACATGCCCAGTGTATACCTAGCATACTTTTCCAAACTTTCGGGGACAATAGAAGGGTTTCACTCCTCTGTTGGTCTACTCTCATGAATTTTTGTCCGCTGACATAATTTGAAATACGATAACTATTCCACCATTTAAGTAATAAATACAATTAAAGCAGATTCCAATGCTGATGCGGATTCTTTACCCTACTGCTGTAAAGTGTTGCATGTCAGCCTTTTCTCTCAGCGTATGTATCCACTGGAATGATGTTAGTCGTGTAAAAATGGTAGAAAAGTAACGGTAGAAAAAGTAGCAAAGGCACTTCTAGTACTAATGGGTTAAATATCTTCCCAATCAAGCCAAAGAGTCCGTTTTACCCCTCAGAGCCTCAACTCTATCCTCTAAACTCCTGCATGACCCCCCCTCACAGTTTTCTGTCACAAACTGAAGAAGCACGAAGGGAATTCATGATGTTTTGCCTAGATTTGGTTTCCAAACAAAATATAATGGAAAAGAATAAAAAACAAAGCTTTTCAGTTTTCGAGATCATGAAATGATGGTTAAATGAGTGATTTTCTCAGTGTAATGATGTATTCTCTGCTGAAAAGGGCGATAACAGAAGCATGCTGATGAAAAAACACAACTGCTTTAAGTGGAGTTATAGAGATTAGCTCATTAGGCTAAATCAGCTAATTACATGGAGATTTTGTTGCCGTTCCTCCAGCTAATTAATTTGAATGACTACCACCACTGAGTTCTGGAAATGAGTCTTCCCAGAGCAGATGAGGTAAAATAAAAAATACAACATCAGGCAGTTTTAGTTGCACCTGAGAGGTTGAAGCAAAAGATTGTGCTTCCATTATAGCACCGTAGGCAAGAAAACCTCCTAATTTTCACCTGCTGAGAAAAGTATAACAGAGAAAGTTTTTGTCAGTTCAGTTTTGTTTGGTTTAATTAGTCCATATTGCTCCAATTTACAATAAAAGTATTATAGAATTGAAATTCTAAGAAAAAAAAATATATCAGCGAATCAATCGAGACTGATAACATTTAAATCATTACAGCTAAAGCCCAAGTCCCATGCTGCAGGTTTTTAGGGTTCTTGAACTTTCTATGACCCGCAGAGGGTCATAAAACGGAGTGGTTGCATCTTGGGGGGAGCACAGAAATGTCTTGTATTTCCCTTGAAGCTCGTACGGCCACCTCAAGGGATGTATGGAACGTACCATTGTTATGTGTGGGAAGTGTATCGGGAAGTATTTTGAAGCCTAATGGAAGTTACTCACATTTATGACGTATGGGTGATGCTGTCATACTTTATGCCACTCTAGTCATAGAGTCGTAAAGTAGGAGTACTGTCTCTGTACTGACCGTGAGCAAATGCGCCACGCACGGGGTGAGCACGAGATACGCAAGTGGCCGTAGGACGTCCATAGGATGTCCGCACAAACCAACGTGCGTTGAAAGTTAAACCAGTTGAACTTTAGCCAACAGGGACGCTTTGACATTTTGCACCAAGCCGCTTCCAACTGTGAGTTCTTGCGCTAGTATCGGATGGCGACAGTCCAGTGTGAACCCCATTTGCTAAAAGCGCGTTCAAGAGCCCGCATTTAGCAGCTTCTTGAACGTGCATGACATGTTGGTGTGAACGTAGCTTAAGTGAAACTGAGACCAAATCATGACTGTTTAACTACAAAAGAATTCCTGTAAAGAAACAAGACTGCAATCCTACTGGTGCATATGGAGATATCAATCGACCCATATAAAGAGCAATGACTTCCTCATGACAGTAAAACCTTGAGCAGAACAAAGAAGATTTCTCCACATGGAAAGAAAAGCTCGACCGAATAAAAGCAAAGACAACCGTTTTTGAAGAGTCGCTTTTTGTCCCCAGAGAACATTTTACAGTCCAAACAACTGAAAATACATTTTGGCATATTGTGCCAAACAACATCAACTCAATTAGCGGTTGCACCTGTGCTTGAGCCTGTTCTGCTCATTTAAATCAAAAACAAATGAGTCATGATGGGAGCGTGGCCAATCCGCAAGGCCAGGAAAAACAATGATGGAATGTGTTTGCATTTAACTTCAACCTGCAGTCTGAGAGAGCAAACGCTGAAATTAATTTATTGGAGATTTAAAGCCCAGAAAAACAGAAGCAACAATGAGGCAAAGAGTGCAACAACATCCTAGTTATTCTGTGTCCATTCCAGCCCCTTCCTGACCCGGTGCCTCCGTGAGCCAGGTGTAGCCATATACTCCCACTCACTCGGCATGGAAAGGTTCTAACCTTGCAGGCACTTTAGCTGTAAATTGACAGTAAAATCACCGGTGGCTTTTAGACCTAAGCTTGGCCCAGTTTGTTCTCTGGTCACTCATTTAAACTCAGAAAAGCTCAAGAAGGACATTGTGAACTTCAACAAACAAAAAAACAAAACATTAGAGGAAGAAAGTTTGAAGGAAACATTAGACGGCAAACCTCTTCGGTCGAGAAAAATACATTTTGAACATGATGATTGACAGCAATGTCATGAAAAATAAAACAATATTTATTAGCCTTACAAATCATTAACTACTAAGCTTTAGTAGTTGGGAGTTTCTGCATTTTTATAAATACATTTTCATTTTCTGCTTCAAATCTCAACGGTTCTCATGGCTGGGAGCTGCCAGAGAGGTGCTGTGGCTCGTCTGAGGACGTCTGGAGTGACGGGGAAGAACACTGGAGTTGTGCAGGACATGAGCAGTAAGACAGCGGTGAGATGCTCAGTAGGTGTGACAGAGGATTTCCAGGTGGAGGTTGACTGCCCATTGACTGTACCGTATATAGAGAACTGGACAGAACCAGTTGGACATCACCCGCAGATAATGACTTAATTCCGTCAATTCAGTCGTCATTTATTCCGCTGGATGTCCGTCACCGTGTTGGAATCAGACGTTGTCAGTAAGCTGTGATTGGTCTGTGTCGGTCTTAGTCCACATTTCCATGGCAACCATTCTCTCCAATCAGTAGGGAGAGCGTTAGAAAGCCACCCCTTTCCATGAAAAGCGGAGGAGAATCTGTCAATGATACGCTTTGACTGTTCAACACGACGCCACCTACATTTGTTGAGACATCTGATTGGTCAGTTTAAAACTTGAATAACTTAAACTACAGAAAAAAATACGAAAAAATAAACCTGTAAAACCTGTAAAAAGATGTAGCGGGTGAAGAATGTTTTTTTTTTTTTTTTAATCTTCCCTCACTCGTGAAAAAGAGCCCAAGGTATTTAAACTCCTCCCCCTGGGGCAGGAGCACGCCACCCACCGAGAGATGGCAAACTACCTTTCTCCGGTCAAGACAAAGTATCTGTGTAAATGAGAGGAACTCATGTGGATTTTTGAGGTTACAGGCAGCAGAGCTGAGGAAGGTGGTCAACAGGCCAACAGTCCAGAACAACAAGTGTGGTGAGGAGGCGTGGTAAAGCAGGCTGGAATGGGTGGAAAACAGGCCTAGAGGCCTCAAAACCTCTTCGTTTGTTTTGTTTTCTTATCTTGAAAGTGCAAAATATCGTACAGAGCTTTAAAATATGGTTTGGATGTGGTTCATTTGTATCTAGTCTTTGACAAAATACCTGCAACCCTGTAACAAAATGGAGGTTGGCAGAGTAGACAGGAAGCAAAGGAAAAGAGTAAAAGATTCTGCATAAAAGTAAAGGAATATGAAGCAAAGCCGTGGTAGACGTACAGACAGAGGGGGCTGCAGGAACATTCATTCCAACTCTCACAGACTGGTTCACAGGTGTGGGTGGGTGGAAGAGGGAGAGTCAGAGAATGGAAGGGAAAAAAATGCTCAAATGTCTGGGTTTTCACACCGTTAATTTAGCCGTGCAGAGCCACATCGCACCATTCTCTCACTCATCCTCGCTCCTGTTGGAAACATGCTAATTAGAGAAGCAGACTGACGTGAGCAGGTTTAAAGGGTAATTAGCATAAAAATCCTACATGCTGTATTTTTACTTTCTCTAATCAACACCCTCACACGTACACGTTTTTCAGATGTGAGAAAAAGTGGCTTGACGCAATTAAGAATGAAAATTAGCATCCAGAATTAAGAGGAGAAGACAAGAATTCTTGTCTGTTGCATTTTGTTGCTGGTTTGCACATTTTCTCACAAAACAAAAGGAAAAAAAAAACAAAACAAAATGTTTTATCTTCTTCAAATTGCAGACATCCAGCAGTGTTTTTCAGATGCGGCTGCCATCCTGTTTGTTCCTGTTGTATAACCGTTTATCTTAGTCTCCCAAAACCTTCAACTCATTGTTGCCCTAAAATGGTATTTCACTGAATAACCCACTACAAGTATTTTTAATGCAATGCACTTGTTTCCAGGCAGAGTCTACATAAAATAAAATAAAAAAAAACGCAAAGTGATGCTCGCAGAGATAACTTTGATTCATCAGCTGCGTGACCCCTTAACACCGGAGTTTTAACTTCGGCGTTCTTTGAACTACCGGAACTCTTCAACCGCTTACACAATTCCTGTCATTTCTAGGACTCTGAAGCAGAGAAATGCTGCCTTGCGCTGATATGCAACACTTTACAGTAATGAGGTGTTTATTAAAAAGTTAAAGCCCCCACTGTCTGTCACACACATAGGTGTGCTAAATTTCCTCTCCGCATTTGACCCCTCTCCTGGGGGAGTGGTGAGCTGCAAACACAGCTGTGCTCGAGAACCATTTGGTGGATTTAACCCCCCAATCCAACCCCTTCATGCTGAATGTCAAGCAGAGAGGCACTGGGTCCCATTTTTAGGGTCTTTGGTCTGACTCGGCCTGGATTTGAACACCTCAGCTGACTCTGAGGTGGAGAAAACACGCCGTTATGCACGTTACATTGGTAAAGTGTTGCACAAAGTCACCTTCCACCGTGTAGATCAGCTGATTTACAAAGATCACGCAAACAACTGATTGATGGTATGTCGAAGAGCGTGTTATGTCTGTGTCGTCAGCTCCAGCTCCGTGGTTAAAGGGTTGACTGTTTACACCGTCTTTTCAGCTACTCAGCGTTTAGCATTTAAACATAACATAAACTTCTTTAAATCTTGTGGAGACTTCTCACCGTGGCTACGCACCGTCAGAAAACTTTCAGCTGCCTTAAAAAGTGACGTTCATATTTAACACTATTTAGGCAATAGTGTTTCCAATCAAATGATCTCCATGAAGGACCACTAAACATTCCTCTACTTTGTACTGACTAGGCATTGGGAAAACACAGAAATTAATTTCTTTAACACGATGAAACATTTAACTTTATGTAAATTAGTAAACTTTTTAATCACTTTCAAACAATTTAGCTTCCTTTTTTTTTTCAATATTCAGTATTTTCGCCAGTATCAATAATTAGTGTCTTTTCAGTGGAAATGGTTAATTCGTCATTTTTTGAATAATAGTTGCACTATTTGTTAGCTTTTTTTGCTTTATTAGCTTGGCATCAGTAGACCAGCTGTTGTTGCATCACTTACTGCGTCTTTGTCTTCACTTTATCCATCAGATGTTACCTTACTATGTTTAATGTCAATTCTTATTTATTTCTTCGGCTTGTTAGTGGTGATAGGGTTAATGTGATGGTTTTATGCCACTCTACAAAGTTTATGTCATAGTTTACATTATTTTAGTTTTGATGGGTTTTCCACATTTTTATCAGCTTTTTTCTCAGTGTTTACAAATTTTAGCTTTGTCCAAAGAAATCAGAGTTTTCTTCATTGACTAATCCAGTGTTTTTCAACCTTTTCTGAGCCACGGCACACTTTAACCTTAAAAAAAATCCCGCGGCACACCAGGATCCAAAAATTAAAAAAAAAAAAACACACAAAAAAAACGGAGAAACTCATAGTCTGTATTGATCTACAGTCCCTCCACAATCTCACATGCATTTTTGAGATAATTGTTGCAGAAAAAGCTGGAAACTGCAGCTGTTTTTTTTTCTAAAAGATGCAATAAAAGTTAAGTTAGAAGATTTAAAACCAGTTTGATGTGTGTTCGTTGGTTTCAAGACGTTTAACAACAGATCTTGTGCGCGGTCACTCTCACAACCCAATGCATCATGGGAGATGTAGTGCATAAAACGGCCGGTGGAGATCGCGTCTCTGAGCTTCATGGTTTTGTTCTCTTGTTCTACGGTCTGACACCGGATTCTGTGGAAAGCTACACCGCTAAACATGAGCTTTATTGAGCTGGTATTTTTGTTAGAACTGAGCGATTTTACGAGCTAAATCAGGACAAGGAAGTGAAGACTTTAACCACTTCTGATTGGTCAGACTGATGACATGTGATTAAGCCTTCAAGAATGATTGGTGGAGACAATTAAAGGGGCGGGACTTTTACAAAATACAGCCGGAGCTGCAGCTGAATCGCGTACCGTCATTCTTATCAAAATGTCTTTAATAAAATAAAATAAACGCAAGGAAAAAGTATTTTACGATCTTTTATATTTCTAACTCCTCAGTGTTTTATCAAGTCCTGTTTGGATGAACAGAGAGCTGAAATCCTGGAGATGGGAAATGTTGTTAGATCAGTTAATGAGGGCAATTTGCCACGGCACACTTGACCATCTCCCACGGCACACTAGTGTGCCGCGGCACACTGGTTGAAAAACACTGGACTAATCTATAGAAACATGGATGTAAAAGTAGATTAAGTATTTTGAATAAAACAGAGTTTGGTCCTTTAGAAGTACATTAGAAAATCACATTTTTATTTCATGCCTGTGTGTTCATTTTAAAGTCGTGAAAAGCTGAGGCTAAGTTTTGGATCTCGACGGAAAAATACAAATCTGTTTTTTTGTTTTTAGGTTTATCATAATTGCCAGTGTTAAGACCTCAGAGCTTCTCATTAGAGCAACATATTGCTTTCCACCTGGGAGGCCCAAGGGGGGCTGCGAGACCTCCTTGGCTGGGAAGGGAGGCCTGTAAGGCCGTAAGGGATCCATATGCTCCGCTGACTCAAGGCAATGACGTGAGTGACTGTTATTGGTGGGGACATCAACTTAAATGGGTTAGTGAGATTTAAACACCACAGTTTTAGTTTTGAGCAGAATTGAATCAAATATTTGATGTAACATAAACGACTGCAAAGCCAAAAAAGTGTAAAGTTTTTCCCAGCTTGCTTTAACCACATTTCTACTTTCTTCTTGGAACCTCTTCATCTCTGCTCTTCATCCAAACTACATTAACTCCCAAAATGAGTCCTGCTGCTGTGAAAGGAAGTGGGACCTGCCCACTAAGTCTGACTTTGCACATGAATCAACCCACCCAAACACAGATTTATGTTGTTCTGCATAAATAAAAGGTGAAAATGTATGTTTTTGGGCTCATTTTTAGCACAAGTTGAAAAATTCGTAATTGGGTTTATAGTAATTTGATGTAGAGGAAAACGGAGAACTTGGAGAGAGTTATGGCTCGAAACGCAACAAATCATAGCAAAGAACAAAAACAGAGAAATGCTCCAACCCACAGGTATCAAAACAGAATTCGGTTAAATGTAGAGAAAAGTGAGTTTTAAATGAAAATGGTAAAATAGACACAGTAGATTTCCTGACAAGTAGATTTGTCATTAACCTGTTCAGTATACTAGGCTTCTGACATCTCATTTACTTTTGCACCATCATAAAGAGATACTGAACTTCTTTTTGAATATATTTTTTTGTACATTGCTTTGCTGCATTTAGAATAGAAGATTAAAACAATTTTCTAAATTATCACACATTGAATTTTCACGAATCAAATCAATTTTTATTTGTCTTTAGTAACTCTTTTGGTTAAGTTAGAAGTTAATTTTAACTTTAAATTCTACAAGTTTGCATTTTTTGCAAAAAAATCTTTGTCTTTAGCATCTATATCTGGATGTTTCTGTCTAAAATTCACAGATAGTTTTTTCCTCCTCAGGGTTACGGGGTTGCTGGAGCCTATCCCAGCTACTGTTGGGAAAAGGCGGGGTTTGCCTTGAACAGGACGCCCGTCTGTCGTACGGTCACACCCGCTCAAATTCACACTTAGTGGTCATTTAGTATCGTCAATTAACCCAGAAAAAATCTTTTTAGACGGTGGGAGGAAACCGGAGCGCCCGGAGAAAACCAACACATGCACAAGAAGAACACGCAAACTCCACACGGAAAAGTCCAAACCGGGATTTGAACCTTCTAACGGTGAGGGGGGAGAGTTAACCACTACACTACTCTGCAGCCTGGATTGCTAATCTGTAAATAGGAAATTGGCAAAATACAATGCAAAGTCATAGATTCAACATTGTTCAGCTTAGTTGATTTGGTATGGTGTGTATTTTTCAGGGTTTTTTTGGGTTCAGTATGATTTAGTATTTTCAGATAACGTTTCATGGTGTCTATCAGGATATATCAGCTCATAGGTCGGTTTTTTCCCCAAGTTCATTAGTATCAAAAGATGCATCCTTTCTCACCTCACAGCTCACGACCCTCCAGGTTTCTCCTGTAGTCAGAGGCTAAGAAAAGAGTGATAAGAAATTGCAAATTCATATTGATTGGAAATGAGTGCCGCGGGCCTTAGCACAGCCTCACAAAGGGTTACAGTAAGTAAGGGAGGGGGGAGGGGGGGGGGCGGTGTTCCCACAGTTTGCGTTTACTTCAGTAGTAAAATACCTCTGCTAAAGCCTTTTCTGTTTATATTCAGGCTTAGATCAACCTGAGCAGAAAGTAATAAAACAACAAAACATTAAGTTAGAATATTTTAAGGACAAGAAGGAAGCAAAATTATGAATACATAATAGGAAGCCCTGCCACACTAAACACATATGCAGATAACAATTCAGCAGGTTAAGTAGATTCTGCATTAATGCGAGCACTGAACCTCAAACCCACATGGGGCTGTAAGTCGGTCTCTGACAGCTGCAGACAGCCGCCTGTGGACTTATTATTACATTTAGCCGTTTGGATGAAGGCAGCGCTAGCTTCACACAGCGCCCCCGTCTGTGGGCACACAGCTGCAGTGGGTTTCCAACGGGGAGCCGCACGTCTCCGAGGTTCTAGGAATACTTCCTTTGGGGTCCCAGAAGAAGAAAAAGTTTCTAAATTTCAGTTTAGGAAAAATGACTCGGGTTGGAGAACAAATTAGGAGGTCTAATTACAGTCTTTATCCGTCTTTGTTTTGTTCACTTTAGTCATTTCTGAAATTCAATACTGAGGGAAAATGTTCCCATATGGCTTCCTGGGATGGAATCTAATTAGAAGGAGGGGCTGAGTAGACTAATGGGGGCTTATATGGGGAATCTGAGAGAGAAAAAAAAAGTTTGAGATGCACCATGGCACTGTGCAGTGAAGTCAGAAAACAGAGAAATAAGAAAAAGAAGGAACTGGGGAGCTTTTCTCAGAGCACAGATGGCAGTCTGCTCTCAGGGAGATGGCAGGGGGTGATGGGAAGGAATGGGGCCAGGAGGGGGGAGAGGGTGGTGGCATTTGGAAAAGAGGTGCAGGGGGCGAGGGGCACGTTAACGCCACGAGCAGCCCCCTCACTTCCCCGCTGGGCTCTGGCAGGGCCTCTGGTGGACATGTTGGGTTCCCATGGTAACCATGACGTCACAGTGGGGAGGGGTTGGGGCGGGACCGACACCTCCAGTGGTGATACAGGAGGCGATAATTGTCTTGGCAACATTTGCAAATGACTCTGTCATCATGGACGCCTCTGGTGGAGATGGGGGGGAGCGTGGCGCCGCTGCATTTTGAGCGAAAGCCCAAAAATTGAGTCAAAGCTGAAACTGTGTCTGTTTGTTAGGCCTGATGGAGGGGGCGCATAGCTTGTGTGCAGACTAGTGGTTGGTGTGTGTAGGTGACAACTAAGTCATGTGTTTTACTTATGATATGACTCTGTTAGGATTCTCTGTTATCGACTGCTACTCCCCCAGTCCTTCCATCTCCCCCCCTTATCTATAACACCCCACAGTCTTCCTCTCTTTTCTTGTTTCCGTCCGGTCCAACAAGGAATGGATGTAAATATAATTACTATATCAAGGCTTAGCCTCAAATACTAAAGGGGTTTATTCAAATATATACTGTCTGTGTGACGATCCATAAACCCCTTTTGTAACAGTAAAATCTGTCCTTCAGCTCTGATCTGCTTGCTCAGCCGTTGGACAGGACAAGTAAAAAAAAATGAAAAGAAAGTAAAGGATGACTTTTAAAAGGTGGCAGGCTCACAGCAGCCATCATTTTCAGAAGTCTTTAACCGACACAAATGTCTAACAATGACCATGTCTCTCTGTCTTGAGTCTGCGGTTTGAGTCTGTGTCAATCAGCCCGTATTTGTAGGACTTTTAAGGGGTTTAACTGCAATCAATACCCAATCCCATCATTGACGTAGGTCCACACAACTAACCTATGGGTCCACTGACAAACATCTGCTAGATATTTTGAATCCTTAGCTTAGTGAGGAATGAAGATTTACAAAGCATTACTAAAAATGTAAAAAAGCTAAGTAAAACAAGGCCAAAGTCTCCCTGTTTCTAGAACAAATCTAAATGCAATGACAGTCTCCACATTATCATCGCTCACAAGAAATACGACACTAGAACCAACAGTTAAAGCTGTAGCCACATGCACCTGTACGTGCACTGCAGGCTTTTGGGTTGCCCGGGTCGGTGGAGGTCCATACAGAGAAACAGCCGCGTGTTGTATAACTATAACTACCACCTGTTGCCCCCAGCATGCCCGTAGAAAACAAATTTGCATGAACATTTTCACCCCACGACAGTTGTGACTAAGGCTTACCACTATAACAGTAGACTTCCGTGTTTGACACGTGTTTACAGTCACGTCTGATGTCTTTCAGAATGATCTCTGACACTCCCATCAAACTGTATTTTTAAATCCTCAATTGGCATCAGCAACCCTTAGTGCTCCCATACCTAAACCTGGTCTAGATATGGGAGAACCACTAGAGACTTGTTTCCACTGAGTGGTACGGTCCAGGGAATTCAGGTGAGCGTCCCCACTTATGGTTGGACTGTCACGGCACATGTGGGATGAAGCTATCAACAACAACAACAGCGATCAACCACCACCTCAATTTGTGTCATAATGACCTTCAACAGGTTTCAACAGTAGCTCCGCCCTAGCTAGTCTGTTTCATTTTGCCATGAACCTACAACCAAAAATGGTACAGTGCTGTACGACTTAATTCATCAATTTTATAATGGAAACGCTCAAAATAGCAGACCAGACCGCACTGGACCAGACTTCAGTCTATCGCAGATGGACTCTTGGCATCACCAGCCTTTAATAACAGATTTATGTAGAACTATTGCTGCTATGCGTTTACTGAAGCCTAATATCAAAATCCCACACAACACGACGACTACCCCAAACTGTTGAGATTCTATATTTCCAGATGAATCCCACCTCAAAGGTAGGTCAAGCTGAAGTGCATCTGCTCAGCATCATGCATGTGCACTTTTTGAGACATTGTCTTTAGATCATCCTATAAATGATCATTTGAACAAAGACAAACATGTTTAGGATTTTGGCCGGGATGAATACATCCTGGCTCTCCATCAGAACACATAAAACACTCTACACTGCGGTTCCATCCAACTGTTGCCTAATCCTTCGCCCTCCCAGAGAACATGAGCAGATGGGGTTATTCCTTTGTTAATAATGGATGCTCCTGGATATTGGATGAAGCTGTAAAAGTCCTTTTTATTCTCTTTTCTCTCTGACTCTAATTTGATGTGACTTAACTTGTGGAAAGCCTGTCATCCACCTGCCTTTGTCAGAAAATGAAATCCTCTCTGGTCATATTGAGCAGGAGGGGGTGGATGTCCTGACCCCCCCCAGGGCCCGTTAGAAGGGTGGAGCACAGCAAGAGTCTGTGGACCGCTGAGGGGCAGCAACAGGACATTGAATCCTGCACATGAGAGTCACAGATGGAGCTGGACTCCACCTTACAGTCATTAACATGGACAGGACCAGACGTTCCTGATCGGCAGGAACCAAAACCCTCATGAAAAGAAGCAGCTTCTTTCTGACAGATGCTGCACGCTGTACACATGTGGACTGAAATGGGTTTTGGCAAGGTCTTTTTAATACATATGCACATTTATCACCATCGCACTAGGAAAGACCATCTCCCTGTTGGGGAAGGGTGCAAAAGATTTCAGGTCCAAGTTTGTGGGCTGTTCCGCTCAGACGTTATGCAAACAGAAACTCGTTTTTAACAATTTCTTCTGCCTTTGGAGGTAAACTCAAACTCAAAGGCTAGATTTGTGGCTTTTTGTCTTCAATACTAGTGCTTCAAATAATTTTTTTGTAAAAATGTACCGCCTCAAATTTCAGCTGGAAAACATTTCAAATGTTTTGAGACAAAAATATACTTAGAATAGGACATTCTGGTTGAAAAAATGTCTGTTCTGTTGTGATTTTTCAATATAGCAAAATCTGTTTGTGACCCCAAACTAACAATGAAATCATGCTAGAAGGCCTTTCTTCATCCAGTAAATGTATCAAACTATTTGTTGTTGAGTTGTGACAGGACTGCATGATCCACCGCGTCAAAGGCTGCCATGAGGGCTATTGCTACTCTTTCAACGCACCTTCAAACGACCATGAAACCGTGAAACACTTTTTTAAATCTGACTGAATTGTAATCAAACACCAGAATTTAGACTTTTTTTTACCTCTAAAATTAAAGAATTTTTTTTTCTGATGTGTTTCACGGTGGACATTTCAACACAATCTTCACACTTTCCTTTGCATATCTAAGAAATGTGGTCATTAAAAGGACAGAAGAGTCCAAGAGACGCATAAATAATCAAACATACCTTCAGAGTTTTGTAATTTTGCCCTCTGTCAGTGTGAAAGCCGACACTCGACCCCCTGACCCCTGACCCCACTGCCATGTTTCTGTTGTTCGGCCACACTTTTCTGCAAACAGTAAGAAATCTCAGGTCAGTAACACACATTTTATTGAGTTTTTCAGTTTTCATTTGACCAAAATCTACAGTAAAAACTATGAAAGGTGGTAATCAATCAGTGAATCCCCTAAAGTTGTGCCGTAAGCACAGAGATTGCAGATTTATTGAGCTCACATGAAAGATCTACTTCAATGACACTGACATGAGGAGCGATTGAAGCTCACACATGGATGTGACACATGTGTGTGTGCATGTGCAACCATGTAAGGTGTCTACTTTTAATATTTCATTATACGATAGACAAGCCATGCTTGAAGATCAGCCCTCAGTCCATATTTAAAGCATAAGCAATAAACTGATGAATAAACCGATGGTGACTCTTCAGATTTCATTAGTCAAAATAGTCTTCCCGTCGTCTGCCTGATTTCATGTCCCAGAACATCAAACAATGAGTCCTGGTTTGGAGCCAAGACACCAAAAGGAAGAAAATGTCATGACTTTCTAGTTGCAGAAAGCTCCGATTAATGAAAAGACAAGGTTACAGCACCACAAACTCTCTGAAGTTTGAAGAACTTTCTGTTACTGAACGTGGTTGGTCCCTAGTTAAAACCAGATGTTCTTCTGGACATGAGAATTCAGCGCTGATGAGGAAATCCTGGTAGGTTTCTTTTCCTCTGTTTAGTAATCTGCCTAAGAGGGGTCGTGTGGTCTGATCTGAGGTCGAACACACATACAAACACTAAGGTCATCCTCCATGAAACAAAAAAGGTCTGTGGTCCTGCCAGAAAACATGAAAACAGAGTAAAGTTAAAGCTACCCTTGGCTTGGAATCGACTACAAGATCAGTCTAAATGTTCACTACAGAGAGTAAACTCACTCAGATCGTCCCAAAAGGTTTTCTAGAAGTTCTTAATTTACTTGTGAAATGTTTCATCTGTGTTTTTCCAGCTCTGCATTTGCAGCACAGCAGTCTGCTGGCATCTCCACCTATCCAATATGACGTCCAATTTTGCATATGTAACAAGCTAGCGTAGCATTTCTGGCCTATATATCTCTTTGCTGATAAACATATAACTAATGCTTATTAA
Organism: Oryzias curvinotus; assembly: GCA_023969325.1. Classification (NCBI taxonomy): domain Eukaryota; kingdom Metazoa; phylum Chordata; class Actinopteri; order Beloniformes; family Adrianichthyidae; genus Oryzias; species Oryzias curvinotus. The sequence continues at coordinate 19,994,329 of CM043728.1, forward strand.
TGTGTCATAACTAGATTATTAACCCTTGTGCTATCCTATGGGGTCAAGCAACCATTGAGCTATTATCCCTACCATGACAAAGGTGGAGAGGATTTCATGTAATCCATGGACACCAGGGAAGATCACAAATCATTGAAGAACAAAGGTTCAGAGCTCTGTCTAGTGGGTCTAGATGACCCCCCTCCCAATGTTAACGTGCCTAGGATAGAACAAGGGTTAAGGAATCATATTATAGAGCCTCATCAATAAGGTTAACTTAGACTGTCACTAGCAGGTTTAACCGTCGGTTCATAAAAACGGACTAAAATAAATAGACAAAATGAATAACCTTTAAATCCTTTAACTGTGTGCTTAATTTCCTAAAAAAAAACAGCGGTGTGAAGTTTTATAACTAAAAAAACAACAGTCAGCAGAAAAAGAGCCATCTAGTGGCGGATGCTTCAATTACATTCTAGAGAAACAGCACCATCTAGGGGCCAGCGGTAGATTGCAGCTCAACTCTACTGGAACGGTAGTTTCCTGGAGATATCTCAAGGCCACTTTCACATAATAACAATTCAAAAGAAAATACAATTTTCATTGATTTTATATGTTTTAATTTATTTTAAATACACCTTGCTGGACAAAGCTGCTGATTTTTTTGAATGAACATTTGGTGGAAAACACATGGAAGCGTTTTACAAATGGCGAAGCACCATGACTGAACTCTTACTAATTTCAGCTTCATCCGTGTGTTGGAGCAACAAAAAGGTGGGAAAGTGATAAGATTTTAATAATGATGGATCTGTCAGCGAGTTTCACCGGGAACCATCCTTCGGTGGTAATGAGCTGCATGTGGCTCCATGTTGTTTCTTTTGTTACGCTGTAAAAAAATGTGGCGGCGGCGTTGGGCAGGTAGGCGTGTTATCACCTTTCAAGGCTCAGCCGGGTGGACAGATTTATCTGGGCTCAATTAGTTGCGGTGTCACGGCACATTGGCGTGCCAATGGTTTGATGGTCCGAGCTCCAGGCAGCTCAGCTGTAAATCAGACTGTGTGTAATAGGCTTTGCAGCCGTCTCCTGGGCTGAGTTTGTGTTTGCTCGTGTAGCTCTGGCGAGCGGGAGCGTCAGACGATGGCTTTCCGACCTTTCATCGGCGTCTTGCTAAAGTCGGCGTGCGGTGGAAATCGACGCAGGTCTTTAATGGCGGCAGATCGTTTTTTTAATGCCTTCAGTTGCAAAATTATGAGACTTTCAACGAGGAATTTAATGCCTCCAAAAGTGGGAAAGGTCACCGGCTGCTTTTTTTCCATCGATCAGTGGGAATCGATGCCGGTAATGTTCTTTGCTAGTTGGATAAATCACGACGGCCTTTTTCAAGCCAGCAATCTGCAAGCACATGAAAGCGGCAAACATTCAATTCTTTACTCATGTTTCATCATTTAAAGCCTCAGCTTTGTTTCTTTGTGGTGATTTCAAAGCCTCACCTCCCTAAAATGTGTAAATACAGTCCAGAGAAGCAACAGTTTGCCTCGGTTTGGTTCTGCAGCGAGCAGAGTGCCGCCCTGGCAATGAAACGGAGACAGGGGGACCAGGACCACCAGATGACAGAGCTGGACAAACACATCATTACACCAGACAAAGCAAACACAGGAGCGTCCAGCCCATTGAGGAAAACAGGAAGACGCCTCCTCATTCAGAATGGTTCATGCGTCCAATCAAAGCTGAGCTCAACAGCGAAGTATTGATCAGAATGATCTGAACTGTAATTGGCCTCAGATTAAAGAACACAACAGGAATTTTAATGCTCTGTAGTCATTTCCCTGACTTTTCAGAATGAAACCAAGGTGTTTGTCTTACGTTGGACTTTTGTATTTTATATTTACAGACTGAGTCAGTAGATGAAGGTGAACATAAGCAACTTTTTATCTTTGATTATTCATCAATTCAGAGAAGATAAACCCAAAACAAGCAGAACAGAAAGAAGTAGAAAGCTCAATGTCCTGCAGATCATTAAATAAAAAAAGTAAAGTTTGGGACTGATAATAACTCATCACATGATTCTGACGTCGATTTTTCCTCCTTTTTATCTGTAATGATGCTGCTACCTTCATGCAGCCCGTCTGCAGTGGGCTGGTCCGTGGATTATGTCAGGATAACTACATTTATAGCCTTCATTTATCTGACAAATCTATGTTTGTACACGGGAGACAAAAAGAGGTGGATTTTTCTATGAAAGATCATAAATCTTTATTAAGAAGCACAAAAAGTTCAGAGCCCACAGAGGAATTCATGCAACAGCAGAAAGAGGAACACTTTGACTTCCTGATTGAATCTGGCTTAAGAGCTAAAGCTGGTCATTTCCTAGATGACCACTAGGTGGCTTCTTAGCAGGGGTTGGATTATATAGGTTTACTTCTTTCCACTTCCTTATAAGCAACATATGCATCTCTATTTGACTTACTTTAATAGTATTATATTTAATAAATCTTCTGAAATGTACGCATACCTATTCCTGATTATGAGTAATAACACTGTCTAGAAGATTATATGACTTTGTATTGGTTTATTTTTTGTTGATTTTATACTCAATGCAGGACCTAATATATGAAATTATAATTTGCTCACAGCTTGAAATAAACCAATAAAATCTAAATTAATAGAATCAAACAATCGATTCAGCCTCCATTCACTTAAACAGGGTTAACAAAATGGAATACAAATGTTGGCACCTAAAGATTTTTTCCCTTAAATTTTATTCTCAGCTGTAGTGAAGTTGTGAGTTTTTAATGGACCTCATTGTTTCCGTTATGTAATTATGGAAAATAATGGGTAAATAGGAACTTTGATTGAAATAAAAGTGTCTAATCCTTAAGTTCTAAAATCTTCTATTCATGTTCTAACTACTACCAAGTGATTTTTTATTTTTGTTTATTTATGTATTTATTTAAATTTTTCGTTCCCGTTTGTCCATCATCTGAGCAAATCCATATAAAATGGTTTATTTCTGGTTTCAACCAAACGAATTTGATATCAAAGTGATAAAGATGCCACCATGTTGGAGCCAGATGCCGTTAGTGTGAGTCAACGGTTCTATCATAAACACTCTCGCCAACCAGGGGTGAGCTTGTTAGAAGGCCACACCCCTAAAACCTTTAAATCTATCAATCAATTATTTTTAACGTTGGATGTGGGGGCCAGTAGGCTCCACCTACTTTTATTGTGGCATCTGATTGGTCAGTTTATAACTTTAATTACAGAAACAATATAAAGAGGATTATCAAGAACATGTTTGAAGAAAAAAGTATCAGATCAAAAATAGTTCTTCTAACCAAGGATGACTATTTCTCTATAGAAGTCTTTGAAACTTTGGTTTCTTGGTGCCAGCAGGTACTTCCTATTTGGAACGCCAGGGGGGAGGGGGTCACTCAGTTCAGTTCTCAGATACAGTCAATGTTTTGTACCAATACCTAAATAGCCTGCTTCTTCCCTTCGGCCAGCCACAATCACATTGTCGCTTTTAAATTCATGAATGGTTGACTTTTTGCATTGTGGACAGTTCGCCTGCCCTCCTTTACCCTGTTCTTAGTCGTGGTCTGGCCTCAAACCACCGTCAGAGTTTAGGACATCTACGGCCTGTGTTCATCCTAAGCATGCAAGATTTCATCATCTCAAAGCCTAACTGCCAAAGACTATGGACTTATTTGATGCATATCATAAATAAATAATTCCCCTACTTTCTCCCGTTCTGGTGATGTAAACCTTAGTCTAATGTTAAGATCTGTGAGATGATAAAAGCCAAACCAAAGAGGAGGTCTACAGGTGTCATTAGGGTATTTTTTTAATGTAAAAAAACATTTTCCTGTACAGCATAAAGTTAAATCATTTAATTAAACCACAGATTTTGCCCACAGTTCATTGGTTTGCTCTTTAATATCTTTTTTAAGGCAGCAAGTTTCAGACAGCACTGGCATTATACTGGCAATCTACACGCTGTATCCATGACACTTTTTTTTTCTCAAATACTCAACAGTTGACATGGTAACCACTGGTCTACTTTTAGCATCTTCACTTTACCATAATTATTACATTTCATGTGTCAAATGAGTCATTCAGGATGTAACGAGAGCCTGCTTGTGTCATAGGAGACTGAAAATGAAAAGTAGGAAACTAAAACATTCATTTAAAGTTTTTTAAGAACTTTATCAAAAAGGGGAAAAAACACAGCGGAAAACGTATTTAAATAAAATAAATGCTAAATGTGCAGAAAAATAGAGGTAAAGTCAGTCATCAAGGTCTATACCACAGGCGAATTAAATACCAGATACAGGCCAAGCAAACACTCGGAGGAAACATTGTTTCTTTCTTGTTAAAAGAGAAAAAAATCACATTACAATTCAAATGTGTTCATTTAAAAAGGCCTTTTTAAAAACATCTCCCAGGCATTCAGCGCCACGTGGTTCCTGACGGCAGCAGGAAATGATAAATAATAAAAGGGGCCTTACTTCATTAGAGGGTGACATTATTTCCAGAACAGATATTGCGCCATGAGACAGAGTGTACAATAAAACAATAACAACCATCAGCCGCCGCCGCCGCCAAGCCTGAAGTGGAGACCCGGGAGCGAGCGCTGTACACAACTGCTGCACAATAACACAACCATATTTCCCAGTCTAGGTCATAATTACCCCCCACCCCCATCCCAGGCGTAATCTAATCCGCTGAGTGCATATTCAATTCCGATCCGGGTTTCTTGGTGTGCTGTGAGGTGCTCAGAACGATTGCCTCTGAAATTGGATTATGATAACCTGTCAGCGCTCTAATTCTATGAGATATTAAAGGTGCTGTTGCAAAGGAGTGAAGTGTATTAAAAAAAAAAAAGGTGCCAGCCCGCGTTTTGTTAGGAGGGGGCGGGGCTACACAGGTACATGTGTGAAATGCAGGTCTAGTTCGGTTTCCCCTTAAAGGTGGAGAGTAGAAAAACGTCTGTCTGAACTTCCTGATCCAACATCCTTTAAATATCCATCAACACAGGAAGTGACATAATACTGAAACTTACGATGTACCCATTAAGTTTTATAGTTTGCGACCTATCATTTGATTGTGAGTAAGTTCCAGTACCTTGTCCCGATCCGATACCATAAAATAGAAATAAACCAATTTGATATTCAGCCAGGTTTTCCCCAATTTTTTTTATTATCATTTAAAACCAAATCAGAGCACTTATGTAAAGTAGCTTCAACAGTCAAGTAAAAATAGTGCAACTATCCAACAAAAAAAAAAAAACTATTAACTAGTAAAGAAAAAAAATAGGTATAATAAATCGTGTGAGAAAGTTTGGTGATGGTAGATTTAAGATCTATTGAAGATATTTGATTAAATGTGATTCATATGGCCATTTAAAATGATTAAAAATGTTTTAAAGTTGCTCTTGTAGTATAAATATGATAATGAGTAAGTAGCTCATATCAATAGAACTATTTGTTAGTTTTTGTTGTTTTTGAGAAATTATAAAATAAAATTTGGATTACTTTTCTCAGAGCTTGCACTTTGTAGACAGAAGCCGTCTCTCCATTAAATTCTCATCAAAAGGAAAATAACTTTGGGTCTTTGTTTGCATTAAGTCAAACCAAAAGAGAAAGTTTCTTTCAGTTTTGAACCTTTATTAACCCGTTTAAGTCCCACTTGAACTGTTTTCAAAGTTTTTCCAGTGGTCTTTTCTTTACGATTATGCAGTTTTTACCAAAAAAAAAAAAAAAGAAAACTGTGTTTCTGCAGAGCGACAGCGGCACCTCTGAGTTGTGTGTGGGACTGTTGAAAAAGGGTAGACCCGCCCCCTTCCCATCATCCATCTGTTTACATGCTATCCCACTAGCTTACAGCCCCTCAAACCCCCAACCTAACATCAGCTGGGCAACAGTTTCGATCCAGAATCCAGCTCAGACGAGGAAAATAAAACATATGTTCCGATATAACAGTAAGGCTGAGAGGAGGCAGCAAAAAGAAGGTCTCATGGTAAAACAAGTGCATACCGACAAAATGAGATCCTGGTTGACCTGGTGATACCTCAGTATCCCCCCAAGGGACGTGGTAGAGACGATAAAACGTGTTTTTACTCAAGTTGGAGCGCAGCATGAACAGTTGGAGATGATTGATGGACAAACTTAATTATTGTGCTGCTTTTCCAGTTTATAAACACACAAAAATGACTCATCTAAATATGAAGAAGAAACCTACAGAGTTCACTGCGACTTTCTTATTGTCGCATTTACAGGATGACATTTTGCACAACATCCCAGAAATCTAATGAAAAGTAATTTTGTTTGGAACTGACAAAGTTCAACATGTAATACTCTCACTTACTGTCTTTAATTTGCTCAGTATTTTCTCAGCTGATTGAATCAGAAACTCAAAATAATCTTCAAGCCCGCAGAGAAACCATCAAAGTGTTTGTTTTTTCCCACCCACAGTAATGAAATTGAAGTGATGAGAGAAAATTAAAGTGGTTGAACTATGAAATCCAGTTATTTCAGACAAGTGCAAAGGACATTTCTAACTAATTAAAAATTAAAAAAAGAAGCGTTCGGCTTTACAGTGAGGCGACAATATAAGTAATAACAAGTCAGTTAGTGAGAACATTTTCTCTGATGCCTGAAACTCCAACAACCGCAGTACGGAACTGGAAATAAATTGTACATAAGTCACCAAAGACCAATTAGCATATTCCCCGCTGTATCTAAAGTTCTCAACATGATGCTACAGAAGAGCTGATTAGACCAACACATCTCCAAGCTTATTTCATATTTTGTTGAAAACAAAACATTGAACCGAAACCGATGAATTTTTCATGGGATTTAACTTTGACGCTCTCATTTAAAGGTCGTGTCACACAACTACTATGTACATTAAACGCATTTTCCACGTATGAAATGTCGGCCTTTCGTGATCCATGGCTGACATAGTTCATAAGTGTTTCTTGCGTTCGTCATTCGTCAATGTGCGCAGATGTCCGTTACGGGTTTCAGCTGACGGGTCCTTACGTGAATTTGGTTTTGAGCTGTTCCGAATTTTTGGTCGGTTGAGAATCAAGCAGTTTATGCATATTTTACATAGTTTATACACATTGCGTAAATCCTGCTCAATAATGCGTAATTTTTGTGAGATGCATACACAAATTTGTGGCTTAACACGATTGTTCCACACGTCTAACAGGCTTTTAATGCATGTACCACCAATGTATAACCTTTATATCACGTATATGGCGCACAGTTCACGTTCAAAATACGTAACTGATGCAAGAATCACTAATGAATTGCATAGAAACAGCTTAACAATCTTTGCTTGGTTTATTCGTACTTCTTCCGTGGTTTTAACATGGTTAATTCATGTTAATACTTTGAAAATTTCACGTAAAGAAGAAAACTTTTCTCACTTTTTCCAACGTTTATTCACGTATGAATAATGTATGTAAAATGTGCGTAGTGGCTAAAGAAATTACCATTTACAGTACCTTTAAAAAAGATACACGAGTCATATAGGTTGTAACCTGAAATGATAGAATAAGCAGTACCAGCGCCACCAGGTTGTTCCCTGGTTAATGACGCCTATCTAAGTACACTCATTTCTATGTGGCGTTTGAGCAATTTGATCCAAATCAGTTCAGTGATAAAAATAATGAGTGCAAGAAGTACTCTGCAAACCCTAGTGACAGAAACCACCTGAACATTGAGAGGTTGTTTCAATAATAACAATAATAATAATTGATACTTTATTTATCCCACAATGGGGAAATTCTTCTCCACATTTTGACCCATCCCCTGGGGGGAGGGGTGAGCTGCAGACTAGCCGCAGTCGGGGGGCGACAGCTGGCTCGGGAGAGCGGGGATCAAGCCGCCAACCCTTTGGTTGTTGGACGACCTGCTCTACCGCCTGAGCTAAACTGCCGCCCAGTTTCCTTCATTTTGCAGATGATGTGATCTTGTAACATGACGATGAGTTCACTGGACTCGAATGGTCTCCACAGTCACCAGATCTCAACCCAATAGATCCCCTTTGGGATGTGGTGGAACAGGAGATTGGCATCATGGATGTGCAGCCAACAAATCTGCGGCAAGTGTCTGCTGAGTGTTGTTTGGTGCACCTAATATTTGACAGAAGTTTGAAAATTAACCATTTATTGACACTTACAATCTGATGAACCTTTTAGCGCGGAAAATATAGTAAATATAAATAATTTGTGGGCACAATGTTTTTGCATTTTCCTCTATAAATTCTTTTCAGACATAAATCTTAGTCTATCTTCACAGATTATTATACATTTTAACCTTTTGAATGGCAGTAATTTGTCCTTTGCCGTAGCTCTACATCCTGTTTGCTGCCTGATGGAGTGAAGAAGCAAATGTCTGCAAAGTGCCAGTTCATCATGAGGGGTAGTTCACAGGTGTCAGATTTACAAACATAAAGAGCTTGTGGAGGCAGATTTCTAAATAGACCTCACACATGAATGTGTGACATGAAGCGGCTGCTTTTCTGTGATACAGGGTGTCATTCTAACTGATGTGGGTCTAGGTTTCAGACAAGATCTCACGTTTTTCAGTGAAAACAAGCAGCAGGCTTCCTGCTCTGCATGCACCTGGGGCTTCTCCTCAGAACAACACCACCAGGAAGGAGGCTTTGTTTGAAGGCAAAAAATAGCCGGTGACACATTCCAGGTTCTTTTGAAGTGAAATTGTGCGCTTTTGTGTGGCTCATGCCAAGTCTGGGGAGACACCTGCTCATTCTATCATTTCATCCTTTCACCTCATGCAGAAGTGGATTCTGGGTTTACAATCAAAGAGACCTCACGGTGCGTTGTTTTGTTGCTCGTTTCATGCAGGTAGAAGTTTTTCTAGGAGTCACGCTACTCCATCTTGAAAACAAAGCTTTCTTTTCTGATTGTGGAGATGAGAGAAGGAGCAAAGTAAAACAGTCTGTTAGAAGTCTGTCTATGAAGGCTATTTCAGCTTTATGCCTAAAAGGGTATCCCAGAAGTCTTTGAGTGAAGGCCAGAGCATAACCTCTTGTGCTAACCTTGAATGAGATCCCCACTGAAACAGCTTTGATTGGTTTCATGCATTGATGGCCTTTGTTTTGGAGAGATCACAAGGCTTTGAATTTTAGATTACATCCACCTCTTCATACTTTAGATCTCTGCAGCAAGGGTTCCTCCGTCTTGCTTTGTTGTCGGAATAATTGTTTAATAATAATTGTATAAAGTATAATAGTTCACCATCGAACGATAATAATCAGTATCCGATATTATCGCTTTATTGCTTTTTATTTATTTTAAACCTTCCTCCATGTTTTCTATGTTATCTATGTTAAAGACATAGAAAAAATATAGAATGGGACTTTAAACTAACCTTATTGAGCTTGGCATTTTACAGATCATAATAGTTGTAAGAGAAGGCAGCATAAACACATGCATCAAAAACCTTTATTTCAAGGTTTAGGCATAAAGGTTTGGGAATCTCTTTTATGACAATCTTGCCTACAGATATGTTGGTACTTAAATTGTGTTATGACGGTCCACAGTGCTTTTTATCTGGCCATCCAGTCAACCTCTAATCATAAATGTGCAGCTTCTGTTCCCGCCCAAAACCTTTTTTTAGGCGCCAGTGTGGAAAAAAAAGAAGGCTTGATGAAGATCCGCCTCCGGACAATTCATAGGAACCCCCTGAGGGTATAAATGCCCCACTCTAGTGTTCCCATTACTAGAGCCTTATGCCAATGCGGAACCAAGGAGGGGGTGGGTGGGTGGGAGTGCTCTGATGTGGGAGGCAGAAAAACAAAATAGCAGACAAAGAGGCTGCAGATGTGTTTAAATGGTCTGTTAGGACCGTTGGATCGTTTGTTGTGTAGGATCTTTTGTTTCTTGTCTGCAGGCTGCCTCCTCCATTTTCCTCCAGATTGTCATGAACTGATGGGTGTGAGCTGATCGAAGCCAGCTGACCTCGTGGTGCTAATCAGTTGGAAAATGGTTAAAAGGCTGTGGATCCCTGCAGCAAGGAGAGCACACTCAGATAAACTCGTCTTTGTTTCAAGCTCAGGAACACACAGCTGACTACAGCAAGAATGAAAGGAATGGTGTAGAAGACTGTGGTGGAAGTAGCAGAGCTGAAGACGTTGGGGGGCTCTCTGGAGGTGCTGACTGTCAATAGGAAAGAATCCACAGGAACAGCTGATGGTAGATGTTCAGGAGATAAATGAAGGGAAAACAGATGGAGATGGTTTGGACACATTGAGAGTGACGACAATGGTAAAAGGATGCTGAGGTTGAAACGATCAGACGGAATGAAGTCCAAAGAGAAGGTTCTAGAATGACGCAGACGGGAAAAAAAAGAAAGATTGAAAAAGATCGTATCTATGACATAGAAAAAACGCTGGGCGGACCATGAGCTTCCTGCGTCCACTTGGAGACAAATAGATCCATGAACGTCTTTGTTTTCTTCGTCTGAGCTGGAATCTGGTTTACGATAGCTCTGCCATTTTTGTTGCACTGGTAATGCTAGGTTGGGGGTGTAAGGGGCTTTAAGCTAGCAGGAGAGCATGTACACAGAGAGCTCTCAGCAACAGAGAGGGGTGGGGTTCTGCCCAAATCTCAGAGGTAAATGTCTGCTGCTCTCCACAAATTAAGTCTGAAAAACAACCCAGGTTTTTTTTTTCCCCACAATTACTGAAAAAAAAAATCAATAGAAAATAAATCAAAAGATGATCAGAGTGGGTCTTGAAGGAGGACATGAAAGTGTTATCGAGGAGGATGCAGAGGATTCACTGTGGAGATCCTTAAGCTACAATCACATCAGCCTCAGAAGCGTGCGTTCAAGCGACCACCGTCAATGAAGTAGCTATGTAAATGTATGTGCACATTTTAGGCTCCTGCGTTCAAAACTCTTGCATTCACAAGTTGATACATACTGTAAGTTTTGAGGTCCGTTTCCTTGCTCCGCGTACAAAATGTGTGGTCATTGAACGTGCCTTAAAGTAAGGTTTGTTGGCAAACGAAGTTTGCATTATCAGAAATTAACTTGGCCTTTTGAGGCCAAGCCTTACTCTGCATCTGGGTTCTTGAACTCTAAACCGTAACACGTTCTTGAATGTGCATCATTTGGCCCGGTGTGAACATAGCATTAGATGGAGCACCAGAAAACTGAAGAACAAAATCTATAAACATTGTCCTTGTAAATTCAAGAAAGATGCTCTACTTCCTGGAATAAAATCCCATGACACCTTTGCCAATGGGAAAAGAAGGAATTTTCAAATCCACTTCCCATGATTCAGAGCGGCATTAGCAGTTACTTGCAATATAAACAAGCCTCTAATTTACCCACAGCAGCAAAGAGAAGGCGATACCGAACTCCCTCCAGCTTCGTATTTTTCATAATTAAATCTGTGAAGTGTAGTTGTTCGGAGCATCACTACCACCCCTCATGCTGTTTTCTAACACAGTGGCCCTTCGTCGTGCATAGAAAGGTTGCAAAGACAGAAGCCTTTATAATGCCAACCGTCAGAGAAGATTAAAAACATCTCAGTGTCTTCTTTTTTCATCATGGCAGATACATCACAAAGTTGGGGGTTGGGGGGGGGGTGGGCAGCGAGATTTCTTGTTCTTCAGAGACGCGATTTAGAAGTTGGCACAGCTTCCACTCCGCTGAGTCCTCCCCCACACAAGGCCTTTTCTCTTCATTTGATGTCTGTGTCAGCTTCTTTCTGTCTCTCAGTCTTTCTCTAATTTAATAATCTGCTTTGAACTTTATCGCGCAAAGGCCTCACTTTGTTGGCTGAGCAGGCAGGCGAGACAACATGCAGAGAGCAGGGTTGGGCTTTGGAGGCGGGTGACAAACTCATCTCGCCTTGTCCTTTATTTGCTGTGAGAAGAGAAAATTGTGGAGATGTGACGCACGGGCTCCTGTCATTTCAGCCTCCTGCAGCTGGAGTCAAGCACAAAGCACCTGTGGGCTTCTTGGGATTGATCGCTTTGTCCTTGCAGAGTGCTGTACATTAGCGAAGGCAGACTTGCACTGATATTTCAAAGATTTGGTACTTTCAGGAGTTTTTTCTTATAAACCTAGGAGGAAATCTGGGCTGCAAGGCTACAATGAACCCCTACGGAACAAGTCTTTAAAAAAAATAAAAAATAAAAAATCAAACATTTACAGTAATATAGTATTTTTTTAAGACACCATTATCTGCACATCATGGGCATGAATCGATTGGGAAACTTGAGAAGGAATGGCATAAAAAAGTTAATTAGCAAGACCTCTAGTACAGTGTATTTTATTCCTGGTCTACAGAACATACTAGGCTTCAGGTTTTTGGGGTTGTTCGGGTCCGTGGAGGGTCATAGAGAGGAGTGTCTGCACCTTAAGGGGAGCACAGGTGTGTCTAGTAGTTAGTTCCCTTGAGGCTCGTACGGCCACCTCAAGGGACATCATGACAATGGAACGAACCATTGTCGCGCACGTTGTCAATGTATCGTGAGTATTCATAAGTAAGGATGCCCAGTTTAGCTTGGTCTGTTTAGTTTAGTTTAGCCATTACCTATTGCGTTCTATGACTGCATGCTCTTTGTGATTTCATGTTCATTATACAATAACCGGTTTGAAGTCCATTAAGACGACTTTTGTTGTAATACTGGGCTATAGAAATAAAATTGAATTGAGAGTTTATGGACCTAGCAGAAAGGCTTTTGCTTCTGCTGTTTAACCATAAAGGTCCATGAACACTGAACTAGGAGCAATATGTTAAAGGGACTATATAATGCCAAATCAACTTGTTGAGCTTTTAAATGTTATGTAATATAATGATAATTCCTCACAAAAAAAACAACCAGAAAACAGTGTTTTGATCCATTCACGCATTTCTGAGCAATCCTCTAGCACCCCCTCCCAACTCACCAAATTAGGTTGGTTCTCACATTGATATATATGAAGGCGGGGAACAGTCAAAGTGACATATTGAGTCAGTGGAGTTGACTAGCTTTGTAAAACCAGCCCCTAGTGGTCCTCTGAGCAACTGCAAGTGTTACCTAGTTTTTATTGGACTTTGGGAAAACCTGCGACATTCATTGAGAGACTTCATGGTGTTGATTTTCCCTGTTTTAAAAGAGCCTTTCCTCTTTCATTACCATACAAGATCATATTGTTTCATGAATGCTATTGTTTAATGCTTCAGATCATAAACTAAAATCTTCAGATTGTTTTCTTCAACATTCATTACTCCTGTTAAAACATATATGAATTATTCCATTAAGATGAAGGTCAAAGTTTCAAAAATGTACTTTCTCAAACATAAAAGCTGTCATCTATCTATAACTATTAGACATTGGCTACACTCTTGAATTAAAAACTTAAAAACTTATATCACCACAGAGCTCATGTCACCAGTTCAAACCAACACCAACCTTTTTTACAAGACGTTTCACATGTTTTATGTACATTTACATTCTGACAAAACAGAGGAGCAGGAAACGTAATGTAGAGCTTAAGTCACAGCTTGGTAATAGAAAAGCATGAACCACCAAGACTGACATGACTGGACCTATAATTGTTGGAGCAACTCTGAAGAATGGAGAGAATTTATTTCTGTCTTTTGCCTGTCAGTCTGTTGGAGAAATTGTGTCCAAATTGGACTATTAACTGGTGAGGAGACATCACACATGACAGTTAGCACCTGTGGAGTGTCAATGCTCAGACTGGAAGACAACAAGGTAAGTATGTCCCATTTATAACAGGAGTAAAAATGCTGATAGTTAGGCGTAACTGCTGGACTTATTTTGATGAAACCTCTGGAGACAATGTAGAGTTCTTAATAATATTTAAAAACACTTGTCTTAACTCGTCATCTTTGGAGAGAACACAAGACACTAAGGTTCCAACAAGCAGGTAGGAGGACTAAAGAAGGGATTTATAGATGTTGTGTGATGGAACACAGTTTTAGGATGTCAGAAAAGAGGATGCAGCCTTAAATAAAAACAAATAATTTGCTGTGGTTATTAGCATCCAGAGGTAAAAGAAGATAAACCAAATGACGAGAAAACACTACAGTAAGCATTGATGTTAAAGGTAATGGTCCGAGCACAAACCATGAACTTTTTTCTAAACACATGTGCATGCAAACAGAACAGAGTGTACATTGCCTTGCAGGGGCCGAGTATAAGTGGTGCTTGATCCAAGGTAGAAGGTCTGACAAACAAATGAAAAGGGGGCTTGAGTGAGAGCAAGCAGACTGTGTATGTATGCAGTAAGAGTATATCTGGCCGAAAAGACTGAGCTGTAAAAGAAAAAGGAAGTTTTTCAAGAGGCCCATGACAAGAACCCCTTAAACATGTCAATGTTATTTATTGTGTCTCTGATGGAAAAGCGTCAAAACAGCCACGACATAACATTTAAGAGACACCAGAAATGTAGCTTTGCATTGCTAGCTTTAAAAGTTCTCCACGCTTGGAATTGTTCTATTATCAATGTTCTTTAGAGCCAAGTGAGCGAGTCCAGTTGAACATCAAAGAAACCTTTTTCCGCTTTTTGCAGACGATGTGATCTTGTTCAGTCCATCACTAGATGGGCTCATTTCCAGTTGATTACAAAGCTGCCAACATGAAAATCTGAACGTTTCTCAGCAGGAAGTAGGAGGAATTCTCTCTCAGAGTTGTAAGAATGTAGGAGTTTTTGTTTTTTAATGAGAGAGAAATGGAGCAGAAGATCAATAGAGGCACAGCTACTCATTTGTTGGAATGGAGGGTTGTACAGGGAAAGCAGAGCAGGGGAGGCTTTAACTGTGGTCATATGATGTAGATACTAAACTAATGAAATATGATCAAAGGAGATACATTTGCAAAATTTGGCAGGACATTATTTAACACTCAGACAATATTATCCCAGCTAATTTCAGAATTTGTCGCTCATTTTCCTTGAATTTAAAATTTCTCCACCCAATTAGGACGTCTACTAAGGCTTACGACCTGGGATCACAGTCTATTTTAAGGCAACAAGAAAGGCAAATAAAATAAAGCAAACAGCCAGAGTCTACTGTTTCCAGCTTCACACATACAATTCAATTGTCTAAATCCTGATCGTACCAAGTTTAAATGTAGTCAGCCCTATTTTAGAGCCAGTTCTCTAGGAATTTAACAAGCATGAGTTAATTAGTGGGCTGACATTCAATGATTTACGACCCGTTCCTGACCTCATCGCACATCCTTAAAAAGTTTTTCTTTTTAGTGATGGTCACATTGCATTGACGAAAAAATAAGAGCCGCTGACCAGAACTTAAGACAATTTAATGCCATATAAAAAAAAAAAAAAAATTGCCCCTTTCACCCTTCCGTGGGTGGTTTCTCACTCAAGCTTGGGTCCTCCACCAGAGGCCTGGGAGCTTGAGGGTCCTGCGCAGTATCTTAGCTGTTCCTAGCACTGCGCTTTTCTGGACTGAGAGGTCTGAGGTCTTTCCAGGTATCTGTTGTAGCCACTCCTCCAGCTTGGGGGTTACTGCCCAGGGTGCTCCAATTACCACAGGCACCACCGTCACCTTCACTTTCCAGGCTTTCTCCAGTTCTTCTCTGAGTCCCTGGTATTTCTCCAGTTTCTCATGTTCCTTCTTCCTGATGTTCCCATCGCTTGGCACTGCCACATCCACCACAACGGCTTTCCTCTGTTCTTTGTCCACCACTAAGATGTCTGGTTGGTTCTCCATTACCATCCTATCAGTCTGGATCTGGAAGTCCCACAGGATCTTTGCCCTCTCATTCTCTACCACCTTCGGAGGTGTTTCCCATTTTGACCTTGGGGTTTCCAGTCCATATTCTGCACACATGTTCCTGTATATGATTCCAGCCACTTGATTGTGCCGCTCCATGTATGCTTTACCTGCCAGCATCTTACACCCTGCAGTTATGTGCTGGATTGTTTCAGGCGCCTCTTTGCACAGCCTACACCTTGGGTCTTGTCTGGTGTGGTAGATCTGAGCCTCTATCGCTCTGGTGCTCAGGGCTTGTTCCTGAGCTGCCAGGATGAGTGCTTCAGTGCTGTCCTGTAGGCCAGCCCTTTCTAGCCATTGGTAGGACTTCTTGATATCAGCCACTTCAGTTATGGTCCGGTGGTACATCCCATACAGGGGTTTGTATGGGATATATATATATATATATATATATATATATATATATTTCATAGGATTTAAATTTATATGACATAAATAATAATACAAAAAAAATGTAAACAGCACAGTAGGTCAACACCGCTTTAAGAATGAGATTTCTTTAAACCTCAAATGGACTTTTCCTCCGTCATTCATCCACCTTTAAATATATATAACTGTTATTTTTACACCTAAAACCTTTGGTTCTTTGTTTGAAAGCTTTCTGGTCATTAAACGAGTTCATTGCAGATTTTCCAAGAAGTCCATTACAAATTCAAGAAAAAGACATTTGCAGAAACCCTTTTAGTATTCTATTAAATGAATAATAGACACACCACAGTGGTGCAAGATGACATCCTCCCCTAAGATAGGACACATTCTGTGTAAATTATTCAAATATTTCAGAGAATCTATGTTGCATTTTGGTAAAAAATCAAAATAGTTTTTCTGTTGTGTTTCTTGAGCATTTTTTTCTATTCTAAATACTCAGATATTGAATAGTCTGTTTTCAAACAGAAGAATTGGTGGCATAAAAGCTGCTATCCAGTAACTTGTGACTTTAGTTTGCTGCATTTAGATGAATCCAGCTTTCAGGCATAAGAATTCATAATAGCAAATGACTCCCAGAAAATATAAAGCCCCAAATCCATCTGTTTTTGATGATTTGCTTATGAAAACATATTTCATTCCTTTATTGATCTTTGAATTGAGAACTTTTAAAAACCTGCTCTTTGACTTTCTGGTTCTGGAGGGTCTCCCGGCTCCAGGTTTGTGGGGCTGCATACGGCTGCTCCATCCAGACCTAAAACAGTTTTGGACCTTTGTGCTTACAAAAGTACAGGCATGTAGAAATGCATTAAAAGACGATCCTAAGTCTCAGAAAAATACTTGCTGAAAACGTCTCCTGACTGTCGGAAATAAAACAAAAACATGGCAAAGGAAGTGTGGGTAGATAAATAAACCGATAATATATGTTTTAGAAATTGTCGTCAGCCAATCATCATCGTCCTCCAGAGGTACGTCACTTGAGTGACGTGCAGAACGACCAATGAGTCTCTGCACATACGTGTTCATCTCCGCTGAATGTCAAGCTCTGCTAGAGTTTTTCTTCCTCCTCATGTTCAGGAAGTAGTTCAGTGCCAGACGTGGATGTGGCTGCTAATGTGGTTTATTCTTTTTCTGGACTGGCTCGAGGTCAGGCACTCCGATAGAATTTCGAACAGAATGCACACGGCATGTTTCTGTTGATGGAACACTGTTGTGTGGCGCAGTTGACGGTACAACTGTGAATCTTACATATTTATCTGAATTTATTCGATTTGTTAAGTAATAACTTTATTGAAAATAATTGTGCGGTGGACAGACGGAGGTACGGATGAACCAAATTCCTTCACTCCTCACCACACAGCGTGATCGCCATTTTGTAGAGCTGTCCGAATCTACTATTCTAAATTCCAGTGGCTTGAAATTTCCCAGAAGTCTTTGCTAAAAACCAGTAAGCACTGATGCATGCTAGATTTGCTAATATAGACCACAATTAGAAAGATTTTTATTGTGAAAAAAATAGCATTTTACTTTATTTTTAATAAATCACCCAAGTTTTCCTCATCAGAACACAGAAAAAAAGTCCTCGTAAAATGTTCCTATTCATGAGGTTTTCACTTTGGGAAGTTGGTCATGTCATATTCACCGCATAAAAAGGTATTGATCATGGTGCTTTAGCTCTTTAGGAAGTGGGGAGGGGATTCAAGCTGACGGATGGACGCACCGACAGTTCTGTTGGAGTCGGCCGTCAAAAGTGTGGAATTGGTTTGATTTGAGGTGCACTTACTAGCTCCACTGCAGCCTGTGGGGTTTAGACTTTATTGAAGATGCTCCAAAAACTGACTGGAGTTGCAGTAAATCAGGAAAGATTCATCTCTGAAGTCAGTTACTTTGCAGCTCATACAACAATGACAGAAAAACATCATCAACTTCACATCCTACGCAAATGCTGACCTTCCTCTTCCGTCTTCTGACACATGCACCTGAAAAATCGACAGGCGACGCCACCATGCGAAGACAAAACATAAAGAATGGTTCCACCACCACCAACTAGTGAGACGGCTTCTGATGGTCCGTTAAAGGGTCCTGACTGCTTTGCTGCACGCTCTGTACCAAGCAAGCAGTCATCTAGTGAGCAGAACTGATGTGAACGGCACAGCGATTCAACCACGGCGAGACTGACGCCTCCACCCAAATGAAAGCTGATGTGAGGGTGTAGAGATTGTGTTGTCAGACTGAAGATTGTGTAGATTCTCTGCCATGGATGTCACGTTCGTTCCCGCTCCTCAGTCGGGATGATATGTCAGAAACCTAACTGTGAAATAAGTTGAACAGCCAGATTAACAGAGATACAGCTGCAGGTGGGGCAGCTATAAATACACACCAGCGCTAAACTCACTGAAGGTGGGAGGTTTGATTCCTGCCGACAGGAATCTGGGATTTATCGAGGTTTGAAGTGTTTAGATAAAGAAAAAAAAGTCAAACAGGTTGAATCCACAACATATATATATATATATATATATATAGTACAAATAAGTGGTTCTTGTTGAGTCCTCATTTTTTTGTGTTTTTCTGGACCATTTTTTGTTGGTGTTAAAAAGGAAACTGTCTTTCTGTAAACGTTAAAATTATATGAGAACCAAGGATTTTCCCCAGTTTATAAAACAACCGCTATGGCGGTCAGCACGCCACAAAAAAAGAGTTTGGATCATTAAAAAAACCTTAAATACTTTTAACTAGGTCTGCACAACATACCGCAAATTTATCGTTATCGCAATATCAAGCTATGTAATACGCATATCGCAAAAAAACGGGAAAATTGCCATAAAAGGTTAGCTTTAATGTGCTAAAACAATCGTATTGCTACTTAAAGCATTTAACGAATCAATTCAATCCTTTTATGCGTTTGACCAATCAGATGGAGCCCTATTATGTTAGATGTTTGCCTCCTATGTCAATGAGGGTCATTTGGACTATAATTTTTAAACTCAGCAGTCAAATGGGAATGATGTTTTTGGTTATTTTGCTATGTGTTTATATACCGCAAATTATATCGTTATCGCAATATTGATCTCTAATATCGCATATCGTGAGTTTTCCTCACATCGTGCAGCCCTACTTTTAACAGACATATGTGTCTCAATTAGGGGAATTAAAACCAACTAGACTCTTTGTTTGAAATTGTACCCTCTTCCTTTGTGTTTCCTTCATCATTCACCAACTCCTTTATTGTTGCCTCATCCTTCATTTATTTTTTATTTTTCATTTTTGTCCCAATCACCCTCTCTCTTCAGTATTCTGTCTGGTACAAGAAGAATGACACACTAATTTAATAAAAAAAATGTA
This sequence comes from Oryzias curvinotus, assembly GCA_023969325.1. Lineage (NCBI taxonomy): Eukaryota > Metazoa > Chordata > Actinopteri > Beloniformes > Adrianichthyidae > Oryzias > Oryzias curvinotus. The sequence goes on from CM043728.1 coordinate 20,013,868, forward strand.
TACAATTATACACTCCATGTGCCAAAAGCCACGCCCCCTGCTCCAATGTAACAATAACATCTGTCCATCACAAGAGGCCTCCAGCTCTTTTCCCTTTGATTAACTGCTGGAGAGGACAAGTCGAAACAAAAAACCTCCACACGGGTGTTGCTCTGTCTTTGTTTTACTTGGTGACCTCTGTTGACTAAAAATATGCATAGTTACCCATTTGTCAGTTAATATTAGACACCAGCTTTAAGGTGAAGTAATACTTCTGGTGAGTTTAAAGGAATTTGAGTAACAAATGTAAAAATGAAAGCTTCATCCATCCATAAACCGCCCACACAAGCCGTTGGACATTATTTTGGCTAAAAATGGCATAATCATAATTAACATACCACTTTGAAAAAAGATCAACAGATGATTGGACTTTCACACACAATCAACGGCTCATCACTTTCCCATATTTTCTAAAGAGATCTGAAGAGCTCAGCCGTCCGTCCACTTCCTGCTTACCTCCAAGTATTTGTTTGCCGTTTTTCTTGCTGCTTAAGAAAAGACGAGTCGTTTTGTGGAGTGTGACATAAAATATGAGGAAACAGCATGCTTTGTGTATTGCAGTCCTGCACTGGACTGGGTTATTTCAAGCTCTGCCTTTAACCTTTCCATGCAGGTGCTGAGATGACTGACCTTTCCACCGCGCAGTTCCCCGCTGCCTTTGAGTGCTTCTGATAGTTACAGAGTGGAGCTCTCAGCATGGGCATATTGAAAATGCACTTTTATTGTGGACGGGTGTGCGCTTGTAGGTTTTCAAGGGTTTGTGTGTTGTCTGTGGTTGGCGCGGAGGCCTCGTGGCGCAGGAAACTCGGTTTGACACGACCATAGTGAAGATTACCGGTGTCCAGACAGTTATTGCCTTACAGACAATAAGAAGCGCCATCGCTCACTTTTAAAGGTCAACCTGCAGAAACAAGGGGGCTTCACCAGGCCGGAAATAACCTTACAAAAGACCCACAGGGGAGGCGGGGGAGGTAAAGGTGAGGTGAGACAGATATAGGAAAATGGTGGGTGGCTAACCCCAACACAGCAGGTGCTCATCAGCCAACTGACACTCGACTTTAGACCAAAACCGCCGACTCAAGAACACCATCGGGTCGGGTCACAGCTTCCCTTTGCCCTCATTGTACCTGAGGGGACAGGTATACCTTCAATAACTGAAAGAAATGTTATAGTGGTTAAAGAGTATACGGGTAATAACTGTTATTGACTTTAACCTATGATTTAATAAACTGAAATATTCTAACTGAAAGTACAACAATTGGAGAGACGTTTCAAATGAAAGTCATCATTTAACAGCCAAGACCCAGTTTTCCTTTTGTAGAGCTAAAAACAAGACTAAGGTGCCATAAGTGAGACTTTTATGCGAAGCAGCAGCTGATGTGACCGATTCTCAGCCTGCCTACTGTTTGTGTTTAATATACTGATGAGGATTGTTTAGCCTGCAATGAAGTTTGGACGTGGAACTTCAGCTCTGTTATTTTAAAAAAGGATTATTGACATTTACTGATATCAAAGCCGCTCTTCCCTACGACCCTCCATTGGCCTGCAAAACCCACAGGGCCCTTATGGGTCAACCCCCTCGTACCGGGGCGCGTGATTATATCTGAAGGCCGTGTCACACAGACACAACGTACAGTTTGTGCATATTGCACGGATGAACATTTGTCATACATGAATAAAGATGATAAAAAGTAAGAAACGTTAACCAGAAATGTTCATAGAGGTATCACGAATGAACAACCTTAAAACCTCGGAAGAAGTACGAATATCCACAAGAACACGTATACCAACGTAGACCATGAACCGTGTGTGATTATATGTACATCATGAATGAATCGTAAAGTAATTTTTACGTGATGTGTGCGCCGTACACGCGATTTAAAAATGACACATCGGCGGCACATCTGTGACAAGTCCGTTAGACACACGCGGAAAGCCAGAATTTGCACAAGATTTATCTTATAACTGCGTATTAACTACGTAGAATAGAAACCCATAGTTCTCAACTGACCAAAAAGTTTGAACAGCTCAAAACCAAATTCATACAAAGAGCGGTCGGTTGACACCCTCGACAGACATCTGCGGAGATCGACGTATGAAGAAAGCAAGAAAACACGTGAATTACGTAAATCCCGCATTTATCAGGAAATGCACAAAACGTATGTAGTGGCTGTGTGACACAGGGGTGTCAGACTCCGGGTTTCGGGGGCTGGCCTCCTGCTAGTTTTCCAGGAATCCTGCCACATCTGCTCCTGACTCCCTGGATCGGGTTTGCTTAGCCAATAAGGAGCTTCAATGGCAGGTTGGTTGGAAAACATGTTGGACACCGGTCCTCCAGGCCTGGAGTTTGACACCCCAGGCTTAAAAAAAAATCTTTTAGATTGGCTGCCATTAAGCTAACTTGTAAAGTTGATATTTTATTGACTTCAACGAAATAAAAAAGTCAATTCAACAATATTTCTACAAGGTAAACGACATTGCTACGAGGTAAATCCAATAAACATAAGAAAACATGTACCAATCATCCTGTGCATAACTGACATAAAGATAGGTCGCTGTTAAAGGCACAAGCCAAGAGAAAAAGTACTTTGAGGTACAGACTGTATGTAGTAAAGTTGATTAACTGATTGATTGACAGTAAATGTGAGTAAACCCTTTAAAGGGCTCTTGTTTTCAGTCGGCACACTTTCTTCCTCAAACAAACCAAAAGTTTCTGTTAAAACTCCTGATTAAGAAAGCCTTCTGGGGGCAATGCGTTTGTGTCACCCTCCTGCAAATTTGCTGCACTGAGCAATAAAAGTTCAAGCTCCAATAGTTTAATCCTGAACACGGTTTTCATAACAAGAAGGGGCCTGGAGCACAATTACAATACACAGTGGATCTGGGATGCATCGGCTTGAAAACGGCTGGCATCAATCCTTAAAACGTGAACGCTGCAGGTCTGCAAAGAAAAGAACTTTTGTAAAAACGTCTGCTTGTTTCTGTGCATGCAGATGCCTTATAGAGGACCCCGACTCTGAAATACAGCCTTTGCTGCCCCTCCCACCCACATACATGCACACAGCCACACGAAATCAATACGTCTTTTAGCAGACTGCTGCTGCGGCTTGAATGCGAATAAACAGTCATATATTTTAGCGGAGAATCGATCGGCGTAGACGGATGAATGGCGCACAAAGACCAGCGTTGAGTTCCCGTTTCTCAGCTCCCCTCTCCCTGCTGGTCCAGCCGCACTTTTACTTTGGAAGGATCAATGGATGTGATGGATGAGTGACAGGTACCACACACTGGAGACACATGCTATCAAACAAAAACACTTCCTTTTCAGCTGCGTTTCAATCACTCTCTGCCAGTCATAACAGGTTTCCTCACACGGTTAAAGCTCCTGATCTGCTTCACGCTCTCGGTCTGACCACTGGACTCTGACACTGACACACCTTCACTCGGGGGTCCAACAGCTGACCTTTAAATGTGTGTTTTTGTGAAGTTTGCCATGCTGTGTGCGGCTCTTCGGACAATGGCTGTCCGACAGTAATTGATTGCATCTAGGCTGCCGGACGAAGGGCCTGAGGTTTCCAGCTGTAGACTTACAAACATTTACCTGCCTTCAAGAACGATATTTCTTAACAACAAACTCCAAGACGCAGAAATTTGATACACTGAAAGACTCATCTAAAACACGGACTTCCTGGAAAAATATCTAGCTTGACCATAAACATCAGAATGTAAAGAAGGTTTATGCTGTTTACGGTTTGTCTGTGGTGTTCTGTTGCCCTTCTGGTCACTTTGTACTTCAACGTATTTTCAAAGCAATTTCTTGCTTTTATAATGCCAAACTTTTATTTTTTACGGTCAGTTTATCAAGCTACTTACAGAGAACAACATTATGACATATTTTTCATTTTCTTTAAAACATTTTTCCCTTTCTTTTTAGACTTTATTACTAGCTGCGTTTCCATTGACTATAAAACTGCGCTAATTGGATTTGCGATAATAAAGTCGCCTCATGGGAACATGACAATTCCGAAAAAACTCGCATTTAACCAAAAAAAGTTTTCGCGCTTGGAGGAGGTGGTTTCTGAAACCATGTAGCCTGATCGAAATGGGCATATTCAGCAAAACTGCAATGGAAACACTTATTTTGAATTAAATAAGTCACATGACCAACAACTGGATACAACTGTGTGTATGTGTATGTGTATGTGTACCGTAATGAAAACGCAGTAGAAAATGGCACTTTTCACTATCTATGGTTTTCTTGAACATTTACAGCCTATGAATGAACAGTATTTTGATTTTTTTTTTTTACTGATACCCAATATATTGATATTTTCAAACAAGATACCAACAAGACCAATGTATTTTCATTAAATATGTATCATTAAAAGCAAAAAGACGACCCTAAACTTCACTATTGGATTTACCAAAAGACAGAACAGCACTGAGAAGAACAAGACGGTAGCTTAACCCTTTAACGCCAGAACTGTCGACCAGTGACCACGGAAAAAAACTACCGTAACTCTTCGATTGTTTGCGCAATTATCATTACTCAAACCGATTTTGACACCCAGAAAAGCTTCTTTGCGACAATGAAAACTGCATAAACGATTACAGACTTATTGTAATTCAAAGAAGAGTCCAGAGTGGAGCTAAAGCTCTGGTGGAAAATAGTTAAGATCAAAATATTTTGTTCATAACAAAGAAAAACAAAACAGTATTTTCTTTGTTATAGCTCAGATCACTGCTATCGCACAGTTGAATCTAATCAGAGCTTTGGTAACTGTTGTGAAAGAGCCTGTTGTATTTGAAGTAGATTGACTTCATAGCATTGTTTTCACTCCCACTAAAGACATGAAATTCACTGCAGGCTTGGAGTTCAAGTCGGCTCGATGGTGAGCTTCAGTTGGTGTATAAAATAGTAAAAGAGATGCAGGTTTAGCTGCTAAGTCTCTGTACAACAGGAAACCGACAGCTGATTTTCATTGGAGTGGGTCCAATAAAATAAAAATGGTGTTTTTTAACTTGTTTTTTTCTGACAATGGAGGAAACATGTTTGGAAAATTAATGTAAAAATTGTATTTCTGAGTGTTTCTTTTTTAAAATAGTTGTGAATCAGTAGCAGATGAAAATAATGCAGTTTGAAAAAGATCGTATTTGTGACAAAGATAATGCGCTGGGCGGGGCCACTGATGCATCCACCTGCAGACAAATAGATCCATGAACGTCTCCGTTTTCCTCGTCTGAGCTGGAATCTGGATCTAAAATGTACGGCTGGGTTGGGGGTGTGAGGGGCTGTAAGTGCATGTAAAACAAAGAGCTCTCAACTCAGGGGGAGGGGAAGTGGGGTCAGGGTGGCCCCGCGGCAACAGTCCCCGCCCACATCTCAGAGGTGGTGCAGAAAACTGTCCTAACCAACGCGACTAAACGGCATAATTATATTAAAAGACCACTGGGTCCAGATCAAAAGATAATCAGAGCGGTACCTTAAAGCCAAAACCTGAAATAGTTTTATGAATTTATCTTAATATTACTTCTCAGAATGAGTCAGAAGGCTCCAAAGTGGCGCTAGATAACACATGCGTTCACAGACTCACAAACTGAAACCTGGTGTGAGGAAAACTCAAACTCAACATACAATATGACAAAAAATAAAACACACAATAATAAATGTTCATGATGGGTGGCTGATTAGAAAGTAGAGGAACCAAAACAGGTAATTCTTCTTCTTATCATCAGTTCTAACAGATAAACTCACACTTATCTCTGTAATGACTCCAACTTTAATTAATGAGCCTTCGGAGAACACACTGAAGTGTGCACCAGCACCAGCACCAGCAGCACCCGGGGATTTGGCTGCAGCATTTTGAAGCAAACTCTAATTAAACATTGCTGGTGGAAATATTCCCCAAATTCTTCCCAGACATTCATACATGAAATCAGGTTAAATTCACAGAAAACACGTTTTGGCTTCAAACAGATAAAAGAGGAAATTGTTTTCAGATCTAAGTTGGACATTTTTTCAATTGACTGACTTTTGACAAAATCCCCAATAAAAGAATCTAATTTGACAAATTTTCCTTTTTGATGTTCTTGTAGGATACACATAAATCCCAAAAAAAAAAAAAGTAAAGTTATACTGCAAAGAAAAACAGACTTAGATATTGAAAAAACTGCACTTCTAAACATAAAAATCAGATCTGAGCTGATTGTTTTTGATGGAGTCATTAGAGGAAAGACGAGCCGACCCCCCCATCCCTTTTGAGTCAGCATCACATGAGAATATTTCTATTTCCCCCACCGAGACAGAAGAGGGTTGAAAAACACATAAACAGGAAAATTATGAAGAGTCTAATTTTCCGCATCAGCTGAAATGAAAAACCATTTGAATGAAGTAACTCAACGTGAACCCCACCCTTCCTTACACACACCCACACTTTTGTTCCCCCCACCCCACCCCCACCCTGCAGATTCAGACTTTTACCTGCTCTGATAAGTGCCTAAAGTCAGAAGGAACATGTGGAGCAAAGAAACCAAAGTCATCTGGACTTTTATTTAACTCCCAGTGTTTACATTCTTTCAACTACCGTAACCTAAAATGTGTTGCATAACCTAATTATGTTAATGGAATGTAATTATGTTGCCTAAATGTAATAAAGTTCATTATGTTTATGCAATAAAGCAACAGATCCTTTCGACAACTTGCCTCAGATCGATCTGGTTGGATAAATGGATTCATTTATTAATAGTTACAAAAACTAAAAAAATCCATCCATCCATCCATCCACAGACTCATCCATCCATCCACCCGTCCATCCATTCATCCAACCGCCCACACATCCATCCACCCACCTGTCCATCCATCCATCCATCCACCTGTCCACCCATCCACCCACTCAGCCATCCATCCACCCACCCACTCATCCATCCACCCACCCGTCCATCCATCCATCCATCCACCCACACATCCATCCGTCCATCCACCTGTCCACCCATCCACTCATCCATCCATCCACAGACTCATCCATACATCCACCTGTCCACCCATCCACCCACTCATCCATCCATCCACCCACCCGTCCATCCATCCATGCAACCACCCACACATCCACCCATCCATCCACCCATCTATCCATCCACAGAGGAGAGGTCTTCCATGGGGTCTCCGCCCAGTGGAACATGCCTCAAACACCTCCCCAGAGAGGAGTCCAGGAGGCATTCGGACCAGATGCCTGATCCACCTCAACTGAGTCGACCAGTAAATCCAGACCTTTGCTTTCTGGCTCAGCTCTCTCTTCACCACGACGAACTAGTACAGCGACTGCATCACTACGGATGCGACAGGCTCCGATCCGCCTGTCGATCTCATGCTTCCCTCACTCGTGAAAACCTCAGAAATGTTTCAAAGCACAACTCTGAACACAAATTTGCAAAAACAAAAAAATAAAAAGCTGCAAATTTTCAGAGGAGAGAAAAGCAAATTGCTCAGTGCAATAACAGCACTTCCCACATGTTTCCTCATATTTTTTCCAGCCACCGGAACTAATGCGGCGTCCCTTCAAATCGAGGGCGCCACGGGTGAGTTGATGAGTAAACCTTCGCAACGATAGGTGCACTGCTGTGCGCGAGATTGAAAAGGATGGGGAAGACAGAGTCCTTGTTCAGACATGGAGACACAGAATGCTGCACTTTGTTACACACACCACAGCCAACCTGTGGCTTTCACACTTTGCTAGTGTTTATGGAAGATACCCCACAGTCAGCCAGAACCCAGTTAAGGGAGGTTTGGAGGAGAAAGGCAGCTCATAGGAGGTGATGGAGTGAAATGGCTGGTGGAGTTCTCTGCCTCTGCAGGTGTAATTGAATGTTTGCATGTGTAAATGTTTTGTGGACTGTAAAAGTTTGATGCAGTTTTCTCTGCGTGAAGAAATTCCTTGTTTGGAGTCAACAAACTATTTTACTATTTAATGGGACATGGGTCACAGCCAGAAAATGAATTACAATGACACTCATAGTCATCTTGTTACAAGCTAATTGGTACTCCTTTAGCTTGAAAAGTGGAAAAAAAAAAAAAAAGTTTGTCAGAAAGCTTAAAGAGATACTCCGATCATCTTTTGATCATCTAAATTTCAAAGCATGCCCAGTGGTCTTTTAATTATAATGCTGCTTTTTTAAGTCAAAATAAAAAAAGACAGTTTCAGCAGAGCAGCAGGAATTCTTCAGAAATTCACCTCTGAGTTGTGGGTGGGACTGTTTACACTCTCTCCCGCTAGCTTACAGCCCCTCCCACCCCTAACCTAACATTAGCGGGTGCAACAAAAATGGCAGCAATGTCAAAGATATGCAGCCGTACAGTTCAGATCCAGATTCCAGCTCAACAAAATGGTAAAGTTCATTCATTCATTTATTCATCTTCTTTTGTTTATTCCCTTTCGGGGTCACTGGGCTGCTGGAGCCTATCCCGTCCACTTATGGGCGAAGGCAGGGGACACCCTGAACAGGTTGCCACTCTGTCGCAGGGCCAGATATCACACTCCCAACTAGGGACAATTTAGAGTTGCCAATTAACCTATGAAGCATGTTTTTGGACGGTGGAGGAAGCCGGAGAGAACCAACGCATACACGGGGAGAACATGCAGACTGTTAAAGTTTTGAAATGGTAAAGTTTTGTAGATCAGTAATGTCTTTTTAAATGAGTTTTAAAATAACCAGTTGCAGGTAGGAGATCGTTTCCTGTGCTGTGCTTTCCCGTCTACTTCATACATCATCAAAGCTCCTGGCCTGCTGCTGGAGTTAGCATCAGCTCAGGTGTGAAATATAAAAAAAACAGATGACTCCACTTTAATTACCTTAAAAACATCTCACTTCTCTGTTATAGGTGCAGCACCAGCACAGCTGGGCCCTGGTAGGTGGAGGAGCATGAATAACACAAACAATCTTTTTTCACGTGTCCACTCGCAGATATATTCAAATATATTCATTGATACATTTGTCAAATGTCAGCTGAGTTAATCTGCAGGATGGAGGTAGAGTGTGGCACATGTGGTGAAGAAGAACAGGAACAATGGATCTACTGGAGAAATCCCAAACATTATAAAGTACATAAATATTGGTTTTTAAGGAGAAGAGTGGTCAGCCAATCCCCAAAGAGAATCAAGTCAAAATTAATGCAAAAAATAATCAGGAATCTTTACTTTTTATTTTTCACAGAAGCAAATAAAAATGTTCACATTTAACTGGTTCATAAAAACTAAGAATAGCGCCAGATTTTTCTCTGATCTTTTTTTAATTTTATTTCAGCAACAAACAAAAGAATAAGGTGCTTTACAACGCTCACTCATGTGAACCAGCAAAGATCTCTGAACCGCAGGCTCATTATCTGACAAGAGGATTATTTGATCCGACTTATTTTTGATGCAGACTTATCACGTTCCTCAGTCTGCGCGTCTTTAAACGTCAAGATTCCCTGCAGTGACTTTTTATTTGTTTACGGAAACAAGAAACCAACATTCACGATAAACAAGCAATTCTATGTACAACCAGAATGCCAACTTCCAATTTAAATTAACATTATTTGATTTAATCCACTTAGATTAAAAGATAAAGATGCTGCCACTCAGCAGGACCTGCTAATGGATGTATGAGAAGAGAAACGCCACGTTTAGCTGCTCTGCTGTGTGTGGGGCCTCACTACAGCGCCAAAACGAACTTTCAAGAAAATAAAAAGACCCCTTTTCCTAGAAAAAAATGTCTAATTTACTGTGTTGCAAGAAATATTTCAACAGCAAAACAATCTCAGTTTAACCCCTTGACACCTATTAATGCAAATATGTCTCAAACCACTTCAGCTCAATAAAATGCCTTCATTTAGCATCTAGAAAGCAAAAACATAAGTGACATTTTTTTTTCATAGCTGGAAATAAATTCAGGTGCCAAGGGGTTAAGAAAACATTGCTTAGTGACTAGAACATTTTTCTTAAAAGAGGAATTCCTACTAAGACCACATTTCTTACCCAATTGGCAGATTTTTACATATTCATGAATTTTGTTCCTAATTTAAGACTTTTTGGCTTGTTTCTAAGGGGCTTGTTTTTGCCGTGTACCACCTTAGAGAAGAGTAATAGAGTTCTTTATGAATCAATTTATGGATATGGTTCTTAAATGTAAACGTTATTGTTAGCCACTGTTTTTTTTTTTTTGGGGGGGGGGGGGTCAATTATTGTTGCTGTTTTCTTTTATATAAATTTTTATCTAAACAGACTTCTTCATCTACCTGCGGCTTCTCTCTATCTCTACAGTTAATCCTCCAAGCGGAGCTTTCTGGAAAAATAGTGCCTTCTAATTGTGATGTTACTACCTCTTGATGATGTCATCAATGGTCACCGGTGAGCTACGTTACATCAGTTTCATAACTTTAAAAAGTCATGCAAAATTAAAAAAAAGGTTATTATTTAAGCTTAAATGTAAACTACTTTGCTTAGAGCACACCCACATGAAGAAATTAGTTTCATGATTACCCGTACGGCGGAGAGATAACCAACCCTAAGTCACTACGGCTACTCCTTAAAAAAAAAGAAGTTTGGAAACCACCTAAAGCTCCAAATGCCCCAACACTTGGACCAATAGGGAGGAGCCAGAGGGGTAAAGGAAGAATTCAGATTCAGGCTTAAAAAAGTTACCAAGTCTCCATTAGTTTGACATGAAACTAGAATCTGAACTAGACGTGTCTTTGTTTGGTCAATGAAAGTATGAAAATAAACTGCAAACGTATTGAAATGCTTGACCTTATTTTGAACTCACAAATCTAAAAAACACTGATAATGCACTAAATGGCAATATGTTAAAAGCCACACTTAAATGTGGACACGCTCGGCTTCACGCCATGTGCTGTTCTGTTGGGGTTAAAAAGGCCACCGACATCCCAGCTGCCTGTTAAACAGTAGTGTCTAGATTGGCAGAGTCATGCTAAAGAGAGGATGATTATCGGAAATGTCTCCAGCCTTCCTGGCATTGTTATGAGAGATGTTATGTAAGCCACCAATACAACAACTGAATGGACAACATTAAGGATGATGCTTTTCTCATCATGACCAGTGTACACAGGTCGCATGCGGCGACACAAACAGGAATAAACCAAGAGACTCTCTGTCAAACACATCATTATTCCTAATTAGAGATGTCAGGGAAACAATGCTTTTGTTTGCCTTCTTTCAGGCTCCAACAAAGTCCGCTGTTCCGCCACATGAAGCTTCCAAAGCTCCCTGTAGATTTGCTGGTTGGGGCTGAGGCTGGGCCGGACCGACTGGACTCAGTGTTTGCAGAAATGAGCCAATTTAGCTGCATTTCAGGGAAACCAGCCGACACCAAACCAGAGTCCAGCGGGATTTTTCAACAAATTAGGTTGGCAAACGTGAGGAATAGTAAAATGTCATCCATCAACGTCACAATATTCCTAGATATTCTCAACAGTATGATGTTCTAACGTGACCTCCTAATGCTTTTTTATCTTCTGTCCGATAACGTGGCCACACAGAAAGAAGAAAACCAGCCAAAGAGCAAAGACCATTACAAATCAGAAGTAGGGAAAAACATTCAACAACAGCAAAGTAAAAAGACAAAAAAAAGCCAAGCACACACACACACACACGCTAGTTGTGCCAATCCTGTGCCAGTAAACTGCTCTGTGCTGGAGAGCTTAGGGAGGCATCAGAGAGCCTGGGCAGCCTCCCGCTCTGAGCAGCAGATCCCAAGCCGACTGAGCGAGGATGTTTAGAGCAGTCGGCTGGATCAGCTGCTAATACGGAGCCTGGGAGCAGGGAATTACTGAGTAAGCACTGAACCCTGTGCTGCTGCAAGCACCAAGACTCCACACAAAGTAGGGGCACGAATGGGACCTAATGAAAACAATCCAAAATCTCTGGATTCAAGGCCTAAAAAAGGGAAACCAAGAAGGAACGACTCCGGGGAAGAAGGTTTGGTGGATCCGGCCGGCATGGTAAAGAGTATTCCAGCTGCATTGGTGCGTTTATCATCATAAAAAAGTGGACAACAATACGGTTAATGACTTTAGAGATTAGCCTGTTTACGTTTATTTGGAAAGGATTACATATGTACAGTTCTAGTGTCCATGAACGATAACTAGAAGAAGTTTACTAAAAAGCACTTCAATGGAGAAACGTGGCCATAAAACAATAAGTAATCGAAAAAAAAGAAAGATGGACAGGTTTAAGGCTGGTTTTACTATGGATGGTCAAAGAAATGGATAGGTGCCAAAACTGTGCCAAGTTGGTACCAGTACCAATGTATAACGGTCCTACTGGTACCATATAAAAACAGAGATTTCATCGTCTCAAAGCTGCCCCTTCAGCTCGGAGACACAGTTCTCCCAGGACACACGGTTCTCCTGTGTCCGGTAGCTCGCTCGCATGGAACAGCCGGCCGGCCCTATTTGCGTTCGAAAGCCTCCTGTGGAGCGCAATACCATCTATGCTTTACGTAAAAGCCAGAAATGACCCACAATCAGAATAAATTGTTCATGTGTAACACAATCGGATCAACAATCTGCATGACCCACCTATCTCGATCGGAAGGAAACTTTGATCCGATTGAGTCTGGTAGGATCAGATCTTTCCGAATGGCGTGTTCATGACGCATTATTCTGATCAGGGGTTTATCGGATGACTTCTGTCCATGTAAACGCAGCGAATGCCCCCTGAGGGGGCCGTATAAGCCTCAAGGAAACTGCAACAAAACACCTAGATGCAGCCACTCCTGTCTATGACCCTTTACGGTATTGGACAAGCCAAAAACCTGCAGCAATCACTACATAGGTGCTTGTGACGAAGCCTTAACTAGTTTTAGGCGGTAGATTCGATCCGATCACAAAAGTGAAAATCACCGAGCTAAAAAAAAAAAGGTAGGTTTCAAACTAGATCAATAAAAATAAAGAAGTCACATGACTGCTTTTGAAGTTAATTTGTTTGGATTTTCCTTCTTTAAGGCCGCATCACACAGTCAGATACATTTAGCGCATTTCCCACGGATGATATATTGGTCTTTTGTGATACATGCCCATCTCATCTTTGATTCTGTACCGGTCGGTTGTTAGCGTGTTAGCTTTAGCATGGCTTGTAGGTTTATTGCCTTCGGTTGTCAAAAATTACTGGCTTGTGAAACTTTCCAGTGGACTTGGAAGTAAGGCAACAGTGGTTGAATGCAGTTGGCATTGAATCCAGAGAACTGTGTCCTGGTGATGGGATTTACAATGAGTGTTTCACTCAGGATAGATGCTAATATTTTATGCTTATTAGCTATGATGCTAGCCTCATCCGACACCGGTCCCTCTGTTTTTGTTTTTTTGTTTTTTTAATTTGTCTGAATTAAATTATTATATTTCTTAAACAGAAATATGTTTGTATGTTTAGACTGTTTAAATGTTATAAAGTTCTTTTTACAAGCTTTATACTTTGTGGTTCTTTGTGGTAAAAACCGTCCTCACTTTAGATGAGGTGCTGCAAAACAATTAATAAACTGTTAACAAAGTTAATTAATACATTTGTTAAGCTTATAAGCAGTTTAGTAATATGGATTTTGAAGACAATGGTCTGACTTGAGATGTTATTAAATCTTATTAAAATTTTCAAGTCTTTGCATATAATGCTAATAAATATCTTACTAGCATCTTACACATTAATAAAGCCTATTAATTTGTTAAGTTAGTTAATAAAACTTAAGATTATTAACACTTGGGCTTGTGTGAGACACCTATAATGCTAATAAATGTCTTACTAGAACCCTAAACAATAATAATACTTCTTAATTTGTTAATAAATCTTATTACCGGTAAGCTTATTAACACTGACAAATTTGTTAGGCATCTATAATGCCAATAAACGTATCTTTAGCATCTTAAAAACATCCTAATAATTATGCTTGTAAATGTGTTAACTAAGTAATTTAATAAACCTTATTAGACTTATCGTAGTAATAAATGTCTTACTAACACCCTAAAAATACTATTATAATGCTTTGTTAATGCGTTAAAGCTTGTTAAGCAATCGTAATATAAAGTGTTACCATGTATATAGAGGCTATATGACAGGGCCTTTAATAAGGACTGACAAAACTCAAAACTGTTTAGCTCTAAATTGCTATCTTGTATTTGTAAAAACAAATACTAAATGAAATGTACTTCACTTTTCATATCTTGGGCTGTTACTACTTTTGCTATCGTCATCTCCCATCTGCGCTCTTTCAGTTCATGTTCGCGAGCGTTTTGATCGTCTTCATCCGAGGTTTCCACCCTCAAAGGAAGCAGTGGATCGATGCCATATTTAACATACTCCCTTCACTTTTTAATGCCTGCAGTGATACCCCCCCCCCCCCTCCCCCTCTAACAACCACCGCGGAGCCACCTGCTGGCACGTATTGAAAGGCCCCCCGTCACATGACCGCCTTACACAACCCCTCGCGGGAGGTCTTCTCCTCACGAGGCCGCCACCCACTTCCTGCTCAGCTGCTGGTTACTGAGGTGAACCATTGCCACGGGCAACCGCGAGAAGGGAGGTGAGTCGGAGAGAAGATGTGAATAGATGTGAGAAGAGGGCATGAAATCGATGAGGCCGTGCAGCAGCTTCGCAGCTCCCGTGCCCACACACCGACGGGGATGCTGAACACACTCGGGCGAAAAGCAGAGAACACGGTGACCTGGCATTTACCACTGCCAACCATCTCGTCCACACTACAGGACGGATACGTGTCTTCCTCCCTCACCAGTTAAATGTTTCCTCTATTTTTAGACGGCACAAATTAATCTCCTCCACCTCCACTGACATGAATATTAGTTTTAACTTGAATTCTCTCGTAATTAAAGCAGAGCAGCGCCAGTCTCGTGCAGGAGATTCCGGTTGTGTTGGAGAAAAAGGTCTTGTGTTTCCTTTGAAATGTCACTTTCCTAAAAAACAGCCAAAAGACGTGTGTGCTATTTAACCGGAGGAGAGCAAACTGTGCTCGTCAGTCTCATAGCTCGCCGTGTATTTATAAAGACGGCTTCGTGGCAACCGCTAATACCCCACGGAATTGAAATGTCTCCGAGTTAATCACTCAACAGGTTTCTTAAGGGATCATTTCATTAAAAGTTTCATCCATCATTCTCTACCTGAAGGAAGTTCATGTTTCATACAGCTAATACGTTCACTTTCTGGAAACTTTCTTGAATATAAATCAAAACAGAATTTTAAAACTTAAGCAAGATGTGAAAAAAATACATACATTGTACCATAATTAATGACGATTTGAATCGTGTTTCGGGCAGATACTCGTAGCAGTGTACAGCTAATACCCTAGGGCGGTTCAGTCAATTAACGCACCTGCTCAGCGTCCTATTTAAGCCAGGTGCGCAGGCGTTCATTCTCTTTCTTACCTTCAGCGCTCATTCTTCGCCCCACCCTCCTCCCCGGCTTCCACCTGTGGGCTCCGTAAAGGGGGGGTTTTGTTACCCGAAAGTTTAATGGAAATCTCTCATGGAATTGAACGGAGCCTTATGCCAAACCAAAAGATGTGAATGCCAACTAAAGTATGTGGAAAATGTCAAATAAATATTTCTTACTGCAAGAGTTGTCTGACTGAAATATAGAATAAAAATTATTGAAGCACATTGTAATAATCTGGACTAAGGAGCTGTTTTTTTCTAAATTGTATTCATTTTTTTCCTGAATTCTCTAAAAGAAAAATTTAAACCAAGTATCTACGATTTGTGGAAGAAAAGTCTTTTCGTGAAACCTAAGTGCTGAAGGTTTAGTCGTCTGCAATACTGCAGGAAATGACAAATATATTTTTGCATTTCCTTTTTAGTAAATCAGCTTAATGAATTTAAATACTGTAAAATATGAGTAATCAAAGGATTACTCGTTAATGGGCAGTGATGTCATGGTGATTGTAGAATATGCTAAATAAAGATCCTACAAAAGTTCACCAAATAATCAACATGCCACCATGCTTGTTTTTACACTGGGTATACTCTTTTCGGAGTGATGGTTATTTGAACCACACATTCAATACGATAATGTTTTATGCAGAAGATTGAGCGAAGTTTCTGATTTGATGATAATAAAGTCAGGTTTCTGTAGGAAATCTGGTCTTTAGTTTGTGGCTTGTTGAATATCAGAAGTTAATTAAAACGGAAAAATAGATAGACTTGCAATAAGGTGAATTTAGTCATTAAGGATTTTGAAATTGAATTTCTCTTTAAATTGTTTACTCTGCTAATAAGTTATAAATTTAAAGATAATCTTGTTTAGGCAGTTATTGAGGTAAACATTTCATATTGAAGGGCCTATATCCTGCAAAATCTACTTAAGTGTTTTGTAATGTTCATTCATCATGAAAGTGATATTTTGATCCGTTCACACATCTCTGAGTCGTTTTCTAAAAACCTGCTCTCTGAGCACCGGCCCCTCCCAATCTACCAAAACGATCGGGTTCTCACATTGTGACATCACAGAGGGAGGAACCGCCCCTTCCAGGAAGAGTCTCCACTGCTAGCCCCGCCCCCAGGCTAACACACACACCCATTTTCTCTACGATGCTAAAGGTCTTTGGCAAAAACTCTTTCATTTTTTACTCAGTTAAACGTGATTCCAGCAGATTCTGAAGTGGAGAGAAGCAGCTGCTGAGATGCACTTAGTAGTAGTCAAGTGTTTACGCAATCAATGTACAGTACAGACCGAAAGTTTGGACACACTTTCCCTTTCATTTGAATGAGAAGGTGTGTCCAAACTTTTGGTCTGTACTGTACATCCGCTGAAAAGCAGCTTTTGCACCATTACTTATGTAAACTGCTGCACTTCAGTGCAAAGTCAATATGAAAATGTGCTTTTCATCGTGTTAGAATGAGCGGATTCACGACGATCGAGGAAACAGTCCAAGATTCATGGTGTGTCATCAAACGTCTGATTTAGGTGTCGCCTGTAATCCTCTGGTGTTAAAGGGTTAAAAATGTAAAGTTGCTAGTACGTGTCAAAGACAGCAGAAAATCCTCTCTACCAGTGCTAAAATGTTGTATTACTCTATACAGCATATGGTCCAGTTTGGTTGAGAACACAGTAAGTGGATGTGGATCACAGTTAAAGAACCGATCTATCACAACTTAGCTAACATGCTAACTACTTAGCATCTGCAACAATAGGGTAAAAGGTGACTGTGGTTTATTCTTTATTACTTCAAAATCCTTTTAAGAACAATTTTAATCAGTGAATTTTTTCACTGAATGAGCTCATGTAGGTTGTGCTAAGCCCATTGCATGTTATGACAGCTCCAGCTAAAACAAAATAAACTCTTTGAATGTATCTAAATGATAGAAGGACTGTGAACCATTGATGTGATGCTTTTGTTCTACAGAGGCCAACTGCAGTTGCAGTCCTCTTAACTGTGGCCAGAACAATGGCCGCATTGTTCACGGCAGCGAGCGCAGCATCCACTGGGCGGGGGGTCAGCTCTCCAACGCCGCGGTTTCAGCTCAAGCCTTTACTGAGCGGAGGGAAGAGAAGCGCCGCCGCACAAGAGCCTGCATTACGGTTCCGGCACAAGAGCCTCGCTCCATTATGGTTCTGGCATAAGGGCCTTCATTTGGGCTCTTAGTCATTGTAATGAGCAGCTCTGCAGCTCTGCGCAGCCTCTGACTGGGTCTGAGCCGGGGCCTCGCATTACAGCTCCCACGCGACTCCAGGCAGCCTCTAATGCAGAAGAGCGCTCAATGAGGACTGCGATTTTTTTATTTCTGTAATTGTGAAGCTGCAGAGGGCTCTTAGGCCGAGATTTAATGGCGTTTAATGGAATCTCACTGCAGAAGAAGAGAGAAAAGAGAAAAAAAGAACGCTGGCCGGTGTTTCCACACACAATTAGCTGTATTTGAGTGAGCGGCTTGCGTTTAATCATCAGCAACAGAGAATCTCCCCTCAGAAATGTCTTTATTCCAGCCTAATTGTGTTTTTTCTAAATAAATTGAATTATAGTCTTTATTTATTTATGTTTTTTTGTACTTTACTGTAATTTCTCCACTGTCTGACAGTAATTTAAGTTAAAAAAAAAAAGTGGGTAAAAATTCACTGTCAGAGAAAAAAGAAAGAAAAAAAGTGGATGTATGTTTATTCGTCTAATTGTTTTTTTTTTTTTTCTTTGACCAGGCAAACTCTCTCCTCCGCCTCTTAAAAACCTCCCACTCACATCTTAAAAAGCGTCCCTGCAGAGCGGTTAAAAAAATGACAAGTTGCACGAGTGTCAACGGTCACAGTGGTAAATGCCAGCCTGCTTTTCAGTGGGGGACGGGGGGGGGGGGGGGGGGAGACCCCGCCGGCGGCGGGACTTCAATCCTTCCAGAGAACAGGAGCGTCATCCAGACGTAGAACCAGAACGTTCTCAGCAGCCACAGCCTTTTCACTCCCACTTAAAACATGATGTAAACTTTAAACATCTTTTATAACTCAAACCATCTTCTGATCTATTTTCAAAGTGGTCTTTTAATTATTATGATGCCGTTTTTGGCCAAAATCTAAAAACCTGAGTCGTTTTCTAGTACATAGTTTCTGCAGAGCAGCAGGAGTTCATTAGAAATCCACCTGTGAGTTGTGGGCGGGACTGTAGGCGCAGAGTAGCTCCGCCCCCGTTCCCACTTCTCGCCTGCCCAGCGTCTTTGTCGCTTCGTCTTTGATGCTCCTGATTCACAACGATTTGAGTAAAGAAATACTCAGAATGCAGTTTTGAGCCTAACTTTCTTTATGATTGTCCTCCATCATCACAAAAATGACACAAGAACACATAAAAACATTATTCTCATTGGTTTGGATTTTTAAGATCAATTCTGCTACTAAAATACAAAAAAATGTACATGCCTAACATCATTTTAATAAATCATTTCTTAAAGTCTAAATCTTTATCTTTGGATTGACATCAGGGTCAATGAATCACTTTTAATAAAAACCAGATTTCTGTCTAGGTTTGCTTTTGCTCGTTTACTGTCAACTTTTAGTGAAAAATAAACTTTTCATTTGGAAAAAATATTGCTGTGTATATGTAAAAAATATAATTGTTTTTGGCTGCACATGTCTGAAAAAAAACATCTCGTTTAAAGTTAAATGTCAAGTTTAAAACACTAGAACACGACTTATTGGCCATTTTTATGTTTTAGACTTTAATTTTGAGATTAAAAAAGAAGACAAAAAGGAATAATAGAAAAGAATGTAAACGAAAAAGGTTATATTCATGATATAGAAAATAGAGATAAAGGAAAAAACTAAAGAACTTTACCTTATAAAACGTAACAAAGATAGACACAACGGTAAAAAGGAGGTAAAGAAATGAAAGTGAACAAAATCAAAACATAAAAGATTCTATACATTTAAAGATAGAGAATCAAATCTTTGTTGCGCTTTATTTCTGTGCATTTATTATTTCTAATTGTAGGAAATATTTTAGGTTTTATTTGAAACACAGAATACAGTCAACACCACAGCACCCGACGGCAGGAACTTCAAAATGCAGGATACTATTTTTACTCCAAAGACTTGCAGAGTCTTTTTTAAACACAAAGAGACACAAAGAAATCTAAAAGAGGCAAGTTTTCCCAGCATGCCTGGGAAGCATGCGGTGTGTCAGAGGGAAAAGCTTGGAGGGGTGCATACTTTGTGCAGAGGAAGAAGACATCAAGAGAAACCAAAGGTTGACACACTGACAGCTGTCTTTGATTCACCTGTGAGCCCACGTCAACACACACACACCTGGAATGAAGCCAGCCACACACAGCAGGGATGACAGCGCAGAGCCGCCGCAAATTTACATTAATATGACTTCTTGTTTTTCCATCACTTAGACAAGAGATATTTTGAAGCATTTATTAAATTATTAATCTATTTATTTATTCATTTCGACAGTCAGTCATGTTTTTTCACGGCTCAGAAGCTCTGCGTAATTTCATTGAGCTACCAGATGGTTGAGGGTTTAATTAACAACTTCAAAAGCAATAACTGGAGAGCTAGCCAAGTACACAGACGCACACGCTCACATTATTAGATGGCTTTGCAAAAGTCCTGTGCAAGCACTAATAAATGTCCCCACACTCATTAATTCACAGTGTGCAGAATTCAAATATTAACAAAAATAATCTGGCTATTGTGCTCCATATTTATGCACAGTGCTGGTTTTCCCACCACACTGCAATAGTAAAAAAAAAAAAAAAACTGGAGTGAAGGGGAGGTGTGGTGAATGGACTCCAAAGTCCCCCCCAAAAAACAAGGAACTGGTTCCATTCCAGCATAATGAGATTGAATTCACTGAGAAAGAAGTTGCTGGACTGGTGGTGCATTTACGGTAACCTAGTTTGGTTTGGTCATCAATCAAGCAGACCAGGACCTTTTGGAAAAGTTGGTGTCAGTCCACTTCCAGACAGATTCTCACTTACTGTGTGCATATGAACCTGATATGACCCAACTCCACACATCATCAGCCTTTGCTTGAAAATGTAGCCTCAGATTATGGGGAGTTACTAGTTCAGTCACCGTATCTCCAGAGTTCCTTTTGCTGGTTTCTATCAAGTCTTTTCAATAAAATATTACTTTTCGACATTCCTCTTTATTTTAATCTTTATTTTAATCAAATATCATCTGTGATTTATCTATTATCACAGTTACTTTACGCATTTCCATTGGGGGGCCGTACCTCTGCTAAATATTGAGTCACACCAGCGGAAACCTTTGCTCCACAAAGCTCCTCATGTGGACGTAGACTCAGAGGGGTTTATTTGGGGGGGAAAATGGTAAGGTAAGCAATTTCTCTTTGTTGTGAGTGAAGGGATTATTCATCAAAGCGATGGTGCATGTTCCAATATCTAACAAAGGTCTTTGTTTTGTTTTGTTTGGCAGCCAAAGATTAATAGAAAGACTGAACTGACATTTCCAGCAGAAAGGACATTGATCTGCAGGCCTTCTGAAGATCCTCATTGTCCCAGTTGCCCTGAAAACAAAGGACAACGCTGGGGAAAAGTGTATACGATCCACACACACAATCATCTAATCCAAAGGTTGTGGATTTTTTAGTTACTATAAAGAAATATAGGACCTTTTAAACCACTTCATGTCATTATTTTCAGACGTTCATAGACGTTCTTTGAATTACTGTAGCTTTATAACCGTTTATCAAAATGAACTAAACAGATTCTGAAGCGTAGAAATGTAGCTTTGTGTTGATCTGCGACGATTTAAAGATTTTAAAGTGCAACAGTCAACGTAAATCAGCTTATTGTGACGTAGACAAAAGGGGCTTTGTGCCATAAAAAAACACACATTACCTCTGTTAAGTAGCACAAAGTAACATTTTGCACTTTGCACTAATAAGCTACCGTAAAGTGTTGCTTATCAGAGCACAGCTGCTTTTCTCAGCTTCAGATTTCATTGAACTTTTGCCAATTATGTAAACAGTATAAGAGTTACGGTAATTCAAAGAATGTGTTATTTCCTGTCACTGTCTGGTGGTAAAGATAACAGAGCTGGTTAACAGATGTAGTTAGTGAAAAAATGTGAATATGAAGAACATTGAATACTTTTGGGTTTTTATTTAATATATATATACATATATTTATGGATAAATCTTTCTAAATCCTAATCTGCGAGGCTTCCTCGCCTTTGAGGTCTCGGCGATGGGGACAGAAGCATCTTTCTTCCGTGAAGAGTCTGCCGAACGTCACCTATGTTAATGCTAAAGAAAGCAATTAGCCGCTGATGGCATGTCCCGGTATGTGGATGAGTAATGGCTGGCGGGGCGGGAGTGTCTCGCCCTGATAAATTCTACTGTGCTCACGCCTTATTAGTACAATGAGTGACTGGGTAGGTGGGGGTGGGGGTGGGGGTGGGGGGGGGGGCTAAGGTGATAGACCATGGAGGATGTCAAAGATAAACCCAGATTGACAGTGGTGTGTTGTGGCTAAATGCTAATGCACCGGGTGACATTTCCAATGCCGGCTCAGGTTAGCCAAGATGCAGTCCTGACAGACAGAGTATGGGAGGGGGGCGGGGGCAAAATACCAACACATCGGCTTTTCCACATCCCCGTCTTTCTTCTGTGAAATGAAAAGATGGTAAAGACGGGCTGAGATGTTGTCAGGCGGCTTTTATCACAGGCGAGCAGGTACTTCAGTCGTTGATAATGAGAGCAAACCAAGGCACCGTAATGAGGCCAAACGGAGACAAAAGAAAAAAGAGCCCACTTCCCATCAGCCAACTGGGGAGTTTAGCCAGAGTTCAATACTTTGTCCAGTAAATCCCCAAGCACTGCTTTTGTTGATAAACCTTCTGCCTGGTCTCGTCGCAGCCGCCCTGCTAGGATGATTCCTATCTCTACCTTTCATTTCCAGGAGTTGCTCGACCGTTACCGACTGGAGAACTTCTGCGACTTTTCGGCTGGTGGTTGGGAGTCAAGCGCCTGTCGAGGCAGAGAGCAGTCTCATCTTTCTGGGTGGTTGGACGTGATGGTGTGTTGAAGCTGTGTCTAATTGGTGGTATTTTTAAAACTGAGCGATGTGTCAGCCAAGGAAACCTCTGGAGTTATGAGCGCCACTTCTAATGGAATCTAATTAGAGGACGGGCGCGCTAACGAAATCAGCGAGCAGGAACAAGCGCTTGTGTACATGCCTTAGCACATGTGCACTTCTTCTTATGCGACTGTTTATGGAACAGTTCAGGCATCTTCAGATTGGGACTAAAAATGGGCATCTGAGTATGAATCCGTGTGCACGGCTTCCATTAGTGAAGGACAGGATTCCTCCTGTGATTTCACTCTGACATCAGCAGGCAGCGCACACATTAAGGAGGTCTTGTACATACTTTGAGTATTTTTATTCACTGTCAGCTTTTGTCGTGTATTATGCTATATGAATAAACTAATGGATAATCCATTATCTGATCTGAATTAGTATTCATCTTGTCAAAAAAAAGTCATTTAGGCCAAGATATGACAAAATGAACGCAAAAAAGTGGTAAAAGTAAAGCTTTCCTTCATTGTTTGAGGCCTGCTGGAGACAGAGGGGCCATCCTTTTCCATTATGCTTAACATCACTTAAAATAGTGAAAAGGAAAGAATTTATGGCTGCAAAGATGTATATATGAAATTAAATGCTTAATCTGACATTACTATCAGTCTGCAGCTCTGTTTTCTTAACACTTTTTAATACATTAGATCAGCTATTTATTGTTTCTTTGGCCCAAATTATGTATTTATTTATTTATTTGAACTTGGCTAACTTATTTGGCCTAGTTTATGTGGAGCTTGATTCAGACTTAACATGTGGGACTGAATGGGTCTGACGGTCAATAGAAGATCCACCGGTTACATCGAGCCTCCCATTCCTGATTTCAAAGGAGTGTAAAGTGCTCGAATCATGTGGCAGTGGAACGCACTTTTTGGTTTATTTTTTATCCATTAGAACTATTTTAACACTTGTGCTATCCTATGACCCCACCCTTCCATTGAGGTGTTCTCCCTACCATGACAAAGGTGGATAAAGGTGGAGAGGATTTCATGTAATCCATGGACACCAGTGAAGATCACAAATCATTGAAGAACAAAGGTTCAGAGCTCTGTCTAGTGGGTCTAGATCAGTGGTCCCCAACCACCGGGCCGCGGACCGGTACCGGGCCGCGGGACACTTGGCACCGGGCCGCGGAGCGGTTCCAGGCCGAGGGAAATTTTTGCATCGGGACGCACAGAAAGAAAAAATAATTTCCATTTTATTGTTTTTTTTTCCGAGAAAAACGTTTTATTTTGAAAAGTGACCGGATTCACTTTGTTACATCTGTCACACTTAACGCACGTCAAAGTCACGACACCAAACATGAGGTGATAAACCCCACTAAAATTAAACCCAAACAACCAAAATGAGCAAAAAAGAAACTTCTTTAGAAAGTTGCTTTGACAAGGGGAAAATTATAATTATTATTGTTATTATCATTACTAAAGAGAAAATACCACCCCCGGTCCACGTTAAATCTGTCTTGCGTTGCACCTCAAAACCCCCCCCCACGTACACGTGCCTTGCGTTGTACCGGTCCACGGTGACAAAAAGGTTGGGGACCACTGGTCTAGATGACCCTACTCCCAATGCTAACGTGCCTAGGGTTAAACTGTTGTCTGGTTTGCTTGGCAAGTTGCATCATTGAACTAAACTTTCCATTGACTTGTTTCCTCCTCAATGGCCTCCATCTGCATGTTGTTGAGGTGAGTCGGTCCAGTTCATATAAAGAGCCCATCACTCTTCCTGTTTTTATTCATCTATTTTTCAAACCTGCTCATAGTCATGGGGTTGCTGGAGCCTATCACAGCTACTTCTGGGGAAAAAAACAGGGTCCAACATGGACAGTTCTCTGTCCCCTTTGACTACAGACTCGTATTAGAGGTAAAGGCAGAGATTTCCAGTGTGACATATAGATGAACGAATCAGATAGAATATTTTACCACCAACACCCAATTAATTCA
This sequence comes from Oryzias curvinotus, assembly GCA_023969325.1. NCBI lineage: Eukaryota > Metazoa > Chordata > Actinopteri > Beloniformes > Adrianichthyidae > Oryzias > Oryzias curvinotus. The sequence goes on from CM043728.1 coordinate 20,038,420, forward strand.
ATCTCAGTCTGCTTGCTCCAGTTGGGGCATTTTTAGACATTTTTTTTTAAATGTGTAAATGCGATTGAATGGAAGAAGAGATTAAAACTTTAAGCACTCCCTTCCTTAACTATGTAACCTTCTATAAACAGAAGAAATAGACTAAATTTCAGCAGCTGGTGATCGATTCCACCTGTTTAATCGTCTCATCTTTTTGAAACTCTTTGTCCTTTTTAGGTTTGCACTTTATTAAAAAATGAAGCAAATTCCTCAACCTTTTCAGGCTTTATGATGGTTTAAAACAAACAAACAGCTTTGTATTAGTATATTTACCTAGTTTAGCCTCTTTTTGATATTTGTGTAGTACAGATTTAGGGTTGGATTAGCTAACAGGCCACATTTGATCCAGTAATCTGTGCCCTAGTCGATGTCTTTTCATAGATGTTTTTGCAAAGTTTAGGAGTCGACCGTTTGAGGTACAATAATACCTCATTTGTTGAAGGAGTTATATCATAAAATTAACCGTGGGATAGATGAAATCCACACAGTTGTCATGTTTAGTTTTTTTTTTCCACTTCTCTAATTATTCTAGATGTCTTAATGCTGTAAAACTCTTTCAAACTCTTCTCTCTTGTTTAAAATCTCAAAGTTTCAGAAAAATAACTCCAGGATTATAGAATGGAAACAAAGATGTGATCACGATTCATGTAGATTTAGCAAACTGAACGCATTCTGAACAAGAGACAGCACAGAGGAGATTGAGTGACAATGGTCTCCAGCCAATCAGAGGGCTGAACTCACTGTGTTCTGCGTAGTCAGCTTCTGGAGACAATTGAAATACTGTTTAAAGTCCCACTCTGATCATCTTTTTATGCAGAGGTAGGGCGGTCGACCTCTGACCAGAAGATTGCAGGTTTGACTCCCGCCTTGCCTGCCCATGTGTCAAAGTGTCCTTGGGCAAGACACTGAACCCCACCTTAACTTTGGTGGAAGGTTGGCGCCAGTGTTCGGCAGCGGAGCCGCCACCAGTGTTTACCATTTATCTTGTGGTATCAAAGTGGTTTTCTAATGATAATGATGTTGTTTTTAGCCTAAATCTGTGCTGTTTTCTTGGACATAGTGTCTGCAGAGGACAATTCACACCGAACTGAAGAAATAATTACTCAGAAATGCATGTCCTCCATCATTACAAAAATGTCACAAGAACATGTTAAAGCATTTTCATTGGAGTGGCTCCAAAACTTGCAGATCTCTTTTTCTGCCACATTTACATCAACATTCAAATACATAAAGTGATTGTGGAGGCTGCTTGGTCTCACCATGACATCACTGGTGTTCCTATGGATATTTTATCTGCACAAATGAGGACCGGAAGACCTAATTGCAAGTAGAGATGGAAGCAGGGAGGCTGATTAGAGCTAGTTGTTGGTTTGTTGAGAAAAAAATGTAAAAAAAACACCTGTAATACCTGTAACTCTGGTCAAATCATGGAACAAATACTGAAAAAAAGAAATCAAACACACACAAAACTATCCAAACAGACATGGACACACACAAAACTATACAATCAAACACACACAAAACTATCCAAACAGACATGGACACACACACAGGTTCCAGTATTGTTTCTGGGATTAGATGAACACAGATTTCAGGAAGATTAGTCCTCCCACTCGACATTATCAGATTTGGTTTTTGGCCTGGAGCGTCCTCTGGAGCACAGCTGATCCTATCCCACCGCTGAGCAAACAGTAACTGGAGACTCATCCCTCCTATCCTCCTCGCCTCCCATTTTTCTCTCTCAGCTTAATTTACTCCGTTTACGTGTGGTTTGTACTTTGTGCAGCAGGCTGAGCTGTTTTTTTTTTTTTTTATTTTCCTCCCGCATAACCCTTCTAACAAGCTGTTTTTGCTCATTACTGACTGCGGTACGCATGAAAGCCTAAAAAGATGTGTTAAAAATGCCTGTTAGTAAGCGGGAAGATTTGTTTTGTTTCACATCAGACTGGTTTCATTACAGAAGATTAGAAAAAGAAAGGAAAGGATGGAGAAGAAAGGGGCATCTTTCTGATATGTGTACCGGTCCCTCCTTTCATGATGAGCGGCTGTGATTAAAAATGCCACTCTGAGACAGGAGGGTGGGGGTCTGTGGGGGCACGGACGGAAAGGGATGAAGGGAGGGAAAAAAGAGAGTGCGCTCTGGTCTTCTTTTTTAATGAGGATCCTAATCAACCCAGCAGAAGCTGCCCTGAGACCCCCCAGGTTCATTAGACCAGAAAACCCCCGACTGCCGCTGAAGGGAGAGAGGAGGAGGGGGGAGACGGAAAAAGTTTGCACCGACTGAGACCGAGAAGAGTTGGAGGGGAGTCGAGGAAACGGGGGCGCAAAAAAAAATTGAAAGTGATGAGCACAGACAGACGGGAAGGAGGGGGGGGGAGTCGGCGTGCTAAGAGAACAGGTCATCGGGCCGGTCACGGCTGCCATCGATCCACTGATTGGCCGTCTGATGGTTTCAACCGGCTGCCAAAACCTTTAGCGGGAACCCTGCGGAAGCGCGCAGGTCCCGGTGTGAAGGTCCGTGTCAAAACAAGAGCTGCCACTTGTCTATAGCGATATCCGTCTGAGGAGGCGCCTTTTTCCGGGCCAGTTGGGCTGCAGGTCGGTTGGTTTCCCAGCGTTGAGGGTAACGTTGGGTGACGTGCGCACACTGGGAGGTGAGAGTCTCACAAAGCGTTACCGTGGCCCTCAGCCGTTCCTTCCTCTGTCCTCTCACATTGATTGGGCAGCAGGACGAGGAGCCGGCGTTCTTCTCCCACTAAATGCCAACACACAGTAGGGGCGTCCACGTTTGCGTCAGCACGTTCAAAGCCAGTGGGGTTTTTTCTGGCATGCTATGTATATATATGTTTTCCTTCTCTTCCTTTTCTGCTCCTTTAAAGAAGACCTAACGTACTACGAGCTGTGATCAAACAACGTGAAAAACACAGATGATAAAATGAAGCATTGAAATAGTTCATGATTGCAGAGTACAGCACTAAATATTCAGTCTGTCCGTCCATAACCGGTCCAATAACCATTGACTGTATCTGAGACCTGAACCAAGGCTATGTCCGAATTCCCACCCTAATGCCTAACTACTAAAAAAATCCAGTGACTTGAATTTTGACGATAATCCACACACCAAGCTCACCTCATTTCATTCAAAAAGAAAAAAAAATGAAGTCACTAACTTTCTGAAGTAAAAACGTAATAAAAAAATTCATTTATGTTAACTATTTATGTGTGCGGATGAAAAAAAACTTGGATGGTTTATAGAAAAAATGAAAATTCATTCTTTTAACATAAAGTCATTCAAACGCAATGCATTGTGGTCTATATTAACCAATTTAGTGACCATGAATGCACACTGATATTTCGCAGGGACTTCTGGGAAATTTCTAGGAAATCAGATTTTGGAATTGTAACTGTTTATTTCTCTAAAGAACTCTATGAGATTTTGGAGCCAACAGGTACTTCCTGATAGGAACACAAAGGGGGGAGGGGTCACTTAATCCAGTTCTTATATACAGTCAATGGTTTAAATGCAGGAGAAACCTTCTGACAATCGTCCATCCATCGTGTCTCTGATTGTGACATCTTAATAAAACTCCACTCACCAGCATCCAAATGTAGGTGGAGACAACTTTTGGAACACACCCACCAACATGAAAAAAGGCATAAAATTGACAAAATAAGAGTGAAATAGGAGAAAATAAGAGAATTATTTATTGTTGTTTGGCCAAAGATGTAAGATTCTTTAAAGAATGGCAGAGTTTCAATAAAAGTCAGAATTTATCATCCACACCACCTCTTCTATATCTTTGAATGAGATTTGGGGGAAAGTCACAGTTTGATTGACTTTTTGTGGTCACCACAGAAACACTGAGGAGCAATTTCTGTTGGCAGCTCCCAATTATGGAATAATATTCCTCCAGAACTGTGCTTGATGGACTCAAACAGTTTCAACTAAAACCTTTGTAGATTACATTTAACATTTAGTAGTTGGTGGCATTTTCTTTTCTTCCACTTGTTTTTTTTTGGGCTTTTTATCTGACTTTTGTGTATTTTACTGTCCTTGTAGATGTTTGCTGTTTTTTCTCATTTTCGTTCTTCATCTGCTCAATTTTTTATTGTTCTCTTAGTATCTATTCTTAATGTAAATCACTAAACGGTGATGTCATCATCATGTCGAGTGAATAGAGATCATTCAGGTTGTGAAACTCCATCAGCACCAGAGAAGCAGGAAAAGTCTCCTTCTTGACATCTGGAAACTTATTATTGATTTGGATTTTTGTTCAATTAAATCCAACATATCTGAGGATGTTTAGTATATTTTATGATTTTATTTTTTTATTTTTAAATGCTGATTCTGGTTAACATTAACCCTGGAAAACCCGAGAGCATTATTCTTCTGAGGTCTTGAAGTTAATTTGATATTTTAGTAGTGTTTCATTCCTACACAAGCAAATAAATGAATAAAATAAAACAAAAAAACAACTATAGCGGCTAAATTTGATCCCATGGGTTCTCCAGGGTTAAATCCTTCTATTTTTACTCATTTCTGACCAGCGGTGTTCAGGAATTTCCAGTTTTCTGTCATTTCATATATTTCCAAACCAATTTCTCATTACTGCTTTATTTAGTATTTTTTATGACCTTTTAACTCAAAGTTTATAAACTATGAATTGGGAGTTCGTTTGGAAGTGCCATGAAGCCTTTTTAGAGCTAACCGGCATCAACCTGCAAACAGAGACGGTGACCCGGGGTGACCTCAGCCTGAAACTCCGACAGAGTCGCTGCAGATCAAAGACGTCGACAGAAAAATGTTGGAAATGAAGCAAAGTCAGACCGAGAGGATGGGATGAACTCTGCCCGACCACCTGTCCCGCCCGACGCCGCCGTGACGACTGCAGCGAGAGCCTGGAGCCAAACGGCAAACATTCAGTGTGCCGCAGACAAACAGCTCCCATTCCCGTCATCTAAATAGGCCTCGCAGCTTAGGCGGGTAAACAGGATTCACCGAGGAGCTTAAGTCTTTAAGATGCTGCCGTGCTTTTCTTAGCTTCCTGACGCAGCTCTCTGCGCTGAAACTGCTCCCTGGGTCGCCTGCTTTTCATTACATTACAATAATCACCTGCTGGAGTAAAAACTCCATCACTGAACGCAGGACGGCCTTCCTTATATGTAAGCAAACAGGCATTTTAATCCTCAACATGTAACTAGATTAAACGCTGTTTAATGGCGGTCTTCCCTTAGGGGTGGGGGGGGCAGCTAAATCAATACTTTATACAGAAATGTGCAGCTTAATAAAATTTGTGCATTTAATAAGCAAATTATTCTAATTATAAACCTCTTGCCAAAGCAATTAGCGATAAATTATAATCTTATGATAAATGATCTTGTGTTGACAGCCGGGGGGAACTCTGCAATCAAACATTAATTATTCATCGGGTAATTAAGTTCAGAGGTGTTTCAGGGAGCTACTGTCCGGTCTGCAGCGACGCTGCTGCTGCTGGAACTCTGCTGTACGTTACCGTCACGGTCGCATGCACCCAAACGGGTTTCTGGGTCGTCCGGGTCCGTGGAGGGTCGTGGAGAGGAGCGGCCGTATCTTATGGGCTCGTGCGACCACCTCCAGAGACGCCATGAAAATGGAGCGTACCATCGTCGTCCATGTCGGACTTGTAAGAGGGAGGGTCCGTACAGATAAAGGAAGTTACATGCAGTACTGATGCTGTCATGTAGTGTCCTTACACAACACTGTAGTACGACTACTGGCCAATTACTGACCGCTTACAGCGTGTGCATCAGGGGTGTCGAACTCTCGGTCTTTTAAAAAAAATAAACCTGCCTTATCTGCTGCTGATTACCTGGATCAGGAGCTTTTACAGCAGGTTGGTTGGAAAACATGTAGGACCCGCATGGCCTGGATTTGGGTACCCCTGCTCTTGATTGTAATGATTGATTGTAATTTCCCCATTTCAATCAACATAATGAACACATGAACAGCACCAACAGGCAGTCTGCAGGATTTGTGGGCTTAAAGAAAGAGAAAAAAACTCTACGACACGCCAGCGTCTTGTTTGGGTGTTCAGTACAACCTGTGGCCTGCAGAAACATTTTCCCTCTACGACCCTGATCTTTGGTACAGGTTTGATCGTTCTCTACCTGCAAACAGCCCGTATCCACTCATTAATATGTCATTATGGTGTGCACAAAGAGGTTTTTAATAAAGAACCGCACACAAAAGCTCCAGCAGAAGTCAATGCTGGACATTCATCTCCTGCAGCAGTGGAATAGCAAAAGGTTGATCAGAAAAGTCGGTCATCCCCTCTTTGTGAAGGAGAATTCAAACGTGTATGTGTGTGATGGGACTTGTTGAAGGGTCATGTGACTAATCAGTGATGGATGATTTTCCTGTGTCTGTATCAGAGACAGTTGTGTTCCTGAACTGTTCATGCTTTATATCAACCAAATCATCTGAAAGTTTGAAAAGCTGCTGCTATCCTACATACCGTTACCGTGGTGATGCATCGGCTTTAAACAGTAAATTATTTTCAGATTATTTCAGTGACGGTTTGTCTCCAAAACAATCTTTCTACTTCTTATATTAGATTTTAGTACTTTCATAGAAAGCATCAACGGTGAGGAAAAGGTTTGTTTTGTACATTTTAAAAAATGGCCGCAAAAAGTATTAAATGAAAATAATCAGAAGAGATCAAAAACATTAGAACTTCATTCAGCTCTTAAAACGATGTCAGATGTGCAGCAATGATTTCTGCAATAGTGCTGTAGACTGTCATGATAAAAAATAAGAACTTTATATTTTTTATTTGATAAATCATCTGCATTTGTCTGACAAAGTGGCAATGACTAAAGTATTAATGAGTAAAGTATTGACTTTAAAGATGAAAAAGGTGTTTTTGCTGTTTTTAACATCTTAGTGTGTCATTTTTCTGATGATGGAGGACCCATATGAAGAAGATTAAGCCTAAAATTGCATTTCTGAGTATTTATTTATACTGTTGTAAAACGGGAGCAGACAAGAAAATGCTGTGTGAAAAAGATTGTATTTGTGACCTAAAAAAAATACACTGGGCGGGGCAACAAGCTCCCTGCTCCGCCCCTTTCTGATGCAGACAAACAGATCCATGAACATCTTTGTTTTCCTGGTCTGAGCTGGAATCTGGATCTGAACCGGACGGATGGATCGATCTGATATTGATCCCCATTTTTGTTGCACCGGTAATGTTATCTTGGGGGTGAGAGGGGCTAGAGAGTAAACAGGAAGCTCTCACCATCAGCTGAATTTCTGATGAACTCCTGCTGCTCTGCAGAAACTATGTCCTAGAAAACAACAGTTTTTTTAAACATGTCTTTTGTTTTTTAGCTTGTCCTGTCCAACCGCTGGGCAGACAGATGAGAGCTGAGGGCCTCTTGTGTTGGACATATTTTACTTTAACAACAGGGGTTATGAATCTCCTGACAAAGCAGAGGAATGTCTGAATAAACCCCTTTTGGAATCCAGACCAGACTTTATTCATTTCAATCATATTTGAAAATCTTTGGTGTTTTAAACATTTCTGCTGAAAACAGCATCATCCTAATGAAAAGACCACAACGATTGGAAAATGCATCAAAAGATGATTGGAGTGGAACTCAAAACAAATATTAAGAACCGGTTGGGATCGTTTAGTTCTTCTTACTTCCTTTCAATCAATTAACCAACCTCTGTTTAACTGTTATATCCATTATTATTGATGAATATGTATGTTTACAGTGTGCATAGGTACACGTGCATTTATGATTTTATTTTATTTCTTTCCTAATCTTTTTATGAATTAGACTCTCAAAACAGTGTATTTTACATTTTTATGGTCTTTTTTGCTGAAACTGCTTACAAAAACTAATCAATCAATGAAAAACCGGATCATTGTCCTGTGTTTCTTTTTTGAAGTGCTGGTCCAGAACATATAAACTTTTGTTCTCTAGTTTCATCTCAACAGCTCACAGACTTCAGCTTCACTGCCTTTTTATTCTGTTTCAACAGAAACCATGAATCCTGTTCTGGCTGTGCTTTACTTCGTGCTGCTTTAAAGTTAATTCAATTTTTACATTTCCGTGTCTTTAACCTTCATGAAAAGCTGGATTTGATGTTCCTGTAAATGTATTTCCCTTTTTTTTTGCTGAGAAACTCAGACAGCCTCTGGATTTCTGCTTTTAAAGTGTTTTGGTTGGAAGCAGAAGCTGGACTCTGTTTGGAAAAGTCGGTTTCTGAAGAAAACGTTGCTGACGGATTCAAATGTTTCCAATGAAGTGTTCACGGAACAGATTTAGTCAGAATGTGAGGAGGGAGCATCATTCGTGTCAAACACCAAAACCCTGAGAGCGGAACCCCCCCACCGACTGAAAAACATCTGTTTCTGAGAAAAACAAAGTTTTGTGGCTCCGTCGCCTCCAGATACTTTCATCCAAGTGGAGAAGCAGCAGCACAGCACAGTCATACAGTTTGCAAAATCTGCATAATCACCGGAATAAAGAAAAGACTTTGTTCAACAATAAGGAACAAATGAGAACCTTAACGCTGCAGCAGGCAGACGGCGTTCTGAAAATAACACGCCGGCCCAGATATGTCAGATAAGGCTGACGGAAGGAGAAGAAGCATTGGCGGGAAAACAATGCCAGCATTCATCAAGTCGGCTTACACAAAGAAACCTCAACCTCTGAGAGAAAGACGAGCAGTTTAAAGGTGTTTTTCTCCTCTTCGTCAAAGCCTCCTGCTTCATCCAGAAGCTAAAACGGATGAAGATTATAGAATCAAAGACAGAAGAGGCTCCAACTGTCCGTCTTTGGGGTTTTCAACCTCAGAACGAGTCTGAGTTACCCTCTGAAGTAGTGGCGTGCTGCTGCCATCTACAGGAGGAAGAGGAGCAGTGCAGGGACCGATGAAGAACTGAGGAACACCAATGATCTGAACGTGGAGAACAGCCCCCCCGCCGTCAAATTCACTGCTGCACAAAAAAGGAAGAAGCTCTTTTGTTGCTAGGAAAAAACGGAAAACACAAAAACTGTGTTTGTTTTCCAATTTTCAGTGATAAATTCAGATTTTTGCATTTTTCATGCCGAACAGGAAATTCTGAGGTTTTTTTTTAATCTGCAAAATGAAAAAACAAAAAAAAAGAAAAAAAACTGCAGTGACAAACTTCTACATATCAGGCTATAGTTTAGGTTTTTTTTTTTTTTTTTTTTTTACTCTTCACCTCTTTTCTGCTTTAGGATTAATTAAAATTAACATAATTCAAATTACCAAGTTTTCACCGCTGCTGCGTTTTATTGTCTATGGAGGACTGTTAATGCCAAAATTTAAATAAACAGAAATCAGAGATTCAAGAAACGACCAATTTATAAACAATTGTCAATTATATTTTACTTTTCCCAATTGCATTTTTTTCATCCTGTTTTCTTGAATTTAATAGTATTTTCCTGCAAATGTTTGCTGTTGACATTCATTAGAAGTAGGACTGTACGATATTAGGAAAACTCGCAATTTGCCATATCAGTAATCCATATTGTGATGACGATATAACTCGCGATACATGAACAAACAGCAAAACAACCAAAGACATCAAATCCATTTCACTGAAACAGTTTAATTTAAATAAGAGTCAACATAACTTAAATTATATTATATTATTTATATTATTTATCCTCGTCTACATAAGAGGTCAACACCTAACATACAGACCTCCATCTGATTGGTCAAATGCATAAATGGATTTATTGGATTCATTAAATACTTTAAATTGCCTTAAGACTGTTTTGGCACATTTAAGGTAACTATTTATCGCAGACGTTTGCGATATGCATATCGCACAGCCTGATATTGATAAATTTGCGATTTATTGAGCAGGCCTACGTTGGAGTATTTTATATTTCATCATTTCCTTTAATTTTGATGCTTTTGGTTTTCAACTGTCAATCACATTCCTTTATCATCTTTTCAGAAAGCAGTAGGTCCAGTGGCCATCCCATAGTAATCTGGAAACCTGCCTTGGAAACCCCCGCCGTCTGTGTTTTGGTTTTTGTTACTTGATTTAAAAGCATTTTTGGAGCCCATAGGAGATTTTAGCCATATTCATTTTTTAACGGCTTCTCCTGTTGTGATCTCGTCATTTTTGGTTTTTTCCAAAAAAAAAAAAAAAAAAAAAAAAAAAAGCTCCACAAAGAGTTAAACATGTGTTGCTGGTCTTATTGTTCTTTTCCTCGAGTTGCAATAAAGCTACTGTGTTTTATTTATCGTGTTCTTTCTCTGGAATCACATTAGAACTGTAGAACAGAACCGGTTAGCCTGAAAAAGCGTCTCATAAACACAGAGTTTTCCAGCTTATCATCAAACTCTGATGGTCTGCGACTTCCCCCACATCAATCTGGTGTTTTTCCTGCACCCACAGACCCGTCCTGACGGCACTCTAATCAGCGTGGATGGACTGTGGAGGCCTTTCCCCTCTAATGCCAGCCGCCATGATGGGGACGGCGGCATTGGCATATTGATGTCAGGTCTTTATTGTGTGGGTTTACAGTGGAGAGGCAGCCTTGATTGTCTTGTAACCTCTCCAGACCTCGGTCCGTCTTTGCGAACAGTGTGTGTTTTTGTGTGTGTGCTCTAATGAAAGCTGCGGACCCACAGCCTCCTCTTCCTCTCTTCTGTTCACGCCAAAGCCTTAATCAGACGCCTCGTGGCTGCATCCACGCGCCGGCTCTTTCTTATCCCTCGCCTACATAAAACGGCGCTTTGATGGGTGTTTGTGTTGCTCCCCCAAGTCTGACTGTCACTGCGCCGCCGCCGCCGCCTTCGTCCTTGTTCTAAACTCAGATATGAAAGTCGCGCGGCAGCAAAGCTGCAGCAGGAGAAAGAGAAAGATGATAGAAGATCTGAACTGAGAAGAGAAGAAGCAAAAATAAAGCTGGGTTTCAGGGAAACGAAAGGAAAAAAAAATAGAAGCATTTTTGAAATTCAGACATCCAAACATGATCACAAAGAGCGAGGCGTGATCGGGTCTGCAGACAGATCCAAGGACCGCAAAGACACGGCAAAAAAGACGGGACACAAGAAAGGAGGAGAAAGGAGGGGCCGATGAGCTTTCAGCCGGATCTCCTGAGCTTGACAGAGGTTCCTGCTCTGAACGTTTGCTTGGACCGTCATTCAGCTTTAAACACACAAAACAGCAACAACTTTTTTGGTTTATGACAAAGGCGTGACAATAGATGCTTTGCTGGTCAAAGAAAGAAATCATCAAACACTAATATAAAAAAATATTTTTCCAACCCTGTCTCATAGTTCTGCTACATACACACCGGCGAACGCGGGTTCTTGAACGCGCTTTTAGCATATGGTGTTCACACAGGACTGTCGCTACCCGATAGTTGGAAGAGGTTTGGTGCAACATGTCAAAGCGGTGCCAATCTGGTGAATCCTGTTCTCCATTCTGATTGGCTGCAGGTTGTCCATTAAAAAGTGATCCACTAGAAATGAAGTTCCAGTAACATAGACTGAATGTTCTACATTACTGTTCTAGTTGAAGCTTTAACGTTTCGGCCGGTGGTTATTAACTAAAGTTGGGAACCGGAACAATTGACTCTTGGAACATAGGTGGTCATTTGTTCTTCCACAGCAAGACAGTAGACAAAAAAATGTCTATGATGGACGTGACAGGATCTCTGTCCCATTTGACCTTTAACCACAATTTCAGCTTTAATTATAGTTGGTTGTCTGTCTTTCTGTCTTGACTGTTTGATACAGGGTGAATACATGTTTATAAAGAATTGAATCATTAATAAATCAAAGAAATTGCTTGTTGATACATATGGTAATGGTGGATTTTTTTAGTTAATATGGTTTAGGGAACTACTTGTGAAATTTGTTGCTTTGAAACAAACTTTATCTTCATCAAAAATTGATACGCCACTGGTTAGACCTCAGATACCAGCTGCAGGAGGCAGGTTCTGTAGTCGTTACCGTGACAACGTGTCACAACGTGTATCGAATAGTCCACTTTTTGGGAGAGACCATTTTAACTTTAAAAATAACTCAATTAAAGTACTAATATTTGATTTAATATGTATTATATAATATGTGGGTAAAAGGCTCTTTGAGGCGTCTATTATCATAAATAATGGAGGAAGCTTCATATCAGACTGTTGCTTTTGTAAAGGCCACTAACTTCTGATAATGGACCCTAACATAAATTATTTCTCAGGTGACATGGCTCCAGAGCTTCACAGGTTTTCTGGTGGTGTGACTTGCGTTTTTATTTATGGGAATTAAAGAATTAAATGGGCCTTACCTGCCAAAAGCCATCTTCACTCCACTATCCCCGAGGATCCTAAGGATCTGGAGGTCCCTGCCGTCTCAGGCTTCTGGAAGCACAGACAGCTAATGTTTAATCCTCTTTTGAAATCACAAAAAAAGCCTGAGTTAAATCAGTTCTAAGACTGAAGTCACTACAATGGTATCACAGGTGTGGTAGGACACGCCGTTTATCTGCCATTGACTGTATCTGAGTATGTCATGATACGGACGCCGCCACGTCACCAGTAAGATCTGTTCCTCTACAGAAGCCCATGGCTATTGACTTCTTGGACCCAGCAGGTACTTCCTGTTTGGAACGCCAGGAGGGCAGGGTCACTCAGTCCAGTTCTCATGTACAGTCAAGGGTCCATGTCTCTGCTGAGGTCAGAGATCCATTATTTGGATCTATGATGACGTCAACTAGTTGATTCTGAATGAGAAGAGTACAGGATGAAGCAGGTGTTGGCTAGAGTTTGCTCCCTCCACCACAACAACCCTCCAATGTAAAGCCCCCCCCTGCCAACCAATCAAAATAAACACGCAAAAAAATCAAAACAGCTGATTAAAGAAAAATGGCACGCTACTTTTTCCTACTAAAATAAATAAGTAAGCATTGGAGCTCATCATACTTTCTGCCTTCCTTGTGAATTGTGGGGGTTTTTGTATTAATGACGCTTGTGTTGATGAAAGGATGGACAGAAAAACACAGATTGTCATCAGTTAAAACCATGCTGGACTGCTGGTTTGGAAAAAAACAAGGAGCCTGGCAGCAGGAGGAGTTTATTTGTCCGTGTTTGTGCATTAAATGCTGGAGGATAGAAAATGCAGCGTCTTTGCTTCAGACAGTGAACATGGCCCTGTGACCTTCTATAGGAAAGCAATCGTTTGACCAAAGCCTAAGCGAAAGAGACGCCGGCGGCACAGACGAGGAAACGCTTGTTCGCTTATTCAACCAGCTCAGTGATTTTTTCCCCCCATTTCCTTTGTGAATATACTGTGTATTCATTTGGTGCCTTCGACCTTTGTTATGACCTCATAACTTCTGTACGGAATACAAGCTGCACCGCAGGAGCATGAATGTCTAACTCCCTTCAGATCTTTGCAGGCTTAAAACCATCACCACCTCCTAAAACTCCACCTGACATTCCCAACAATTCAGCTAGAAGTGAAAATGTCTTTAAATATTACTATCATTCCAAATAAATAAATAAATAAATAAATAAAAAAAAAAGAATAAAACAAATGATTAATCAATTATTGAAAACGGTTACATTGATTGACTTTTAATGATATTACTTCACTTGCTTCAAAAAAAATTGATAAGGTGAATCATGATTTTTCCTAAAGTAGCATAATTTTGCACATATTTTTAACTTTTGATACTTGATCAAATTTTGCTATGAAAAGTCCTGAAACAGTGTTGTGTCTATTTTACTGATATAGTATTATTTTTAATCATACCAATGACTTTTATAGGTAACATAATCTGCATATATTTTGGATACTTCATTGCCATGTTGATTTCTAACAGTTATTTTTTACAAAATAATTTAAGTAATTCATCTTTGTCATGTGCTTTATTGATATTTGAAGATTTTTAATTCTGTCTGATAAAAGTTTGGAACCGGATAATGATAAATCATGTAATAAAATGGTTATAGTATAACGGGGTGGGATTATATAAGTTTGCTTCCTTCCACTCCCTTTCAAGCAATATTTATTAATATGTCTAACTATCCTAAGTTTGATTAGTTACTGTATGAATGTATAACTGATGATTGTATTGTTTTTTTGTGTATTCTTATTTGATTGCTTGAAATAAACAATTTCAAACCATTTCAAATCAAATCAAGTTACAAAAAAACTTAAAGTGCAGCAGTTCGACATCAAAACCAACAGTGTAGTTTTTGTTCATGCGCATCATTTCTACGGTAATGCTGTGAGCGACAGATCGTAGTGAACGCTCACACAACACACAAGGGTAAGCACAGGTGAAGTAGGTGAGGCACAGGGGTATTATACGGATTTTTCATTTTTTCAAACCCCCCCCCCCCCAAAATCCTGCAGTGTCCAAAGAGCCCGTAATAGGCCAGTACTCGCACCTTACCAACAACATCACTCGTAACGTACATGAGCCTTATGAATACTTCACGATACACTGACCACACACACCACAGTGGTACGTTCCGTTTTCAACCAGGCTCAAGGCAAATGCAAGTCACATGTCCAGTTAATATCTGGTCACTCCTGTCAACGACCCTCCATGGGCCTGGAAAACCTCAAACCCCCCAGCACCTGAATGGGTCAACCCCATGCGGATCTATGCGACTGGGCGTCAATCTGATTGGTCAAATACATAAATAGATGTATTTGATTAGTTAAATACTTCGAGCTGCCATAGGATTGTTTAATCACGTTTAAGGTAACTATTTATTGCAATTTTTGCTGTCTTTTGCAATATACTGTTGCACTGCTTGATATCGCGATAATGATAAATTTGTGATTTATTGTGCAGGCCTATTCCAAACTAAAGTCTTTGGTATCTTGATGAAAAATAATGTGCAAAACCAAATTTCTCAGGGTTGTTGATTGAAACTGATAGCATTCCAAGAAGCAACAAACTGTTCTTTGACAGAGTTTTAGGCCTTTAAGGGCCTTTGCATCCGACCACGCACTGTGAAGAAAGTACAGCAGAACCAGTCGTTAACAGTAAAGTCCATAATTTGTTGTTGTATGGCTGTAGCAATCACCAGCAGAGTGGTTGCTCCTCATTACTTGCTTTGGAAGCAGTAATTGGCCAACCTGAGCCAAGCAATCAATGCCATCGTTGTTGAAGGGATTTCAGGCAGACCAAGCCGAAGGGCAGCGCTGAAGGGGGGCGCTCCACAGATCGTTATGGCTGCACAAATGCATCTCTGGGAGGTTATTGACAACGCCATGGATCCATCATATTCGTCCCGCTCCATCCACTTAATCCATCTATCGGCCTCTACCTCGTCCTGTTAATGGGTCTCCTTTTGTTTCCATTGGCCGTGCTGCCAGAGCTGAGTCAAAGGGTCGGACGGTACCCAATTTACAGGAGAAATCAAACATCATCACTTCCTGTGAGGTCATGGAAGCACTTTGGGACATTCTTTGAATAGTTGCATGTTCAGATAGAGTGGCTATTTTCTTCTGGAAACGTCATCAATAACTAGTCAGTCACCATCCTGGCTTAGACAAAAACAAGATCACCGAGAATCAGTCCTGTACAAACACACAAAGGATGCTTGTTTGGTTCCTGGATCACAAACCGCTTCACTGAGATCATCAAGAAGTTGTTCCTGCTTTGGCCACACAGTGGCATAGCGGAGCAGTTGTTACACATTTTCTAACAATCTTCCCCTTCTTGCTTCTGCAGTTGAATCTGTACAGAGAATAAATCAAATTCTACATAGTTTGGATTTTTTTTACGTGTTCTTGATAAGTATAAAAAAAAAGGTTCTCATGAGTTAATAACGTTTAATTCATAGCAATTCTAGTGCTGGAAAAGAAGATCTAAATGCAAATCAGACTCTAAAGTCTTTTCTGAGACATAGTTTGGACCTGAGAAGTTATCGGACGCAGAAACGGAGAACGTATCTGAACTTGTTCTTAGCTGTGGCGTCTTAAACGGCGCTCTCCAAAGATCAGGTTTAGACGTTCTTTGTAGAACAATCCTCCAGGTCGACAGAGTTTTCAGATGCATTCCTCATCATTCGTGCTCCAGCCATGGTTTCATTTCCCTCAGACTCATTAAAACCCTGAAGGAGGTCTTCAAACAATAAAAACCAATAGAAACAGATCCATTAATAGATAAAAGTGCAAAGAAAGAAACTTCTTGTTGTTTTTTTCTCTTTTACCCCATTTTTCGTCTTTCTCCAAACATTTCATTAATTCTTCTTGTCCTTTTTTGTAGCCAAAACTTTGATAGACACAAAGATAACTGACGGTCAGTTCAGTTCAAACACACGAGGAGGAAAAACTTGTTTCTTCTTTTGTTTTTTAGATTTTTATTATTTATTGTTTCTTTGCTGTCTTTTTCAAATACTTCTGTTGTTTTGATTCTTTTTATTTTTAATCTAGTTCCTATATTTCTGCACTGCTACAGTTTTTATCATTGTTGTTCACATCCCAGACTAATTTAGCAAACCGGAACTGGAAGAAAAACAAACTAAAGCTAAAAAAATATGAATTTGAAATTGTTTTTTTTTTAATTTTGTGCATCATTTTGTGCTTTTTTTATTGGAGCTTTTTCTGCATCCAAGTTGTTTCAGTTGTCTGTATAAAAGGAGGACTGACCTTATTCTATCATCAAAACGCAAAGGGGGATTCTGGAAAAGGTGTACATAAATCAGCATATAGATTAAACACTGAAGTTTGTGCTGATGTGTCTCAGACCAGCAATTCCATGAAACGATTCCTTCAGAACAAGGAGAAAGGAAAACAGTTCTTGTACAACACTGCCCCCTACAGGCAGAACAGAGAAAGCAGCTTAATTAAAAGACATTTAGACTGGAAGAGAACTCTCAGATTTGTTTGTAGTGAAATCACTGAAGTTGTTAACTGAAACACAGAAGAACTGAATTATAACACACAAATTAAAATAAAATTAAAAAATAGATACTGTGGAGGCAGTTTGGGGATTTATGTGACACATATTTTAAAAGGCCAAAAATGCATGAAACATACATAAACATATGTTTCAGAAAAGCCCCTAAATAAAAGACTGACTTCAATGAAAATGTTATTTTTTGGTGTTTTTAAAATGTTCTTGTGGCATTTTTCTGATGATGGAGGACTTCTACAATGGAAATTATGATTAAAGTTGCATTTCTGAGTTTTTCTTTAGTAAAATTGTTGTTAATCAGTAACAGACGAAAAAATGCTGCTTAAAAAAACTTATCTGTGACATAGAAAATACTCTGGGCTGGTTGAAAGCTTCCTGCTTCGATCCATCCACTGTCAGACACATAGATCCATGAACGTCTTTGTTTTCCTCATCTGAGCCGGAATCTGGATCCAAACTGTACTACTGGATAGCTACAATATTGATCACCATTTTGTTGCGCATGTTAGTTTGGAGTTGTGAGGGGCTGTAAGCTAGCGGGAGAGTGTGTAAACAAAGAGATGATGGGAAGTCAGGGCAGGCTTACTTCATGCCAACGGTCCACAAATCTGAGGTGAATTTCTAAAGAACTACTGCCGCTCTGCAGAAACTATGTCCTAGAAAATTAGAGTGGTACTTCAAATGCTGCCTGTTGTGTTTGAGGCTTTTCGTTTATTCAAACTTGATTTATGAGTTAAAAACGATCCTCAAAAACGACCTTCAAAACAGAAGCTGTTTTTCTTTTTTAGACATTTGGGGGTCTTTTCTAGACATTTTTGGGTCATTTTCGACATTTTTGAATGAGTACCACCCAAACGTGCTTCCCAAAAGAGTCTTTTAAGGGCCTGTGACTTGGTCACAGTGTTACTGACAGAAATAAGATGTTTAATTATGACTAAGTTACCTTTAATTATGACTCAGTACCTCTTCCTGCCACATGATGTCAGCGCTGCACTACTGAAACTGTCTTTACTGGCAGTGTGTGACTTAGGAACATGAGAATCTATTAAAAAAATAAACAAGTAAAATCATGAAGTCATGTGTTTGAGCTAAAGGAGTGAAGGAGAACCATATTAGGCCTCTTCAAAGGCTAACACCTGCTTTAGAACCACAAAGTTCAGGAAAACATAGCTTCAGTGACGGGCGGTTCCGTTCAGAGCTCTGTAATTCCACCGTTTTTAGACCTGCCCATCCATCTTCTTCCACTCTGATGCATTACTGCTCCTCCGTGCAGGGCCCAGGAAGCAATAGCAGATAAGGAAAAAGGACGGACGGCCACGCTCCGCGATCCTTCAGATAGCACCTAATCACATTCATTACATCAATTAAGGCCGAGCAACACACACCGGCCTGGAAGCCAGAGCTCCATCTCCCTCTGATCGATGCTAAACACCAGGAGAACATCCTCCTCAACCCCAACTGTTTTCAGACACGGATGCTGGAGCCAGACCAGAGCAGACAGTTTTATTCATGGGTTTCTAGAGATTCAAACACTCCAAAAGTGACTAGATTTCACCGATTTGACATAATGACAGAATAAGGAGTCACTTCTTCTGCTCAAGAGCTGCTTTTCCAGCCAATAAGGATGTCAGGTGACCCTCAAAAGACGACAAAAAACTACAGGTATTGCAATTCAACTGTTATGTTGGTGATAACCAACAAGAGCAGAAAAAGTTCCATCATGAAATCATCACTGACACTTTCCTCATTTGTTTTTATGAAAACAACTCATCAATAAGCTTCAGGTTTGGCTGACAAACGAGCCCAAACTGGACACTTTTTGGATATTTTTCAGTATCAAGAAGAGCTGAAAACAACCAGTCACCTGTTTTCACCAGAGGTCGTCTGTCAGAAACACGTTTGTCCTTGAATGAGCCGCATCAGAACCACAAGATCACACACTAGAACCCCAGAACGTTTATAAGTACTCTGTACATGAGTTTACATTAACATGAATATCACACTGCAGTTTAATATGATGTTCCCTTTGCTGAGGGAACTATCTGGACTGTAGCATGAAAACAAATGAAACAGATATTTTACAGAATTATTTTTAATTGGTCCAAATAAGAAAACTCTGTTCATTAAAACCTTTTTTTTCTGACGAATTTGATTCTGTGCATGTGCAAAGCATAATGTAACAAATACAATGAAACTGTGCCTGGTGCAAACATGTACACACATCTATGGATGTAGCCCTACATTCATATATCTATACTTGTATACTTTATATTTTACAATAAATGTAAATATCTTCAGATGAAAATTCACATCATTTTAACAGCTTCTCTGGTATTTTCTGCTTTTTACAGACATCTATCACACTTACATCACTTTATTGTTCAGACAGGAACTAACTGGATTTCATTGTTACTGTTTTTGTTATGTTGTGACTTATCCCTGGTTTTAGTTTTTCTCCTATATTCTATATTCTGAAGTGACATCAGATGGAGGCCTTAAAAAAGCCTTTTAGGTTTTTTGCCTCTCCTTGAATTTAATTGTCCTCTAATTGTTTTTTGCCCATTTAAAACAGCAATAAAACAATCAACTAAACTAAAGAGTCAACAGAACCCCACCTCGTCTCTGGTGGCTCCAGGTTGGCGCCAGATTCGGCAGCAGTATATGGGTGAGTGGGACTCTAAAGCCCCATGGGGCTCCTAAGAAGGTAGACAGGCTACTATGTAAGTATCCGGCATCCAGCATGTACAACACAGCTGATTGACTGCAGTGATGTAAACAGAAAATCTCAACATACATCGAAAATATGTGAATGAACCTAAACAGGTGTGTTGTGATTTTTCTGGCTTTGTTCTTGCAGGTTGTGTAACTGTGAAGCTGAATGACCTGCTGACTCAAAAATGCTGTGCGGAGACTCTGGTCCTCGGGTGAAGTTTGAGCCGATGACACGTCCTGCTGACAGCTGTCGTGAGGTGAAAACCACGCGCTCTGGTCGCCGCCGCGTTTCAGAGAGAATTCTGCACGTATGTGGATGACAGCTCTGGCTGATATCCGTGGAACGCTGCCAAATTCCTGAGCAGACTTTCAGGCGTGATGGACGCCTCGTCCCAGAACGTTAAATGACTCGTGACCATCAGGTGACGTTACGAACATGTGACCCGGTGACCTCGGGCGGAGCCCACTTCCTCCTCAAAGCTCCTCGTGGTGGAAAGCAACCGACGAAGGAGCGACAGCGGGAAACGCAGAGGTGGGGATAAAATTGGGATGAGCCATCCTAGATGGAAAAAGGGCGATGCTGTTGCTACGTTGAAGGAGAAGCAGGAGGAGGAAGGAGGTGCGCTTCATTTCTCCACCCTCACTATGATATCAGCAGACATACATTAAGATGACGGGACCATAAACCTCAGAACACGGCGGGTTTATTTCATCTTCTCCAGATATCAGCAACACTAAAAAAATAAAATTGGAATTGGGATGAGAAGACAGACGAGGAGTTGAAATAGAAGATTTGTGGCCGTGCTCCAACATCTCCTGGTACTTATTTACGACTCCTCTTCCTCTCCAGGCTTCCTCCACAGACCCTCCTCCTTCCTCTTGGAGTCTTGCTGTTATCAGCATCTGACACGCAGTGAATCAGGGAGTATCTAGCTGCTGCTATCAGCCCCCTCTTCATCTCCCACTGCCCCTCTGCGCTCAGGCCCATCAATCAGAGAGCGGCTGCCAGGACAGATGCCACGATGCAGCCGCTGGCACCACGCCGCAGAGGAGGAAGAGGAGGAGGAAGACCTCCACCTGCCGGTCAGAACCCAGCAAACCCGTTAGCCACAAATACCGACGTCTGTGGATCCTCACTTCATTCACAAATGAAGATCAACGATTAACTAATCAAACCACGATTCTGTCTGTCAATGTATTAGGTTTCAATGGGTACTTTGTCTTTTTACTGGATGTATGAAAATGAATGTCATCATTATTTATATCCATTTAGAACAGGAGATGAGAATTAATGCTAAATATAAAAATAAAGATTTAAAAAGAAAGAAATGGTTTTATCACTTTAAATATGAGCTGTGTTTCCATCACAAATCCACGCAAAAACTCTATTGAAATTCTAGGAATGTTGAAAAAACATGTTCACAATGACACGGTTTCCGTTACATCCTAATGATGCGAATAAACACAAACCAGCTCAAAAACACGGTGACGGACGTAAACAATACTTTGACAGCAGATACGTTCACATTCTGCCACGGCTCTAGCGCTCTTCATCATCTATCAAAGGAGACATCGGTGTCTTCTTCAGGCCCTGGAGTGGCGAGCTCCTCACACGTGGGAGGGGCTACGGTGATTTTCCAGAGGAGCTGTGGATCCAACAATTCCACATGACACGCCCAACTTCTGATGAGCCTGTGGGACGTCTCCCACAGCGTCTGGTGGCGCCCGCTGTGCAGCGGCCAAGACCGCCATTTTCTACCAAGAAGCACGTTGTCATCCGGTTGGCGGTCATGTGACTCATTTATTTTAAAAAAATTATGCGAAATGTCTATTCAATACGTCTCAAATACCACCTCCTGCAAGATCAAACACTATTTTTAAATAAATGCGAGTTCTTTTTTTTAATTGTTGCATTTTCGACTTCAGAATCGATGGAAGTGCAGCTATTTTCACAGTTTCTCTGTCAACTTGTTGATTAACTCCAGCAGTACACAAAACACAAACATCATTGTTGTTTTTAATCGTTTAACTACAAATATTTCTACTGTTTTTCAGGAGTAGATTAAAAAAATCCTAAGAATCTGGATCCTCGTTACAGCCGTATGCAAACTAATGAAAGTAAAACCATTTATTACATAAATGGTTTTACTTTCACAGAATAAAATGATGAATTCAAGGAAACAGGTGTGAAGGAGGAGAATATTCAAAGTTCATGAATGTTATTACTGATATGTATTGCCTGTTAGTATCTGTTGTTTTTGGACTCATGGTACCAAAGCAGTTGAAGTAAAGTTCTATCTTCTTCTTTAAAATATTTACGGTTTCCATTTACAATCCTTTGTTTGGCGGATTCTGAAGGAAAATAAACATTATGAGTCCATGCTAACTCATCTCCTTGTTCACAAGAGTTTTGATGCCGTTTGAAATGAAAACCTGCAGGTTCATTTTTGATCCAGAAGTTTTTCTGCAGCAGAACAAGTTTCCACTTCAGTCTCTATTTCTATTTGGATTTTTGTTCATGTGTCATATTTGAGTGTGTGTGTAATGTGGTGTGTGTGTGTGTGTGAGGGGGGGGCTGGGGTCAGGAGGGTTACGAAATATATATATTTTAGTCACCATAAACATATTTTCTTGACCTAGTATTAGATTTTTGCAGCGTAGAAGTTTAAACACTTAAAAGCATTTTCTGTATTCATCTTTGGGCGACATCAATGATGGTTTAATGATGGTTAAACAGGAGATTTATGCACAGAAATCAGGCAGCTTTTCAAACTGGATAAAGGAAGGCAGGGACTTTGGTCCAGACGGTGGGAACTGTTGGTTCTCTGTTGCCGTTACCTTCATTTGAAACTTCATTTAGCAGGTTTAGTGTGAACACAGCCGACACTTCAAAGCTCTTCCTCCCTGCTCGTCTGAGCGTCTTTGTGGCGTTAAGGCCCTTGAATTTTAGATTGAGTTCAATCTTATGCACAAACGTGACAAGCAGAGGGATAAAAGTATGTTTCAGACTCTCATCAATTATTTAAAGAGGCCACTAGATCAAGATCACATCAGGCCTGGGACAGTAGATAGTGTTTCATGGTGGCTTTGTCTTTAAATATTCTCCCAGATTGAAAGCTTCAAAGTAAACTTCAATTACTGCACTGATTAGATCTGGCCCACTCCATTAGAGGACATTCTAGCTCGGGGAGGGGGGGACAGACAGAGAGAGTCTTAGACCCCCAGCCAAAGAATTACTAACTATTGATCTTGCTGCCACAAGCCTTCTGACAATGACATTATAGTTGTAGAGCTTCAGAAGAATCAGTGCAGTTCAGCAGAGGCGCTACACGCATGTGCAGGCGCTGCAAAGCTCTCAGGGACGGAGAGCAAAGTTTCTGCAGCTATGGGATTTGAACCAGCGGTCTGGAAATGGAAAGTGGCTCGATGAGAACATTTCCTCTGTTTCTGCTCTGAAAAAATCCAAGTGGAAAAGCTGCATGTGAGAAGGCAGTGGATAAAAAAAAACCCTGCAAATAACACTGTTAGCTAGTCTTGTTTTTGTTTTTTCTCAATGTAACATTAAACAAACCCATTTATTTAATAAAAAATGGAATAACAAAATACTTTAGGAAATGTTTTCTAAAATGAACATCAACCACAACAATATTTGTGTAGTTCCTCGTTTCTTTGAGAATTTTGAGACAACTTTAACAGGATCTGAAAAACTGAATTGTGACGAACTGGAACTAAAATATTGAGCATGACAGTCCGCCTTTAGGTCGCATCTCAGACGCTGAGTGACATCTAACCGATAAATGATGTGAATCCAAGAGGAAAAAGTGATCCGTTTGATCAGCTTTCATTGTCGTGATGCTGGTCATGTCAGTGAAAAGCAGGCTCAGCACAGAGCTTTTGCTGAGCTAATCTCTCCATGTACATGTTCATATTAGACACTCCTCCTCATCGCAGGTGTTTTTTGGAATGAAATGTGTCTTTTGCTTTTTTGTTTGTCAGTTTTCTGTCTAACCTCTGAGGCAGACTAATGTTTTAAAAGGTGCAGATCGGTTCTTTAGTGAAGGTTTCCCTCTAGTTGTCCAAGCACCATCGGTTCTACTCAAAGTTTTTTTTAATGGAATATGTTGCATAAACTTTTGTCAAAAGTGATGACAATGTGTCTAAGTGGGTTAAAGGGAGCAGAAGATTACAGTAGATGATTGGTTTGATGAGTAAGCCTCGCTTTTTTTTTATTTTATCTGAATCGTGTCTAAAGGCAACTGTGGTAACTATTTGAACAGAACTGACTTACAAGCTACTTTGGTATAAAATAAAGAAATACTGGAGTCCAGTTGTGGTGTTATCAAAGTGTGCAATGACTGTAAATGAGAACTGGACTGAGTGACCCCTCCCCCTGGCATTCCAAACAGGAAGTGGCTCCAAGAAGCCAAAATCCCAAAGACTTCTATGGAGAAATAAACAGCTGTTGCTCGTTCTATTGGTCAGAAGAACCATTCTGGATCTGATACCTTATGTAAACACATTCACTTCAAGTTATTGACGTTATTAACTGACCAATCAGATGTCTCAACAAAAGCAGGTGGAGCCTGATGGCCCCAAGTCCAACATTCAAAACGTGCTACTGATGACGTCTGGCTCCAACACGGCGGTGTCCATGTTGCAATACAATGGCCACTGAATTGGTTTCATTCCATTGGAGCTGGAGGTAAACCCTTTTAGTGGGTGACGTCACACTCAGTCAATGGGCACCAGCAGTGGTGGATTCTGGGTGTCACTCTTTTCTCTGAATTCTGTTCTGCAGCTCCTTCGTTCTTGCTGAACCGTTTCCTTTCTCTGTGCATGTGTTGAGGATGTTATCCAAGACGTTCATATTTGCACATTCTTTTTTGTGAATCCTACGAAAACAAAACAAGTCCTGTCTAAGTGTCAGAACCTCTTCTGTCTTGGCGAGTGTGCGGTTTGGACATAATTGGCCTGGAAAACTGCAGACTGAGGAAAAACTGCAAAGAAAATGCATGACCTTCATAATGACCATAATGATCCTGATGCTTTTCCTCGTCACAATGCCAATACTGTTAATAATGACAGTGATGATGATGGATACGGTGATGATAACAGCGGAGCTCCCAGTGATGGTGCTGGCACTGTCGATGCTCTTGATGATTGTGGAAATGAGCTTGTTGATAAGGTCGAAACATTTTCTTTGAGCATGCACGGCTCCCGATAACGGCGCTGGAGTCTACGTCTTTATCTGTTACATCTCTCAGTCAGACGTCTACTTCCCTTTCCATCTGTTTTGCAGAAACGCCGTCATTACAGCCCAATCAGCTGGGTACACAAACCTTGAAAATACCATCTGCACATCGTGAGATTCTAAGGAGCAACAGGAAGGTATTGTGCGGTGAAAGTGAAGTGAAGAAGACGAGGCGAAGTCGCGCAGAGGAAGATGGAGACAGAGAGGGAGAGTGGGGAAGGAGAGGAAGATAGATCAGGGTCCTGAGCGATTGTGACAAGCATAGACCCTATCAGCCGCTGTTTGTTTGCACACTCCCCTCTCTGCATTAAAGGAGCCGTCCAGGCCGCCGGCAGGCCGCGAGCGCTCCATCTCCTCACCTGACACGCCAACAGATGTTATGGGCTGATAAGAACCCCGCGGCCCCCTTCCCTTTGCATCTACGATTACCTCGGCACAAAGAAGAAGGGGCGGTGGAGAAGGCTGGGAGGGGGTTGGAGGAGAGGAAATCAAATACTTCATGATGGCCTGGTGTAGAGGGAAAAAAAATGAAATGGATGGAAGTGGAGAGTGGATGGAGGGGGATTGAAAAAAGGGAATGAGGGAAGGAAAGATGGAGGGGACACACTCATTTGTCCTGTATGAAGTGGTAAATGGCCTCGCGGTACTTCCTGGCCCCACGCTGTTTGTCTCTGTCCTAATCGGCTTATTCCATAAGCGCTGCAGCGCCATCGTCATTAAGCAATGATAATGATATTATTTAACAGGGGATGAGAGAGTTAAGGAGGCACGCTATCTGATGCTTAGTTTTGTTCGCTGCCTCATTTCCTCATCCTTGGAAAATGTAGCATTTCCCCACTGATAAGAATTGTTTTGCAACTGTAAAGATGCCTTAATGACAGCCACGTCCAGCGAGTTTTTCTCTTTTGGCCTAAAAACATCATTACTCCAACTTTTATTACACATTACACGCCTGGTTTGTTCTCCAAAAAAAAAAAACGGTGAACGTAACCCAATCGCTGCCAAGGAACGCGCGCACACACCTTCTTCCCCTCCTGATCACTAATTTATGATATAATTTAACAAACGCTTCTATATTTGTTCCGCCCAACACTGCACGCGGCATCGAATTACGCCTCACAAAAGATCATAGGAAGCCAATATCATGCATCCCACTCTCAGCCAATCTGAGCGGAGAGATTGTGTTTCTTTTCTTTTCCTGGCTCCGGGTCCGCGGGGGGGATAGATGACATTACTGAACACAAATCGGGCCGATAGAATAAACAAACAACAATGCAATCTGCATCATAAACAATGCCAGATTGAGACCGAATTTGTGTAGATGATAAGCCACCCAAGGTAATCAATGCAGTAATGATGAGGGGAGGGGGGGTCCTATCACAGGCAGTCATCAATGGAATTTCCAAAGCATCGTCTTTGTGTGTGTGTGTGTGTGTGTGTGTGTGTGTGTGTGCGATGAGCGTGACAAACGCCTCATCTTGTGTGCGAGGGAGATAAGCTCTAAATAATTGTGGTCTGACAGGCCTGAATAATGGCCAAATTAGACAGAAGGTGCACGTTATTACGAGCGGCAAACATTCAAGGCTGGTTTGAGATGATGATGATGATGATGATGATGATGAAGAGGATGAGGAGGATTTTAATCCCATTTACCAGCTTCCACCCTCGCCTCCTTCTCCGTCTTTTACCTGTGGACCTCCTTTGGAGGAGCGGCCCACACACCGAGACCAAGGGAGGAGGAGGCCACGAGCGTCGATTACGGCGAGATAAAAAACAAGCCAAGGTTAGGGAGAGGACGGTGGAAAAGCTGGGAGAGGCTGAGCGTGAAAGCAGCGACCGAGGAGAGAAAAGGAGGGAAGCGGCGGCTTTGATGTGGATCAGCTTTTGGATTTGCTGTTTTGTCTGCGCTGCAGTTACGCCACGCTCAGGTACAAAGACCAGAAAGCACCTAACAGAGGCCCGAGCAAAACAAGGGCTCGCTATCCTCACAACACATCAGAGCCGCGGCGCGACATGACCTATAAAGACACAGACGGGCTGGAAAACGGCAGAATCAAGCATGGAGTGGAGCAAAAGTACGACGAAACTCGATTTCCCCACTTGACACAGACCTTCGTGTCATGAATCATGGTATATATTATAGCAAATCACATCAAATTGCTGCAATTTTGCATGAACTCTTTAAAGAGTTCATGTGTCTTTTTGGAAAAACGGCTTGTACTTTTCATCAGTTTGGTGAATAAAAGCGATAAACCACAATTCATTCAAAACTTTCAGAGGAATGACCTTTGACCCAGATTAGGTCAATCCAGGAAAAGCTTTCATAAAGGGCTAAATTTTCCCATGAGCTGTGGTCTCCTAAAACACCCAAAGAAAAGACCATTTTCCCTGGAAAACTACAAATTATCCACAGGAACCCAACATCAACCATCAGCCCTGCTAGTCCACAATGCTAACAGAGTTAGCATCAACCCCTTCTCTGTTGTTTCTTTGGCTCTTCTGACTCTCTTGTGGTTTCCAACCATAAGGCCGGGGGCCGGTACCAGTCTGTGAGCCACAGAGCTGAAAAATATGACCTGCATTTTTTCCCCTTTTATTTCCATTTCAATTCTGAAGGAAGTTTGAGCAGGTGGGTCAATGATCGAAGGGTCGGCGGTTCAAGCCTGCTTCCCCAGTCAACTGTCGTCGTGTCCTTGGGCAAGACACTTCCCGCTCTCTGCCTCCAGTGTTGCTCTTCGGGTGTGTGAATGTGTATTAATGCCCCGGTGATGGTCAGAGGGCAGTAGGCGTGAACTGGCTGCCACGCCTCTGTCAGTCTGCCCCAGGGCAGCTGTGGCTACATCAGTAGTTACCATCACCAAGTATGAATGAATAATGGACACATCATAAGCGATCTGAGCGTCTGGAAAAGCTCAGATAAATCCAATCCATTATTACTATTTATGATTGTATTTTGGAAAACTAGAGGATTCTCTCAATCTTGACACGTCAGGTCGCTCGGTCACATGTTGAATATCCATTTGCTACTTTCTGTTCCCACAGACAAATTGAAACACCCAAGCTAGCAAAGTTAAGCAAAAGCAAACATCCTGGTAAGTTTCTTTTGGCAGAAAAATCCAGAGAGGAAACAGAAGAAAAACCTTAAACTTCAAGATAAAAGCTGCATTTAACAAACAAAATCAGGAGTATTGACTTCAAATACGGATTTTCCGGGACAGTTTTTCCCACACATCATAATAATAATGCAGAATATTCAGGCATCGGCTGTCATATGTTACAATCATGCTGCTAGTAAAGTTGTTCAAACTGTGGATTTACGTTTATTATTGTAATATTTAGAAAATACCAAAGTTGTTTTGCTTTTGTTATTTTTTTTTTTTTTTGCATTTATCCATTTATCTAAAAGCTGGACGAGATGGATTTTTTTAGCTTCCACTTTAAAAGGAAAATCAATATCACATTGTAATGGTTCCTACATGGAGTATAGTATTGGAATAAAGTTTAAAGCAGCAGCAGACATTTTACAAAAGATGAAGATAAACTTTGTCCTCAAAAGTTAATAGAAACTGCAGCTAACAAAATAAAATCAGACACCCCGTTTTAGCCTCGTACAGGCCAGTTTGTAAAAATATGGTCAAACATTAAGCAGGTTGGTCACCTGAAAAGGTTGGAGACTCCAACATTTTTTTCTTAAATGTTAAGTTTAAATAAATAATATTATCTATATTGTACTAAAGGACTAAAAGAAAAAAATCTGTAATGTTTTTTAAAGAACATAATACAATCCTCAGTACAATAATTATGTTATATTGTATTGTAAGTAAATTATATTGCTAAGATGTTAATAAATACATTTTGTAAACATATGATAGTAATCAATTCTTAAATAATGGAAATAGAAAACTAAGCTTAATTATCCTCTAAAACATAAGTTACCTATTAACATTTCTGTAAATCATATTATCCATCCAAGGATTTTTTCACCAGAACCAATTTACATTATTTTATAGTGAGGTTTATCATCAGAAGCATCTTTACTCTCAAAAAGCAAAGGCTTGTTTATGAATGAAGGCCAACTCCATGAGTTTGACATGAATCAAAACAGCCTCCTATAGAGTTTTTTCACAAAATTCAATTTATTCAATTATAAAATTGTCTACGTCAACATCTACGGCCGTTCAGGATGTTTAATCTTTGCTCATTTAAATGGCATATTCAAAAATAAGATAGAGGGCCTACAACTATCAAATAATTAATTAGCATGCTAAACTGATAGCATGCTAATTCGCTAGCATGTTAATTTGATAGCTTACGATAAAAGATTTGGTAAAACAATTAACTGGTGCAGTGTGAAGTAAAAAAGTTAGAAATAAAAATGTTTGAATTTAAATTTTCTTTTATTTTTATTTTAAGAGAGAACGTGGTCAACAATCTGTTCAACTATTAAAAACTATTTACTTACCCAAACCACAGTTACAGCTTCTCTGTCGTCATTAGAGCATCAGGCCATCTTTAGGAGATTGGACGTCCCTGCTTCACCTTCAGTCACAGCTCAGGAGGTAGTGATGAAAATTTAGAAAATACAGGGCAGCTGTCAATCAATAGACCACGCCCCTCTTGTTGATATTTTTCCTTTTTGATCTGATTCTACCTGGAATCCCATAAATCTGATTTGGAGTTTAAAACCATCTCCAGAGTTTTCAGGGTTTTAATTCCTTGTTGTTACACTTTAGTGTCTTATTTAGTTAAAAAAAAAAACAGCAGCTAAATTAGTAGGGTTCCCCAGGGCTAATCTGGACACTTTAACCCTCAATTGGTTGACTACGGCCTTATAGGTGGGGGTTTTGGGGTGGTTGCATTCTCTAAATCTCCCACAAATGGAAGTAAAAACAAATCACTTTTGGGTTATTCCCTTTCTCTACTTTATAGTACAGTGAATTTCACTGTATCTGGATACTGAAAAGAAAAACAAACTAAAGTCTCACTTTTTCCAAACGTTGTTTGTTTCTATGAGGCTGAAATCTCAGCTGGATGATTTCAGTTTTGGAGCTAAGCTCTTCAAGTCTATTTCGAACACAGATACAGAATCAGCAGCAGTGATCACACTCATAATCTCCATGCTGATCACTGCCCAAGTAGACGGTTATCTGGGAGGGATAGTGATTCGCAGATTAGTGTTTTTAAACGCTTATCCGTGTAGACCTCCCTGAGGTGGTCGTGCTCCAGAGTCGAAGCTGAACCGAGGCATCAGATCAGAGATTTAGACGCACGGATGTGGCATGTTGGCTTCTGGGTAGAGAAGGAGGAGGACAGTGGAGGGGGGTCTTAGTAGATCATGTGCATAATCGCTTTTTAATCAGTAGAGGATTTTTCCAATCAATAAGACAAGGCTAATCATAATAACCAGAGCAGTGACGGTTTTAGTCTTTAGTCATGTGAGATTCTCAAAAGTGGAGGAAAAGGGTTTGAAGAAGTTTAAATTCTGTAAAGTTTGCTGCTGTTGAACTCCTAAATGTTCTAAAACTGGTGCTACTTTGAAGCACTTTGCGTGTTAGGACAGGCATTGAAACCTTTATGGAACAGAAATTTAAATCCACATATTTGGTCCCTCGCTGCAGTTTCTTCCATTTCTTCTAAGTCTAAATTAGTGAAGGAACTTACATTCACGGAGTTAAAACTGTAGTTGATACCACTGTGCATCGTCTACCATCTATCTTGGACTAGTAGATGTTCTGATGACAGTAAGACATAGGAGGGAATTTTAAATGATAAATAATCTGCTCTCCTGAGAGCACAAAAGCGAGCTAAGTAATAAAAATTGCAAGAACATGAAGAAAGAAAGGAGACAAAGTGGGTAAAAGAGGTTGCGTAGAAGTAAAAGTGGAAGGATGAAAAGACATAGGATCGGTGTAGAAAGAGTAGCTCCACTTCCTCATGGAAACGAGATGATCTGCACGGGGAAGTGCTTGTTTTTGATGCCATTACCCAGGCGAGGTGTGGGCCGAGAGGGTGGCGAATGAGGAAAATCAGGAGCGCCCGACAAGAAGACCCATGGGGAGAAAAGCCAGTTTGGAAAGCAGAGGTGGAACCACAATCTCTGGAGTCCACTCTGTCTCTGCCAACCCGAGATCCCCACAGCAATTAAAGCCACCAAGACAGAGGCCACAGGGAAGTCCAACACATCACACCCACGTGCAGATACACAAGGCTTTCAAACACAGGCAGAACTTTCTGGACCGATGAAGACAACGCAGCTTCATTTATTGCAATGCAATTCCTTTTGAGCCTCAGTCCCATGTAGAAAGTGGGTCGACCCGTACGGGTTCTGTGGGTTTTTGGGTTGTCCAAGCTAGTGAGGAGCGGTGGGGTCATAAAGGGAGAGCAGGTGTGTCTTGAGGTCCGTACTGCCACAGCAGCGAATCATGACGTGTTTGTAAGGCACAAACTTATGACGTGCAATGATGTTGGCGTCCTTACGCCACACCCTACATTAGTAAGGTGTAAGTACTGGATCCTTACTAACCACACCAAAATGCCACACACACTTAAGATGTCTACAGAAACTACGCTGTGATAGTTTAATTTCCTTATTTCTAACAGTCAGGCTGCACGAGAGGAGTGCACACTTATCACGTGGACAGCACTAACAAGCTCCTTTAGCAGGTTGGGGAGTTGGAAAGATGAAAAATCTGTATGACACGCTGGCCACAGCTGGGATTAGGGTCGGCTGAAGTCATGGTTCTTGACCGGAGAAAGGTAGTTTGTCCTCTCTGGGTGGGTGGTGTGCTCCTGGCCCAGGGTGCGGCGTTAAAACATCTTGGGGAGGTGCGGAGCATAAGATCAACACATGGATTGGTGCGGCCTCAGCTGGTATGCTATCGTTGAGGTGAAGAGAGAGCCGAGTTGGAAAGCAAATCTTTCAACTTCGTTCCCATCCTCACCTATGGTCATGAGGTCAGGTCATGACCAAAAGAAGGAGATCCCGAATACAAGTAGCGTAAATGAGTTTCCTCCAGATGGACGTATGACACTTCTGCGCCTCACCTACTTCACCCTTCACTACGACCACGACCACCTGGGTGCCCTGAAAAGGTTTGCCCCTTTTTTCCACTGCAGACAGCCTGTAGCCACCTGTAAGGGCACTTGGGACTATGGCTTAAAACACATTTCAAGTTGTCTTTATTTGAAAAGTAAATCATTATCACTTTACTTTACTATCTATCATTAGATGTTGAAAGTAAGTCTGGGGTTTCTGGTCATTTGCAACACTAAAAGCATTTCTTTTAGAAGTTAATTTACTTTGTGTATTGTTTTTGTTTGAAATTTGTTTTACTCTCCTGCTCCATAAAAAAGAGAAATACAAGGAAAAATCCATCTGACCAACTGCAGCAGAGGATAGAGAGACGGTCTATCCTTCATCGTAGGATGATCCTAAATCCACTTCGCATCTCTCCTCATACCCCCACTTTTCGCATTAAGTCCAATATCACCACTCATTCCTGCCAGGACTTTAAAGTGGTGCCAGTAGCCACCCACTCCAACTCTCATCCCCTCTTCTTCCCCTCTCCTCCAATGTCCATCAGTCATTGTTTCCTTCGCCTCCTCCTCCACGGCTTTTCTTTTCCTCTCGCCTCTCCAACCCTCTCAGCTTTGATCTTGATTTCTGACCAGGAAATATCTACTGAGAGACTACAATAACATTCAATAAAAGAACACAGAGGTGGCTGAGACCGCTCTACCGATAGCGCCACAATTTATAAGCCTTGCTTGTTTGTTTTGCTTCAACATCTGAGCTCTCAGCAAGGCGAAGACGCAGGTGGGTTCAGCCACATCCAAAGCGCACGGTGTGAGGGCCTCCTTTGTTCATTAAGGAGTCAGAACTTTTTCAATACTCTGAACAAATGCTCTTTGTTAGCAGGAAAATGTCTTGTCTCATCTGCTGTTCTTAGATAACGAAGGAAATAGGAGGGATTTAAAGTCTAAAAAGTTTAATTAAATCCTAATTGGCACAAGTTCCAGCGGCAGGTAGACATGCGGCGAAAGGCTTTCGCTTCTGCAGAGAAACTTCACTGCTGACCTGCTGGTGAGAGGAGAAAAAGTAGTGGTTTCAGCCCGAAGCACAAAGCATAGAATCAAACACGGGCCAGGCTGGAGCTGTTGTCGGCTCGTCTCAATCCACTTTGTCTGCATGTCCATATCTGCAGCCCACCCCACAATGATGCATGTCCAAACACAACTACAAATGGCAGCCGTCCCACACTCTTAAACACAATGTGGGAATATGCGCAGTTCACAAATTCACTATGACCAATGCTGTCCCACCGGACAAGAAAAGACATCGTGCTTTTAGGCACCCCCCCCCCCCCCATCCCCCTGAGGGCTGAAGCACAGCGTGACGACTCTACCCTCAAACCAACGGGGGTATCAGCCCCACCGAACCCACTCACTCCACGCCGTCAGGGGAAGCACCTCGGGGATTCGTTCCTCATCCCGCTCACTGCCCCGCCGTGGTTATCTGCTCAGGGCCAGGGAGCAGGGACAAGTGTGGGATGGAGGGGTTGGACCATGTCTGGGAGGAGGGGGCATCACCGATCCATTGTCTCCCGTCTCACCCTGTCACTTAGCATTACGGTGGCAGAGAGTGAGCCGCGCCGGATGTGTGGTCTTGGCATCGCATTTCCGCACTTTCCACTCCACACAGACTCGCCGTGGTTACTACAGGCGCTTCGACTCATCCGATTGTGAAAGGTGGCGCTCTTCCTAGCAGACTGCGTGTGGGAGGGACAGAGCCACGGGCGCCGAGCGTCTCTATAGCCTATGTGAAATCCCATGATGCAGGCTGCAACGAGGCTCCAACCATAGCAGGCACTATCACATGCAGAAGTGCTGAAAGACCACCAAGGACCATCTCCACGTTGGGTCTTTTTCTAAAGTATTCACCATCTAAAACCAATTAAGGGCTTGGGGGGGAAAGCAGAGCCGATGCAGCAGTGAGGGGAAACATAGGAGGAGATCAGGAAGAATCCTTTCAGAAGATAAAGCCACAGCAGCACTCAGGAGTCGTTCAGTATTAAGGCACTTGTGATCAAACAAAAGCAGGATATTTGGGTGGTAAAGAAGAGCTCCCTTTTTGTAATTTGAGATGTTCAAACGCTGGACTCACATGAAGAGATAAAACTGTTTTCAATAGCATCTTCTGAACTCGCTTTTGACTTTAAAACAGAAAGTAATCCCTTCTGCCAATGTGGCCAGACTGTCTCTGTTCATGCTGGCTGTGAGTGGAGATGGTGGAGGTAGACGGTCCCAGCGTCAACAAGCTCTGCCAGAAGCTCCCAATGCTGCACTGGCAGGTATGGAAAGAAAAAAGGGTCAAAATTATGGAGAGAAAAAAATCATATTTTATTTTATCTTGAAATAAAAATTATTTTTCTTGTCATTTATAAAATTATTTTCATTTTCTGAAATGTGAATTGTAATTTTATATTATTTGACTAGTTTGATGTTGTTTTCTGTATTCTTTAACTTTTTGTAAAAAAAATATACATCATAATAAATATCAAGGAATAATTACAAAAAAAACCTATTTTCATGTTTTCATTGGTTTGTAGAATTTTTGGGTTGTTTTTTTGTTGCAAGTTAATTCGTTTTTTTTCTTGTTTTTTTCCCCAAAATAACGGTATGGATTTACATTAAATATTTTTTATGCAGCATTCATGTGTCTACCACTTTCAGTCAGATTTTGTTGAGATCAAAACCAGTTAATGCAGATTTGTTTTGATTTAAATATATATAAATATTTAAAATGTGTTTTTCAATTTAGGTGGGAATGGAACTTAAATTTAGTTTAAAACTAGAAAAAAAATAATATATTCTTAGGGTACAATATTTGTGTCATGAAACCAAATCTTTTTTTTCTTTCTGTGATTTGCCTTATTTCAAATGTTAGAAAACATTACAGAAACATAAATTGAGTAAAGGAAATAAAATTAAGGGCAGTGTTATTTCATCATCCAAATAAATATGTCTACTATTTTTTCAAACATTTAAATTGATGTTTATGTTAGCTACACTAACACTTCAACCTTAATTAAATTAAATTCTAAGGCCTTAACAACAAGCAAACTGTCTTCCTGTGCAGTTTACAGTGTATGTGAAAAATACAAATATATATTTTGCAATCAGAATTAGTTTTAGCATTAAAACTACACTGAATTTATTTATGCTTGTAATAAAATGCAAAGAGACAATATCCTGCAAAAATAAAACTCAATAAAACAATAATTGGTAAACTGGACTATTAAACCATTGATATTGTAAATAGTCAGAATGTCCTGATCTGATCACATGATCAGAAATCAGGCCTGATCATGTGGTTTCAGACTTGATTGAAATCAGATGTTGCATCTTTATCACCATTTTATTTTCTTTTTTTGATCATTATTATTATTAACCATCATACTTTTATTTGTCAGTGACCACTTTCAACAGGTCATTTACAGGTGCAGATCATGTTGAAAGGTAAACTGATGGTTATGTGTTGGCTAAATGAAAGGTCAATAAAGTTGCTGAATTATTTAATCAATAATCTCAGACGTTTCGCTTCAAGTTGTTCTTGTGACTTTGGTTCCATCATCTACCTCACGTCCTCAGGTGCAGGTCTGCTGGTGGTCAGACCAAAAACCCACGGCGAAGCCTCGTTCCTGTGGAAACGGCCTCATCTACTGAGGAGGTTGTAAAGCCTAACTCATGAACCAAAACCCTCTCATGAATAGTTCTGTGACGGTGCAGGACGGCCTGATCTCCTCAACTGGTCATTGAGGAATTTGACCGTAGGATCACTGAACTGCAGCCACCTCGAGCTTCTCCTCAAGGGACGTTGACTGATGTAAACGTGGTTTATGACCGACAACCTCCGCACCATCTCCACCTGAGTTCCACCACAATTAAACTGAAACTCTGGCGCTCGACGTTTTCTCTGACGAACTGCTTTGTTTTGCTGTGGATTGTAGAAAACTGAAAAAAGTATTGTAGCGGACTGAGTTGAGCTGGGTGGCCGTTTGGGTTCGGCTAATGTCCAGAGCTCAGTGAACGCACCACGCAGAGAGGTTTGTTGGGCCTGGAATCTGTTATCCAACCTGCTGTCTGCAGCTTTAGGGGAATAAAGGTACATGAGACGACATGAAAGCATTTGAGGAGAGCAGCTCCACTCTTAAATCAAAAATCGACCAAAAACCAACTTTTGGGGAGCGTCTTGTTGGTGACAGTGGAACGATGTTGGGACGTCTCAGTGTGGAGGCTACAGTATGTCCTCAATCCTCTCATTATCTTGTGATAATGGAAAAGTTGATGTTATTACGAGAAAACAGGAAAAAAAAGTTGAGTTTGGCTTTAAGAAAAAAAATGAAAATATTTTTTTTGTGTAGCTTTTAAGTGGTTTTTACATTTCCTCATGTTTGTAATTGATGTCGACTGTTTTCCCTGTTTGGGGGGGGCTTTTGTTAAGATGACTATTTTCAACGATTATCTATTTTTTAATTTAAAGTTGGATTTGTATCTACAACCAAACCTCGTCTATAGCCATTCAGGGAGTTTTTAATGCTGTCACACATTTTTAAAGAGGAAAAGTTGAGGGAGGGGGGCGCTGTTAATGAAAGTGTCAGTGATTTCTCCTAATTTAGTTTCTACTTTGTCCAAAAGAAAACAGTTACGAATTACATGTAACTAAGTTGCTATAAAGATAATAATGATAATAGAAAACGCAACCAGCGAGCTTGGTGGGCATTATTGTCATCCCCCCCCTCCTCCTCTACCCCCGACCCCCCCGCTGGCTTGATTTGCACAAAAGATGTGAGAGGGAGGAAGATGGAGGAAGACGATTACCATAACAAACACCCTCGCTGGCACAGGCTTCCCCAGGGAAGTGTCAATCTAAGTGGAAGAGTATGTTGACATTTATAACCATCTGGGGGGGACATGGTTGCTATTTCTCAGCTGTTTAACTTCAATTAGAGGGGGGGGGGTTGAATGGTGGGGGGGCTTTAAGGGAAAGCGACAGGAAAGGAAGTTAGGAAAGGATTTGCTGTTTCTGCTGAGCGGTTGCTATGGAGAGAAACACATTGAAGGTGTCTCCTGAAGAGTTTTTTTTATTTTTATTGGGGGGGGGGGGCTAATAGTAGATTGTGCTCGATGGAGGATGATACAGAGACAGAGTTGAAAATCCCCGCGGGGTGGGGGGGGGAGACGAACAAACAAACAAACAGAGAGAAAAGCAGCAATAATGAGAAGATGGATGCAGGTGATGCTGGACAGGAAATAAAGTCCGCTGTCAGTCACACCTCCAGGTTATTGCTTATTGTTTACGCCCCCCCCCCACACTCACACACTCACACACTCACACACTCACACAAACACAGCTCAGAGAAGGTCAGAGGTCACGTCGGCCATATCTTATTTTCCGTCTACGCTCCATTCTTTTTTCGAGCAACAAAGAGCCATACATGTGGGGAAGGGAAGGGGGGTGACGTTAAAAGTGTGCGTATGGGGGGGGGGGGATGAATTAGAAAAAAATATAGAAAAGGAGAGCAGCGATCAGACAGAGCTGATAAGAGGAAGCGGGGGGGGGGGGGGTTGCTGTGAGCTTTGGATGGTGGTGGGGGGGCTGGAGGGAGAGGTGGAGAGGAGGGAGGGGGGGGTGATGTGTGTATTCAACTCCGGGCTGACTCCTCTTATGCTAATACAGCCAATTTCCTCTTTTATTTCATTTCTGGAGCCGAAATCTGCGATCTGTGATAAGGTTGCCGTGGCGACCGCCTGCTCCCCGGGCGGATGCGGGCAGCCGTGTGATGGAGATGTGTAAGTCGGCGGGAGCAGCAGGGAATGAATAATTTAAAACTCCAGCAAGCTGCAGAGATAAGAGAGCAGGGCTCTAACCCCCCCCCTCACACGCTCCCACAATCCATCTCTCCACCCTCCTCTCTGGTCATCTAAGGCTTCATCCTCCAAAGCTCGCTGACCTCCAAGGTCAAGGGCATGATGGGTAATTGAACCAGTGGTTTGGGGCGAGGATGAGGACGGAGGAGGAAGCTGCAGTTCCCGGCTCCTCCTCCTCCGGACTCCGTTGAAACTTTTTAAATTCAGAAGAACTTGGGGCTAATCCCACGACACGACGGGAGAAGAACAGCGGCCGCCCGCTCCACCAGAGGACGCGCTGAAGGTGGCGCAGCGCTGCAGCGTGAACTCCTCTGACATTCAGAGTCGGATCCTGGTTCAGGAGAAACCCAAACAGTTTCCCACCGCGGGAAAATCCTGAATAACACGCATTACAGCCTCTTTATGATAAAATGCCAGAAATCTGGATGCTTTCTGTCTCTTTAGTTATGAGTGTAGATTAAATGAAGAGGTTTAAAAAAAAAAAGATTTGGTTTTAATTTAAAAAATACAAAATACTGTTGTTTTGATTAAAAAACATTTTTTTAAATTATCTTTAATTTTCTTCCCTTTTCCTGAAAAAATGGAAATATGCTTAATATCATGAAACTAAAAAAGTCAAATTTGAAAGAAAAAACTTAACAAAACATAAAATATCTGTGTAGTTTCATAACAAAGGGTAAGACACTGTTTGAGTTTTTTTTTTTTTTTTTAAACCTCAGTGCTTTGGATTTGTCTAACTGCTCATCTTAAATGTGGTGCACAGGGTTTTTCTTTTATATTCTTTTTTTTTTCTGGAAAGAAACATAAAGAAAATCTGTCCTTTTCTAAAATTATATAAACTAAAATCTTTCTTTTTGTCTCTTTAAAAGAACGATTCTGCATTAAAACCATTTTTAACGTTGGCAGGAATAACATGAAGGCCTCAAAAAGGTTTTCTCATCATAGTCATCATCAATACTCCATATATTGTGTTTTATTTTGCTTTTTTTCTAATATTTTAAGTGATTTTAACTTTTTTCAGCTGCAGTCTTTACCACACAGGCTGGTAAATTCCATCCACGAATTTTACTTTATTATTCTAAATAAAGGTCTATTGTAAACAGATCTACAGTCATTCTTGTGTATTTATTGAGTCATCCCATGATATTGCTTCATGTCCTTCGGTCAGTTTTATCTAAGGATTTAATGAAAGTATTTCTTCTTCTGTCGCATATTTATAGGCGTTAGCATCGTTTGCTAAGGAAACATAATTTCATGTGTCGACACAAAAGTTGGTACGTTCGTTCATCAGGCCTAGAGATGCAAAAAACCCAATGGTTGCTATGGAGTCGTCACATCTACAGAGGGTTTCCAGGAAAGACTTCTCAGTGACCGCCGGACATGATCAAACCATCGTCATGCTATCACTGATGTAGGCGGAGCTAAAACAAAGACACTTCCTGCAGCCCCAGGAGCTAAAGCTTCTGTAACTCAGATAAAGGAAATGACCTTTGACCTGTTACAGAGTTTTTCTTCATAGTTTTGTTTAACGTTACGTGCAAAGAACTGCGCCTGGTTGCTCCCCAACAGATTCAGATGTGAACAGGTCGACTGAGGTGACTGTGCACCGGCGGTAACCATTTCAGTGTGTACCTGTGCACAGGTGTGTGTGTGTGTCAGCTACTTCCTTGACTCCTCTCTGTCTGAGCCGCCAACCTGTTTTCATTCCACAGCCGCGCTTGCAAGGCTTTGTCGTCATGGAGATGAACCAGGACTATAAACACCCCTCAGGTCACGTCCAGGTGAGGGGTTCACGGCGAGGTGTGGCCGACTCCCTCCAACCCCCTCCTCCTCCGCCTCCTCCTCCTCCTCCTGTGGTTGTATGGGAAAAATAAAAGACACAAGCGAAGGGGAAAATCTTCACAAAAAAAGCTGATTCATAAACACGCCACACAGGGCGCCCGCACAGGTGATCTCAGCCCGAGCGTGAAGCCTTCATCCCCCGTGGCGCCAGGATGCAGTCAGTCCCGACACACACACACACACACACACACACACACACCCATGCAAAGACCGCGGGAAGAACCGCACTCTTGACTCTCGTGGATTCTGTTCACCTGGCAGACACTGTCAGATCTGAAGATCTCCTCCTTCCTCCTCACATCCAGCGGCGTCTGCTCCTCCTGCAGGAGAAAAGCCTCCATCAGACGAAGCTCCAAACTGGCTGAAGTTTCTCCACTGGACACACGGTGGCACTGCATACTTGTTGCAGCTCTGCAGCCGAGCTGCATGAGGCCTGTGAGCTGTGCAGGGGGCACAACCACACCAACACACACACACACACACACACACACACACCTTGCACATCCTCCAGATTGGATTGATAAACTGAAAATATTGGCCCATAGAAATAATACAACACAGCGATAAGAGAGTGCTATCTGGTTTGATCATGATACCACAACTAAACGCAAGCAGAATATCAAGTCTCACAAACAAGAAATAAGGAGCCGGGCTCTGGCGGCGCTGAAGTGACTGAACAAAAACCAGAGTGACAACCTCCCATCCGCCGCTGAGGATCCCCAAAACGCCGGCAAATTCCAGGCTCCTCGCCGTGTAAATAGAGCAGTTTCAAGAGGCTTTCAAGTCGGCGTGCGAGCAAATACGATTTCATTAAACAGGATATGAGCTCTCTTTTCTGATGGCTCCTAATCTAGATTAAGGTTTGTCTGGATGTTCACAAATAGATGCTGGAAGAATTGGGCAAATTAAATGCACCCCAGCCATGGAATCTATTCAAACAGGGTCAAAACAGACGAGGAATTCAGACATTATCTCTTTAATTAAATTATTCCCAAATTATTTCTCTGTTAAAATTGTAATCTATATAAAGGAATAATAATAATAACTTTAATATATTTGTTTTAAATGAGGAGATTTGCCTGCATGCGATGTACACCACTGTGTTTTCCTCTTTCTGAAGGAGATTTGTTTAATTACTTGCGATCGTCTATCTGAGCGGCGGAGCCTCAATTAAATCTGATGTTAATTAAATCTGATCTTGTTTTGTGTATTAATCAAGCGGCAATTTTAATCTACTGTAATAAGAAATGTGGAGAGAAAGAATTATTTTAATTTCATGCTTGTGACGAGTGTTTTTTTTTTTTGTTTTTTTTAGGAGGATCCATTGAGGTGAATTTGTGGGAAGTTTTTTTTTGTTGCAAAAATCCAAAGAAGCTGCTGTTTCTCGCTTGTTGCCAACTTGCAACTTTTTTGTTTTTTTTTTGTTTTCTTTGTGGTTAAGAACAATTTGTCCGCAGGTAATCTGGATTTCGAGTTTGTGCGTCTCACCCACATGCAGTGTGTGTGTGTGTGTGTGTGTGTCAGTGTTAATTATGTTTACATCAGCACTGAGCTGCGCTCTTATCAGATGCACGATTCCCTCTCAGAGGCCGCTTTCTTGGTAGAGTGACACCAGAGATAAGTGGGAAAAATTTTTTTTTTTTTTTTTTTTTTACTGTGGTCAGCAACTCTTTCCACAGACACTCGATTTCCTGCGGTTATTTTTTTGGGGGCGTGCGTTCCTCCTGAATGCAGAGATAGAGGAAGGAGAAAAAAAACACACACTAGCCTCCATCCAAACCACATTAGGCTAATTAACAAACTCATTTAAAGCGGAGGAAATATTGATTGCTGTACATTTGTGGAGGAAGAGGAAATAAATAAATAAAGAGCCTGGCAGGTGTACGTAAATTGTTTGTTGGAGGGAATTTAAATTACAGTTCAATCAGAGAGTCAGGAGGTGTGCGCGTGTGTGTGTGTGGGGGGGTCTGTGATTTCCCGTCTCCACGCTTAGTTGATATTTCACTGGGTGAGGATTGAGCGCTACGGGTGCATTTCACACCCTGAATGAGAAAGGCAATCTCGCTCAGCCGACTAGAACAATAATTAGAATGGAGATTAAATAAAAATAATTAGAAAAAGTTCATCTAGTTTTGATGTATTAATTATTCCGCCCCTGCTTTATTCCAAGTCTAATTATCTGCTTCAGTGAAAATGCCAAGATTTTCTGCGAGTCATAAAAAATTACATTCATGTAATTATGTCAGCAATTTGGGGGGAAGTCAGCTAAGCAGAGCTCCCCCCCCACCCCCTCCCAGTTTAAAGTAAGTAACTTCTAACTACTTATAACTTATAAGTTAATACAGTTCCTTTCAAGCTAGGGGTATAAATAATAGAATGCAATGGGAGATTATTTACTCTTTAAATGAGGAGCTGCTCTCTGCCGGCTCCCACGCTCGCACGCTCTGCACGCCACAATGAAAACAAGACGACTTTTTATCCATTCTTGGTCAGTAGATAATAATTTGCATATAAATGGAAATATTTATTGTGACAAAAATAAGAAAAAAGGGAGATGCAGGAAGTAATATGCTCATTTTTCAAAAACTGGCGGGGCCCAGCTGTGATATCTGTATTTTAGGAGTCAAGCAGTTTAAAAAAAAAAACACACACACACACACATAAAGACGAGCTAAATCTTTAAAAAATATATAAATATCAGAAGAAGGAAAAAGAGAGGGGGAGCCAAGGGAACCTTTTAAGATGTTTACTACACAAATGGAGTCTCCGGAGAAGACGGCTTCCCGATGAAATGTGAGAGATAGCTGTCGACAGTCGCTACTTTTTCTCGGCGCTCGGTAGATGGAGACTGGCGGGCCGGACCGCTAAGCTGTAATGACTTCCCTTCCTCTACCTGAGTCACCGGGGGGAGCCAATAAAGTCTCACAAACAAACTTTGCAGATGTGGAAAATGTGTTAGCCAGATAGAAAACCTGAAAAGAAAGTCGCTTTTTATTATTTTGTTGAGGCCAAAATTTCAAATCAAATAAAGAAAAAGAAAAAAAAAAGAAACTTTTGTTTTGTTGCATGAAGAAACAGCTGTTGATTAAACGGGATTTCTGTGTTCACAACCAGAGCGACAGACATGGTGTGAACCGCCAGCATGAGGCTCGCTCACATGTGGAACACACTCAGGTTGAACGTTTCGCCGCGTTCAGCCGTCACCGGACTGAGAGCGCCATTCCTGCACAGATGCAGGACGACGGGACGACGGGACGCAGGCGCTTCTGTTTCTATGCGTCCGGCTGGCTGAAGGTCAAAGGTCAAGACCCATAATTCACCTTAGCCAAAGACTGAAGCTGAAAACGGTGAAAATATATGAAATACTGAAAATGACAAATAAAAAATGATATAAAATACACAAACAGCTTTCTAATCTGTGCAGTAAAACGTAAATTTTTTTAAACTTTATTTTTAAAAATAAATATAAAAAGTGAGCCTGATGTGTTCTTTTTATCCCCCCCCCCCCACACACACATTTATTCTCTTTACATTTTTAATCAAACTCATTTTGAAGCCTTTGTTTCCTTTTTACATTTCACTTTTAGATCCATTTTTCCCCATTCTTCTCTTAACCAGATAAAATATTATGGTCTGTCTCTTCCTCCCTGCTCTTCTGTGATTGTTCGGTTTTCTGTCTCATCTACTCCTTTATGTCTTTTACTTTTTTTAAAATGTCTTTTGACTTTTTGCATTTCTGCCATTTTTTTTTCTTCTTTACATCGCCTCCTTTTTACAGTTTTTGATTTATTTCTCTTATGTGTAAAGGTAGAAATAGTTAATTTTTTTTGGTAATCTCCAACACCTAGAACTATTAATTTTACCGTGTTGCTGGAAATTTACATTTTCAAAGAACACTAAAAAAGTTGCAGAAACGTTAAGATGTTAGTCAAAGCAATATGTGACTCAAAATCAATATTCTACAACGTTAATATGTATTTACACTGGTTTTTTTAGCTGTTCTTGTGTAAAGTTCAACAAAATCCCACTAAAAAACTTATTTTTTTCTAAATGGTACTTTTGACTTGAAAAAATGTATTTTTCAAAATTCTATTCATTTAGAAAAGGACAACCGCAATAAAATCAAACACCTATAGTTTGACCTTAGACGTGGAAGGCTTTTCTTGTTGAAACCACGACCTGACGTGCATGAAGACACATCTCTGAGATTTTTTGTTTTTTTCTGTGTAATGCTGTCGTTTGTCCTTCCGTTTCTTTTCTACCGTCCTATCTGCTGCATGCATCTGCTGAGGAGACACCAT
Source organism: Oryzias curvinotus (assembly GCA_023969325.1). Classification (NCBI taxonomy): domain Eukaryota; kingdom Metazoa; phylum Chordata; class Actinopteri; order Beloniformes; family Adrianichthyidae; genus Oryzias; species Oryzias curvinotus. The sequence goes on from CM043728.1 coordinate 20,082,411, forward strand.
GTAGTGGTTATCAGTCCCGATCAATGCATGCAGGAGAAACATACTGATTAGAATATGAACAGACCACACGGGGTGGAAAACACGACTGCAGGGCTGCTCAGACGCAGTCCGAGCTCTGAGGGATATTTGCCTTTTTCTTTAGCAGAAGTGGATTTCACCTCACAGTTTGGCCTCATTCTGAAAGTTTTCAGTTCATATAGGAACAGGCCGGAGTCTCGTTCTCCTGCGGCTTTGAGTAAATAGGAGCTCCATTTACAAACGGGCCGTTTCCCCACATTGTTCTTGTGCCGGTGGATGGGTTCAGGAGCAGCCGAGTGCGCTCAGGTCTGCTTTGCACGGTAAATTTGCTGCAGGAGGATTCAGATTCTTAGAGCAGTCCAGAGGCTTAACTGCACTTCAGTGTTGGAGCTTCAAACATTGACTTTAGGCTGGAAATCACGATACACTAACACTACGCCTGACTCATTTTTCTCTGGCTTTAGAAAACAAGCCGTATCTGTGAGCCACTTACCTCTGCTGCCTCATTTTATTAGTCTGACTCATTTTTCTTTGAGTTTGTGTTAACAGGTAAAGCGTTTACAAAGTAAAGACAAAGTATGAGTGGATTCCATGAACTATGACTGCTTTCCTTTGACGGGTTAAGAAGTACAGTCATGTGCTGAGGGTAGTTATTTTAATTCTTTGTCTGGAATACAACATTTGGCAAATGTGATCTTGAATTATTCAAACTTTTTTCTTTGCACTGTGCTACTCCTGTGTGTTCAATTGCTTTATGCAAACTCAGTTTTTCACTATATGAAATGCTCTGATGATAGCTAACCCTTTAATACCGGAGCAGATTCTGTTAGTGAGAAAAGCTGCTTTGCTAAGAGTTTGTTGATTTAAAACAAGGGACAACGCTCTGGTGTTTTAACTGTTCATCCCATCCTGCTTTAGGGAATTTATTTGTTTGTTTGTTTTACTTTTTCTTACTTTAGTAGAGACTACAGGTGGAAATATGCAATTTTGCTATAACTTAGCACAACCCAACGTTTCAGGTTTTACGTCATCCGTGTTCATGTGTGCAGATGAACAGACACAGAGAATGGAGCACCAGATCAAGAACATGTTCTGCAAAGCTCTAATCTTTTCCTGTTTTCATTCGTCTTTTCAACCCCAACCATTAACAAACTGCACTACCATACCTATTAATGACCACATGCATACATACAATCTGTTCGTTTAGTAATGCTCACTCCCTAAAGCATTTTAAAGCCAGGCTGCAGTGGATGCAGTTTGTTTTTTTCAGACAGCAACACAACTGTTAAAGTGTTGTTAGTTGGCTGTACTTAACAACTTTGTAGATAAAATTGTATGTAATGTGGTTTTCTATAAAAGCAGGTTCTTAACAGTCAGATTCACATTTACAAAATAAAGAAACCACAAATATTCAAGACGTTCTAAGAACAGAAAAAAATGGAAGTGAAGGTGTTGACCACTTCATAAAAATGGATGAAAATGAAACACATTTCAACAGAAACTCTTTAAAGTACAGTTAAATGCTGTTGTAGACCAAGGACCACATTCCTGGTTGTTTTCCACCATGTGCCGCTCTGGCTGGACACACCTGTTCCAGGTGCAATCAAATCAGGAACACATGAACAGCTACCAGCCCCAAAGGCCTGGAGTTCTCCACGCCTGATGTAGGCGTTGAGTGGACCATAAACTGCTCTCTATGCACCTGGTGTAAAAACTTCCAATGTCTGTCAAGAGTTTTTCCTGTATTGTTTTGGACGTAAAACTGCAAGTAAGCATATAAATTTAATTTTTCTTAATTATAGAATGAAACTGATGCTGATCATGACTTTTTTTTTCTTCTTCCAAATGAAAAAAAAAGCTTTAAGGAGCCTTTTTTATCAAACGTAGTGTCATGGTCACACGGTTCCCCATCTCCAGGACCTTGTTCTTTCGGTCATGACCCAGAACTCATGACCACAGGTGAGCTCCAACAAAGATCAACACGTAAATTGAGCGCTTCACTTTCTGGCTCGGCTCCTTTTTCACCCTGACGGACTGGTACAGCGAGCGCCTGACAGCAGACGCTGCAACAATCCACCTGTCAATCTTCCCCCATTGGTGGAAAACTCCTCCACCCACAGCTCTACTAAAGGTCACACAGAGAGAGCAAAGAAACAAATGCTAATCAGGTAGTCATGCATATTAGATGAAGAGCTCTGAATAATACAAATACTATTATTAACTTAACGCCCAAACCAGAAATGTTCTTTATATTTAGTAAAAAGATAAGCTTATATGTCAACTTCTTCCTTTAATAGGCATTAATTTTTTTTCTTTAAAACCAAAAGAACATTAAGAAAAAACATTTGAAAAAAGAAGGAACAAATCAGTAGTTAGCCACTGAAATTTTCTGTTCCCCTTTTTTCCCACAGACATCATGGACTTGATGGAACTATTAGATGTTTAATTGATGTCTGTGATTTTGTGCAAAACAAGTCTATGCAAGTTAGAATTATATTTTATTTTTGGTACCGGGCTACAAAGAAAAGGAAACACAACCTCCAATGTTTTCCATTTTATTCACGACCTGATTGGGAAAGAAGTTTTCTTTTAGGGAGACTACTGGATTCTCTCCACCACATCCGTCTCATTCTTGACACATGTCAAGTTGCTCAGCTTTGAAATTCCATCCGCTCCTTTCTCAAAGTGGCGGCACCGAACTGAAGCTCTGAAGCTAGCAAAGTTATCCAAAAATAAACTCATTTGTAAAGTTTTGTTTCAAAGAAAAGTTTGACTCAAAACAATAAAAATCTGCATGAGGCAGAATGTTCAGCAAGCATCTGTCTAATGTTACAAAAATGCTGCTAATAAACTGTGGATTCACGTTTATGATTATATTTACAAATACCTGTATGTACCTGCAAACCTTGAATGAGACTGAAGATGGCCTTTGATTTTTTAGCTTTCACTTTGACAGATATAAGTTAGGATAAAATCTAGATCACATTTTAATGGTTCCTACATTAAATCTCCTGAAAAAAGGAAGCTTAAAGCAGCTGCAGATATTTTACCCTAAAAAGTTAAGGGAAACTGCAAGTTGAAAAGAAACAAAACAATCAGAGGCCCACTTCAGGATCGTACGAGCTAGTCTGCAAAAGTATTATCTGATACTAAACCGTTCTGTGGCCTGAAAAAGGTTGGGAAGCACTAATGTACACATTGTGTTTAACTTCTTAACAAAACTAATCATCTAAGCAGGACAAAATGTTTGGCCAACTCCACTGACAAGTGACTAGTAGTTTGTAGACATATAGGGAAACAAAATGTACAGATAGAAATCACTGGTTTTATAACAACTGTAGGCCAAGTTGAAGTACATTTGGGTCACACTGGGTTTGGGGTAATAAATGGAAAACTCTAGTAACAGTGAATGGAGTGAGGCTAATTCTGTTCAGTTCAATTCCATTATATTATACAGCCCGATATTACACACACAGTTGTCTCAACGGGCTTCACACCGGTAATTATACCAAACATGAAATCAGCTATAAAACACAACAGCTGATTGCTTAACTAAACTAAAACGGGCATCCCAGGCCTTAGACCCTCCTTCTCCGTAAGGAAAAACTCCTAAAAAAAAAACACAGATTCCAGGACAGAAAAAGAAGAAACCTCGGGGGGTGTCCACATGAAGGAGGGATAGAGAAGAATGAGCTTGTCTAACTCTACAACTACATGTCTGAATAGTCCAGCAGACGAGGTTCATCCAGATGGAGTTGGGGGGTGGATGGGGGCTCTTTGACTGTATTTTCAGAAATGAGGTAAAGCCTTTACTGATTAACTTGTTTTCTAAGACAATATAAAAAATCTTTAGCAGTAAATTAAACGAAGCTGATAAATATATGATTAAATATTGCTCCATGACCACTGTGGGAATGTCAGTGTGTGCTTTGTTTGTTTTTGGGTGTATACGAGCATTATGCAGTATGTTTATGTGTGTAAAACACATGGGTTTAAAATGATCAAAGGCTCTTTAGTTGCACCAAAAAAACCACAAAAAAAAACCACTTACTTACCAAAGTCTCTGCCGGTTGCCAAGAAACATAGCTATTATTTTCTCAAAACTTTTCATTAACAACAATCAGTGACCCATAAATTCCCAGAGGAAAACCCAACAATAACACAACACAATCAATCAGCTTACTGCCAAAAATTGCTGCCAACTGTCGTTGCCATTATTATTTTTGTTGCCGTTATTAGAAATGTGTCTGTTGCAAACCATATTACAAAGATCTTATCCAAAAGTCAACTTCCTGTTGTCTGATGAGGCTTTTTATTTTGTTTAGGCGACGTATTCCGAGCAGAACCTAAATGTGGCCCCCACCAGAACGAGGATTTCTGACTTACAGAAGCGTCCCCAATGGCACTCAATGTTTTCTTCAGACAGCTATTTAAGGCCAGTTGTCTTTGGACAAACGAAGGCGCCAAGTAGGGGGGTGGGATCAAAACGACGGCCTATCAATTACTGACCCAAAGAGTCAACCTCCTGACTCATTCGGGCTCTCATTTTCCTTCAGCTCAAGCAGGAACTAGTTGAGTCTGGGGTTTTGGAAAGATCCCAGGCTGAACATTAATTTCTTAATGCATTTTGGATCCCATGGGGGCTGTCCTCAAGAGTAGGCCTCATGGGAACACTGACAACTCTGGTAATAGGATTGACTGCGACTGAGTAAAATGGCATGTAATTGTAGTTGTGTCGATGTCTTTAGATTTGTATTGTTTTTTTAAATATCTCCATAAATGGTCTGGTTTTATTTGTCCCTGACTGTTGAAATGTGGCCCAGGTTGTGTGCTGCTGATGGCCACTGCTTCCAAAGGAAAATAAAGCCGTCATTAATTAACAGGGCCGAGTTCCTCCTCCCCTCATAGGTTTGTTATTGCTATGTCTGAAGCCAGAAGGAGGCCGACGCCTAATTGATCGACAGACTCTCTGGGACTTGGTAATGATAATCAATACTGACACATTTTCTGCTCTCACCATCCATCATTAACATCTGGGTACAGCTGCAGCTTTCAGGCCGGTTTATTCTTGATTCTGAAAACTGATGACGTGGATTCTTTCAAAAAAAATGTTCACATTGTTTTTTGTATAACAATTCAAACGTTTCATAGATGAAGTTTCCCCAACAACCTTTAGTTCTTTTTATGGGCCCGGTTGGTAACAATGGCTATTTGCATTTGGTAGTTATTAACCTATCATCAAAATGTCGATATTATAGAGTACTGTTTGGCTCATTTTAGAATTACACTGTCTCTATCACTGGATGGATGCATACCAGTAAGTCTATTTTCTTTTTTTTTTTTTACTTTATTTGTTATTGTTTCTCTATTATATATATTTTTTTTAAAATCAACACATTTTCTTTTTCCTTTTTAAATGTAATTGTATTCATCTGTTTCAATTATTGCTGTGATTTGATCTTTTCTTCAATTTTAAGCTTATTTTAGTTCATATCTAACTCATTTCTCTCTCTCTCTACTGTTTGCTTGCTGGTTGACAAAGAGATCTGCTTTGATTACGATGAGATGGAGGGTGCGGAGCAGAGAATTGAGACTAAGATGTGGTTGTTGGGATGAATGTTTTGGGTTGGGCAGAGGATGTTTAAAGTGTTTTTATGTTTTGTGGAAAATGAAATGACACCCGATCATTAAAATGATTACAAACTAGATTTTATTGTTTTTATTGTTCAGAATCCTCGGGGTAAACGTTTAAAGAGTTACAGTAATTTGAAGAGTGTGTGGTATTTCATATCGCTCCTGACAGCTCCGGTGTTAAAGGGTCATACAGCCACTCACCCACACCCGCTAGCTAACATAACAACTCTAAGATTGCGGTATGGTCCAGTATGGTCCGGTATGGTCCAGTATGGTCCGGTACGGTCCAGTATGGTCCGGTATGGTCCAGGGAATTCGGGTGAGCGTTTCCAGTCAAAGTTGGGCCATCACGGCGCATGCGGACGAAGTGAAGCTAACAACAACAACAATGGAGGTCATCCTTTTTTCCGGTTGGCTTTTGGTTCCTAGATACGAAGCATAGATGTTGTTTGACAGAAGACTGCGGGCGGCAAAGAGGAAAACAGTCGCTTTTTGTTGTTGTAGCCTTCAACTAATCAACGGGTTTCAACGGTAGCTCCGCCCTAACCAGTCTGTTCCATTTTTTTATGGACCTTCATCCAACAAGAGCCCAAAAATGGTAAGGTTTAATGGGTCCATTTTATAATGGTCCATCCTGTAGCACTCAGTGGAAACGAGGCCTAAATGTCTGAATGTCGCCACTAACGTACGATGCAGGCCGGTGTGTAGAGAATATTTGTCAACATTTTAAATGATGAGTTGGAGGAAGTTACTGTCAGTAAACCTGATTCAGATGTAGAGCTGTGACTTCAAACTGTTTTCTATGGAGTTGAAAAGGTTTTCAGGAATTTTCTTTCCTTTACTGAAATCCCTACTGATCAAATTCAACACGTCAACATTGACAGGGAAATTTTGAGATCACTCACTACTGAAATCACTTTTAACAATTCAATTCCACTGTTTTAGGGATTTCAAAAACAGTTTATTACCAGTGAATTTATTTACTTTAAAATGAAGACATTCAAATGTTTTTGGAAGGTTTTGTGACCCATACTTAGCTGGCAGCTACAGGAGGCGGAGCCAAAGGGCTTCGTTGACTCTTTTGGACAATTTGAGACTAATAATAAACATTCAACAGTTATGGAACCTAAAACCGTCACTTTAGATGTGAACCCTTTCAAAAAAGGCCATCGTCATGGAAAACGATAACACAATGCTGCATCATTGGAGACCAGAGGGGGAGATGGTGAAAAAGAGCATTTGGGTCACTGGGCAATCACCAACGCTCTCCATCACAATAAATGGACCCCCACATACTTCCCTCTCAATTAATGCATTAGCAAGGTCATAGGTTATGTAAGCAACAGCCTCTCTGGCAGAAAGGGGTGGAGTGTTGTAATCCAGGAAGCGCAGAGCTCAGTGGTGATTGGCTGCATCTGAATGTTTGGTTTAAGAAAAAGGGATGGAGGAGGGGAGGGGCATTCTGGGTTTAGCGGGTTCTGTTGCTGAGAGAACTGAGTTGTAAACTCAGATTTTTGGGGGTAAAAGTAAATTGTCTCACTTTTGTTACCATTCTAATTGCCTCAGGATAAAGAGTAATCTGTTGCTACATTGTGGGTAAGACTACTTGGAAAATTAGATAATATAGTATTTGCTCAAAATTCATAAAGCAAAACTACAACTGGAAGACTAAGAATTCATACTTTTAATGCATTAAAAGAATTTTAAAAGAGAAAATTTACCAAATGAGGAAAGCATTGATCCAAGCCAAAAACACATTTAAACCGTCTCTTTATGAACAGAATAGAGGAAAGACAATTAGGCCATTTTGACCAAATATGAATCATTTTTTCTTTGTTGAAAGTATATTTTCTATAAATATTGTATTCATATTTAGTCTCCTGTTTTCAAATTCAACATCAAACCAAAACAAAAAAGGATTTATGATTCTATGTATGATTAACAGGAGAAATGTATTTCCAGGAGAAAAAGTAGAGATTGAACAACATTTCTAAATGTATTCTCAGAGCATTTTTCACATCTGGAGAAAAGAATTGTATCAAATTAGCTGAAAATAGGAAGTAAAGATTTTTTTTTCATTTGAGGCCACAGTCAAAATGTGTTTGAAGAAGACATGGAGACGTGATTCCTGACACCGCTCTAGAATAAATAAACCTGATGTCTAAACATCATGCCTGCCTTCCATAATGTAGAGATTAAGCTAAAAACCTTTGACATAAGCTCCACCCACACGCGGCGGCAGCAGCAGCAAGGTCACAAACACACTTTTGGACAAGGGTCCACAACCATATGTAACACGAGCGTTACGCGTACATTTCCCTCAAATGTCACATATGTTTGCATTATCCTCCGTATTAAGACCGCTTCATTATAGAAGCTCTTTATTAACCGGTCAACTTTTTATCGAAGCCGGTATAAACAAACTATGGGATGTAAGCTTCTGAACTACTGATGAGCAGCTTCAAAATAAAACCGTACAAAATGGAGAACAGGGTGCATCACTGACTCTGCCTCACAGGCCAAACCTTTTCTATCTATTTAGTGGAGCGTGTAGTGAGGAAAGGAAAGGTCAACTTACATTTCCTAGAAAGCTGTAACGGCTGTGCTGTGAGAGCCAGTGTGTGTGTTCAGCAAGAATGTGGAATTTGGCCCGAGGCCATGGCAACTGACGGCTTCTTTATGTGAATATCCCCAAAGAGCAAAGCAAACGGGTAGACGGGAAGGAAGAAGAGCTACACACCAACCGCACACACGTGACATCATGAATCCAACAAACATGATGGTATAAGGGGGGGGGGGGGGGTACTTCTACATGTTTATTTTATCTGTTTATTTTACCTTTCTACTGCTAATGGTCCCTATCCAACTTTATAAAGCACCAACGGATGTCACATTTAGTGTCGTCTGCCAAATTCAAGCTGTGAAAAGATGGATGGATGGATAGATGGATGGATGGATGGATGGATGGATTTTATGTCTGTTTAACATTTCAAGCTTTTCTTAGGAGCTACTATTCAGCTTGTCAAGATCAATGAAGACCGGAGCTTTGGCTCTTTGAACTACCGCATCGCTCCATCCATGTACGACATCAACGTATATCCAATACTTTCTGAAGCTGAGAAAAGCCCTCTGTGCTGATGTGCAACACAGTAAAACAAAAACAGAATCTGTTGGATGGTTCAAGAGTTATGGTAGTGCAAAGAACATGTGGTTTTTTTGTTGACTGTGTCAATGTAAAGGGCGGAGGCATTTGGTAAGGTGACTAAAAACACCTGAGACATGTGAATGTGAATTCCCTCACTACTCCCTGGTTGGTGCACTATATTAGACCTTGATGATTTTGACCACAATGCATTTCATTTGAACAATTTTTCATTTGAAAGAAATGTATGGAATTTTACTTTTTTATTCAATCATCCAGATTTTGTTCATCAGATCACAGTGACATAAATAGTCATTGTAAGCCATTTATATTTATTCGGTTTTTAATTTGGCAAACAGGTGACGTCATACGTGGTGGTTGGAAAGTCCTGCACTGTCTCGTATTTTAGGGGTTAGAGGGGGAAGAGATGAAATTTGGACACAACCTGTATTTTTTTTTATGTGTCAAATGTATTTTTTTGTCGTTATTATTATGGAGATCGTGGTCAAAAGTATATTTTCTTATCTCGGTTGGTTAACATTTTAGTTGCCATGGTAATTGCTTTAAAACTAATAGAGTATTTAGTATTTATCAAGGACCGTTCAGTTCACTATCTATCATTATTTATTATCTGATGTTATGGAACTTTCTTTTTAATCTCTAGTCAAACCTCCTGTAATCAGAAATACGTGTTTTTATTTCCGTCGAAGCCGCAGGCGTCTGAAACCACAGTCAAATCTTTTCATGCAAACAGCCTGTTGGATCAGAAAAGCGAAGTGTCGACAGCTGATACTTGAAAAAAGGAGATTTGCACTCCTTCACCACCAGTCAATCACTCCCCAATAAAGCCAGTCAACCCCCCTAGAGCACTGCAGATTTCCGCGTCGAGGTGCGTGTGTATTTACGCGGGTGGCTATGGCCATGCCATATTAGGTCATGGCCGTGTGTGTGTGTGCGTGCACACGCGAGGACAGGCGCCTTTTCTCCGTGGTGAGACTTTGAAGTCGGGGCAGTTCTCTCTTTGAGGTGGTCTATCCCCAGTGCTCAACAGAGTTAATCAGGCGTGAAGGGAACATGCTCACTCTGTGGCCGACCAGGCATCACTCCTGATGGCTTCCTTCAGTCTCTGTAAGGGATGGAGGCCTTGGAATTAAGACGGAGGTGGCAGCTGAGATTAACATGGCCGTGGGCTAATGCAGCAGAAAGAAAACTCAACAAATAATAAATAGAAGGGGTCAACTCATTCAACCATGACTACAAAGGTAGAAGGGTTCAAGGCAACTGAATTTTACAAGATTTTTGCTCCACCAGCCAAAGGTGAAGAGCTTCATGCAGATCGCTCCGAGGGATAGTAAAAGTATACAAATCATAGAAGCACGTTTCTACTTTTTAATGGTTTGTTTTCAGATTGAGGCGGGTTTCCATGGTTTTGCCAATCCCTATAATTCTAGTAAAGCATTAAACCCCTGAAGTGTCCAGTAAAACATCACAACTGATCAGAAGCAAAAGAGCAAGTCTTTCAGACTTTGCAAAAGAAAATCAATTTGAGCTTAAATAAAAAATAGAACAACGACAAAATTTGATACACGTCCGCAAAATTTCAATCTGTAGCTTTTTGAAATGTCTATAAAAGGAAATGTAGGATTTGGACTAGTAGATTTAAACAGGAACTATGCAAAACTCTAAAGTAGTGGGAGCTGCAACAATGTGTACTATGTGACATAATGACAGATTTGTTTCAAAATGTTTTCTTTTTTAGGATTATTCTAGAAGATGGTTCATCACAGTTGGTGGTCACAGTTCCTGGTCTGTAGTTTGGTTTAGTTGTTATGTTGTTTTACGTTTTCAGAAACTGATACAGGACACAAAAGATCACATGGGTCCACTCTGGTCACCTCACTAGGTGGTTAGCTAGATAATGCACGATTAGGCAACAAAGTGATGATACAACCAAACTAATTGTACTTCTTCTTCCGTCCAGCCCAACAAATAATGTATAAGAACTCAATTAATATAAATAAAGTTTAGCCTCAAACCCAAAAGGGGTTTATACAAATATACACCTTGTGTTTCAGAAGATGCGTAAGCTCCTATTGTAACAGTAAAAGATGTCCTACACAAAAGGCCTCAGCTCTGATCCTAAAACAATCTTATTTTGGAGTTATAGAAACTCTGGTTTGGGACCACTGTACTGTACATCTAGGAGATCGTGTTTAATTTGAAAAAGTCAATGAAACATCTGTCAGAAGAGTTGAACCTGGTATAGAAATGCTTTCAGTTTTACGTGTTCAGAATTCTTTGTCGTTAATAAAGTGCTTTAGACTTCACCAGACTGTAGTTTAAAGAGAGAAACAACTGCAGAACGTGGCATTTAAAGAGTCAGAATGGGAATCTAGTGTTCAGTAGTTGACAACTTTCCCATCTACAGCAGCTCAACAATGAGCAGAAACCCCATCCTGTGCAAAACTAATAAATCAATAATCAGATCTGCAAAGACGTAGCTCTTGGAGGAGCTGTCAGAGACTGAAAGACAGGCAAACGGAGGAGGGGGGGGGCAAAGAGAGGAAGTAGAGGTGGTGCTGGGGGGGGGGGGGGGGGGGTGGAGTAACTCATAGCAAAGGGAGGCACAGACAATTGAGTCATATTTCAGGCCTGATTGGAACTGACAAAGTGTTTTTGGAGGACTCAGTCCCCGCAGCATTGTTTGCTTTGGAAAGTCAGGGCCAGATTTATTATGGCTGAAAAACATTCAAGAGATCGGAAGTGGGGCAGTGTAGGAGCACGGAATGTCTGTCTGCACAAAGGGGCGGGGCTTTTGTAGGGCACCCATATTTGACATTTAAGAGTTCCACTGGAGCTCTGCTAAAAAGTAGGACCGCAGTTAAATGAAAGACCTGCTGTTCATCCTACTAAGAAAAAATGTCCTTTTCTGGAAAAAATAAAAATTAGGGAATGTCGCTCTAAAATCTGACATCTATAGACCTTTGAACTTTGCACTTTTATTTATATATATATATATTTAGGGGGGATGACTTCTTGATAGGACATTAGATATCCAGAATTCTGTGTGAAAAGTACTTCATCAAACTGATTTGAATAATTCTTGTAACAGTTGACTTTTTTTTCATTCCAGGTGCACACGTTCTAGTTTCCCCCGAAACATCAAAGAAAATCTTTGCAAATCCAGACACTATGAAATCCTGACACTAATATGAAAACTGTGATACACTTTTCCTGTATTCAGAAAGCAAACCACAGAGATGAGTCGCACTTTGGCCTCAGTGTAAAGCCTTAGTCACATGACCTGTACGGGTACTGCAGGCTTTTGGGTTGTCCAGGACCGTGGACGGTCATAGAGAGGAGCGGCTGCTTCTTAACTCTTTAACAACGGACATGTCGTTTGTGAAACCTCAATAAACACGCGTCCTTTGGCCGACCGCAACTCCACTCGACCATTTATGCGATCAACGTGAATCATGTGATTCGTAGAAAAGCGACTTTCCATAACAACGTCAAACCGCGTTTCCCCGCAACTGAATCAGCTGATCTACATTGAGCCTGTTAACGGTCAAAGAGCTACGGCAGTTGAAAAAATGTCAACGCTGGAGCTAAAGCTCTTGTGTCAAAGGGTTAAGGCAGGGGTGCTCACACTTTTTTGCCATGTGAGCTACTTTTGAGTCGACAATGTCTTGAAGATCTACCTGTGTGCATATATATATATATTAGATATTATTATTAGTTACATGTTTATTTGTACATTGTTGTTTATATACTGATGATTAAAAACTACACAGTGAGATTACACAAGGATACTTTAGTATTAACATATGAGGCGTTTTATTACAAAGACAGAAAGCAGCGACTATCGTATGTCAGGCTCTGTTGTAAACTGTGCAGTGGGGGGAGCATGGCCATTGGGCGCTGCTCGCTCCGTACGAAGCGCGTGCTACGGAGAAAACACAGCTTTCTTAATGAGCTCGTATTTATCGGGCGAGAACCGCAAAGCTGGTAGCAGGAGGAAACACGCGGGGCGGCTCCAATAAACACTCCGGTTGTCCAGAGTGGTCTTCTGCCGGGGACTTGACGTGCTGCGGGCAGGAAGCCACTTTCTGATGACCGACAGAATTTGCGCTCAGTGTATTTTAACACGCATGTGAAGTGACCCATGTATTAGAAGATGTCCGATTGGCCGTTCTGCATGTCAATCAAGTCCCATATTTCTCGGTGAGGATTTTGATTGGCTGGTGGATTGTTTAGAAGTACATTTTTTATTTTTTATTGATCTTTGCTGGCCTGCGATTTACCCTCATGTCTTGAAGATCTACCGGTTAATCGTGATTGACGTAATGAGCACCCCTGGGTTAAGGGGAGCACATGTTGTCTTGAAGTTCCATTGAGACTCGTACGGCCACCTCAAGGAACGTCAAAAAATGGAACGTACCATTGTGAGATAAGTGCATCATCAAGTATCAGTAAGGCTAGTGGAAGTTGCAAATACCTATGACGTACGGCGGCCTGACGCCACATTCTAGTCATTGGTAGGGTGCGAGTACTGGCCCCTCACCAAACCTCATGCAATTGATGCATTCAAGGGGTCCCCCCCCAGGATGATCAAAGAAAAAAAACGTGCATCAACATTTTTGCTCTATAGGGCCACTAAACGGTCTACCACCATGATATTTTGCATGAGTTTGCCCATTCTTCACCCGCAGACAGCCCGTCTCCACCCGTGAAGACAATGGTGACTGAAACTAAAGCTGAGAGCTTTGAGGAGCTTTGTTTGCTTTACTAACAGTAGATTTTTATGAAAGCTATTTACCAATACCAATGCAAAACATTTTGGTTCCTGCTTTTCTTCCAGACGCTTCAAGAAGAGAAAGTGCTAACTGGATGGGTTCAGGAGGGGCGTGAGAGGTCAGAGGAGGGAGGACGTTTCCTTAAGCTACACGGTTTCCCAAAACTTACAGCTGAGTGAAAAACTAAATAAAAGTCAGCAGGAAAAAGCTCGAAGCAGCAGATGTTACATTCGAACTGTTGCTCAGGTAAACAGCTACGTCTGCATGTCGTCTAACCTGCTGATTTCTAAGTATTTCACTGTGAGACCAGGCAGAAAACAAACACCCACATGCTGCCCGTATTTGTGTTTTCACACCGTCCAAATGAAAAAAGGAGTTTTTACAAACCCTGATAAATCAATTTGACTTAAATGTTATATTAAATTATCTTCATTGTTTGGAAGAGTTCTGTGAAAAATACTGTCCATTTAAAAATGTAGCTTGATTAGCTTGTAAATACTATAAAATTGGGAAAACAGGTAGAATCTGCTGGAAAGAAATAGTCCTTTAAAAACATAAGGAATCTACTCCAACGGTATGTACCATGCAGTGGTTACCTTTAAATCAATGACGGCTTATGAAAATCAAGTTGTTCTTGAAAAAGTTAGCGTGTCTCGTTTAACTTTTCACTATCCAAGAATCAACCAAAAGTGAATGCAGGTAAAAAAAAAAAAGAACAACGGCCGCCGGAGAGGGGCGCTCTTCTCCTGCTGGGGGCTCAAACACCTGTTTGGATAGTTAATGGACAGTATGGAGAGGCTAAGCCCACTGTATTTTAGTAACCTCCGCCTGACCCCCCCCCCTCCCCACCAATCCTCTGTGACAGGGAAAAAAGAGAGGAAGGGGGGTCTACACGGTGCTTTTAGCTGCTTAGTTCGCTTTGGTTTGGTCTCAGCAGAACGCTTTACTTCAAAATGAAATGCTTGTGTGATTTTATTCTGAAAAGCAAACTGCAATTGGAAAATACACTGAAATAATTCTGCTGTCATTGTTGTTCATTGTTTTCACACATTTTACTCAAAGAAAATGTGATCTAATAAAAAATACTGTTTGGAAATGATAAGCGAGTCAAAGGTCTAGACTAGTTTTTTGTGACACGTCAGAGGATTTTGTAGGTTTAGGGTCACTAAAAACAATCTGGACCGGATTCACATTCAGAATGTGAGTAGAACCCTTCAGAACCTTCATTTGCTGCTGATTGTTCTGCCGCAGAACCCAAGTGCTGCTGTGTGACGTTCCTCAAGATTTCCTGGGTACCTGCCCCCCACCATCACACTACCACCACCATGCTTGACTGTTACTCTGATGCTTTTTAATGTGAAAAGCTGCATATATCCAGCTGCTTCCCAACTCTAATCTGCTTAAAAAAATTATTGTAAAATAAAATTAATTCCTTGCCTTACAATTTTATTTTATTTTGAAAAAAACTCCTGTAACATGTCAGAGTAACGTTTACAATTCTGCTGATTTTCTCTCACAAAAAGGACCAGAGATAATCGGACTTTTAGTTTGATGATTATCTGTAAATAGTTTATGTTAAATTACTTTAGACACATTAGGGCTAAATGGAAACTCTAAAGTTTCTAAAAAGAAATTATTTTATTGCATTTAATTTTAATTTAAGAGGTTTATGGAAAAAACAGGCATGCACAATTTGGTTTGAAGAAACATGAGAGCAAAATAAATGACATTTCTTTGACCTTTTCCTGTTCTTCTTCTTCTTACATGGTGGTGGTTAAAGTAGCAGACCATCAGAAGTTTAAGACTTTTAATTGGCTCATCTCCAGTCTTTCAATTCAAGTCATTTTCTATTTTCTTCCCCAAAAGACAACATAGATTCTTCCTTTGTCTGTTTATCAATTTTATTTTCACAAACTAACTCAAAATTAGGTAAAAATCCTTGTTTTCCAACTGTTACTAAACATCCATAAAAGAAAAAAAATGTTCAGTAATTCCTAAAACTGCTGCATTACTAAAGTAATCAGTTACTATTAAGGATTACTTTTGTAACACATGCTATTTAATGTTATTTGTGACTTTTCTAACCCTGAAGAACCCAGGAACTATTTTCTGTCGGGCTTATTAAGAAAATCGGACTTTTTTTGTGGTGTTTACTCATTTTAGGTACCAGAAAATACAAGTGGCCAAAAAAAAAAAAAAAAGAATTTAAATTTAAAATAAGACAACAAACGTAAACATGAATGAATGACCCTGTGGGTTCTCCAAGTGTTTGTGTTTTACTGCAGAGAAATCAGTTATCAGTGAGAAAGTTTTAGCCAAAAGGTTCAAATTTTTACCTGACGATTCTAAAGACAGCAGCTCGTGTCTAAAGAGAAGCTGAGATCCTCAAACCTGCTAAATGTGAGAAGAGAGAAAGACTAAAACTAAACGACATGTTGAAAAAAACCTTTCGTTTGATGTTTCTAATCATTTTGGCTTCAGCTACCATGACAGTTTTTGGTTCTACCCCCCCCCACGCGACATTAAGGGTGGGGTTTTGGTTCTGATCCCGTGAGAGGGTTCCCTGGCCGGGTCACGGGGCCACGCCGGGGTCAGGGCTGCTGATCTGGGAGCGATTAGCATAATACGATTAGTCAGGATGTGACACGCTAACTGAGCCAGGTGGTGGTACGGGCGTAGAGCGTCCGACCAGAGAACGCTGAGCAGCAGGTTTTGTGTCAGTTTTACACTAGATGAGGACGGTTTGTAGATGTAGCAAGAATGTCTGGCTTGTTTGTTAATCTGAGGACTTTATGAGTTATTTTATCAAGAATTTGAATGTTTTTAGAAGAACTCCAACAAAGCAGAGATGAGTTCAAACGACTGATCGACCTCTGACCCGGGCGTTGGTCCAAGCTGGTCCAGACGTGACCGCAGACGCTGACGGAGATCAGGATCTACGGTTTCCTGAAACCAAAGAGAGACGTCGGGTTTTTAATAAAAAATAAAGTTAAGTGTGATTTATTTCTCATATCCTGCAGATATGAGAATCTGCTCCCCACTTTTCTTTCGGTCGTTCTAAGCACTAAGTTAGGTCAACACCAGCTGCAGGTCCACTTTCCCTTTTCGGTTCTGGAGCCAGTCCCAGCGCCGCCTGAGCGGCTTCAGGAACCCGCAGGTGCTTCAGGAGTTGTTCTCCTCCCTCATTAGCACATGAAGAATCGAGCTTTGTGCCTCACGCTCTCGTGTTACTGCGACATGACAGTGTGGATGAATCAGCTTTTTACCGCCGTGTGGGAACGGACTGAGGGCCGGCTCCAACACCTGTGAAGCTGCTTTTAATCATCGTGCAATAGAAAGGTGGAACCAAGAACCCAAAAAAAATAATAAATCAAGATGGCAGATGAGTGATGTCATCAACTGTTTCGTTTAAACACCCCCATTTCCAGGTTGTAGTGGTGTTTTAAGGAGTTTATAAACGGAACCTCTGTTCTCCTGCTGCAGCTCCTTCACAAAGTCTCTCCTGTTGAAACACCTGCTTTAAAGGGGCTCCTCGAGGGCCTCCAGGTCCACGGGCCAAACATGGAGCTTCCTTATCCCGAGCCCCAGGGCCATCGGTCCTTTTGTCCGCCGGATGGCAGGGCTGCTCGAGTTCCTCGCTGCTATTCGCTGCTCAGTAAGAGAATCCTTCAACTACACGGGGTCCAGGGAGTGGTCATGACCGCGGGTGCATGTGAATGCCTTCATTTGTGAGAGCGTGTTTGTTGATCTGTCCTCTTAATTGAGAACGCAGGTGGGTGTCCTCCTGCTGCAGCGGAAAGGAGCTCAATGCTGCACCTGCATGATTGTTGGAGCTTCACACTCCTGACCTCTGCCATGTAACTGTAAACCTGGAACTGCTGGAAGACAGCAAGGATGCGGTCCAGCGATGGGTTCAAAGACCCACTCAGACGAAAACAGGGTTTGTTTTTAGAGAGAGGTAAAGCAGAAAGTTAGATATGAATACAGCTAATTACTGGAAACAAGTGAAGAGAAAAAAAAAGAGAGTCCTGGTTTCAAAACGCTGCACAAGGTGGAGCATCAGGACTAAACTGAGATTGAAGGGGAAGTGACGAGGGAGGAAAACAAAGCTGATGAAGATGTTTCATCTGAGCCCACACATTCCATGCCTGTGGACAAACGGCAGAGAACCGAGAAAGAGTCGCACTGTGATGAAAATGGTGATTTTGACATGATCTAGCAGTATTTTTCTCATGATGGAGGACATGGATAAAGAAAAATAAGATGTTTTTGTGAGTTTTTCTTTAGTCAAATAAAAAAAAAAAAAAAAACAGGTTCCATTCTGATCATCCACTGTCAGACCAACGGATCCACGAACGTCTTTGTTTTCCTCGTCTGAGCTGGAATCTGGATCTAAACTGTACGGCTGCAATATTGCTGCCGTTTGTTTTACACCACTAATGTTAGGTTTGGGGTTGAGGAGCTATAAGCTAGTGGGAGAGCAACCAAACAGATGGGTGACAGGAAGTGGGAGTGGGGTTGCTCCACACCACAATTTAGAGGTGAATTTCTATTGAACTCCTGCTGCTCTGCAGAAACTATGTCCTAGAAAACGACAGGTTCTTGATTTAGGCTAAAAATAGCATCATCATGATTAAAAGTCCACTGGGAACGCTTTGAAACTAGATTAAGAGATGATGGAAGTGGGATTTTTAAAGTGATTTTAACATGTTCTTGTAGCATTTTCCCATGATGAAGGACATGTATAAAAGGCTTTAAGATCTGCCTTCCTGAGCATTTCTTTATTTAGATGGCATCGGATCAGGAGCAGATTAAAACAGGATGTTTGAAAAAGCTTGGACTTGCCGTGGGCGGGCTAAAGTCTCACATTTTCTGCTTCTTTTCTAAATCCTCCACTTGCAGACAAATAGATCCATGAAGGTCTTCATTTGGTAGTCTGAGCCTGAATCTGGCCCTAGACTGGATACCTCCAATACTCCTTACCGTTGCGCTATCGTTAGCTTAGGCTTGTGAGGTGCTTGCCGCTAGAAAATAGTTGGAGTGGGACTTTAAAGACAGCGAGTACACGCGGGGTTTGTCATGGGATGTGTGCGTGAGAACACGCTGGAGGTGTGTTGCATGTGGAATCTGTTTACCTTCCAACTTCAAGGTACGGCGTTCTGATTAAAAATGCAAAACTTCCTGCACGACTGAACAATAGTCCCAGAGTCCAGAGTTCAAACAAAGGGCCCAGGAAACGCACAAAAGCCGCTCTGGCAGCTTCAAACATGTGAAGCCAGCTGTGAAGGACATTAGTCCGAGACGACTTACAGTCACATCGGAGACTCCGACAAACTCCCCGTCTGGCTGCAGCTGTCTCTTTGACAGCCTGGTTATTACTGGCTTTATTGTTATTACTGACTGTTTTTGGAGGGGCCGCAGCGCCGGGGGAGTAATCCGCCCGTCAGCACTCACATTAATGGCCTAATTGGTCTCTTCTCTCACAGTCAGAACCCAGACCTCAGCCTTACGGAGAGACTAAGCCCCTTTTGCACTTAAATACCCAAGAAATGTCGCTGCAAAGTGAAGAAGTAAAGCCTGTTTTTGTCATTGTTGTCATTTTTTCCTTCTTTCCATCATGCAGTTTTTCCCGTCTGGCACCGACTTGGAGGGAACTTCAGTGGGTTTAACCTTCCAGGCTTAAAGTGGTAATTTGTTGTCAACCAATGGGCTACCATTTATGCAATGGATCACTGAGAATGAGGACATTTATTTTCTCTTGAGTTATTTACCTAATATGTCGGCAAAGGATAAAACATTTTCCATTTCACACGTGGGAGTGTCTTTTGGTCTGATAAGGAACCCTCATTTGCCCCCGGAGGGCTCGTTGGGGTTCATTTATATATGATAGGGGGATTAAACAGCACATCCATTGAACAGCTTCAGCTCTGCTTTATATTTATGAGCCTGAAGTTGTAACAGAACACTTTACTCCTCAGACTGATTCTGTTTTTTTAGGGTAGTCATCACATACAAAAAGGTTAAACTCATTGACTGTATCTGACATTTGCACTGAGTGACCCCAAACAGGAAGTACCTGCTGGCTCCAAGAAGCCAAAATCCCATAGACTTCTATTCATTCAATGGGTCAGAAGAACCATTCTGTCTCTGATACCTTCTTGTTTTTATATCTTCGTGATCGTCATTTTTTTCTGTAGTTCAAGTTATAAACTGACCAGACGGACACCTCAATAGACGTAGGTGGAACGGCTGGCCCCAACATCCGTCATTAAAAATGACAGATTTCATGTAGCACACTTTCAAGGGATGGGGGTGTGGCCTTCCAACAAGATCACTCGCCATTGGTGAGAGTGGTTACCACAGGCTGACGTCTGGCTTCAATGTGGCGGCTGAATTGACGTCATTCTGTTAGACACTGCGGGAAATGTGGCACTCGCTCAGATGCAGTCGATGGTAAATAGAATGCTTTTAAAATGTGTAAGGAGGTCATTGCCCACTCAACCTTTTAACTACTTGCGCCATTTTTGTCAGCAACACCGTAGCCAGATGTTTGTAATGACTGGTCGCTTCGTCATGAAGCGCCTTTGATCTGCGTCGACGTGTGAAATGTTTTGTCCAGAAATGTCACAAAAATCGCAAATAAAAAGAGGCAAACGTAGGAGTTTGATCAATATGAAGGGGCGGAGCCAAAACTTCCCAGGTTGATTTAGCTGTTTATTTGTCTGCATGTTTGCTTTGTTCTCTCCCAGCCATAGACTCCGTGTTCGTGTCTTTAACACGCCATGTTCGTCAGCCTGGATGCGAGCCGCTCATGTTTACGCTTTTCCTGAGACATATCCAGACACTTTCTCATGTCTCAAAGTCTAAACTATACAACCACAGTTAGGGTATCAAACCTGTAAAAATAAAGCTCGATTTTTCTCACATGCGCCTTACATACCACATGTTTTGACCTCTAGGGTAATCTTAATATAATTTTGTACAGAACAGGATACATTTGTCGTTGAGTGATGGATTGACAAAGAGGAACCTCAGTGGTTCCTTTCCTGAAGCAGAGTTTCTTATGTCTGTGGGTGTGTTTAGTTTTTACACATTTGTTTGAGTTCAGACCCACTGGAGGGATTCCAGCATGGACCTCTGCAGAAGGTCACAAAACCAAAACTCTGTCAAGTTGGGCCCCAGAATTTCACCAGAACCCTCTTTGTGCTGCATTCAAGGTAGACCCGCTGCTGCGTGGTAGAATGGATTCAAATAATAATAATGAAACTTCGTTTCTCCACAGGGGGCAGCTTGTTTATGCCATTACTATTTCACCTGAAGCCACAGAAGCAACACTTCCCCCTTTTGGGGGAAGTCCCATAATGCCATCAAAGTACACCACAGCAGGCGTGAGTGAATTAAGAGGAACAAAGTTTGTAAGATGGAAAAAAACTGTTGAGTGTTAGTCAAGGTATTAGTAATTTAGTTACTGGTGTTTGAGAAAATAAGGATGGCAATTAGTGAGAGTATTCGAAGAATAAGAACTCATGAAGGTTTGAGTGCAATAATTGGTAATTGTAAGGAAAAGGTCACAATAAACAAACGTTAAGACCTCCACAGAGGATCATTCTGATATGATATACAGTGTTGGTGGACGGAGCATGCTCAGATGTGTCCTAATCTGGCTCTATTCTGCAGAGCGTGAAAATCAAGCATTTAAATGCAGCCATAGAGAAAGAATTTTCCTTCACTGGATTTCTGCTAAAAGCCAGATACCATATTTTGATGGTACATCGCAATCTTTTGTCCAGACACAAAATAAACAGAACAATACTGCAGGCTTCAACTTTTAAGGCGCCGTTTTGTTGGGCACTGAGGAAGTGTAGTGTTTTTCAAGATTTGAACAATGATCTAGTGTTCTTCAATAGCAAAAGCGACTTAAAAAGTTGGATAATCATCAGGACAGGCGACCGATTCAGGGTGTACCCCACCTTTGATCAACAGTGGCTGGGATAGGCTCCAGCAACCCCGTGAAAAGGGATTTAGCAGGTTCTGAAAGTGAAGTGCTTACATAACTAACTCTGACTGACACAGAGTAAAGGCAGCCATACGCTGATATGCATCACTCCACTGCTACAGTAAAGTTTCCTACCATAAAGTGTTGCATGTCAACTCAAAGCTGCGTTTCTCTGCTTCAGAATCCCTTGGAGTTACGTTAATAGTGTAAAGGTTTACAGTAGTTACAGTAGTTCAAATATTCTGTTGCCAGCAACAAGCATAGCATTGAAGGGTTATCGAATGTCTGGATTAGGATCCTGTAGTAGTAGTTGGTGGGCAGTAAAACACTACAAATTTACAGTGATTCTGATGTCTAACAAGATGGCGCACTTGATGAAACGTTAGATGGTTTTGACTAAACATTGCTTAGTTTTTCTTTTTTCATTTGACAGATTATTTCTTGCAGATTCAGTGGTGGTTCTCCTCGATCCTGAGGTTGTAGGTTAGAATAAGATACATCAGCGGGAAGCATCAGCCTCCGTTTGACCGCAGACTCTTAAAGAGTTTATGGACAGGTGGATGGAGTTATTCAATCATTTCCTAAACTTAATCGAATCCAAAACAAGATGAGAGCAGGAGCCAAAAGCGAGAACTCTACGACACCTACCACCCTGATCACCGACCTCATTTGGATTTTATTTTTCGGTTTCTCTGCTCCCCTTTTGAAAACACACTTACTGGTGATCCCTTTCCAAGCCAGCTGAGATGGGAGGTCAGGGGTTCAAGATTAGAGGTTGTGGAGGTGAGGGACCACAGATCAGTTCACTGTTTAGTAGGTTTGACTGTGTTTTCAGGGGCTGATGGGGGATTGAGGGAGAGCTCATGTGTTAGTGTAACTGAAGCTGTCATGCAGCCCCGGGGTCACCTCCCCAAAGCATGCCGGCTGTCTCTTTTAATAGACTAAACACATATGTCTCCCCCATGATGAGAAGGGAAGGGGGTGGGGGGTGGACGGCCAGGCTGGCTTCATAATTGGCCTGTCAACGTTTCCTAATGGTTAAAGGGAATTGACAATAACACGAAACGCTGCGTTTGGCCACCGTTTGGGGGCTGCAGCGACTTTCTGAACTTCATGCATCACAAACATTTAATGACTGAAACCAAGAGAGTCGCCTACTGTTTGTTCACACATCCGTTCTATGGCATTAAGAGCAAAATGAGACGGTCTTGGAAAAAAAGTCAGTTTCTGTTTCTCACAATAACAAAATTGTGGTTGACGCCACAACATTTGGTTGGAAATATTTTTTTTTTAAGTCTTTCAAGCTCATATGCAAAGTGCAGTCGTTTGTAAAACTGTTGATTTTTCTTTCCTTCTTAAATAACATCCTGTGGGGGAGTTGGGGTCAGGGTGTGTGCATTAAAAGCGCCATCCGTCACCTGGAGTGAATTCTGGATTCAGAAAACTGAGTAAAATCCAAGGTGAGACCGCCGTTCCTGTCACCTGCAGACACCATCATGTCATCGGCGCGTTTTGCTCTCCTTTATCGTTTCAGAAAAGAGCGCTCTGTTGGCTTACGTCTGGTTGGTATATGCGGCAAAACAAAGGTGGTTGAACTACAGTAGATGAGTGAAAAGCAGAGTCAGTGAGTGACTGCGTTCCTGTGATGAGTAGGACTGTGGTGGTTCATGCTCAAGAGCGTCTCCAATGAAAGTCCGGAAGTAAAACTTAGAGAGCCGAAATATCTGCAACCCCATGAAGTTCAGGATTTAGTCAGACAAATGAGATTTTGGAAAATAAACCCTAAGCTTTAACGTCTGCTGAGAAGACACCAGAAAGGAACAACGACGTTTGTACGAATGACCAAAGACGGGATCCTTGCATTTGCTGATTGGTGCCAAAGAATTTCCTTTCATTCCAACATGGTGGTCATCGAGCTCAGTGATGATGATTTGGCTTTAACGTGAAATCCCAGATGAATCAAAGAAAAGACCAGAAAAAGGCCTGTAATTAGTTAATGTTTCTGGACACATTTTCTGAGTTAATTACTGATGAACAACAACTGCCTTAAGTACAGTCCGCTGTAGTATTTAGCAAACAAGAAAAGCTTTACTCCTAACAGGATCTGGAGTAATTAGCAGCAGCAAAACAACCAGACGATGCCATTTTTAGCCAAAATCTAAAATTCTGTTTGTCTTTAAGGACATAGTTTCTGCAGATTGGCAGGAGTTCATCAGAAATTCCACTCTGAGTTGTGGATGGGCCCGTTGGCGCAGAGCCTGCCCTGACTTCCCATCATCCATTTGTTTACCCTCTCTTGGCAGCTCCCAGCCCCTCACACCCCCAAGCTAGCATTAATCTGGTTTAGATCCAGATTCCAGCTCAGACGAGGACAGCAAAGGCGAGCACGGATCGGTTTGGAAGAGGATGCGTCAGAAAGGGGCGGAGCATGGAGACGGTGGCCCGTCAGCTGTAGCTTCTACGTCACAGCTAAAGGCTTTTTGGTCTGCGCAATGATTTCAGTTAAAAAATACTCAGTAATGCAATTTTAAGCGTACTTTTCTTCATCATCAGAAAAAATCAAAACATCATTTTTAAATGGAGTGGGTATTTAAATACTTTCTTTTTAAGGAAGCCAAACACTCTAATTAGTCGTCCACTTATCATAATGAACATGTCTGACATGAATAAAATAACAATTCACTTTCCCCACAATGCAGTTCAAAGGGGCACCATTCGGTGGCATTCATTCTAAAAAAAACTTAGAATACAACTTAAGAAAGTTAAGGGAAATGTTTGCTTTAAAATGATAATTTTGTGAAACCAGAAGAGGCTCCTGAGTTCCTTTCTGCTGAATCAGAACACGGTAACAGAACTTCCTACTAACACAAACAACCTCTAAAATAACATGAAGTTTTAGCTCAAATATCGTTCTTTTTATTATTTTAATATTTGAGGATTTTAAAGAAATTGAAGAATGTTACGGGAATTATTTTTAAACCCATCCTGCATATATGAAAATGTATGTCGCCTCAGACAAAGTGGTCAGAACTTAAAGGGTCTTTAGGGGTAAAAAGGGGGGTGAGGGTGGTACCAAAAGGGGTCCAGAAGGGAGGCTGCGGCCCCACCCACCGCCATCACCCTTCACACTTCAGAGAGCTGCCGGCTGCACTGTTGAACTTGGCCTTGCCGTCACTCTGGAGTAACCAAACACCGAGCGCAGAGGGGCCCGACAGACCCGTGGATGTGGGGGGGCGGGGGAGGTCCCGGGCCCACTGGGACGCAGAGTGCATTTCAAACCCATCAGTGTCAGTTAGTTCACTAAGTGGTGACATAATCACCATCACCGCTGCCGGTCCTCTGGGAGTGGCGGGTAAAGGGGCGGAGAGGCGGCGGCGGTGGGGGCCCACCCCCCTCCACTAACCCAGCAGCCCGGCTGGTGGCGGTCGTGGGTGGTTTCATCAAGCAGCCGCATGCGAGCAAATCCAGAACCCGTCCGGATTTATTCCAGAAGTGAACCTTGTTTGTTTAACAGAGGAGGAAGGAGGTGATGGAACTTCCAAAACCCGTTCAGTGTACATAAAGACACTTTTCATGCATTCAAATATGTGCTAAACTTTTATTTATTTGTCCTCAGAGGAAGATGGCCTTCAACAATCTTGTTCTGTGTGACTCCATTTATTAAAAAAAAAAAAACGACCCGATTCGGATCAAAGCATTTTGTGTTTCTAATGAAAACAGGACAATCCTGCATCAGGTGAAGCCAAATCCTTCATGAGAAGAAAAAGTGTCGAAAGCTAACAGGTAGTATAGTGAAAATAAAACCAACTCTGGGTAACATTTTTAGACCAGACACTGAATAATAAACAATGAATGAATGAATATGAATGAATATGAAAGAAATCAAAGTTTTTGCTGCTACATTCCCTTAAAAACACTGCTAAATATATCCGAAATATTGTCAAAAATACTAAACAAATACTAATAAAAATATGACCAAAGAAATGGTTGAATGATGCTGAAAATACAAAATAAAGCTGCTGAAAATAACGCATGAAAAGATACCTGCAAAACAAAAAAGATTGTTACATATTTTTTATTATTTTATAGTTATTCAATCCAGAGTCTGAATTGTAGAACTTTTTAAAGCTAAATTACAAAACAATAAAATAAAGCAAATAGAATTCATACTGAGAAGCAAATTTAAAAGATAATTAAAGACCTTTCTATATAAAAAGCAGTTTTCAATCTTAAACAAAAAGGTTTTCCCCCAAAATTCAGAAGTGACTGCATTTCTAGTGGAATAAATTCTTAGAAGACTGTAGAAAACAGAGAGGAAGCACAATTCATTCAAATGTACAGTAGCCTTTTATGAAAGATGAATTTCAAATGCAGAAGTTACTAAATTGTGGTTTTTTAAATGTGTCATCACCAACATGTAGCTTAACACGCCAGTCAAAGCCGCTTTTGTCGAACATAAGAGTGTGAAATCAAGGTGACGGCGCGCAGCCGCCTAATGAAGCTCGCTCTGCTGCAGAGGAGCACCAAGGTGCATCTGTCACTGTTCTGCTTCCTGTTTCAACCACATTAATAGTGAGGAAACTACCAGGCCTGTCACAGGAAGACAGCAAAGCTCCATCCAAATGACTGGCACGGCGTTTTCACCCAGCACAGCTGAAAGTGGAGCTTCTTTTTCATGACATACCCACACGTTTCCATCTGAAAACCCGGAGAAGCGGCGTGAACCTCGTCGCCCCCATGTGCGGTCTGCTGATGGTTGAAGCTCCCTCCTGCCTTTCTTGGTGCTTTATGCCATTTTTTCCCCCTAGAATTTGAAACAAGTCTCTCATAAACTGAAAAGTTCACTTTGAACCCACAGGAATGAAGTTTCTGGGTAAAATATTTTTGGTTCGTGCTTGGTAAAAATGAGAAAAACGAAGCACTGAACATCTGAAGGTCGGCACTTTCTGTTAGTCAGTCTGGTGCTGATGCCTTCACGGCGCCAGTTATTGTAGCTCGCAACATCCATGGTGGACTTACAGGCGGGTCTAAAAGACCCCAGTCAAACCGGAGGCTTCTTTCTAATGTAAGTGTGGCGTCTGTACAGAGTATGTTTAGTTTGGTCCACAGCAGAAGATGTAATAAAGTCATGTATTTCCATGGTTTGACCCATGTAATGAGAGATTTTACTCATCAAATGTTCACTAATTTAACCCACTAATGCATGACTTTTTTCATTTTTGGAGAAAATGGATCACTCCCCCAGCCAGGTATTGGTGTGTTGCTTCAAGGCAACACTGTGCAAGGATGGTAGTAAAAACACCAGATACGTTTTATGGTACAACAAACATGAAGTAGAACACAAACATGGAGCAACAAATTCCATCCATAAACTAGGATTTTTACGTTTCTCAAGGGTTCATCGTCTTTACGTCGAAGCCGTTTCCATCAGGTGTAAAGTAGAGGTGAAAATCACAGTTTCTGCTCAAAAAAGAAGAAGAAAATCTAATTGCTATAGGACCAGTGTGCGTGCACGTACAGTAATTACTGTTCCAACTGTTCCCTCACTGAACTCTGAGCTCATAACCTGATTCATGAAGCTCCACTTCCTCTCTGTTTTTCTAAAACTTTGCCGTCCTCACTTTTGGAGGGAATCTCCCCAACTGAAAGTTCCCCAAGTCTCCTTCCATAAAAGGTTTTTATGTCCGTTTCCTGTGATGGTGAGTGGATTTTAAGATAAAAAAAAAAAAAACATCGACTGGATCATATACATGCTTACAAACATATCTACACATACAAATGTGTTATGTCAGCTGAAACACATCGACTAACTGCACTTAAGACGTACGGATTACATCACAAAGTAGTGTTGCTGAGTAAGGAAGGTGTCGTCTCCGTACAGACAATTGCTGACTAGGGGGTGTGCATGTGATACTTCGGTGCCCGTAGAACAGCTGTGGATTGTCCACACAAAATACTCTGCGATTGTCTAACGTGTTGTTTAATCACTTACAGAATGGCCGTAGAAACGTTTTTTCACTGCAGGTTCACCGAACAGTCTTAACGTTTTCCCATTTCTTCACCTGCAGACAGCCTGTATCCATCTTTAAGGGGTGTTGGGACTAAGGCTTTAGTACGTTTTGTCCCAAACATACACACATATATGTTTGTAATTCAAGTTTTTGAAGGAAACGAGGTTCCACATTCATGCTGATTTGAAGAAAGTGGATCAAAATACAAGTTTCATTCTCTGTTTCCATCAAACACACAAAAAACTCTATTTCACTATTATACTGTTTTTATTAAATCCTGATTATGTGAATAAACAAACTAACTCACGCGATGAGTTGTTCAAAAACACGGCGACGGATGTGACCAATACTTTGATTGACAGCTATTAAAGGAGACGTTGGCTTTTTCTTCAGGCCGTGGAGCGGCGAGCTCCTCACAGGTGGGAGGGGCTACAGGAAAATGGGAAATGGTGTTTTTCCAGAGGAGCTGTGGATCCAACAATTCCTCCTGACACGCCCAATTTCTGATGATCTGTGGGACGCTGTGGCGGCGCCCGCTGTGCAGCGACCACGGCCACCAGCTCCTACCCAGAAACGTCATCCAAGTGTTAGTCATGTGACTCAGTTAAATAGCAGAAAGCCTTTCCATTGCAGTTTTTGTGAAATATTTGATGCTTTAGAAAACATAAATCATACAGCATCAACAGCGAGGAGGGATTCCTGGTGAAAAGCATCCAAACTGCACGGCGTCCTGCAGCTTTCAGTCTTTTCCTGTTTGGTACTTGAAGCACATTGATGGGGTTTCAACAATGACTTGCATTTTCAAAGTATTGCTTAGTTTGCTTCACAGATACCTTCTTCTAAGAACGTGTAACCGGCCAGATATTTGTGAGTCACAGCACCTTGAAACGCCTCAGTTGTGTGTCTACTATGAAATTGTGACTAATTCTTGCTTGAGGAGACCCACTCATAGAAAGACAAGCATGTGGGAAGTTCTTTGTGCTGCCATACATCAAAAACACATACGTGACAGTAGCTGGTCTGTTTTTCTTCTGTCTGTTCTCTTATTTTTATCCGTCTGTGGCTTTACCTCTTAACACTAACATAAGACGCAGGCGGGTTGGTCCAATCTAAGAGGAGATGCTTATCTTTTGTAAAGCTACATCATCCGACTAGTGCGGGATGCAGTCTGCTGCCAGCGGTGGTAGCTGTGAGCGAAAGCCAACACGCCGCCATCAGCTCTGGTTTCTGTGAGGCTCAGTCACGGTCAAATGACGGGAAAAAATCGTGGCAGTATAACCGTCTCAGTGTCTTACGATGGACGGGACAAACGCTTATCTTGTACTGCTGATAAGGAGCCAATTAAGATTCACTCTGTCTATCACACAATATACATTGTCTGTCACTATCAAAGGGTTACGACAGGATATAGAAATGAACGGTTCAATGAACTCATCATATAGCATGAAGAGAAAAACTATGTTCTATTTTTACTGCAGAACACAAGTTTCCAAATGTCCTACCAAAAACACTAAAGATTTATAATTAGGAGGAATCAAAATAAAAAAGTTAATTACTGAACTGAATTGCTAAAAAAAGAAGTCTATGTCAACTCAAACTAAAACTGGTGAATCTGTGAAACTGCAGATATATAAGTAGATTCATACTAATATATATATATATATATATAGCCCAATCAATTACATAAAGCATACAGTTATACAGGTGTCATATGCAGACCAAAAACATCGGGACACTGAATGTCAAATTTGTTCATTACTATTCAGCTAAAACCACTACAAGTAGAGTTTTGAGTCTAATTTCTTTCAAAGTAATGTGTTTAAGACCTCCGAATAAACTTAGATCGATTTGTTTTACATTTTATTTTGTCTTTTTTTTTAATCCAATATAACAGAAATTTCTCCAACTAGGTGTACCAGTTCAAACAGGTCCAAACCACAAACCTACAACCGAGCAGGGAACGCCAAGAAGTAGATTTGAAACCATTTCATTTCATTTTTCTAGTCTAATGTAGTACTCTGACTAAAGTACTATACTATAGTAAAGTTATTCTGGCTATAGTTTACTATAAGCTTACTCATTTAAAATATCAGTGCTACCTTTAGGTAAGCCTGTTTTAGTCATGCTAATAAGGGCATATTAAATTGCTTGTTGTTTATTGTAATCTGATTGGTGGATGTTTGAAGCTTTTTGGACCATCCCTCCATCCGTAGTGCTGCTTTGATCTGCGTTTAAGACAGGTTGCTTGTTGACTTGATGCTTTCTTTGATTTTTTTTGATTTGATTTCTTTCTAGGTTTTACATTTGAGTTGTTTCATAACCATAATTGCTCGTCATAAGGTTGTTTTGGGAACTTCAGGCCAGACTCTGAACTGTCAATTCTAACATAAATAAAAGTCTAAAACTGATTTTAATACAGGAATCTTTCAGTCCAGTTCATAGAGATGTCCGTCATTCTCAAATAAAGTATGAATTTATATTTTGATTTAACTTTAAATGAATCATTTTGTGCACAGGGAGCCCAAAGGTTTGGTTTGTGAGGAGCAGTGTGAGCCTTGCAGACTTGGTCAGAGCTGAAGTAGAGTCAGAGAGCAGAGCGATAATGACGACCCATCACTAAGAGGGTCACTTATCATTTTAACTGAAGTCATCTTTCCTGACCCAACCTTTGAGCCCTAGCTGGCTTGTAATCACCGTCAGGGCTTCACCTGCACACGTCTCCAGACGTCATTAAACGCAGAAGCTTAATCTGCACCCAAGATAAGATGTGGGCAGCTCGGCGTACGCACCAACGCTCCGGCATACGCCTCAACCTGCGTCACATCATCACACCAAAAAGTAAAGTGTGGAAATCCTGGAATCTCCCATTTTTTCCCTGTTTTTGTCTGAACTCCATGGGCGGACATTTTAAATTCATCGGAACGAAACAGAAAGAAGCGTTTTCCTGACGCCCCTTGAACACATCGTGAAAACATTGCTGAGATTGGACAGAGCAAAGGCTGAAGCTCGCTGTGACTAAAGACTGTCAAACTTTTCTCATCAGGATGATCGTATCTCCCGTTTTCACCCACTTGGCTCATTTACAGCTTAAAACTGAAGAAAAATAAAGAAAACAGATTGAACAGATTAGATGAAGCAAGAGGGGAAAAAGCAGATTTATCTGTAAGTGTTCACGTCCTGGAGTGTGTCAGAAAGCTGCCATATAAGGTCGTGTGGTTTAGGTAAAGAAAATAGACCAAAAAAAGCGAGGAAGACCACGGTGGGCTCTTCGGCAGAGCTAGAGGCTTTGTTCTGCAAAGCACTCTGGGCCAGATCCACTTTATGCACAATTAGATAAACACAGATGTTTCTTGTTGCATGGATTTATTTAGATAAAAAAAAATATGAAAATGTTTATTTTGCTTTGAACCTGTGATCCTAACTCAAGAATTTTGCCCTTTTTTTGGTGTAAAAAATCCAAACAAACTACATTTATTTTAATGAAACAATTTAAAAATATGTCAGAAATATTTGTTTTCACATCAAAATATTTGACTGAAGTGTGAAAATATTTCTAAAGCACATTAAACAGTTCTGACTAAAGCGGTAGGAGGTGTTTTAAACCGATACCAGTCGGCTTCACTCAGCGCTGATTTTCTGATAAAGAAAACTAAACCAAGTTTCAAATTATTAAAACCCAAAACATCACTGAGGTTTAAATTCAAACACAAAGAAGTTAGTTGTTATTTATGATTATTTATCAAAAGACAATAGAGACTATAATAATTAAAAGACACATTTTCCTTCCTTTAGGACACAAACAGAACAGACATAGTCATTTTCTAAATAAATATGTGTGCTTCAATTATTGTTGCACTTCAAATGTGCAAAAGCAGAGCAGATAAGCGGCGGTTCCACTAACAACCATCAACAGACGGGCGTTTTATTCCTTAAATGCAGCATCCCCGCTCTATTAAATGCAATTTGATAAAAAAAAAAAAGAGAGACAGAGAAGTTGGAGGAAAACAGGTTGTCAAAGGGGATTGTGGGAAGAAAGGGAGGATTGGGGTGCTGGCGGGGAAGCGAGCAGCGCCGGTAAACCCGGCAGAGAGCCGGCGTGTCGCTGCTGGACCGTCGCCCATCTCTTTATCAGCTCGGCAGCGAAGGAGGAACCCACAAAATATGTTTACACGGCTGTGATAAGATCCGCCACTCCGCAGGCACAAACATCTACACTTTGCAGACACTGAAGGTGCACACAATAACCCCCCCATAGGTGGGACTGCACAGAAAATGGCTGTTCTGACTGAAAGATTTCCGAATTGTACTCCAGGTTATCTGTAAAAAAAAAGGGAAACTTCCTTTTGCAACACACTTTTTTTTTAAACACTTTTGTGCATCAGATGTGGTGTGAACATCGACTTCCTCCAACATTTTAATGAGTCATTAGAGATCCACTCTGATCATCTTTAGATCTATTTTCAAAGCGTTTTCTGATAACGGTCGGGCTGTTTTTGGGGTCTTTTTCTTCTTTAGGACATAGTTTCTGCAGGGCGGCAGGAGCCACAGGAGCCACAATGGTGCTTATTTAGTTCCTTTTTATTTTTTATTCTTATTAAATAATACAATACAAAAAAACAAACAAAGTACCCAGCAGATTTTACAATTCAATTTTTAGGTGCAGAATGACTTGTTTATATACCGTTGAAATAATCAATAAATGGTTGCCATGTTTCATTAAAAAAAAAAGGTTTTCTTGCTGTCTTAATGGAAACGTCATCTTTTCTAAATTGAAATATTGCATTATGTGTTTGGGAAATGTGCTTTTCCAATGAAGTAGGATTAGCCGTCTAGCCAATAGGGACATAACTTCACTTTTGTTCCTTTTTAGACTGGATTCTTTTCTTTTTTGAAGAAAGAAATACTTAAACATGCAGTTTTGAGCTAACGTTTCCTCATAAATGTGCTCCATTGTCACTGCAGTGATTCTGTAAGCTCAGGTAGATCTCCAGCCTGGTAAAGTTGTGAGAAAGGACGGGTTCACATGAGACAAAGCTGTCCCTTTCAAACGGTCCCCGTTTATGCAGAGATGCCACTGAAAAGGCCGGCGTTCACAGAAACGCAGCTGCTTCCCTCGTTCTGGTGACTAAGCCCACGGCTGAGGAGGCGGACGCTGCATTTCTATGAATTCTGCCCCCAAAAATCACTGGAAGGAGCCACAACCAAGATCACAGTTTCACACGGTGTAAAAACAAAATCCCACAGAGTATTTTGTCTGGTTTCTACTTTAAATATCTATTTTTTATTATCTTGCTTTGATAGAAGACAAAACTGACCAAACAGGGACTTTTCAGTAAAATGACGATAAATCTTCATCCGATTTTTAGTAAAAATGTTTTATCTTTATACAAGCAGAAGTTTGATTTATTGGTGGTTATTTAAGGAATTGACTCTTAATTTGTAGATGTTTTTAAGACAAGTTGATCCTAAAGTGTTTATTGTAGTATTATTTATGGGTAATTATGGTCTAGATGTGATGATAGCTTCACTGTTGCGTTGCTTAAATCTATATATGAGGGGAAAGTACAAGCATGTATATTCTACTTACTTTAAAGATATAAAACTCTTTTCAGGATTATTTTAAAGCATATTTATAGATAATTTTAAGGTTAAATTCAGTCTTAAATGGACAAAACATCACAACTTATACTAAGAAATCTCTGTATTTCGTGTTTTGAGAAGTATATTTTTCCAGAGATTTGCTTTAGATTTAGCATTTTTACACTGCAAATGATTTTAGACCCCATTTATGATGTTCTAGATATTTTAGCTTCTATTTGCTTCACAGCTTTTCTGAAAACTAGAACATTTGATCATTTTTCATCTCATTAAAAATGAAGATCTAAAAATAAGGAAAACATTATAAAAAATGAGTCCAAATCCTTTTGCTCCAAACTATGACCACAGTTTAAGACTCAAACATGTCACTTTGTCATTTTCAGGATGTTATTTTAAAATGTTAACAGCTTTTACCGTCATTCTTTTGGAAACAAGTGCTAGTTTTAGATGCTGTGAGGATTTATTAATCTGTATAAGAATCTCCTTTCGTTCTAAAATGAGTCGTTTCTACTTGTTACACTAGATGGAATTGTAATAAACTACAATTCGGTTCATAAAACGATACAAACCATTTGATGAGAACTATTCCATCTATGTCTTTAGATCAATTTAGTGATTTTCTTCTCCTTTCCTAGAATACCTCTTCTTGCAGTGTCCTTTTCTTAAAGGTAAACCATTTGAAAAATAACAGAAGTGTCTTTTTTGTTAGTTCCGTTTTGAATCTTTTGACCTCCTCCACACGTTTACTGCAGAAGTAAAGTGGCTGCAGGAACTTCAGGCTTTGCATCACGGAGCTGCTGTCATATTTACAGCTTTGGTGAAAAATGACTGCAGCTGCACGTTGGAGGGCAGCACAATGCCGCCGCAAGGTCCTCCCAGACAAGTACGATTACTGCTGATCTTTTGGCCTCTTCTGCTGCTTCTTCTGATGATGCGCTTTAAAAAAAATAAATAAAAAGCAAAAGGGGCAAAAAATAACAAAAAGATCGAGACCTTATCACACAAGTTTGGAAGAAAAATATCCTCCATCTGTATTTATATATACTTATAATGTTAGACCTTTTTATTATTCAGAACAGGCGGCGTACAGTACCACGAAAACGGGAATAATCTCATGCAGCAGATTAACTGGATTAATTAGGGTTTTATTCATCGGGGTGAATTGGTACCTAAAGAGCTTCTCCCTGCAATGACAAGGAGTTTTCACCCTTAATTATCTTGAGCAAGGCAGTGCTGCGTGTGCAGAGCATGCACTAAAGACGCCGCTTTAATGCCAAAACTTTATTTCTCTCCTAGCTGCAGCGCTTTGCAAGAAAGAAGCAGAAACGTCGTCTTCCGTGCAGAATTTTTATTGCGTGAAGTCGCTCTTCACCACAAACCAAGATGTGCAGATCGAATGCCTCCTCTGGCCCATCACTTATCTATTCATCACTTTCCACTCAGTCAACCCTGTCAGACACTTTCTCTGTCAATAACCAATACTTATTAAAAACCACTTGCAGTACTGTACACGCGCTCGTGCAAGCAGCCGTTGTGAGAAACAAATACTTTTATCACGGGAGGCGGCACTGAAATGTTTCACTTTTACCAAAGCGGACGGGACAGATCACACTCAATCTAATGCCTTTACTTAGTTTTATGACATTATGTTAAGTATTTAGGACTTTTTGATGATTTTTTTTAAGTTTATTTAATTGCTCTGTAGTTTATTTTTACAGACACTGAAGCAAAAACAACCAAAAAACAAAATATGAAAACTAAATTTACTTCATTTTATCATTAAAGTACACATTTGAGGGAGGGGAAGCATTACTTATCTCTGTCTTTTTTATTATTATTATTTTTTTAATCCCACTCTGATCATTTGTTGATGCCAAAAACCAAAAATCGGTGTCTAGTCCATCTGAAATTTTGCCTCCGAGTTGTGGGTGACACTGTCAACTATCGGAGCAACCACGTCCCCCCCCA
Source organism: Oryzias curvinotus (assembly GCA_023969325.1). Lineage (NCBI taxonomy): Eukaryota > Metazoa > Chordata > Actinopteri > Beloniformes > Adrianichthyidae > Oryzias > Oryzias curvinotus. The sequence goes on from CM043728.1 coordinate 20,117,574, forward strand.
ATTCCCCTCATTGTTGTGGAAATCTCTCCGTTTACAGCCACCAGCTTACAGCCCCCCCCCCCCCCGTAGTGCAGAAAAAATGGCGAGCATTATCGGACGTTCGTGGACCCATTTGTTGGCGGGTGGATGCAACAAAATGGCTTTTTTTTTTTCGTGGGAGTGGGTCTTTAAAGCTAACCTTCTCAAGTGTCAATGGCACAGACGGACAGGACGGTGAATGCCCACCCTCTTTCTTTACAGCCCCCCCCCATGGGGGGGGCTGTAAAGAAAGAGGGTGGGCATTCACCCCCACAGGTCAGATGCAATGCTTGACTGGCGAAACGTCTGACACGCATCGGTAGACTTCTACGCAAGTGAACAGATCTACACGTCGACCCTCTGACCGCCGTTCCAACTTCCCCCAAAAGCTGCAGAAACAAAACTGAGAGGAAGCGCCGCCTCCTAGCAACAAGTTCAAGCAGCCATGTCTGTACATAGAAGAGCGTGTTTGCTGAGAAAAGAATTAAACAGGAGCTCATCAGATTATTCAAATACAGAGACTTCAATGTGAACGCCGCGGCGCTGTGACCTAAGACAAAGCTGGAAACAGAAATAAAAGTTCAAAGGCGGTTTCATCTCCTGCATCGACGGTGCGCTGCCCCGTGCGTGCTTCATCAGGAGGAGGAGGAGGAGGAGGAGGCGCAAACGTCTCCCCCCGGCACCACTTCAAACGCATTTATGCTGAGTTTAGTTTAATTTTTCAATGAAAGAACTGGCTTTTCACAGAGAAATATGACACAAGAATACCGAGAATTTACTATTCTAGATCGAATCCAAGAACTTCTTCTGGTGGAAGAAATGTGTGAAACCGTTCTTAGTCATTTTATTTGACCTGTTTTTGTGATTCATTTAAAACTGCACATTCATTTTAATGACACATGTTGGCTTTTTTAGCTGCTAAAATTGTTAGGTTTTTTTTTTTTTAGTCAAAATAATAAATAAAAAAATGGAATTTCCAGCACAAATGAGAGAAAGGTTGTGGATTTTCTGTGTCTTGGTTTCTGCTGTGGGTCAAATGTGTAGTTTAGAGCTGAGCATGAGTGGCAGCGAGCCTCTCCTCTGTTCTTCATCACGTTCCGTCTCTGCTGAATGTAGGTCACCGGGGACTTCCTGCCCCGGTGCCTGTTTCTCTCCCGCCCGCACCTGGCCTGTGTAACGCCGCTGCGCCGCCAAGGAGCGCCGAGCGCATGTGGAACGCACGGGCGCAAAGCTGGAAGCGGCTGCTTGTGTTTTATCGAGCGGGAAACTCGAGACCGTGGTCGACCTTTGCGGAGCAAACTCTGAGCTGTCACAGAAACAGAAGAGGAGGAGGAGGAGGAGGAGGAAGGAGGAAGGACGACTCCTGAAGCTTTAGCTGCCGCTTCAGGCTGGGATTTGGAAACCGAAAACAACGGCGTTTATTCCTCTAATTTTTCCAATTTAAAGTTTTCTTCAGAGATGAAATATGAAACAAAAAGCTTTCAGGTTTTTTTCAGACTGAATTATCAACAACCCGAGGCTTACCTTTGCATTTCTAATTAAAGGCGGCAAAGCGATGGCTCTCTGCAGGCTTCCAGTTAGTGTCACTGAAGGAGAATCGTCAAGACTAAAGGGAAAGAGGCTAATTAGAGAAGTGGGTTACAGAAAAGCCAACAACTAATTGATCACCTCTGGCTTCAGACGCACATTTTTATTTCTCTGAACTGTTTTTTAAGTGCAAATCCTTGAAATTCGGTGGAAAAACCTGAGGAGGTTGGGGGCAAAAGCGTCCAAACCGATGTTGTGATTGGTGACTTTTGCGTTCTTTTCGCCTTGCTGAGTGGGTTTGTGATCAAAGAGAGACGGTGTGGTTGAGGGGGAGGGGGCAGGCAAGCTAAAAAAATAAAAAAATAAAAAAAAAAATCATGCAGCCGTCGTGAGATCACAGAAAGCTTCTTAGAACAAAACTTGAGAAGTGGAGGGGGGAATACTCACCTTTGCCCCGGCGGCGTGCGTTCAGGCCGACAGTCACGGGGAAAAGGCCGTGCTCTGAGATTCAGAGAACGCTCTCCTTTTCTGTGTCCCACCTCCATCTTTCTGAATGAATAGTTTGTCATTTTGGGGGAGCCTCTCTAAGAATCACAAACGCGCGAGAAAAGAGTGATGGAGAGCAACTTTCTGTGATGATTAAAAAAGCCACATGAGTAGGAGTCGGTTGCACCACTTTTCCAACCTCTGTGGATGGAGTTGGGGGTCTGTCTGTGGTGCTGTGGTCATCCCTACACCCCTGCTCCACCTTTACACCAACACGCCGATGCAAGTGGTGGAGGTGACTCGATGTCTTTAACTAATTCAGCCTCAGGACAGACGTTAGCATGGAGGCACCTGGACAGTGACTTACACCTAAAAAACTATTCATTTCAATGGAAATGGACCTTCACTAAACATTCCCTTCAAGTTTCGTCAAATACTTTGGGGACAATAATTGTCACAGGGCTTGTGTTAGTAAAATAAATTGTAATTTGGTGCAACTCAAAAGAAAAGTTCATAAAAAGTTTTGAAATGTGGTTCAAGTTTTTGCTTAACTGAATCCTAGTTTCTGGTTTTGACACCAGGTGGAGCAGCTGTTCACAGAACAACATGAATGGAAAATAAAATAAAAAATATGATGCTTTATGATTGTAAACCCCCCCCTTTACAATCACCCCCCACACACCTTCCCTCTCTCTCTTCTTCCTTCCTTTTCTTGTCCGTCCGGTCCAACAGAAAACGGTTCCAAAAATGATTCATATAAATAAAGTTTAGTCTAAATTACAGAAGGGGTTTATTCCAACATACACCTACTGTGACAGAAGATTCATAACATAATGAAATATGTCACACAAGAGGCTCTCATCTGTTTGCTCAGCTGTTGGACAAGTTAAAAAAAACTAATTCTGAGGTTTTTAGAATTTCATATCATTGATATTTTAGCATTTTAGGCCAAAAGTAAGTAAAAGGTTGAGCAGAAAAAGACCAAAGAGAGTCAAAGTGATGTGAAATATCTGTAAATATTTACCAAGACTAATGTAAATGGGTGGGGATTCATTTGAGTGTGTTGGGAATTAAGATTTCTATTTAATTAAATGTGTGTTTATCTGCTGTTTCCATGTTTCTGCGATTATTTACCTGCATGTGTCGCATGTGTTTTTATTAGAAAAGGAACAAGAATATAATAGACAGTGTTGGCTTTAGTCATAAAACTGATGTAGAACTTGGAGGCGAGCATTTCTAGGACTTTTACTTCTTGTCACTCTCTTTTGGATATCTGTCGGGGCTTTTTTTTCTCCTATTTGTGTCCCATAAAGTATGAGTCTGAAACAAAATATTCTGATCATCAAAGTGCAGAGACAGGAAGTGCCATAAAAAGCGCTTTTCACTCAGTGGTGCAGCAAAGTTTAGTGCGGATGCCCTGTTTCGTTTATTGTTAGCATCAAACGTGAGCAACAAAAAGAAAAACGGAAGCTTCGTCGTTTGTCTGCAAACATCTTTAGTGGAATAGAGTCAGGATGACGAAAACCCAAGGCGGTCCAAATGAGGATTTCTCTAGTTTAAAGACTCCATGTTTTTGTGCCTCATGCCATAAAAGCCCAGGAGCTGAAGGTAGACAGATGAAAACATGAACTCACGACAAAACAACTGAAATGACTCCATTTGACCTTTGAACCTCAAAGGTTCAGCTGCAGTGTTGACTTTTTGTGAATCACCGTAACTCTTTGACCATTTTCAGAAGTAATGTCATTCCAACCGACTCCAACGCAGAAAAAAGCAGCTTTGTAACGATTTCCAACATTTGACATTAGTTAGGTTTACTAACACTTGATCAACTTTAAAGTGTAAACTTCACAAATATAAATTATTAGTAAACTTTGATCTCTTGGATATCGACTCAAATCTCATTTCGACATTTCAACCCATTGGAATTGTGTTAATGTCGTAAATGTTCGGGGTTCTGGGGTTATTTTGATGTCCTACTGTGAATATGGCAGATATTAAAAAAGAAAATGTAAACATGAAAGACATCGATGTCAAGGAGACAACAAATACAAACGTGTAGAGGTCAGAAAAATGACAAAACTGTCATATTTTTGGGTTTTCTTCACTGAAATCTGTCATATTCATTTTTAAACTCCTGCAGTGGCCCTGACAATTTGCGGCAGTTCCAAAGTTCCCAGAAAAACTCCTCCACCCATAGAAGACAAGAGAACTTGAAGGTCGAACCCACTTCTTCACCCCTTAACTCATCATTAATTTCCTGATATCGTCCTCATCGTTCTTCCTCTCAATTTCAAATCAGGATTCAACCTCCGAGCAGATTCTGCTCACGTTGTTTGGGTGGACCTGGCTGGGCACCGTGGGAGAATCACCTCCCATAATTATACCACAATTATGACCAAGATAAAAATCTGTATTATTCTAGAATATATGAAGAAAAAGTTTAAATGAGTACTGGGAGGGAGGGACGGGAGGGATGGAAGAAGTTGGAGCGGCGGCGTCTCTGAGGGGATTGGTGACAATCCTGTGAAGACAAAGGGACGCAAATGGACGGAAAACCTTTTCTAATTAAGCGTACAGAGAAGATGGAGAATGCTAATTATAAAAGTGGAAGATTTTTAACTGGCTAATCTGTTTTTCTCTCAAATTTTAAAGTTCTAAGGCACAAACTTGGAGCTGGCTTTCAGACAGTGAGAGATTATGACTCTGTAAAAACTAAACAAAGTGACTTCCTGTGTGGAAACTCAGACAAAAGAATCCCTGCTGGAAAACAAGAGGTCTTCTGGAAGGTTTTTGGGCTCCACTTTCCATCTTCAGTCAGCACAAGTCTCCGTCTGGAGCTGGATAGCAGCAGACAGGACATCTGCTCCTCATATCCGCCCAAAGTGGACCCTCTCTACCACCGTCCACGGCTGCTGCGCGGCGGGCGCGATTCCCTCTCCAAACACAAGTCGGAACAAGGACTTGTTTATCCAAGGGTCCGAGGCTTGGATCTGAGGTAGATAATGTCTAGATGGGTTAGCTGTTTTCTCTTTTCTTTTTCCGTTGCACATCTGTCTCTGAGTTCTCCAGTGGAAAACGGTCGGTCCACGGCTTTCAGCTGCTGCACGTTATCCAAACACAAGGCAAAGGGTGAAAATGTAAATACACACGCAGCAGATCGGCTAGGCTCTTCTCGGAAACATTGGTGGTCCGTTGTGAGGCCTTTAGAGCCGCTGGTTACGGTTGTAACGCCGCTTGTGTCGCAATACTTTATTAAAAACCCAACACCACCTCTGTGAGGTCAAAATATAAGAGGAGTCAAATATTTAAAGGCGTTAAAAATGATTTATAACCTGTATATTTCAGATATGTAACGGCTGCAGTGCCATTACTTATTTCTGAAAGCCCACCTGATTGCAGTCGCCCGGGGAAAAACAGGTAAAATGACTCAATAAAGCACCTTGGAGCCCCGATTGGGATCTCACTCATATTCCCGCGTCACAAAGATGAATGCATTTGCAGAGGAAGGATGAGAGAGCGCCGCGGCTTTTAATAAATTCTGCATCGTGCTTCTGCCACGGAGATCACACGCCGCTGACAGCTGCATTTATTCCAGGACAGTTTGATGAATTAATTGTTTTTTTTTTTTTGGTCCCCAAACGATTATTATCAAATGGAGGAATTTGCTGAAAAATAAACGCCGAATCTGAGAGGAAAACGTTGCAACGTTCAGCAGAAACGGGACGGACGGATGGGGCTATGACGCATCCTGGACGCTTGATTTCTGCAGAGAAAAACAAGCAAACTGTTCATAAAAACAGTATCTGCTGCATCTCAGGGCTGCCCCCGCAATATCCTTCAGAGGACAAAGTGTACGAAATAAATCAATAAACTCAAAAGCCCCTGAAATCTCAAATCCATTAGGGCCACAGCGAAGCACATATTACTTGAAAAAAGGAGTTGCATTAAGTGTCAGATGTCGGTGATAAGGTTGCCTTCATTTGGGTTTTTGCTGTTTTTTCCCCTGATTGGACGCATGAGCGGTATCTCCTCATCACTCACGCCATAGAGTGCTATCTGCGCCTCTTATCGCCCGTCTCTGCACGAGAGAGGAAGAGTGTCGCAGGGACGAGGAGGAGGAAGGGTGATAAACATCACCTGTTCCTGCTGCTGTGGCCACATGCGTGTACACCTGTATGAGTGGACACGGCTGCTGTCTTGCTGCCTCGGCGTGTATCAAACAAGGCCACCGGTCTGACACGCTCTTATCTCTGCAGCTTGTTGAGTGCTGCGTCGACAAAGTTCACAGAACATCAGTCTGGAGGCTTTTTCTCCGCAGAGTTTCGCTTGCTCTTTGAAAAAAAAGAAAAAAAAAATTAGGCCTTTTCACCACGGTTTCAACAAGAGGGATAAAATAACTCAAAGGAGATTTAAATCTCCAGTGTCACGGCTTGAACATTTGCGTTCCACCGTCCTGACCTCGTGTCATGATACGTTCCTCTATCTGAATCCCGTCACTATGCTAACTTCCTTTAACCTTGCCAGTCTCCCCCTTCCTCCCTCCCTCCCTCCATCCCGCCCGCTCTTGTTCCACATCTCTGGCCGTTTGTTTGCCCACCACTCTCCTCGCCGCCGCTCTGATGAGCGTTTTTATCTGGAGGCCCACCTTTTCACACAATCACGAGTATCGCCCATAATTATCTCAGCGTATTCCCCCTTCCCGCCCTATCGTCCGCATTCATCTGAGCACTGGAATTATAAGCGTTTCAGCTGGGTGCCACCACACATCCCCGACCAACAGAACCCTCCCAGAGGAGAACAGGAGGAGGAGAGATATGGAGATGCGGGGAGAAGGAGCAGACTCGGGCTGAGCAAAGTGGAGGATTGTGAAGCCCTGACCTGCATCAGCAGCATCTCAGGTGTAATTACTTTGTTTCTCGGCTTCCTTTATCTCCCATCGACTTTGCATCCGTCCCCTTTTCATACTCCACCACTCCTCGCTCATGATACAGTTGTGGCTCCTGCTGAAGTCTCCTTGACCTTCCTCCTTCCTGCCATTGTACCAATAAGAAAACCAATTAATGACTTATCCGTCCATCTCGGTGTCAAGTCTTTTTCCGAGGTGTACTATTATGTCGGATTTTCCGACGTGCCGTTAATTAACTCTCCGTTCACTCAACCTTCCACGCCAGTGCGGCCGAGCTCGCTCTCAAAACCTGGAGCTTCCGAGAGCCGGGAAACGGGCGAGCAGAAAATGGTGACTGGAGAACAATATGAGTATCCATGACGACAGGTGAAGCACCTTTCATGAGAGAGGAGGACACTCTGGCTTTGAGAGTTTGCCTTCACTTTCAAATTCTAATTTTTTGTGTCAAATGTCAAAACTAACGTTTTTAAAAAATCTGATGACAAAAGGAACAAAATAAAAAACGTCTGAATTAACATCATGCTACGTTAGCTCCAGCTACATCAAAGTAACTGCATTAGTGTCATTTGAATGCTGCATTAGATCAAGCCACAGAAAGGTTCATCGTTTGTGTTACCAAAGAAAAACATTGCGATTGTTACGACTCCAGCTGTCCCACCAGCAAAGTACTACTACATTACAGAAAGTAACTAAACTTGATGTTTACTTTTACAGTCATCCCTGAACTGTTCTGGTATTTGCCATCTAAACAAAAACCCTGATAGCAACCTAACAAAAATAACCAACTACTTTACTGGGACTTTTTTCAAATGTTTTCAAAGGGATGAAAACAGCTACACGCCGAACGAGTTCAAAAAACCAATGCCTGCCAAATTCCCTGCGGGTGGGAGGAGCTTATTTTAAGAGTTTTTAGCCTCATCGTTACATGATTGAAGACCCGGATGATGTCTAGAGAGATCAGGTTGAGCTCTACAAAAACATCGCTAATCACGTCTCCATGTTTGGGTTCATGACATCATTCAGATATGAGCTTCACCGTCTACTGCAGGAGCTGAATGAATTTCCGTCTCTCTGTGACCCAGTTTGATGACTCGCCGTCCCGCATTTGTCCCAGGAGGGGAAAAAGCAAAATGGAAGGAACTTTTTCACTTTTAACTTTATCAAAGTTCAGGAGGAAAACTACCAAATTCTCCTCCATGTTGCTTTTGGACTCCACCCACTGGTCACATCATCAACACGTCATAGGGCCAAAAGCGAGTTCCTGATTGGCTGACGTGAAGCAAATTCTTCAGACATTTTAACTCTGCCCTGAAATGTACATGAAACACCGCAGCTACACCGCAGTGCCTGAATGCACCACAGGACACCCCTGTAGTGTAAATTTAGAATCTGCAGCTTTAGAATGGATTTAGCTTGATTGCCTTCCGCTGCTTCCATTGGTGGTTGCTAATTATCCCTTGAATGCAACGTTACCTCCAGCAACGTAAAAGTAATCCCATCAGATTTTCCTGATATATTTGGGTGTAGTTTGTACACACTTACAGATGTGATCACAACCAACCATTACAAATTCATTCAACATGCTGTTTAAAACCACAAAGGTAAACAACGCTAACCATCAGGCAGAGAAGACCAGTCACCTTTGCAGTGTGACGGTTAGCCTTAGTCACACCTGTCCTTACGGGTTTAGGTACTGTTAGAAATGAGGAAACTGGACAGAGTGTAGTTTGTGTGGACAGTTGCGTATCACACCCCGTGTGTCCACATTTGCTCGCGGTCAGTAAGAAGTATAGAGTGTGGTGTAAGAACATCGTACGATACTATCACCTGTACGTCATACCTGCAAACAACTTCTGTTAGCCTTACGACACACCTCCCCTTAAGATGCGGCCGCTCCTCTCTATGACCCTCCCCAGGCCCGACCACCCAACAATCAGCAGCCCCCGTACGGGTCAACTCCCTTTACCGGTGCATGTGGCTGAGGCTTTACTGTGTTTACGTCTTTAATGGCATAAATAAAATCCCAGTGTGCTGCTCGTAACTGCATTAGCATGCTACATCCACAGGGGTGGAACAGGGAGAAATGCCCACAGGGATTTATGCTGTGTAACGTCAAACCTGGTGATATCTTTTTTTTAATGTTTTTGGTATTGTTTCTTGCTAACCTTAAAAGCCCTCGTTATGGTCCGGTTTGTCATTTATTCCACTAATGATTCTAGGTTGTTTTTGACTTGAATAAAGAAAGCACTCCGTTTTATTTTCAATTAGGAAGGACCAGGCCACGCCTGTGGCCAAACATGATGTCTATCTGCTTCACTTGTCACTATTTTTATATTTATTTTAATTAGGATTCGGCGGAGGATTGTCCTATGGGATAACGTGTATGAAAATCCCTCCTATCCTAATGTTTAAAATGAGAGTGTTGCTGTGTTTTGCCTTTTTTGAACTCTAGTAATAAATGATATCCTCGCAGAGCCAGAGTGAGGAGACGCCCGTATCTTTTTAATTTTCCAAATGCAATTCTTTGCTCTGAATGTGGATTCAAAATACTAATTAATTTGTGTTTGATAATTTGCCCACTTTCACGGCATGACATGAGTGCTTTTTTTTCTTCTTCATTTTAAACTTTGCACTGCAGCAGATGTTTAATTAAGTGAGAACTCTTCATATTATCAACGTAGTGAATGGCACCATTTTTGCAGAAGAAAAAAAACACACACACTAGGTCTGCTAGGGCCTTTTTTTTTTTTTTTTTTACTTCTTCCTCTTCACACCCACAATTTCCTGCATAAAAGAAATTTTCCGAACTGAGAGGAGCAATTGCTGGAGGAGGTGTACATTGCTAGATAATTTTGCGTTGACCTTGTAGAAGGGATTGTGAAAGAGCGTGGATAAGTTAAGTTAATGCACCTCTGTCTGCCTGCACTGAAGCACGCTGCCTTTCATCCCTCTCAACATTTGCACTAAATTGCACTTTTAAAAAAGTTAAGTGGTGTTTTTCCTTTAAATGTGGCGGCTTTCAGCATGCTGGCCTTCTGGAGAGAAGATTCAACAGCCTAAAAACAAGAGATCGGGGTTTTATATCTTCTTAAAGACATTCTCATTTATTCTCATCATCTTCTAAGCTCTCCAATAAAAACAGATTAAAATGCTTTTGTTTGTCCAAAAACATCAAAGCAATTTTTAAGAAAAGATCTTGAGAAAGTTCAGTCAACTCATTTCTGTGTCTGCACAGTTCCACCAATCTACAAATCGTTTTCAAAAACACAAAACCACAGCTTTTTTGCACAGCAAAACTAAACAGCAAGATAAAGTCTGGCTTTCTATTTCTAACAGAGAGCAGCGTGATGATTAAAAATGGAATAACTCTTACAGTTGCGGTTACATCTGAGACAGAACAGACGGCGTCACACACAGAGTAGTGAGAAAAAACCCAAAAAAACTCCAATATTTGAGTCACACGTACTTTAGGATCTACCAGGGGCGGAGCTACAGGGGGACACGGAGAGGGGGGCTGCAGTTTAATTTCTAAGTAAATATTGGTGTCAAGATTTACAGCAATTCAAGCTTCTTTATGCACTGGAAGTAGCACCCCAGCTAAAAGGATTGCAGTTTGAATATTAATTACAATGATAAAACTGTTTTTTGAATGTTTCCTTTGTAATGGCCTTCCACTCCATTGTTCTAGTTTGCCACCCTTTTAGGTCTTCTGCCCCCCCCCCTGTTGATTTTGTCACAAAGAAAAGTGGCTTGGCACATCGGCTCTGCACAGATGAATAATGTACAGTGTTGCACGTCAGCACAGAGCTGCTTTATCTGCTGCAGAATCCCCTGGAATGAAGACCCTCGCATTAATAGTTACAGAGATACGCTAGTCGAAAGAATGTGAACTGTTTTTTGCATTAGCAAAATAACACTGCTTCTTTGGAGTACTGTTACTCTTTGGAGTACTGTTACTTGTTTTTATAGTTCCAACGGATTCTGACACAAGGAAAAGTAAATCTTTGCGCCGATGAGCAACACTTTACTGATGTCAAGTGTTGCATAAATCTGCTTTTCTCCACTTCAGAATCCGTTGGAACGACATGAATTAACTACATAAATTGCTTAAATGTTCTTAGAGCTTTTCAAAGGACGTAAACAGTGGAGCTAAAACTTTGGTGTAAAAGGGTTAAAGCCGGCTAAAAATGAGCAGCTTATTAACAACTGCATGTTTTACATCTTTCAGATTTTGCTTCTTTTTTTCCAGTAGATGTCTAAACATCCACCTCTGACCTCACACCCTGTTGGATTTAGCATTTCGTTTCTGGGTTAAATATCGTCGATCTCATCACCTCTTCTTCCAAACCGAAGACTCCCATCATTGTTTGCTTCGGACAGCTGACCCCTCCTGCCGTCGACTTGGAGTTGGAGAATCCATCTCCACCCTGTGCCCCCCCCCCCGCTCCCCTTTCACGAGCTCCTCTGTCTGAGCTGCACTTCCTCCCAACCCGTTTTGTTCGTCTGTCGTGGGACATAACCTGACAGAGTCCTGGCTTGGCTCTCAGCCCGGAAAATCATTTAGCAGTCCAATCAGAGCAGGGCCTGATCCCAGCACAGCCATTAGGGAAACCCGAGCATCGACCCCCCCCCCTCGCCTCTCACAGCCTCTTTTACGTTTTAGACGCTCTACAAATTGAGCATCATCCTCCATTTCTCAACGGCCATTTTGTAAATGACAGTTTGGGAAAGAAGAGAAAGTGGGAACAGACAGGAAAATAATGTTCTCTGGATGAGATGTGGAGAAAGAGATAGAAATGAAATACCCCCACTGACTTAAAGGGAGGTTTTAATTCCCCCCCCTCGTCTCCTCTCTGAACCCCAACCTTTAGTCTGCGATAAAACCTCATTTCTCTGCTTAAATTCTTTCACCCGTCCTCTGTTCCTGCTCCATCCCGCCGTCGGGGAACACTCGGGCCTTTGTTCGCTGAATTGGTTTTCAGATGTTATTTTGTCTCGGGCCTTTCTTTCCGTAGGAGCGCGTGATTCAAATCACCGCCGTCGTTTAGCACTGATGCCTTTTGTCTCCCGTTCAGCTGCGAGTCAGAGGGCTTACTTCCTTACATCTCACAGGTAGGCGGTAATAGGATTTCCTTCCTCACACGCCGGCCGCATCTTTAGAGCTTAAATGCATGCATATGGATAAATGAAGGCTCAAAGCAATAATCTCAGCTTTTAATAAGAAGTGGCGTATGAATTCAACTTTCAAGTCTGGGCGCAAAACTGCAGAAATGATGAATATTTGCCATGTCCAAACATGATTGTGTTTGGCCAAACTGAGGTTTAACAGGAAGGAGAGTGCAGAGGTGAAGTCCTCCATGTCAATTATTCTGGATGATGGCTTCTAGTGAACCACAGGAAAGTGGCTGCTGTTAACTCAAGGAGGATGCTGAGGAGAAACGTTGGATTTTCAAAGTAAACCTTTCTCTAATGCTTTGGAAACGTTTGCATTTTTAGGAGAATCAAAGTCTTTTGTGAAACCTGTAACTTTTTTGGCTGTAGTGAGCAGTGAAACAAAAACAACTAGTTTTTTTTGTTGTTAAATTTTTCAAAAGCATCTTTAAAAAAGAAAAAAAAACACTACTATAAAAGATGTTTACAGTCGGAGTTAAACCTCTGTCAGTTTCAAATGTAACAAATCTTTTAAGTCATACATTAAAAGTAAATAAAAGGATGTATTCACTCTTATTAATTATGATGGGATATATTTTTGGATTACTTTTTAGGTCATAGTCGTTTTGTTTTATAGTTCAGGAGTAAAAAAAAACAAAAACAGAAAAAGGTTTGGCATTTTCTAACCTCAGAGTTGGACTCTGGATTTTCTAGCATCGTATAACAAATACTTATATTATATTATCTTTGAAATACCTGAAGACATAAATGTGCTAAAACCATTACCATTATTAACAGTATTTTTGTGTATTACTGTAATTACAGGAATTATAAACGTCAATAAAACTTCCAAATATAACCTTATTTATCACCTCATTCTAACTCATTTGTTTTTTATTCACTAGTTTAGTTGCCTTTTATATACATAATGTGTAGAAATATGTGTACATACATGTGTATGTATACATATTATTTTTTCATGAATTCCATGTCATGTAATGTCTATAGGATTTATGATTAGGAGTAATTAAAGTGACATCATATAAGCATATAAATCTCTTACTTTGATATTTGTTTTCTCCAATCAAATAATGACTAAACAAATTGATATACTTATACATAGGGGTACATCGCTCTCCTTTGCGATCTTTTGAATTTTTATCTTGTTTTGATTGCTTAAAATAAATATAAACGTGTTTGTTTCTTTATCTTTTAATTTATTCACTTTTAAAAATGTCCAATCAATTCATGAGTGATTATTATTATTATTAATTCATAATTACTATCTTTTTAACGATTAATATTTTCAGTTTGGCAACCATTATTGGTGCATATGTATACATGTTTGTTTGACTTCTTTTGGTTTTTTTTTTATTCGTTTAATTGCCTGAAAGAAACAAATTCCAACTTTGCTGCTGTTCTGCAGTATTTTACATCAAACCATCAGAGCTCCTCTAGAATCCAGTAGACAAACCCCATCTGTTGTTGTATTTAGGATGGTACACTGACGTAACATTACTTACATTGAGTAAACGCACTTAAAGTAAACTGTAGTACTGCTTCAAATGCTTTTAAAAAAGTTTATTTCAGTTTTATAAAAAAAAAAAAAAAACGTTCTTCTCATATTTCTTTATGGCTACAATAGTAAATATTTATTAAACGTCCCTCATAGGAAGGAGCGGGGGTACCCTTTTGAAATAAATCCCACTGTTTTTCCAAAAATCTGAGTCATGTCTTGCAAACGCAGGCCTGGCTCCAGCTGATATCTCTAAAACGACCCCATGACCCCTCCAGCCCTCCCCTTCTTCCTTTGCTGGGCACTTAAGAGGTTTCCGATCGCGGGCCGGGGTCTGTCTCCGCCCCCACAGAGGCTCCGCTGGCTCTGAGACCACCCCCCCCCCTCCCTGCTGTCACTCTCCTCGTTTGGCTGCCAAAGGCCTTTGATTAATGCTCTGCTTTAATTAATACTTCTACAATACTTAGAGCAAAGACCTTGCAATTAGCATTGGCCTAAAGAGCGTAATCACCTGAGCTCATCCAGATTCTTATCCGCAGAATGACTACATGACTGATGGGGGGCATGTGGAAGCCTGTGGAGCTCAGACGTTCACTTGTTTTCTCAGATGTGTGGAAAAGCAATCTCAGAACTCAAATCCAACTTTTTTTTTTTTTTTTATAACCAACAAAACTGATTTTGGCAGACTGTTTGCATCACAGTGATCGCGGGTGATTTCCCGCGTTGTTGTTTTTTGACGTTCAAATAAGACAGGTGTAATGAAGTGATTCTGTAATTAAAGTCATTTAAAACCCAAACAGGAATTCCTGAGGATCGCTTGTGAATTTTGGAGAAAGAAACCTTTCAAGCTCGGGGTTTTAAAGAACGACTGCTGCCTCCGGCCTCCTCCCTGCACGGCGTTTTGGCCAGACGACTCAGCCGTTTCACCGCAACATTAAATCATTAATGATTTACGCTTCATATCCTTGACGTTTTCATTGACAGTTTTATGAGACCAGTTGCTTTTGTTTATTGTGCAAAGCGTCTGTAGCTGTTGAAGCATTCAGATCAATATGAGAAGAAGAAATGATGGAAAGTGATTAGAAATGAACGTTTTTACCTCACAGAAATTTAAGCAATGCCTTTTTTGAACAAAAGGATCTGCATAGACAAATAGACTCAATATTTTTTAGAAATCTCTAGATTTAAACTGATTTGGTTTTTGATTTCCAGGATGTGTAAAAATGAAAGGAAGAACCAATTTGTTAGGACAAACCGACCCAACAGATTGGTTAGATTGGTTAGAAACTCCTAAAAAGCAACAAGAAGAACACTATGAGGGAATGCTGGCAGGAAGTCTCCAGCCTGGAGGCCCAGCTCGTGTTGATTGAGGTTTTTATCTTTGGTTTTTGGTTACCATCCATCCTCTCTGCTTTCTGTTGTTTGTGTTTTTGGTTAGGATACATCCAGCTTCCATAAGTAACTGTAACTGTACTGGGACTGTGGATGTGCTGGCTCCATAGTGGAAGCATTGACTGTACATAGGAAATGGACTGAGTGACTCCTCCCCCTTGGCGGTCCGAACAGGGATGGCACCAAGAAGCCAAAATCCCAAAAACGTCTACAGAGAAATAAACAGCCTGTTGGTCAGAAGAAACATTCCTGATCAGATAGTTTTGTTTTGTTTTGTTTTTTTACATTTTTTTGATAATTTGACGATTTTTCTTTCTGTAGTTCAAGTTATTGAAGTTATAAACTGACCAGATGCCTCAGTAAAAGTAGGTGCAGCCTGTTAATTCCATTGTTTGACAGATTTTAGCCTCGCTTCCACTGAGCGGTCCGGTCCAGTTTAGGTGAGGGTTCCACTCATGGCTGGATGGGGGGTGAAGCTAAAAACAACAATGAAGGTTTTAGTTTTTTGTACTTTGTATAAACAAAGCATTTAATGTTGTTTGAGAGAAGATTGCAGGCGACGACCTTCAGCCAATCAACGGGTTTCATTAGTAGCTCCGGCCTAACTGGTCCGTTCAAGTTTTCTATATACCTACAACCAATGGGGGTCCAAAGATTATACAGTTCAGTCCATCTTAATGGGTCCATTGTAAAATGGAGACACTCAAAATACCAGACAGGACTGGACCGTACCACTCTGTGGAAACAAGGCATTTGTGTAGCCCGTATTCAAGTGGAAGGGGTGTGGCCTTTCACCAAGCTCACTCCTGACTGGGGGGAGTGGTTGCCACAGAAATCGGGATAGACTGACTTGGATCAATCACGGATTATGGGCGTCGTCAGGTTCCAACATGGCGGCGTCTATGTTGCTACAAAAAAAAAAAAAAAATGGCGACTGAATTGACTTCATGTGGTTGGACCATTTTCTGTGGCTGACGTCACACTCTGATACAGTCCATGAGTGGAAGTGAAGTTTGTTTTTTGCAATGTTGGACCTGAGACCTTTCAGAATAAAAAAGATTTCTCTAAATAAAAAAATAAAAAAATAGTTTTTATATTGTCAGGACTCTTTAGCTCAGCAAAAAAAACAACAATTTAGCCAAAAATATGTGGTTGCTTTTGCACAGCCACCTGGACTCCAATACTTAGGAGAAATTTCCAAGTGAGGAACCCAAATTCAATTCAGTTTGATTTATTTGGTAAATGGTAAATGGCGTATACTTATATAGCGCTTTCTACCCTCTTACGAAGGCCCAAAGTGCTTTACAGTCACAGAGCCCTTCACCCAGTCACACACACATTCACACACTGATGGCGACTCCACTGGCACCGGCCTCCCACCAGGGGCAAGGTGGGGTTTGGTGTCTTGCCCAAGGACACTTCGACACAGGTGCAAGGCGGGACTCGAACCTGAAGGCTTACGATTATGGGTCGACCGCCCTACAGCTGCGCCACGGCCGCCCCAATTTATTTAGCTCAATATTACAACACAGTTGTCTCAACAGGCTTCACTAATCATACAAACATTCAATCAGTTATAAAATGCAAGTAACTGATTGCTAAACTAAACTAACTTCTCAGAGCGTCCTTCTCCATAAGGAAAAACTCCTTAAAAAACGGATTCCAGGTCAAAAAAAGAAGAAAACTCAGAGATGTCTGCATGAAGGAGGGATCCTCTCCCCCAAAAACGGTTTAAACCAACATCTGATTTTTTGGAGACATGAATGATTGAATGAATAAACCACTTTCAAAGCACAAAATGTAACAAAACTAATTTGTGTTACCAAGATTTGGTTTTTGTTTGTATGTTTTTCTTTTTTTGCTTAGAATAATAAAACCGCTCGGTTTTTGCCATGGAAACGCTGACTGTGACACTTCCTCGGCTCCATTGCAGGTTCCAGATTGAATACCTTTAGTGAAGAACATGTTTTTGTTTAATGGGAACTGGAGAAAAGCAGGCAGGGAAGGAAAAGTCTTTGGCATTAATTACAAACTGATTAGAAGCTCTGTCTGCAAGGGGGGGGGGGGGGGGGCTGTATCATTTAATTGAGGGGAAAATAATGGAGGACAATAATGATCACAATTCCAGCTACTTCTAATTAGAAAAACTTCAAATCTTATCAGGACCGGTTGATGCACGCACGCCGGCGCTCCGGTTGGAAACGTTTTTTTGTGTTTGCGAGCCGCTCTGAGACGCAGCTCCAGCTGGAGAACATGCAGTCAGATGGAGGATTAGGTTTGTAGATACTGCTGGGAGAATGGTCGCTGCTTTCTGAAAAGCCACGCAGACAATTACGGATCTGATAACCCCCGCAGCCGTATCACAGGCGCTGCTGCGTGTTTACACAGCGCGACACGGCTGAAACAACAGCACAAATAAGAACACAGACCAGATTCTCATCTCAACTTTCCCGACTCGCCACTTATCGCCAAACCACAAAAATCACAGCGTCAGACTGAGCTTGGAAAGGAACCAGGAGAAGCTGACAGCAAATCACGTCCGGATTTTTCTGGGTTTACTGGCAGCAGCTGCAACGTGTTTAGAAAACTGAGGAAGCTTTTTCCAGAAGCAACCGTTTCCTGTAAACTCCAATCATCTTTTCATGAAGCGCTCTGACTCTGATTTGGTCAAATCTAAAAGCACAGAAGCAGGAGTTCTTTAGAAACTCGTCACTGAGCAACCCCACCCCCCTTTTCCCTCCCTGCTGCAGAGAGCTCAGAGCAGGGAGCTTGTGACCCGCCCACCGTATTTTCTACGTCACAGACCTGCATTTTTTTTATCTTCTCCAGATAAAGACAAATTCAGAAAGGCAGTAATAATCTTCATTTTCTAAATATATGTTCTTACTTTTCAGGGACATTTCAAAAATACATGTGAACCCCCCCCCCCCCCCCCCCCAAAAATGTTTTTTTTATCATTGTAGTGGGTCTTTAAGTCATATAAGGCAGACAGTTTGTGTCTGCTCATCCAGATTCATCAAATCAGAGGTGGATGCACAGCTGTGCGATTGACAACAGTTTTTTAATGAAGGGGGATTTACGGGACTCGTCTAGACAGCTTCCATCGTCTGCAGCGCATGCGACAGCTTCGCCGCCGCTCATCTGCTCGCGGGGCACAAACGAACTGGGTGGCGTCTCCGGCTCTTCGCATGCACGCTCATCCCGCCGCTGCGGCCGTAAATCAGCGCGCCGACAGGCCTGGCAGAGCATCACAGCTGCAGGGACGGACTGCGATCCGAGCTGCTGATTGCATGTGCTGCAGCTGGATGCTGAACCGGAGCAGCCAATGCTGTCATAGATCTGTCCAGAGACGGGGAGAAAACATCCAGCAGGCGCTCACTTGCACATCCACCTGCCTTTTTTTTTTGGTCGAAGTATTCCTTCACCGTGCTTCGCGGGCTGAGATTACAAGGCTGCGGGATTGGGGGTGCGGTTAAGTGCATGCTTCTCAGTGGATGGGGGGGGGTTTGGCCCATCCAGGGGAAGCTTGGCTGAGGCACGTCTGCCGGCTGCAGAGCCAGAACCAAGACTGTCTGAGGTGGAACACGCTTCCTGCTGCGTACGGCGCGGCTTCACACACCTACCCAGACAATGCTGAGGCAAAAGTACAGCCAAAGGTGTGTGCGCATGGGGGGGGGGCTTCGGCTCAGGCAACAAGGAGAGGCTCTTGGCCGGCCTTGAAAGGAGGATGCACACAAACGGCGGCGATGCCCAGGTTTGGACGCTCCGGAGGGGTTTCCAGAGCACGGAAAGGGGGTGCCGGTATGGTTTCTAACCCCCACCCGCCCCACCCCCACCCCCAGCCGTGCTTGTAACAGAGAAGTGTGATCCCAGACACGGCTGCAGCCGGGACGCCGCGGTGGACAGGCGGGGGCTCATTGTTCTCCTCATCCAAACGAGAGACAACGATGTCAGCGGAAGAAATGCAACACCTGCAGATAAGGTGCAGCGGGGTTCGCACCCCGCCCGCTGAGGTCATCAGATGAGGGAGGGGGGATACCATCACCCAGTTTGATCAGCTTTTGATTGATTGTTTTATATCAAGTGCACTTATTATTTTAAAAACACTATTGTGTGAACTCTTTGGTTTTTTTATTCCTTAGAGAGAGAAACATTTGTAATAATATTTTCAGAAAATTAGACATTTGTTTGCAGGGAGGCCAACAAAAAACAACCAAAAACTAAATATGTCATTAAAAAAAGCTAAATTAATTGCATTTTATGTAGAAAAGTACACATCTGTGGGAGGGAGAGCCGCTCCCATCATCTTCTGATCTATTTTCATGGCGTTCCCAGTGATCTTTTCATTATATTTATGCCATTTTTAGCTATAGCTATAATAAAAAAACAAAAGACTTGATTAGAAATTCACCTCTGAACTGTGGGCGGGACTCTTAGCGCCCCCTTCCCTGCTGAAAGCTCTCTGTTTACATTCTCCCCTGCTAAATAACATTAGCGGTGCGACAGTTTAGAGGCAGATTTCAGCTCAGACCAGGTTCAAGGATCTAGTCCAGGGGACAGACGCGGTCCGCCAAACTGCAATCAATCGTATTGAAACTATTATTCATGTTTGACTTTCTGGTGTTTCCCCAGAGACGGTGCACTGCAACTACATGCAGACACTTGTTTTGGCGTTGGAAGATTTGCTTTTATTTCAACGTTCATGTGTGTTTTCCAAGTTGGTCGGTCATTTTTTTCCTCCGATAATTCCAACGCTGCATGAACGCAGCATTTCTCTGATTTGCATTTTTCTCTGTAAGACAATCTGTTGGTGCGATTGGCACTAAAATGAGAACAAAAGCTGCAGTTCTGAAATAAAAAAAATGTCAAGCCTCATCAGACAAACAAAACAACCATCTTTTGAATGAGAAAAGTCCAACTGAGGAAGGAGGAGAAACTGGCTAAAACAACATAAAGCCACCAAAGTCTCCAACAAACACAAACAAACAAACAAACCCCGACAGAAGACGACTGTGCAGAAGAGACAGTGGGGGGGGGGCAGAACCTGGGGGGGTGCAAAGGTTGGGGCTCGCTCACGTAAGGCGAGCTGCGGGGCGTGTAAAGTGAGCGGGGGGCTATTTGGGCTGTTTTCACATGGAGCTTGGCCACACTCCAGAACCGAGGGGTGGATGTGCGGTTGTGTGTGTTGCGTGGGCCGGGGGGGGCAGTGGGGGGCTCCTAATGGCTAAGCCTTTCACTAGGCCACACTGCAGTGAGCCGTAATTGAAGGTAATTGTTGGGAAGAGCCGACACACACAGCTCCTCCACTGTTCCCCGGGCTGAGATGGACAAGCCTGGGATGACAGAGCGGGTCTGGAGGGGGGGCGGGCAGGTGAAGAGGCTTCCCCACTGTCCCGCATTTGTGTGCGGGCACAAGCGCAGGATTGTGTGCTCGCCGAAAGGCCCGAAGGAGTACCGCTCGGGTGACGGACGGCCAAAGAGAAGAGACGATGAAAGATCGCAAACGTTCAGAAAATGGAGGATTTTCAATATTTCTCTCCTGATTGAGCCCCGGCAGAATCCCTGCATGAACACGTTTGGTGAGGTCGGGCCGCTTGTGTGTGTGTGTGTGTGCACGTGTGTGTGTGTGTGTGTGTGTGTGGGGAGATGGAGGAAATCACCTTCCCCACTTTGCCTAGCCTCCTCGGTTGGATGGGTTTAGCTCCATGAGCGCAGTGGAGCAGGAAATCCAGATTCGCAGCCTATCAGCGAAATTGCACATATATGACTCCCCAGCCTAAGTCGGCCTAATCAGGCCTGCCAACCCGCTAACTCCACCGCCATCATCACCGGGCGCCAGATTGACTCCTGAGCCCAAATCGCAGCTCCTGCTGAACGCCATAAAACGATTCTTGCATCGCCGCCCCCCCCCCCCCCCCTCTAAAACCTGGTGAAGCTAATGCAATGTAATGTGAAAATTAGAGGCGTAGTGCCGCATGTCAGCAAGTGCAGATTCGGCCGGACATGGCTTGAGGAGCGCGGGGAGGTGGGGGCCGGGTGGTGGGGGGGGGGATTCTCCTGTCAAATAATCTGGCTCTTTCCCGCCGTACAGAAGCGTTTTGACTTAATTACTGTGCATCTCTGATCTGACCCGAATGGGGACGAGCTTTGATAATGAGACGGGCAAGACTCAACTTTACGTTTTTTCTTTCCAAAAGCAAAACCCGACCCCCACCCCCCCACCCCTTGTAATTACCGCAGTGCAATTAAAAGTCCAGAGTTTGGGTGAAAGAACAGGAGAAATTGGGATTTAATCCTTCAGTTTACACGCACTTTCTCTGCAACCCCAGTTTTCTGCTCACCTCCTACTGTTAGGAACTCACAACATAATATAGACCATTATGTCCTTTAAAAACTCATTACTGCATTTGAAATGAGAATCTGGAGATGGGGAGGGAAGACACATCGAGGGACGTGGCATGCAATTAAGAGCAGAAAGGATTAGTTTCCTCTTTAAAGTTATTGAGACACAATGAAGGGTTTTTTTTTTTTTTTTTTGTGCTCATGTCCCCCCACCCCCCATGACAGCCCTCTCCCTCTCCCAGAAACTATGGAAAAACCCTTTGGCCTTTTCCCTGTGAGAAGAGCAAAGCCTTGACATGAGGGACGAGGTGTGACAGAGTCTGTCCTCCAGGGAGGCGGCGTGGCGTCGCTGCCTCCGGCCGCCGCCCGCTTCCTCCCACTGTCCAAAGGTTTGCCACAAATTGCTTGGATTAAAGTGTTATTGAGACAAGATCTGAACAAACTATGAAAAGGCCACGTCGCACGTACATTTTACGCATTCTTCACCTATGAGTTTCTGGTCTTTGGTGATACATGTGTGCCAAACGTCATTCATAAGTGGGTCTTGCGTTCGTCATTCATCGATGTGCGCAGATGTCCGTCGGATCATTACGTGAATTCGGTTTTGGGCCGTTCAACATTTTGGGCAGTTTAAGCATATTTTATGAGAGAACATTCAGCGGTTTTAAAAATAGGACATACTGTATCTATAAAATGACTTATGGATTCATGTCTGCTGGGTAAAACCAAAGCTGAGTGGAGGGGCCTTCCAAGCACCTTTTTTTTTTAGCAGAAAGATCTTATGAATTACATGTATCAGGCATGTATCATGAAAGATTTCATACTTCTCAATGTACCACATGCATGACAATGGTACAATCCATTGTTATGACGTCCCTTAAAGTGGCAGTCTCCTCCGTTTTCCTCAGTAGCCTAATACTCTGAAA
Organism: Oryzias curvinotus; assembly: GCA_023969325.1. Taxonomy (NCBI): domain Eukaryota; kingdom Metazoa; phylum Chordata; class Actinopteri; order Beloniformes; family Adrianichthyidae; genus Oryzias; species Oryzias curvinotus. The sequence goes on from CM043728.1 coordinate 20,139,841, forward strand.
ACGTAGAGGTCCCCGGCACCGTCAAACACAGTGGTGGGAGGGTTATGATCTGGGCTTGTGTTGCACCACTGAACACTGTCCAGTACTGTGTAGTAAAAACTGAGGCTGTCCGAAGCTCAGGAGAGGAAGTGAGGTGTTGGGCAGATAAAATTAAACAGAAGCTCCGCCCACTCATGCACTCATGATCATTTAAAGAAAGTAAAAAAAAAATGTGAGGGGGGGGGGTGTCTTAGGAGTCATTCAAATATGAGGAACAGTTAAGTCATTTAGCTCTTATGGGAAAACTTGACATCACTTCCAAAGCAGTAAAATCACTTCCTCAAAGACCGTCAGAGCTTACGATAAAACACCAAGCATATATTAAATTAAGCCATTCCTCCTTTCAGGAGATGTGATTAAAAAAAACTGCAATAATCGTTTCAGGTATGAGGAGCAGCATTATGATCAGCCTCTATTCTGGACCGCTAATCCAAACACAGCCGCTCTACCTTCCCGCACCTGAAAGCCTCCTGATCCCCGCTGAATTCTAACGGTTGAAATAAAAGACATCGGCATGCCAAATCACATTACAATCTCTAACAAGCTCCACCAACCTGTCAACCTTTGGCTTCACTGCAGCGACGCACCTTTCTGGCTTCCTATTGTTTCATGGCAGAGGATGTGAAAAAGATGGTGGGATAAAAGTTTCCTTCTTCATACGTCTTTTGTTTACTTCTGGTGAAGTTTCACATTTTCTCGCCTTTAAACAATTGTAAATATCTCGGGGCAGTGTATTCACAAAGATAACTAAAGTTTAATAATGATGTACAGTTTGCCATGTAAGTTACCTATTTATCTATAAACCACATATTTAAAAAATACATACTATTTTAAGCTTTAAATAATTTAAAATCACCATTAATGAGTGAATCTACTAAAAAAAGACATGGCTTTCCAAAAATGAAAAATCAATCAGGTGGCCTACTTTTGTAACCAGCCCCTTGTGGACAATTGAGAAACTACATGCTTTCTGTAAGTTGAAGGTTCTTGGTCCAGTTTTTCTAAGGAACACACAATAGCAAACGGAAAAAAAATACATTGTTCACTCACTATGTTGATTTTTGTGAATTTTCAGTGCAATTTTGCTTTTTTGTTTTTGTTTTTATGAGTCCTGATTGGCTGTAGACCATTGTCAATGAATGTGTAGTGTCGCCTGTACAGAATGAGTTCAGTTTGTCAAGTTTAGATAAATATTTAATCAGGATCATATTTTGTTTCCATTTTATAATCCTGGACGTATTTTTCTAGTAAGGTTTGAACTTTGAGAGTTTAAAAAAGAGAGAAAAGTGTGATAATGTCTATATGAACAAAAATTGTACAAAGTGTACAGTGAGGGATTTTACAGCCTTAAAACATCTATACTTAATCTAAAACATGAAGATTTTACCTGTGTTTTTTAACTTATTTTTAGAACGTAACTCCTGCGATAAAGGGGGGGTCACAGGGGGTGTTTTTATTAAACATGGTGGAACTCATTTTGTAGAAAATAAATGCATGCAATTGTGAAAGAAGAGCCTTCAAACTGTGCTGAATTATAGAACCCTAACAGCCGTGCGATAGCGGCCCGCTCCTCAGAGTGCGCACACTCAAACCCGCGGCGTGGTGCTCCATCACTCCTGCCACCCCTTCATCACAGCGGAGTAGCCTAATCACTCATTCTGTATCCTAACCAAAACAAAACGGTGCCAACCAGTAGCTTTTAGCTGTGTTTACACTCCTGACTCTGCACCGCCCTGCCTCTCCGCTCCCTCCCTCCCGGCTCGTGGCGGCATGGGTGATTAATTTGGGCCGTGCAGACAGGTAAACACAGGCCTATTTACACGGCTTACCAGCCGCCATATTTATACTCAACAGGACTAAGCTTCAGATAGAATATCCTCAAAGCTCTGTCTGTTTATTTTCTCTAACTGCTCCTTGAGCCCCGTCCTGACACCCGTCCTTCTCCTGCCTCCTCATTTCTCCTCTTCTAAAGCCGTATCCCCCCCCCCCCCAAAAGACTTTCAGGTCAAAATTGGGGCATATTTTCTTGGCCACTTCCCATAAATCCCAATCTGTTAAAACTACAGCCTGGTTAATTATACTTACTCTTCTTTCACTTGAAGTAAAAAAGTAATTTTTTTAAACACAAATACTCCGTTTCAAAATAAAAGTTTACTAACTTTATTTTTATTTTTTTATTTTTTGGTCTTCAATGTTTTACCAATTTATTTGGATTTATTATGTTGACATTTGGAATTAAGGATTATTTTAACTCACAAGTGTATTTTACTTTTCAAAACAGATCCTTTGTTTAGGTTAACCCCCATATATCTGATGTTTTATCTCTGTAAAACAGGTAAGTTAACTATAATTCACAAACACAGTCAATGGACAAACTGGAAGAAAAGTGGTTCCATTCGGTCTCTGAGGGGTTCTTTGGTTCATACTGTGATGTAACCATTCATAAAAACAATATTCTGAACCATTTAAACAATGTGGAAACTGCTTTGCTGACCTTGCAGTCAGTAGTTTTTCAGTACAGTTTTTTTTACTGCATAACTAAACCAAGTGTCAGGTCTGGTTGTGTTGTGAATGAGCATTTTAGACACCTTTAGAGACCCACTGCCATGAAAATGTTTTTAACATGATCTTGTGGCATTTTCCTAATGATGGAGAAAATATATATTTTTTTATATCTACCCACCCTGGTTTTACAATGGGGGGTTAAATGTTCTAATAATAGCATAAGAAGAGGTGCACCTCAATAGAATTGCCGAAAGTACAATGAATAAGCCTTGAAGTAAATGTACCGTCATCACAAACAAAAAAAAAAGTCAAAGGCACAAACAACGAGTTCCTGTCACGGAGGAACCCACCCACTCATGTACCTGCAGCTCTAAGGTGCCGCTCGCCGTGCCGCACATTCCTGCAGGTGCGCGTCGGTCGGCCCTACCCTACCTGCCTGAGGTCATGGCACAGAAAACAGTCATGTGATACTTTTGTGCAACCATCCTCATCTTCAGTCAGCTGTGACTGGATGAAGGCGGCACTGCAGGTTCAGAAGCGTCAGCCTGCCGTGTTTTGCAACACGTGTTCCAACTTTGTTAAAAACAAGTACTTCATCTCAAAGAGACTGGCGTACTTTTCAAGTATTCCGAACTTTGAATAATTGAATAAAAACCGACAGAGACCTCTTCCTCATGATCCTGTCTGATCATATTTAGAGCGTGGAATGACTCCAATTTAATAACTCTCTTTTCTTGTGTAATCTAAGTGGATTGTGGAGGAGGGAGGCCAGTGGCAAATCCACAGATGGACTCTGCTAAGTGGTATTATGCATTCCCCACAAAATAAATGCATTCGCCATTAAATACACACATGCGTGAAGTATCCTCCTCACAAAAAAAGCCTGCATTTGTGATGACTAATTTAATTACTGATCTACAGATTCTTAATCTGCAATCCGTTCTGTAAAGATTTACTGTAGCGCAAACATACAGATGTTTTCTCTCTGAATCCCATCATGCCTTTGGGCAGGGATAATTACTTATCAACACTGGAGTTCCTTAAAGGGGTGTCCAAGAGCACACAGGCTGTCTGTTTGTCTGGGGATTTTTTTCTTCCAACACCTTGTGGAGATGATTTGTCTATTATCTTCGGTGGATTTGCTACTCTCTTCATCTGCAGCGTATTACCGCACTCGTAAAGCTGCAAGGTCAGGGGAAAGGCAGGCGGAGGGGGAAGAGGATGGGGAAAAAAAATCTTCTTCTTTCACACTCGCCCTTTGTGGAGCTCCGCCCAGATTTACGATACAGTAAATTGTCAAAGAGGCGATAAGTCGGCGCGTGTGGTCAGAGGTAAGGATCCATCACTGCCTTCAGTGTTGGAGGAGCTTCATGGATCATCCGGGATAAAAGAGAAAAAGATGAAGTTCTTGAAGATTCTCTGCGGGATTCGTTCATGCGAGGAAGAGTTCTCTGTACTTTTGAAGACTTTCAAACTGATTGCAAAGCACTATAAAGATATAGCAACTTTGTGTGTAAAAAGACAAATGTTTAAGCCTTTGCCAGATGCACCAGTATGTGAGTTAACTTATATGGCGGCTGGGGTTTTCTGAGTTGTCGGGGTCCGTTGAGCGTCATATAGCAGTGGCTACACATTAAGGGGAGCTCAGGTGTGTTCTCCATTGAGGCTCATCCGGCCACCGTGACCCTTGTGCTATCCTAGGCACTATAACAATGGGAGTGGGGTTAAGACAGTGCGCTGAACCTTTTTTCTTGATTTGTGATCTTTACTGGTGTCCATGGATTACATGAAATCCTCTCCACCATTATCCACCTTTGTCATGTAAGGATTGGGTCATCTGGACCCCATAGGATAGTACAAGGGTTAAGGGAGGTCATTAAAATGGAACGCACCATTGTTGCACGTGTGGTGAGTGTATTGTGAAGTATTCTGAAGGCTAAAGGACGCTGCAAGAACTTGTGACGTACAGAAGATGCTGTCGTACGATGTCCCTACACCACACCCTAGTAGTCAGTAAGTCAGAGTAATAGCTCCTAACCAACAACGCAAATGTGCCCATAAGATGTCTTTAAAACTACACTCTGTCACAGTGCGGCAAGGAGCGCACACCTATCACATTAACAGCACTAACGGGCTTCCTGCACCGTCTGCAGGCTTTGAAAGGGTTAGTGAAAAATCCACACATCACGCCTGCGTTTTGCCTACTTCACCCTCTGGTGTCGTATGAGTGTTCATTGTGACATGTCGCCCGCGACATGCCCGGGAAAAAAAATGTGGATAAACATTTTTCTATACAGGTTCACTAAACATTCTACAACCTTGATATTTCTGTAGGGTTTTTTTTACCCACAGAGCCTATATCCACCCATAAGGGCAGTTGGGACAAAGACTTAATATCCAAGAGTGTTTAGTGTCAGGCAAATCCCATGATCTGACTCCTAAAGTCAGTCACGATTATGAAACACCCCAAATCTGAGACTCCACTCAGTCTTCAGTGCGTGCAACAGAAAACTGTAAAACTAAACTCAAGATAGCGTAGACTCATCACTTTCTGTGTTTAAATGCAGACACGCTGCAGCTGAAGCCGTGTTGCCCAAAATGGCATTAATCAGTTGTTGCACTGACAGCGTAATTATGGAAGTGTCTGTGCAATGCACACATCCAGCAAATTTCAATTATTTACTAGGCTAAGATGAAGACCACAACGCAGTTCCTTCATCTGAAGTACCACACCTTAGAAAAACACGACAGGCAAAGAGGGAAAAGGTGTTCAGACCTAAAACTAGAAAGAAAATGAAGAGTCTCTGGTTTGAAAGTCATCATCAAGGAGGGTTGGAGTCATTGGTCTTTTAAAGGTTTTCCCATCTGTAAAAAAAGAGGAAAAAGTTGACTCCACCCTTTCTGTGAGTAGCTGAAGGTATCATTTTTACGCTTTTTCTTCTTGTGAAGTACAGAATGTCATTCGTTAATGTAGAAGATTGTGAACAGCTAAAAAACAAAGCTTCTAGCTCCTTTTCATGACTCTTAAATGCAGTTTATGAAACTTTATGACAAATATATTAGACCTTCACCTTTGAGCAGCAAATTTCTCACCAAGAGTCCACTGTGAGATCCAAACTCCAATGAAACTTACAAATCAAGTACACTAAGCAACTCAGCATCCCTCTCCAGAGAGCAGCAAACTCCCACAGCCTAAGCATGTTGTCTTTATCCTCTCCACTTCACTCAGCGGCTGTAAGAGAGGCAGAGCGGCTTCTTTCTTATCTGTGTGTATGCTTGTGTACAGTTAAGGCCTAATCTAATCACGGCACACTCACTGCTTCCTCCAGGTGTATTACTGTACCAGCAGTGTAATGCAGAGAGAAGGAAAGGGGGACAGATAAGTAATATTGATCTGATGTGGCGATTGTCACTCTGCTGCCTGCCATGAATAGCTAATCTCTTTTCACACGGGCCTTGAGGAACTAAAGGGAGCGGGTTAAATCAGAGCCGATGGATAAATGGTTCTCCGTGTGAGATGATCAAACAGCAGTGTTTGATCTGAAACTGCGTCTCACAAAAGTTGGTACTCATTCCCTTGGAAAAGTTTGGGATTTGCTGCAGTGATGAGATCAGGGTTCATCAATGAAACCAAATAATCAACGTTCATTCGAAACATTTTTAAAAAACAACAACAAAGCTATTAGACTGATGGAGCCACTTGGATGGGTGGTGAAAGGTTTCAAAAAGAAGTCTTTAAGTCCAGATGCCATGACTCAACTTCTAGGCATTACAGCTATTCATTCATTGTTTCAAGTAAAGTAACAGCAACAGGGTGTACTACTTTGGAATTAAGTTAGTATAACAAAGAAGTACAACTTCTCTTTCAGGGCAGAAGTATAAATTCTTAAGCAACCTCACCAAAGACATATAAGCTGCATTTGGTGCATCCATCTGCCTCCACCAGCTGAAGCCCCAGTCACATGCACCTGTATGGGAGTTGACCCATATAGGCACTGCAGGTTTGTGGGTTGTCCGGGTCAATGAAGGGTCATTGAGAGAAACAATCAGGTACAGGGCCCAACTTAAGGGGAGCGCAGGAGTGTCTTGCAGTACCTAAGGCTCATACAAACTTCCAGAGCTGTCATAAAAACGGAGTGTGCAATTGTACAGTTGTGGGGGGAAACTGTACCGTGACGTAATTTGAAGCCTAAGAGAAATTGCATGAACCTATTACCTGCGGGTGATACTGTCGTACAGTGTCCTTACACTACGTTCTAGTCGTTGGTAAAGTTACTGACTTGCACCAATGGGCTTGCAGGGTGTGCAGGTGATGCATAAGTGTCCATAGGACGCCTGTAGGATGTCCACACCATCTACTTTTTGATTGTCTAATTTTATCGTTTCTTACATTAAGCCTAAAAGGAAGAAGCGCGCATCTATCACATGAGAAACGCTAATGGGCTCCGTGTGCAGACTGGATGATTTGGGAGGGGGTTGAAAACCGTAACGCGTTGTACAAGTGTTCACTACTACCTGTCGCTCGCAGCATCCCCGTAGAAAAAGCATGCATGAATATTTTCTCTGTACCGGATCACCGAACGGTCTACACCTTTGATATTTCCTGCCGATCACCTGCATGCCCCGTACAGGTTTGCTAATTTTTCACTTGCAGACAGCCCGTATCCACCCGTAAAGACAGCTGTGACTAAGACTTGAAGAGACACCAAAGAGGCAAATACATAGGCACCAAAATGCCTGCATATGAAAGATAACAGAGCATCATCAGGATATTTATAGAGATGTATGTAAATTAACAATGGAAACATATGTTGATAGTGGTCCAAGCACAGAGCCCTGTGGTAAACCATGACTAAGTAAATGATTTACGCCAGCATGCAGCTGATTGTATCAAACATCTCAAACGCTAACAGCTACTATTGATAATACACATTAAAATACCCCAAAGTCTCAACCACTTAGATAGTTATGATAGATAGGAGAGAAAGTATATTTGGTTTCACAAAAATTTCCCCCACTAATCATCCAGCAACCCTGCAACTCTATCTGCCATCTTGTCTGGGGTGTCCCAAAAACAGGTTGTGGTGCAGGTTCAGTTTCTGAACATGTATTTGTCATCAGTCACATCAGATGCAGAGCAGTGAGGGTGGTCTTGCTCCCTCACAATTGTAGCGTTTCTTCCCCCCAGGTACTCGGCAGATTTTTTTCAAATTTGTTTCGTCTTTCATGCGTCACACTGATGTCCGCCCCCCCACCCCCATATCAGTCCATCTGTTCCTCTGTCTTTACCTGGAATGGGAAAGGAGGGATTGATGCATCGAACACGCCACAGTGGTTTCCATTTACCAAGACCAAACATCACTGAGCATATCTCTGACACCAAAGGGTCCGCCTGGCTGCCCCCCCGCCACCGCCGTTCCCCTCACTCCTGTACTCCCTCCATCTCCTTTTTAATATAGGAGCCGCAGATGAAAAATGGCATGCTTTTGTTTATTTGCCACCGATGCAAATGCGACCACAGCAGGATTAGTGAGTTCTCCATCTCTTTGCTGATAGCGGTGGGAAGAAAGAAGGGATTTTTATGCAAAAAAGATCTCTCCCACCCCTTCTATGACAATTGCAATGCATCACTTCATAGACAGTTTTTAATCTGTTTCAAACCAACCACACTTTGAACTGCTGCGAATGGGAGATATACAACTGCGGGTGTGCGCCCGTGTGTGTGTGTGCGTGCTGTATGTGTTTTCCTGTGATTAATCTTTGGAGTTGGTTTAAGCACACTGCTGACACAGCACAGATCCCCCCACCCACCCACCCCCGCTGGCTAACTTCGTCTGAATGCCCTTGGATTTAGCTTTGAATAACAAAAACTTTCAATTCTAACTCAGAGTTGGTCAAACATGTCCATCTCTTCCTCTATAGGAAACAAGTTTAAAAAAAGATTTTTTTTAGGCTTAAAATCTTTACATGTCCGCATCATTATCTAACCTCTAATTATCGGTGCACATTAACACTGAATGAATTGTGACTAATCGCAATTTTTTGACAACTATGGTCAGCTCTTCCCCTCGCTCAGGCCTTTGTAGCACTTTGACATTTCACACCAAGCTTCTTCCAACTGTCAGTGGAGGACAAGCTGGTTTGGTCCGGATGAAGTCCTGAACCGTGCGTTTGGTCTGTGTTCAGACTGCCTTCAAGCGGACTTTCCTGTTTCGTACCAAGGCTTGTACATAAAACCACGTGACTAAAGATCTCCTTAGTCATTGGCCAGAAATTACGATATTGGGGCAAAGAATAGAAAGAATAATGGGAGTACTGAGCTCTACAGTCCCTGCTGGTAAAGTTCACCTCTTCAAACTTTTTTATTTTATTTTTTTTTTTTGATTTTTTTGTAATAATGGAGGACATCAGTAAAGTTTTTTATTTAGCTGAACATTTTTAACATTTGTAAGACATTTACAAATGCTTATAAGTATTTTTTTAACCCTTGGTCTATCCTAGGCACTTTAACATTGGGAGTGGGGTCATCTAGACCCCACAAGACGGCGTGCTCTGAACCTTTGTTCTTCAATGATTTGTGATCTTCACTGGTGTCCATGGATTACATGAAATCCTCTCCCCCTTTATCCACCTTTGTCATGGTAGGGAGAACACGTCAATGGAAGTGGGGGATCATCTGGTCCCCATAGGATGGCACAAGGGGTAAGCATCTTATTAACACCTATGATGTTTGTAAGATATCGTCAAAAGATGTCACTAAAACATAATATTTTAGATTTTAATAGAAGAGTAAATAAACAGAGTTTAAATAAATGCTTGGTTTCATTTTTAAAACTTTAAAAACAACCGACTGTTGGATCTTACCTGAACCCACACATGAATGCATTTGTTCAAAACAAGTTATTGTAGAAAAGTACAAAAGTCCACAAAAACAACAGCAAGAGGTGTCAATAAAGGCCGGATGCCATAAGCACCTCCGCCTTTATTTGTGGGATTCAAGATGTCAGAGATGTCACCTTCCTGACAAAATGACAGGATTTGAGACCTTGAAATGAATGAGTTGTTTTCTAACAATTAGTATGAAGGCTTAGCCCATTCCCAACAAACTCTAGTTAAGCTCAACAACCCCAAGCTTTGAAGAAACTGATCTGATTGTCCCTCTGTAGCTCATTTCAGAATAAAAGGAGTCAGTTTGCTCACAAATAAATCCTGTCTGTTTACTTTTCAGCTCCTTTGATTCCAAAGTATTCAGACGACGAGTGTCAGATCAAACTGTCAAACATCTGTCACCGAACCCTCAGAAGAAAGGAGGCAATCCAGAAGGCGTCATCGGAACAGGCTTCTGCAGACAGACACAGCAAACTCAGAGTTTCTGTTCAGGATTTCTGCACTATTATCAGGGGGCACTGCATATCGGGAGGAGAAAAAAGGGGTGAAATGAGGAAAACACGGCCTGGTTATCTGCGCCGTCGTTGTTGGCATTCCGAGGAGAGAGCCTGGCTCGGGGTAGATACCAACGGGACGACGCAAAGGGCAGATAAAGGGGTTTTTTAACTCATCAAATTTAATAAGCTTCATCTGAGACATGCAGGTTTTCAACGCGTTCTGGGAGAAGGTAAACACATCCATTTTGTAAGCTCTTGAATGGAAAAAAAGGCAAACCGGTGGTTGACATGCATTCTAAGCGTGTCAGGGTGAGAGAAAGATATATTATGAATAATAGAATAAACAGATCCATATTATCCTGCAAGCCTCGCTCGCTCTGTAGTTGACACCTCGGCAGAACGATAAAACCCTCATCAGAAATACTTCCTGGGCTCCACCTTCCTCGCCGTTCTCTGCCGCAGCGGGGTTTACCTGCTCGACTGACACCTAGCATTCGAAAGGAGCGGACCGGGATTTAATCGGCCGTCATTACGGTGGAGGAGAAAGGATGCTGACACAAAGACAGTCTAAGGCGATCTTTGTGCTGTAAATGTGCTTCTCACAGTGGCTGCATGACAGCTGACGCCGAGTCGCCCCTTACACTGATCCACTGTTTTCTTGTAGAGACATCCCGTTGAATGCAGAGGTGCTGTGGCTGCGCTGAAAGCCGCCTCAAAGACCTGAATGTTGCACAACACCTGCATGGCTGCTGCGGCGGATTAGAGTGTCAACCAGCACAATGGCCGGGGGGAACTCAAAGCCTTTTGACTCGCACACCTCCCTCGACAAAATACAGGCTCTGGCGTCCGCCTTTGTCAACCGTTCAATTTGACGTATCAGTCAGGAAATGATTGAAAAATATTTACACACATTTAAAAAGAATAAACATTTTTCTGTTAAAGTTAGTCTCCGACTGGGATTATCCCGTTGCCGGGGATACCGTTTCCCCACTTCCATCGCAGCAGAAACTTCAGTGGCACCTTCCTCCGGCGAGACCCTCGACTTTTCCTCCGGAGGAACAGAGGAGGTGTTCTCCGGAGCAACAGATGGAGCCGGGGAGAGCTCGTGGATCTTCGGCAGGAAGAACCTGGCAGGGCGGCAAAGAGTGTCGCAGCCTGGCAGCGCCACAAAGAGCAGCAGGCTCTCGAACCGGCTGGGCTCCACGCCTCGCTGGCAGACATGCCATCAAAGGCTTTCCTTCCACAGGCCCGTGCACTGCTGGGAACATTGCTGTAGATGCATGATGAACAGCTGCCCTATTATGTTGCTGGCACTGATTTATATGACACTGAATTGGCAAAAGTTGCAACATTGCTTTTGCGTTTTCCCTCCATCTTCGGTGCTGAGCAGCCGTCACTCCTTCAGACGCAAAACCTCACATGCAGGTGTGTTTTCCTGCGAGTGGAACATGACATTTGAAGGGAAGCACTTGGATCCACTGAGAAGGTTTCCACGGTGTTGAAAAGTGAACCTTCAAGTCATTGATGATACATTTAGAGACCCTTACCTGCTCTTAAAACTAAGTACGCCCTGAAGCCCTAAAAGCTCAGCAGTGGAGGAGGAACTCCAGGAGGAGTTTCTAAAATGTCCGAAGTGGACTAACTGTCATGTCACATACGTTTGAAAAGAATTAAAATCATCAATTCAACATTTTTATATAAAGCACTCTAAAACCCTTCTTAGTTTAGTCAGAAATGTGAGTTTGTATCTAATTAAAGCCAGTTGAAAACAAAATCTCTCCATAAAACAAACAAAAAAAGGAGAATACTTTGCAATAACGCCATTCACATTTTGCAATCTTGTTGTTTCACAGATTTTTTAAATGCAACTTCATTTGTTGTTTTTTTCTTTACAGTGCATTGTGATCTGCATTGTGATTGGCTGTAAGCCGCTGTCAATCAATCTCCTCCGTGACCTTGGTCCTGAACAGAATGCGTTCATTTAGTCAAATCTACAAAAATCTTCAAACGAGCAGATCTTTGTTTTCATTCTATAATCCTGGACGCATTTTTTATGAAGGTTTGAACTTTGAGAGTTTTAAACAAGAGAGAAAAGTGTGAAAATGTTTACGTCTGTCAGAGAAAAGTGGACAAAGTGTGTAGTGAGGAGTTTTACTGCCCATAAACATGACATGTTAAATTGTAGTTAAATAAAGAGAAATACTTAGTGGGTTTCTTCTATCTATCTAAAAGCTGCTTTTCTACCACTTCAGAATTCACTGGACTTATGTTCCTTGAATAAAGCTCAGGTGTTAAAGGGTTAAACTCTTCAATTTTAACATATTTGGAAGTTCCCACTGATAACAAATGGTTTTTTTTTTCAACCTTTCCTTTCCAACTTGTCAACAACCCTTTCACAAAAGTGGGATTGCAGCTTTTGAATTGAACAGAATTGATGAGTAACTTAATACTTTTTAATAGTTTCTTGGTTTGGAATACTGGTTTAGTGCCAAATGATTGCTGAGCATTTGATAGTGAAAATGGAAAAACTTAATTCTAAGTTTTAAGAAAGCTCCGAACAAACTCAATTTGTGCGGCCACTGCCCCTGTTGTCATGTGCGACAAATCTGCTGCTCAACACCTGTCCAAAAACGTCTTCATAGACCTGCTGCTCTCACCATGTGTGGGAGGAGCTAACGTTTGAAGTTTATCCATCCGTTGCCAAAGAACATTGCAAGAAATCCGATGTGAAGTTTCCAGTTGACCCATCAGCCGATTACTTCAGCGTTTCAGAAAGCACCTACAGTCAATGTTTATTTTCACAGACGTGTGAACGGTTCTGGTATTTACCATCTCAACAGTTTGCAACCCAACAAACCAAAAAAAAACAAAAAAACAGGTTTAGTGGGACTTTTTTTAAATGGCCGTTTCCAAGAACTGAAACAAATTCCAATAAACAACAAAAGGTACAACAAGATGTGTAAGTGCTATGCTACGTTCACTCCAAACGCAAATTACGCGTCAAAGCTGTGGCCGCCACCGTTGTTTCAAATTTGCTGCTTAACGAAAGGATGTTCATACACCTGCCGGTTCCCCCGCATGTGGGAGGAGCAACCTTCAAGAGCTTTTTTTTATTTTTTTTTATTTATTTTATTTTAATCATACATGATGGTGAGAGATCAGGTATATCTATTTTTGAAGGGTTCTACAAAGACATGAGTCGTCGCGTCTGAACGCCATTTCTGTCTCTATGTGACCCAGATGGACAACTTGCTGTCCCACATTTGTCCGAAGAGGACAGAATAAATAAAAGGAATAAAACTAGAGGTTCTTTATATTATTATCTCCACACAAATAAGAAAAGTATCATAAACGTCATGAGGAAGACCATCAGATTCTCCTCCATGTTGGTTTGGACTCCACCCCCTTAACACACCAACAGGCCAAAGCTGAGTTTTTGATTGGTTGATGTGACAAGAATTCATTCAGATACTCTACCCTTTTAAAGTGAATTACGCCACCAAACACAGCAGGCTGTACGATCACAGCTCATTTGGTTCCGATGAAAGGTTACCCCTTTTTGCAGAGAAGGTGTCAGAGAATGACGCCTCTTTGATGATGATGATGGATGTCCTCAAAACCAACCTTCCTGGTCCTCTGCAGCTCGCATGCTGACGCTGGCTCCGCCTCTGCAATGCCACGGTGAATGTGAGGATGGGTTTGAGAACATGCGTGTCCTTTTGGAGTCTGCATGCGCTGCAGAGTTTTCTGTGCACAAGTGCTCAGACTGAGTGTATACGTGTGTGCGTCCTGCTTGAATGAACTAGGGCGAGTGGAAGGCTCTTAGTATGGAATGTGAGCGACGTTATATAAACACATTACCGACAGTACCACCGAACAGCCATACACATTGCTGGCGCCAGTCCACCATGCATTAGCTGACATCTTATACAAAAACGGCGAAAATGGAGAGTCTGAGGGAGCGGCGGAGGCCTCCCTGGTTCTCACCAGAGTCTGTTTGGGTTCTGACTTGTGTTAGCCTCCTCCCACTGCTCCCTCAGCCTCCCATGGGGACCGTCATGAGGTGCTGCGGTCACTCCGTCTGACAGTTTAAACTGGAAGTCCAAAGGATTTGGTCAAATATCAAATACAGAAGCAGGAAATTAGCCTAAGCACTAAATGTGATCTGGTTACATGACAAAGCAAAGCCTCTGGCACTGTGAAAACATTTTCATGGAGCGCCAAACTGTAAACAAAAAAATAAATAAAAAAATGGCGCTGAAAATCAAACGTGCTCCAGCACACACACCAACACACGGACTATGAAAAAGCAATTAATTCCAGATAGCGTGAACATGAAAGGCAGCAGGAGGCTGTGAACATTAAAAGGCACAGAAGCCTGAGAGTTGCTTTCCTGCATGTCTTTAAGGCTTTCTCAATCCAGGCCCTCCCAAATGGGATTCAATAATGTCCAGGTTTCTTGTTTGTGACTTCAAAGATTTCCCACCAAACAGCTTAAGTCCAATACAGAGGGAGCAGGGAGGAAAACACATCTCATTAAATGTCAGTGTTAGCTTTAATGCATTGTTTTCCTGCAGCATTTACACACCAATAGAGGGCAAGATGGTAGAAGCCAGTTCTGCTGAACACCCCGTCTCAGGAGAACTGGGAAAACCTCAGAATAATTGCTGCTGGTCAGCAAATATTTCTCACCGTTACTGGTCAGAAAGAACAGTTATGTAACATCCATCTTTACAGGTTTGCTGATGACACCCTGCTCTATGTTTCAAAAAAAAAAAAAAAAAAAAGTCCTCCCCCCTCTAACCAGCTTTGCTTTTTATTAATATGAACACGTTTTAGTGCAATATTCAAAATAACGGTATATCTAATGTAACCATACATGTAAAGACATTTTCCTCAAGCAAATGAAAGGATAAAACTGTTTAACAAGGCACGATAAGCTTCATCCAGTGGGTCCTTAGGCAAGACCCTTCTTGCTACTGCCCAACTATGTCACCATGAGGGGGCCCAGGTATAGGCTCCATGTGCCAGCCCCCAGCCCCCAGCCCCGATAAAATACAGGGTTGCGTCAAGAAGGGGATCTGGCATAGAAAACATCTTATAACAGAATAACCAATAAAACATTCACAAAAAGAAAATTAAAACAGAGATCTGCTATTCAAACGTAATAAATAAAAAATAACGTTAAATGGTTCAATAACTTTCTGTCAGCGTTGGCTTTAATGCATTGTTTTCCTGCAGCATTTACACACCAATAGAGGGCAAGATGGTGGAAGCCAGTTCTGCTGAAGACCCCGTCTAAGGAGAACTGGGAAAACCTTAGAATTTAATTTTTTTAATTTTATCTTGGAGACCAAATATATTCTAAGTCAATTTCTATTAAATTATTTGGTAAGGGGATTTTTTCTTACCATTTTTATTGTATTTTTCCTTGTCACCAACTGTTAACTTGAGATTCAATCCTGGTTCACCTCAAAGTTATTCTACTTGAACAGCAACAAACAAAATCTAAACTCTCTGAAAAACTCTGACGTTTTTCTGTTAGTATCAGCTCCTCTCCCCCTTCACTTAGCATCATCTTTGGCAGAACTCTGTCTATCCAATCCTGTATTAATAACATCCCTTCATTCAGAATATTTTCACCTTCCACATATCAACCGTCTCCATCCCTCACCATCAATTCTCAGCACATCTCCTCCATTCTGAAGATCAAAAAAAAATCGTCACAACACACCTGCTTCACTCTTACTAATTATTGAGTGTTGTATAAGTGTTCCTCACGACCTGTCGTCCGCAGACAGCCCGTCTCCACCCCGTCTCCACCCGTGAGGGCAGTTGGGACTAAGGCTGCAGTTTAGTTGAGAACCTGAACCATGTTTGAAGTAAAAAAAAATAGTAAGAAAAAACAAAAAAACCAAAGCAGATCAGCTGTAAATTATGAAAACGATCTAAAGCCTCTTGTGTATGAATAGACATAGTAGAGTGTGGGGGTGCAGTGAAGAAGAAAAAAAGCTGATCCAAGCTTTTTTCAGGATAAACAACCCAAAATAAGCAGCTATCGGAACTATGGGAATTTTCAGGCGGTTGGGTCGCTTCTGTCTTTGGCTTAAAAGTGCTGTTTGTAAAAATAAAAAATAAAAATTCAAAATGAAGGATGAAGGTACAATGTCATTCTGGAATTTCCCACATAATCAAATGGAGTCCACAGACAATCGTAGTCTGAAAAACTTGAACCCTAACCAGAGGATTTGTTGGGCGTTTGAGTCTGTATCCCTGACGAAAGTCGGTTGACCTGCAGACTAAAAGCACTTTCATCTGTTTGAGGTGGAACATTTGGTTTCCACAGACAGAACAGACCAGATGCACGATTTTTATTAGTGTTGCAACTGATCAGGAGGGATCAGTGGTGAACCTGCCCGTCTTCTGTTTGCCTCTTTGAGGGGCGAATATTTCATCACTGAGGGGGACGAGCACGCACGGATGCAGAACCAGACGAGCGAAGGGCCTCCTTCCTGCCAGCAAAACTCTGGCCACGAACGCAGCCAGAACAAAAAAAAAAAAAAAGTCAGCTGGCCGGTGCTGTCACCGCTGCGTGCACAAACGCGCACGGCAGCACGTCACACAAAAAGCAAACAGGCCCCCCGCCCATCATGCCGTCTGTGCTTGGTGCCGTGCGGCGCCCTGGCAGCGCGGGCCTCTGATACTGAGGCTGAAGGAATTTGCTGTGGATTACTTCTGGACTGAGGCGGGCAGCTTTGGCAGGAAGCGGCCAGGCCACTTTGAGGATTTAACCAGCAGCAGCCTCCACACACACACACACACACACACACACACACACACTCGGACACACAAACCCTTGTGTCAAGGATCCATCACAGATATTCTGAACCAGATTAAAATTCTGACGTCCAGAAGGGAGAATGAAACAAAAAACATTCAACAGCGGCCATACAGAAAATATCCGCAATTCAACAAAAAAAAAAAAAAACTACATTAGGACGTGTTTTTAATCTGCTCACAAATTATAAAATGTCTCTTTCTATACATTAATGCAGAACAATTACCAGCAGCGTGAATGGAACGCCATGCAGAGGCAGCTTGGATGTCAGAGTCAGGTTTCAGCAGGGGGCAATGCTAGGCTGCACACAGAGAGATGTGAGGCCGTCTGCTGCCAGCCGAGCATCTTTAATGTTCGCTCTTCCAGCGTGTCTGACGCTCATTTGTGCCGCTGCATCAGCTCGGTTTGGACTGAAGTAACAACACCGGCAGAGTCTTGGATCAACCACAACAACACAAAAAAGAAAACACATCTCTATTGGGGTGTTTTTATTAAAACTTTGTACAGGTTTTTGTTGTTTTAATACAAATATTTTCCTAAAGGAGTCTGGATTCATCCTGGTCAGCTAGTTTCTGCTAGTTTAATCACTAAACTTTTCAGCGTCTAAACACCAACTGTCTGTGACGTCACAACCCGCCAGACCTGGACAGGAAAAAGCTGGGAGGCAAAAGTTTTCCCATCCAAAAAGAAAAAAAAAAGGTCATCAATTTGCAGCTTTGGAAAACGCCCTGAGGTGATGCTGGTAAACACCACAAAACATCTGATTCCTTTAAAAGGTCAATTATTGAATAGAATTTACAGTAAACAGAAATTCAGCCGAAAGTTTTCAACTTTGAACTTGGTTTAAAGCATTTATTAATATTCACATTTTTTTATGGACTGACTTGCTTAACTTGGATTAAATGTTTGTTTTACTTGAAATGAAATAGAAAACAGAAGACTATAATATTAACACTCTGTTTTCCAATGAAAATTTTTTGTAACCTATTGATCTTTTTAACCGACTCTCTAGCTGCACCAGATTTGTGAATATTTTACATATTTGTTCAGGCACCAGGCTCGAAAAATTCTACCTTTGCAGGACGTTCCAAATGTTGAAACAAAAGGGCACTGAAGAAACGTAACAGTTGAATATTTAAAAAACCTTAAATATCAAAGAACTGTAATGAGGATTTAAAAGGTTTATATTTAAATAAAGAATAGAATCATTTTACCTTAAAGACCATCTATGTTTAAACTATTTTTACATACACTCCAGCAGCTGATTAAAGTGTTTTGACCATTATGACACCCTTTAATGAGAGTGCATTTATTAATAATCTCATCTAACCTTTAGATGAGTAGAGGTCCTAAAAAATGACTTTGAAAATCACGATATTTTAATCGTTAAGGGAATATACCAGCAGGAATGATTGGAACAATTCTTGGCTGCATAAAAGCATCAACATAAAGCCAAAAAGTGTAAGAAAATACAAAATATATCAAAGAAAGGCTTTAATTTGTGATTTTAAAGTAATCTGAGACATTTCTAGTAAAATTGTGAATCTGTGAGTTTGTAAGTGAAAACTTTGTTTAAAAAAAGATGCGTTTTTTTGTGATTTTTGCCATGTTTGTGGCGTCATGCAGGCCTTTTTCCTCATGTCGGTATCCCTCTGCATCTGCTCTCATCAGCAGCTTTTAATCTGTCCTAAATTAGCATCATCAAACGAATTTCCTAATTAGATGAGGGTCGTCCTCAACTTCAAGGCAGGGAAGAAAGCGCAGAGGGCACTAGATGTTTTACTTTGATAGAGCCTGAGCTTAAAATGGTTTTGATACGGTTCATTTTAATTGATTTTTTATTTCAAACCATAAACGCAGCCATGGCGTGCGGGACAGTCGCTGAGAACAGCGTCATGTGGTCTAGAAGGTGGTGGCAGAAATGGAAATGAGGGGGCCACTTGTGGGTGGAGATGACGGAAAAAGCACATGCAGACGTGGAAAAGGCGCAAAAATCTTTTGAAATAATATTCTTGAGCACCAAAACAATTAAAAGCAGCGCTGCTTTGATGTACTGTGCTGCCCTGCAGGTCAAGAGGGAAAGGGTTTCTTTATCTTAATTGAAAAAAATTAAATCATTAACCTGATACTAGTGTTTCTGAATGACAGGTCCGAAGCTCTTCCTTCCGTCTCACTTCAGAATAGGCTTTAGAGGAATGTTTGGCAAAAATAAATAAATAAAAGAAGTATTTCAATAACAAGAAAGTTTAGTGGGTGTAATTTGATTAATATTGCTAAACGAAGGCTGGGATAGGACAGAGGGAACAAATTAGCCAACGCAGCTGGGGAAGGACTCAGTTCGGCGGGGTATCAAAGCCTCTCTGCCTTTCTGCTCCACGCCTCTGTAAACTCAAATTAAAATTTGGTATCTTGTCGCTTTAGAAGTGCCTTTTTTTGCTTTTCATTTCAATCATTCATTCTTTTACTGTCTGCCGTAACATGAAACTGACATTCATGCTCTGCAAAGCTTCTGGATTCTTGGAAGTTTATCAATAGTTTCTTTACTTCTAGAGGAAAATAAGATCGTTTTTTTTTTCTTTTTTTTTTGTAGGAAACGCGGGACAAAAAAAGGCTCCTAAGAAGCTTAAGTGACTCGTATGAAAACTCGTGTAAATCTGTGATGTCGAGAGAAAACCAGATAAAAATTCAGCTGCAATTGGAGCAGTTATTTGATTTTTCTGAAAGAGGTTTTTTATCGTGCTCAGATGCCCACGAAGTGCCAGCATGTTCAGATAACGCCTCGGCCTGTTCTGAGATGCTGGATAAATGTGTGGTGGGAGTTTGAAAGCTTGTCACAACACATCTAGCATTTCAGGCGCTAATCGTGGGAGACGACCTTGCTGTTTTGATCACCTGTAGTATTACGGCCAATGTAAATAAAGGGCTTACACCGGAGGCCTGTCACTGCGCCCGTCTGGGGGCTGCAAAAGGAGGTGGGGGTGTTTGGAGGGTGGTGACCAAGGTAAGAAAAATCCGCTCTTCTTATCTCGTCTTCTGTGACCTGAAACAGTCAAACTGCGGCGCTTGATGCTGAAGCTCAGAGTGTGCGTAGAAATGCACGGAGCTGAGGTGACGCTGAACGTGGAGACGAGTTCGCGTCAAACTGTTATGGCGATTACCCAAAACAGACATGTGTGATGTCAGCGGGGAAACTAAGAAGATACTGGACCAAAGCTCAGATGCATGACACTTTACACGACTTTACCTACAGAATTATGAAGCGAAGCTGCAATTTCATTTACAAATAAAACTGCAAACTGCAGATGATAGCTGAAACCATTTAAACATCTATATATGTAGGTCTATAACTCCCTTTATCGTGTCTCACATCAGAAATTATTGGACAAGGCAGAAGTGTAAAAGCAGAGAGGATGGTTGCCCCTACCAAGTCCATTAATTTTTGATAATGGACGCCTCAAAGGGCATTGTCCCAAAAGAAATACATAAATCCTCATCAATTGTTAGTGCACCGACATGAAACACCAATAAGTAGTCAGTAGACTTTACGTCAGAATCGAATAGATTTATGTTGACAGCATTAACAGTCCAACAGTTATGGTAAATCTAAAAGCGTATGTTATGTTGTGTTGCCAGCAAAATATGTGGCATCAAAGGTGTAATAATAAGGCACATCCAGATCAGAAGTGTTTTGGCTGAAAGTATAATAGGAACAACTGCAACACAAACTCCTGAGGCGCTTTCACACTAGTCTTACTAGATTCAATTCAGTTCTTTTTGAGCTTCAAAAAGAGCCGGTTCAGTCTGGTTACTTTCCATAAGTCCTGTACGGAGCCAGCTACTGGGGACGGGACCAGTCGGAATAAGGGCAACCATATTCCATGACTGGATGGGGACGGAGAAGGAAAAAGGATCGCACCAAAATCAGTTCATTTTTTTTAAAACAGGACTTTAACCCTTGTGCTATCTTAGATGACCCCACCCTTACTTTGACGTCTTCTCTCTACCATGACAAAGGTGGATACATTTGGAAAAATTTCATGTAATCCATTGAACCAGTGAAGATCACAAATCATTGAAAAAAAAAGGTTCAGTGCACTGTCTAGTGGGTCTAGATGACCCAACTCCCAACGGTAAAGTGCCTAGGATAGAACAAGGGTTAAACTAAACTTTTAGAGAGCCACATTGTATTGAATTTGATGTGAAACGGTTTGCTGTTCTTGTGTCTTGAGGATGAAGCATTGGTGGCATAACACAAACTGCGGCAGCCTGAAGGAGCAGTGAGGGGGTGCCGGGTTCGTTGACTCGTGCCCTGCACCTGCGCCTTCACGCACCGTTTCATCTGGGGTTTTGGCGCACACAAACACTGAACAGCGTGTCGCAACAGCCACCTTAAAAGCCCATCAGAAACCCTTGAAACCAGTTTTTTCTTCTTTTTTTTTCCCACCGCACTTTTGCTATCAGGGCAAAAAAAAAAAAAAAAAAAAAATCCTCCAATGGAAAGAAGTGTGTGCAGAAACAAGACTTTTCCAAAATAGCAGATGTTTGTTACATCAATGTGGTGTTATTGGTAAAAGCAAACAGTTTTGCATTAGCAGCAGGTGAGCCGGTGCTAAACTTCTGTTTAAACATTCTGAAAAGAGATTTTTTGCATCCTGTTTCTTATAACAGTCAACCCCCAAACTGCAAATCTATGAAAGGTTTCAATCACTTTAAATAAATAAAGCTTTGAATTGTCAAATACATCAGCTTTTTATAGCAACAGGCTTGGATCAGGAGAAATTTACCCCAATAGTTTGATTGGCTCCACTCAGCACTGATGAGTCCTTAGACATTAAAATACATAAATGCACATATAAATGTTTTAATCTCAGTTTTTCTACCCTAAAGCAGTTTAAAAACAAATTTCTAATTTAGATTTTCTTAAACGTTTTGGACAGTTAATCATTTACTGTTGATAATTTGAATATAGCTGTCACAAATTGACTGATAGTAATTTGAGTTTGTCATTGGGTAATTCATAGACATATTCATACTTTTATATAAGTACTTTAAAATTACTTGCATTTGATTATTATCATTATCATTTGAGCATTGATGTGTTGTTTTTGGTTTTCTATTTTGACACTTAACCGCCAGGGCTTCACATTCTTTCGACTAAACGGCTTTGCGGCAATATGCAACGCTTTACAGTAGTGAAAAACTAGCACAATCAACGTAGATCGACTTATTCTGTCGCAGAGAATAGGGGCTTTGTGTTGTTTTGCAAAACTTTACTAACACAAATTGATGTGAAAAGCCGCTTTTCTGCGTGATAATCAGCTGATTTGAGTTGATCGCATGAATGGTCGAAGTGTTACGGTATGTCAAGGACCATGTGTCACTTAGGTGTTGCAGGCCACGTCTCCAGTGTTAAAGGGTTGATAACAAAACCGTCACCAGCAAGTAAAAGAACCTTTTTTAAACCGTAACTCTTTGCAATTCATTTTTTTCCCCAACAGATTCAGGTATCTATTTGAAAGTGTTGCATATCGGCGCAAAGCCACTGTTCTTTGCATCAGTATCAGCTAATTTACCATTAGTTGTGTAAAAACTTTACCACTGTAAATCGTTTCATATCTGCACAAAGCTACTTCTGAATTGGTTGAAGAGAATTCAAAGAACTAAAGCTTTGGTGTTGAAGGGTTTAAGTTAAGCAAAAAGTTCAGCATTAAGTTTGTGGTTTTTCATTACCGTTAAATTTCCTTTTTTTTTTTTTTTTAACTGCTAGCATATAACTTAGGCCTGTTTAGCACACTGACGGCGTTGTTTAGGTTTATCCCCATTCCTTGCAGTTGTCTTCCACTTTTTTGTGCTGGTTCTAGAGCCTCTCAGCTTTCAAACACCTCACTTTGCAGAGCACAATAATGTTACTGCTTCATTTGAGCGGTGTAATGATGTTCTTTAATCCAACGTTCATATTCGCAGCGATTCAAGCCGACCACGCCCATATTCGGGGACTAGTATAATGACTTTATATTCCGTTGAACGCCCTACAATATATTTATATTATGCGTATTGGTCCCAACACATAAATATGTCATCCTCGGGCAAAAGCTCTCGATTGTGCCTTGAATGAGGCAACAGAATCCAGGAGCACAATCATCTGTGTCCATGAGTCTTTCAGAAGTTGAAGGATTTCATACAAGCCTTTTCAGCGCTGCAATATTTCTTCTTTTGAAAGGTAGGGAGTTGGTGATGATTTTTTGTATTTTCCTCCCCTCCCTCCTCTCTTCCTCTGCGGGTTTAACTTGGGCTATTTCAGCCTCTCTGAAAAAAAAAAAAAAAAAGTCTGCTTTCAGTCTGAGCTTCACAACTTATCTCCTGCTTTGTTATTAAACGCAGCGAGCAAACGATCGGCGCTTCTCTGAGGGACACACAGAGTGAGTCGAAAATCTAAATGGGGAGGCGCACTCCTCGCATTACCATAAAAAAGGAGAAAGTGTGCATGTGTGTGTATGTTTAGTGGATTGTGGTGGGGTGGTCCTGAGGCTCTTATCAGTTCACCGACAGGAAAACGGAACTGATTAACATCTAATTTAACCCAATCTCCCACTCAATATTCAGCCATTCAAAGAGCTGCATCTATATGTATTTAAGAGGTAATCACTGGTCGGACCCCCGCGCTCACGCTCCCACCTTCCTCCCCTTTTGTGTGGCGGGATGACACACAAACATATTTCCATCTGAAAGGCAGCAGGCCTCTGTGGCTATAGATTTCTGAAGCAGAATTTCTGGCGTTATTGTGGGCCTGCGTGTGTTTGTGCGCTCACCGTACCTGCACCAGGTTGGTGTGCAACTGCATGCGTGTTTCATGTCCTCAGTGCTGTGTAGCACTCAGACAGAAAATATGGGGCAGTTTCAATGTTGCAACCTTTAATTTAATGGCAG
Organism: Oryzias curvinotus; assembly: GCA_023969325.1. Lineage (NCBI taxonomy): Eukaryota > Metazoa > Chordata > Actinopteri > Beloniformes > Adrianichthyidae > Oryzias > Oryzias curvinotus. The sequence continues at coordinate 20,163,535 of CM043728.1, forward strand.
TTAGTTGTCTTATAATTACAATCAAATCAATTTGCTTGACAAAAAGTAAAAACAAAAAAAAAACTTTTTTACATCACTGTGAAGTTTTTTTCAATCCAGTTGAACCTCCTTATGAGTAGACTTGCATTACTCATGAAATGTAACATTTAAGGTGTGCCTGGAACGAGCCAGAGTGGCTGAAATCAAACACTTTCTGTTCATCTGCAGACAGAGCAGGTGCATCTGATAAAACAGACACTCCTGAACTTTAATGAAGGTCGTGCTCTGAGATCTGAGGGCTTCAAGAAGCAGCAGCTTCATGCTGATGTAGAAATGAAGCTGCTGCAATACCAAGAACAATGTCGCACACAAAAACAAACAAAAAATCAGCTCTGAACAGGAAAAGACAAAACAGAAAATTCTTAAGTCGCTTTGGTTCACAGATTGTCGTATACCAATTAGTGTTTGCATCTTCTGAACACCGGAGCGTTGGCTCCAGTGCTGACATTGTTTGAAATACCGTTTTCCTGTTGCAAAGGGGAGTCCGTCTCACTTTACATTGTACCTGCTGGAGTTTAGCATGTGATGATCCAAAATTCCCACGCCCTTCGGTGAAGATCTAAATTTCACTTGATTACATTTCTGTCCATAATACATAAAACCAGAGTTGAAGATTTTTACTCTTGTGATGCAATAGTACAGTTTTACATTAGAATGTAGACAAAGTAACTTCTTTGTATAAAAAGCCAACTGGTGGATACTTGATGAAGTGTCTGGTCTCATAGTGTTGCTCAATGGTCCACACCAAGACCAACTATGGTTTTTGGCAAGTGGACCAAGAGATTCAGGGATCAGATGTGTACCCAAAAAATGTGGAATATAAGATAAAGTAAGATCATCTTTTAGTTCTCCCGCAATGTCGAAATTTCAATGTTGCAGCATTAAACAGATAAAATACGAAATAAAGTTTGAATCATGAGGGTTAAGCTATGTGTCTTGTGGGACCTATAGTTCTCCAATGATCCCTTTAGTGGAAACCACTGCATTTTTTGTGCTACATCCTCTTCAAAACATAGAAGAAAATGACTGTGGAGTTTTTAGACAAACACAAAAAAAATAGAGTCTTTTTGTTCTCTCAGGAAAATGTGATGTAGCTCATGTGGCCTCTCTTTACAGGAAAAGGCAATCCTTTTTGCCGTCGTTTGATTGTGCACTGAAGGAAAAATTGCAGCCTTTGTGATGCACATTCACGCATCTTACAAAGTACCCTGCAGTGTTTAAATTTACACCTTTCTGAGTTTGACAGATCTTAAAACCAACTCTTTCATCCTCCTGTCCTTTAAATCTGGCAGACGAGGACTTTCAGATCCAAAAGTTATTATTTTTCCAAAGATTGCCTGGACAGAAGGAAGCGCTGGTGGAGTGTGAAGGAGAATCCAGGTCACTTTTGAAGGAAGATGAGAGGTTGTGTGCGGCTGGCAGGACCGCTGTGCATCAGGTTAACTGTGGGCAAAGCCCGGCAGAGGCCGTTCTTGATCAGGGCGAGCGTGAAGATCTCTGCGAAGCTTTCTATCAACACAGATTACATGCATGTAGGCGCGCTCAAAGAGACTTGAAGAAAAGAAGAGGGGGAAAAGGTAAGTGTAAAATAAAGAATCAAAAGGGTCATGTGCTATCTTGGGCATGGGGGTGATGACAGGCTTGCCTCACACCCCAGCTATATTATGAATTCCATAATTGGCCTGCAGACACACAGCGACCGACAGCAGTGGGGTTGTGTTGGGATTCTGTGACAAGGTGAACTTCATGCATCGCATAGATGATATATAACTCCAGAGAGGCGAACAAAGGCGGGCCAGACAGAGCGAGAACGAACCAAAGAAGAACTCCTTTTTTCTTGTTCTTTCCCTGCTGGTTTTTTTTTTGTCTTTTTCTGGACGGGTGACAAAGGCAGCGCAGACTGGGTGACCTTCATCTCCTTACCTTTGTGGCTTCACAAAAAAAAAAAACTGCAGGGTCACGTTCATTCATTCTTTTAACACCTTAACCTGTCCGCTGAAGGAGAAAGCACCCATTCTGGCTGTGGACTCTCAAACAGATAGAAATAGGCCGTCCAAAATGATCAAAGGTAAAATGAAAAAGTGACAATGACAATTGAAAGGCCTTCAGTGAACTTAAGACATATTTGAAAAAGTTTAAAAGAAACTGTGAAAGGGAGTAGGAGAATACTGTCTATTAACCCAAAAATTGTGGTGGTGGTGGGGGGGGGGAATTTCTGTGAGTGTGCCTGGCTGCTCTGCAGTTCCTGACCGGGCTGAAAGCCTTTCATTACAAGTGTCCTCTGCCGGCCAATTACAGACGAGTCCGGCCCACCAGCGTTCCCGCTTTGATCAGCTCTCTGTTCCCTGACACACGTCTAATGACCAGAGGAGAGCTGAGGGCGTGGCCTGTGCTCACGCTCAGCATGCTCACATACCTGCACACTCATTCTTCAGCGAGTACAGCTATGAGCCCGCCAGTTTGATCATGTGATGCTCTAAAAGCGCATTCACACACCAAAAAAAAAAAAAAAAAAAAAACCTACTGAAGGCGTTTCTGATGTACAGTCTAGTAGATTTCAGACAGAACCCATAAGCCCTGATAGACAACATGCTGTAATCACAAAGACAAGCTCCAAAAATCAGAAACCAGCCCTGTAATTACCAAACTAAACCCAACGGCAGCTTTAAAGCACGAGCTTTTGTCCCGCTTCTCAACGGGTTTCAATCCTGGTCAACACAGCCCTGCTGCCAAAGATCAAACACGGGCATCTACGCATTCCTGAGTTTGAGATAAAGTGCTCAGGTGAACTTTCTTGTATTTCTGCAGCCACGTTAATCATTTACAGTATTTACTGCTTCACCTCCGACCCCCCCGGCTTTGGTCAGCTTTCAGTGACAGATGGCAGGAGACCAGAGCTTCTGATGTGCTACTTTCCCACAGATAAAGTTTTTGTAAAAAATGTCGACACACCTTCTTATAAATTATAACCAAAGCACATTAATTTAATGATGCATAAATGTTGCATGTTGCTCGGTAGGGTTCACATACATACTTTTGTCTCCTAGATTGGTTGTCAGATTTATCGGTTTTATCTTCATTTAATTCAAAAACAACTTTTTATGTCTGTTCTTTTTATTCCCAGAAACTGAACTGAGAAAGGCTCAAAACGCTTTGCAAATCTTACTAGGTTAAAAAAAAAACAACAACAGAGATTGAATTACATTTTATATCAGGCTTGAAATTGTAGAAAAACATGATATTATAAACCAACATGAATATATGGTTCTTTACTGACCACGCAAAGGCTGCACGCACGGGGTGTGAACGTGACAGCAAAGTGCCTGTAGTACGTCCACACAAACTACACGTTCTAATTTCCTCATTTCTAACAGTCAGACTGCATGCAAGGAGCGCTCATTTATCACGTGAACAGCTCCTTGCACAGTTCACAGGACTGGAGGGGGGTGAAAATGACTAACTCCTGTCGTACTACCCATCGCTTGCAGCATGCCTGTGGGACAAAAAATTGTGCTTGAACAATTTTGCTCCATGAGCTCATTGAGCGGCCTCTGATCATTATATTTTATGTGGGCCACTTCTGTGTCATGTACAGGCTTCCCCTTTATTCGCCCATATTTAGCCCGTATTTAGCCCTAAGGGCAGTTGTGACAAAGGCTTTAGCAGTATTGCCACAAGGGAAAGAAAGCAAATTCATGGGTAGATACAAACAGACGAAACAAATACTTCAGCATTCTCTTTCCGAGACATGACTGCAGATGCTGGTCTGGGTGTCCTGTTCACCTCTTGCTCCATTCTTTCTTACAGATCAATGGTTAAAACCCCTCCACGTGGGACAGTAACACTATACAGACCTAAAGAGCGCATTCAACCATCATCGGTCTTATAAACCTTTTTAACCTACACCAGCTTTATATCTGGCTGTAACTCCTTCCTCATTTAAGACTCAAAGCCACATCAACTCAATATTTGTACACAGACAAGATAAACAAGACAGGACAACGAGGCCAGAAAAACCAAGTGACCAACAACACTTCTTTGGTGCAAAGAAAATGATGGTCTCTTCCAAATCTCTGATGGACATGGAGAATAGATGATACATCTTTAAGGTACTGTCTAGTCCTGGTCACTTCAACATGAAGCAGCCGCTTTCTTGGAAAGCATTTGTGAGCTGCAGATTGAAGGAGTGTAACAAGATCACCTCTGCCAATGCGCTGTGCTGATGTTGGCAGGCAATGGTGGATCAGTTGTGACAGCAAACACCTTCAGATTGTCAAGACGTGCTTTTGAAGATAACAAGACAGGTAAGTGCTGCTTGTACCATGAACAAAAATGTAGATTTTAGCATCACCTTTCATTGCAAAGGTCAACATTTGAAACCTTGCATCACTGCATATCCGGACATCTCGACTTGTGTTTATGCAATAACATAAAAACCGTGTTGAATGAAAAGCATACTTTTCTATTATAGACAACATTTTGGAGACAGAAAAGAGGAATTACCACAATCACATCAGTTTTAGTGTAACGTTGTGTAGCTAGTTGAGTGGCAGAAAACTAGCAGTGACAAACGTACTAAAGAGCAAACACGGCGAATGAATGAAGAGAAGATTGGTGAGTTGTGAAAATGTTTCTCATCAAAAAGGAAGAGGTCACTAAATGTGTAAAAACAGTTGCACACCAAAAAGACTGCACAACTGAGTCAAAAGGGAACCATGCGATTAGAAAGCTTCCGCTCACAATTTTGTTAGAACAACTCAAGATGCAGAATTTGATTTAAAAAGGAATTTATCCTTATAGCGCGTTGACATCCAAACTCAAAGTGCATTTCAACAAAAGCAGCAGTCAAGTGGTTATTTTATGTAATGTTTTCTTCAATGTTAAGACAAATTTTAAATATTGGTTTTAAACTAAACTCAACTGCACCAAAGTCCCTTCCCCAACCATGACAAAAACTGATAAGACATGCGGCTACACGTGATTTTCAAAGTAGATGAATCATCGCTAAAATTTGTCTTTCAGACACCACTTCTGCATGATTTTGTTGAAGTAGTACTGAAATATTTTTCTGTACGCCGATAATTTCTAGAAAGGTTTAAAAATTTTTCAATAGTTTTACCAACAGGTAAAGTGTAAAGCGAGAAAAGAACGCTTTCATTCAAATGTAAATGGCCAAACCAATAATTAGGAGGGTGAAACATCGGAACAATGAGGTGTACGACTGATTTACTCCAAAAAACGGAAGCGCAAGAGAGCAAAAAGCTGGAAAAATAAAATCTTGATTTTCCCAAAAATGTCTATAACACCAAATTCAAATGAATCGATTAAATCAAATAATCGCCCAGCCCTAAAACTACAGCATCATGCAGGAAAATAAATGTAGAGAGAAGATTCCTACACTTCTGTAAGAGCCTCCAACACCTCTAAACTTTGTCTTCAGCTCAAATGCCCCACAACTCAGCCTGCTGCCTCTGACAGTGGAAAAGCTTTTACATCATCGAGATGAAACAGTTTCACTTTTTGATGACATTGATATTTTCTGATCTTGAGAGATTTTTATGACTGCATATTTTCTAATTCTAGCTGCTCTGTTGGTCCACAGCATCCCTGTTTCCATGGGAACATAACACCTATAGCTTTAGGTGTTTTGGGCCAAGTTAATTGAGTTTTTGCGTATTATGAGAACCTCAAAATTGGTCGAGTTGGAAGATAAAGAAAAATAATTATAATTCAGCAATAACATCACAGCTCTTCTGCCTTATCCTGACAGCATAGTTCATTATAGGCTTTCAGAACTCGGAAAAATTCCTCCCTCATGTTGAATCATTTCTCAGAGTTGTTTCATTGCTAAAATTTGCTTTATTGTCTCCGTTTCACAGATCAGAGGGGGGTAAATAAATGGGACAAGTGCGAGTATGTGTTTCAGGATGTCAGTTAGAGCTGATGTTTGCGTTCAAACCCAGGTCAGCCCCACAGGTATGTCTCAACCACAACATTACCTCCCGCTGAACCCACCCCATGAAAGCAAAGGTGAGCAAGCAGTCAGAGGAAAGGAGGGGCATTGCACCCCCAGAACGACATGTCAAAATACCGACATAAATCAGAAGTCGGACACAAACGAAAATTACCACCTCTCAGTAGCAATGGTGCGTGGCGGACGAGGGTGAAGGGGAGGCAAAGGAATGATGTGGTGGATGTATGGATGAAGGGCAGAGAGGCAGAGGAGGTGACCCAGCCAGAACAGCGTGACTGTAACTAAATCTGTTTCTGTGGACTTCCTCCAAACATGCAGCTTAAGGAAGCTACAACAGAGTATTAGGGTCACATTAAAAATCAAAAAAATAATTTACAAGAATGAGATCGTAAAGTCATGAGAAAAGGGTTGTAATATTACAAGCATAAAGTCGTAAAAACAATGAGGAAAAAAAGTCACAAATAAAGTTGTAAAATTGTGAGAAACAAGTCGTAATTTTACAATAAAGTTTTAACATTATGTAAAAAAGGAAAAAATTCACAAAAACATTGTAACAATATTATGAGATATCAAAATTTTTCAGGACATTTTTGACCCACAAGCAGTGGATTTCCGTGCACCGTTTATGCCGTCGGCAGTAGAGTTGCAGAGTTCCAAATGGATTCTGGCACATGGATTCCTATGGTAAACTAGAGCCTAACTGCATTGATGGGTTTAAAATGGCAGGTAATGTGGATAGAGGCTGACAACTCCAACTTTATTTCTTAAAAAGCTTGCTTTTCCTTTTAAAATTACAACTTTTTCCCATATTCTTTCAGCTTTAAATTTACATTTATTATTTCATTTTTCAGGTGGCCCTAATACTCAGTCGTAGGAAGCACCAATGGTCACACAGAGACGTAGCTTATTTTACTGTATTTTGATTGTGTGTTTGAAAGTGCCACTTTTGTTTCATAATAAGAGGACACGCATTCGTGTGCGTGATGATTACCACCCTCCACATTACTGTTGTACAGATAACCGCTAGGCTCCCATGGGCCTGCCAATCCACTGTAATCCTTCAAACACTCTGAATTTTCATTTCAAACAAAAGCTAAACAGCCAGAAGACACAAGGAAGCATTCTGTTTCTTTTTGTGTTTTCCTTTTTGTCATTCCCTGGATTTATATCCCACCATTCCAACCACTTGTTCTCCTTTTTTTCTCTCTTCTGTATTTATGAAATCCAGTTTTTGAATGACAATGATGCTCATAAACTAGTAACAACAAGCTCATATTTATCCAAATTCATTTGGAGTTATAGACAGAACTTAACAATTGTAATAATCTAGTTTCAGTGTTGGCTTTGATTGAATGAAATTTAAATATTCTGGTTACTATTGGTAACAGATAACATATTGGAATTACATTCCAGCCTCTACAGCTAAAGGAAGTTTTTCTTTTTTTTTACTCATTGGGCTCTCAACAGAAACTTGTTCATTCGTTGCATCTAAGACCTGCCCAACCCTGGTCCTTAAGATTTATCACCCTTCTTTATCGTTTCCCTCAATATTCACAGCTAAACTAAAAGACGAGATGAATTTGGGTTCAAAAACAGCACCAACTAGGGCACGGATTGCTCAGAGCCGGTGGGGTTGCAGATCTTCAGGACAAACGATGGGGCAGCTCTGAGGGGGCTTTTTTGTTGTCTAGTTCTTGGGCCGGTTTATGCTTTGACAGACAGTTTTCTAGCTTTGACAGAAATATTCCTTGTGCCTCCTTCTTAGTTATCTTACCCCCCCCCCCCCCCCCCATCTCCTCTGCCTCCGGTGCTTCTCATGCATCACCAAAGACGGCTCCATCTCCTCAGCGATAGACAGGTCAGCCAATAAATGTGATAACAATAGATGAAAGTCATTACAGCCAGGTGGGCCAGATAAGCTAATTAAAATTGGATATTCAATCAGTAGAACACGATGATACAATGATGAAGATTTCAGGGGGGTGGGGGCAAGTTGAATTGTCATTTTGCAGTATCCAAGGCTGTAAGCACAAACCCTGAATGTCTGGTTGGGGGTTGCACTGATGCTTTCTGTGGTGTTGCTTCGTTAAGCCTTCTATGCCAAAGAATAAGAGTGCTAATTTGAGCCACGTCCTCGTCAGTCCTGCCTCAACACTTAGGCACGGAAAATATGACAAGAATCCACCAAAACCTTTTTTCACACGGGTGAATTTTATATTTAAATGTATTGAGTTTTGGTTTTTGTATGAGTTTTTAAAGTTGTAAAAGCTATTTATGCGTTTTGCCAGCCCTGGCAGCTACGCGCTAATGTAGATGACCACCAACTATTGATGACATCATCAAGTCTGAATTTTAAGACACTATTTTTTCCATAACTTTGCGCTTGGAGAGATAATGTTGGGCTAGGGAGGCAACTTTGATTCGGCCTGTATGTTTGCAGGCTCCATTTAAAAATGTTGCAGGTATAGGGAGGCAAGGAGCTAGCCGTGTCACAAACGGAGCACAAGCAGGCTGAGACGTTGAAAGATTTTAAATCAACATTCTTTCTACTTGGACCCACTGAACATGTTTTTACTCATCGTCATTGGAAATCTTTGTAATCAATCACAGCAGGTTCCTGATGTGGTCCAGAGGCAAGCAGTCGGTTGTAATTCAATTGCAATAGTGCATTTATGACTTCTTTTAAAACATTTCGTCAAAACACAGAAAAACGCATCAACGAAGTGTGTTTCATTGTGCAACAAATACCCACGTGTTCTCTCTTCCTTTCTGCTACAACTGGATAGCAATTTAAAAACAAAAGGTGACCATGTAAAGTTGTGCTGTAAAATGCAGCATGGGTAAAAGATGTGGGTTTAACTAAATTTTTTGCAGGTGCACCTAGGAGAAGAAGTAATGAATCTAATGCAAAAGGTAAGTCTAGACCCTGAATCTGCTGTAAATCCTGCAGATGTCATCATAGCAGGGCCGTGCTGGGCTGCAGGATAAATAGCGGTAAACAAAACCCCATAGTTTTGATTCCTGTGAAAGGAAACTGATGCCATTTTGGCGTTGCACCTGTCATCACCAGGCAGCACTTTATCTCCTTCCCTGACATTTGCCCCCCTTTCAGTCAGTTTCCCTTACTACTGTCACTACGTCTATTAACGGTGGCCATTAGGGCTGTGCTCAGCCAGCAAAGGCTTTCTTGTTCTTTCATGGCTGCCTGGCTGAAGTTCTCCGGCCCGCTGGTTGCTGACCCTCGCTGTGGCTCACAGTCTGGCACTGGCGCCCTCCATTAGCCTAATTACGACCATGAAAGCAGTGCAGACCGAGAACAACATTAGGGCCAATTAGGGCCACCGAGGATGGGCAAGTGTTGGGTTACCTCCCCAAAAACATAAAAAATGCATAAAACATGCAAAAAGTTTGTAACATTGTGGACTGGTGAGTCTTCCCTTCTAAAAGGACAAACCTTTTAGCTTAATCTTTTCCCCTTAAGTGTCTGGACGCTTCACTAGAAGCTGCTTGTGAATTTGCTGCCTTGATGTGAGCCAAGAAAAGCAGGTACCTACAGAAGGAGAAAGACAGAGGCTTTCTATAAAGAGAACAGCTTGTGTCTGTTCATTCATGCATAGGGAAGTGGATGAAGGGAATCTGTGGTAATTTGTGGCTGTCAGAAGCAAATAATATGGCTTGTGTCCTCCCCTGGGTGGAGATCCTCCTCTTAAAACAACTATCCTGTCTGTCTTTTGTTTCCTCCTGGGCCCCTAAAGGTATAGATAGATGGATGGATGGATGGCTAAAGGGATGAGCGGAAAATGTCACAATGTAAGCTTTTTTAAAAAACTATCATTACCAGTTGTTACTCAAGCTAATCATTAAATCTTCTGGTAAAACTTGTTAAAATTGATGGATAACACCTAAAGATGACACTGGGCAGAACACAGAGTACATCCTGGACATGCAAGTTGGTCAAAGTGCTGCCATTTTAACACAGACAGGAAGTTTGATGTAACCTGCATGTTTTTTATACTGCCACCAAGAAAACCCATAAACCCTCTGCACTTGATGTTGTGAGGTGACACTGCTAACCACTACACAACACTGTCACCTCACAAAAAGCATGGGTGATTCTGCTCTGGTCTGCTTTTATCCTGTAATGCTACCAAACAAACTACTACTCTAGTTTCAAGTGGTACGTCGAGAGGAGATTCAGAAGAAAGTGTCTAGTAATATGGTGGATTTTATTTCTTTAGGAGTTACTCTTCTTACAGAAAAATGAAATCCTCTGAGACAGCTGAGGGGTTAGAAGTTGATCTTATAAGGATACTCCCTCTCATTTGTGGCTAATATGATATGTGACTAAAAGCAAGAAGCTACACAGCTTCTTTCATGGTGGACTATTGGGATATTTTTGTATTAAAGTTCTGTTGGACTTTAACAGACTAGTTATAGACTAACTTGTCTGCATGTCTAGTCAAATTTTCATGGCTGATACACCATCACCTAAAAGGTGTAAACCTTTCTACCATCTGTCTGTCAACATAACCCCAACTGGAGAAATCTTCATCTGTCTGTATTGGCCCGTTTATAAACCTTTAAACGTCCAGTTAGCCACACAAAAATGTTAGATCAGTGTCTTTATATTGGGATATACTTCTATCCCTTCTGTTTTAGTGATCAGACAAATGGGTTGTAAATTTTAGGGTTGCAATTTCTTTTGTTTAACAGTAAGATTACTATTTGAAGGATCATCATTTGGAAAACATTAAACGTATGTAAAGGTGTAAAATAGGTTGTGAAGCCCAGGTCTTTGTCCTGTTTCTAAATAAAACTGAATTTTCCATGATTGCAACTCCATTGAAGAAGCTTCAATAAATGTGAAAATGCTGGGAGTTCATTTTTGCTTTGTGTCACATTTTGACTCAAAATGGGGATCTCCATACATTTGATTTTTTTTTTTATTTGAAATGGTTTATTTCAAGCATTTAACTAGAAAAATACACAAAAGCAATACAATCATTAGTTATACATTTGTACAATAACTAATCAAACTTAGGATAGTTAGACATATTAATAAATATTGCTTGAAAGGGAGTGGAAGGAAGTGAACTTATATAATCCCACCCCGTTATACTATAACCATTTTATTACATGATTTATCAATATCAGGTTCCCAGTTTTTATCAGCCAGAATTAAGAATCATGAAGTAATGATAAAGCAAATGACAAAGATAAATTACTTAATTATGTTAAAAATAACTATTTTAGAAATCAACATGGCAAATGCAGATCAGTTATCTAAAATATATGCAGATTATGTTACTTATAAAAGTCATTCATATGACTAAAAAATAATACTATATCAGTAAAATAGACAACACTGTTTCAGAGATTTTCATAGCAAAATTTCATCAAGTATCAAAAGTTAAAAACATGTGCAAAATTATGCTACATTAGGAAAGATTTTTGAATCAATTTATCAATTTTTTGGAGCAAGTGAAGTAATATCATTAAACATCGATCAATTTAACCATTTTCAGTAAGTGATTAATCATTTGTTGTACTTATTTATTTATTATTTTTTTTTGATAATAAACTATTTATTTCAATTCAATTCAATTTTATTTGTATAGCCCAAAATCACAACAACAGTCGTCTCGATGGTAATGCTGTAAGGGAAAATAAAAAGGGTCCATAATCTGTCGATACATACAAGAGATCTTTAATTTAAATGTTGATTTAAAAAAAACTTTTTTTTGTCTTGGTTTGCACGTAAAAGCAGAAAGTCAATTTTTACTAATAAAAAGTTCCATTTATAGCTCATTAGCTAGGAGGAAATATGGATTTTAATAAATATTTTTTTAGCAGGCATATATGTACATGGATAAGATTCATAGAAAAAAGTTTAGTACAAAACTCGGGGAAAAGAGGAGGCATATTTAGGAAATTTCAAGGTAGAACTTCAAGTATTTACTGAAAAAAATACAGTTTGAAAAGATAAAGGAATATAAGTGTTATTTATTTTAAGTTATTGGACACACTGGTTGTTTGCCATAAATACATGGCGAAAACCATCAAAACTTTAGTCATCTTCACTGGGTTTTTTTTCCCGAAGTACTAGTGAAAATTTTACCATATCTAGGGTTATTTATTAAATTCAAACTCAAATTCAAATTAATTGTATTTATATAGCACCTTTTATGACGAGAAAGACAGCTCAAGGTGCTGTACATAAAAACAAAAACAAATGCAATAAAATACAATAAAATACATTAAATTAGCCCAGCGCAGTAAAATACACAAAGACAAACACTAGTGGAAAATAAATAAATAAATAAATAAATAAAATAAAGAGAAACCAGAAGGCTAACTAATTACTGAATTAAGTAAAATGTTGCTTTTTAAGTGCAAATTGTTTATTTTACAAGTAATCAATCCTTTACAGTTGGTGATATTAATGAGTGTTACAGTGCAAAAGCCTTTTAAAGAACTGTTGATATCTGCAGTGAAGGTTTGTGTACCAGAAGCTCCAGCATAACTGGAATCTCCAGCCAGGAGATGATTAATTGTGAAATCTGTCTAGAACAACACAAAGCTAAGTCACAGTGTTCATCATGAGCTCATAGAGCAGCTTACCTAAGACTCGCTGCTGTCAACACTCTCAGATACGATCTATACAGAGGATGAACTTTCCCTGTTTGGGGCTTAACTGATAAACCACACATACAGATAACCACAGGCAGCCACACTCCTCAGTGGGTGTCAAGAGCAGGTGAACAACCACCTGCTGTCTCTGCTCACCATACGCCTGTTTTCAAGATGTATTTTTTTCGACTAGTTTATGAGGAGTTGGAGTATTTCAACCACATATATCCCTCTACCCCCACCCATGTTGCTCAGGTCTTTATCTAGATGTACTTTTTTGAATTTTTTTCTTGGTGGGAGCAGCTTGAAACAACATATCTACATAAAGACCAAATATATTTCAATAGGATAATATTAAAGGTATCTTTGATTCTTTGAACTTTACTTAAGGTCTAAAATATCATCAACAATTATTTACCAAGTCCGTTCCTGGTTGGTCAAAGGACCAGAAAACTGAGGACAAAAAGTCTCTTATGCCTGATTGCGACAGTAAAATGCCTGTTTTAGTTGTTGAATTGACAGTGTTGCAACATTGTAAGTTCTTACAGATATAAAGATACTTATCTTAAATCAGTTTTGCCATTTCTGACTGCAGAGTGCGGGACTATCAAGTGTCCTTAATTTTAATGACACTTTTCTCTTTTTTAAACATCAAATATGACGTAATACATTTGCCAAACCAAAAACCTAAAAAATATGAACATCTTACATCTGACCTATGTTTTGTACAGTGGCCCTGGGTTCCTTCAAAGGCGCTTTTAAATAAAATGGATTATTATTATTATCATTATTGGATGATTTATACTTTGTATCCATTTTTTCAAATGACAAATTGTCCAAACAAAATGCAATGTGGTCAGAGTCGTGGCCATAGAATCCAATGCTTACTAACGCCGTCTGGTATCCACTTGGTGGCATGTGTATCACGAAAAAATGGCGACTGAATTGACCCTTTTTTTATGGGTGACGTCAGACTTTCTCGCTCCAGTTTTCATATAAAGTCAATCGGATTGATCCATAGTTTTCGCAAAGACGTCTGGGAAATGTCCAGGGGACTGGATTCTGACATAACCTTTGAGTCATTTTAAAGACCCTGAAAGGAGAGGTGTGAAAAGTAAATTTCCACAGACTTTGTCTTACAATATCCATCCTCATCTATTAATAAAATGTAACAGGCAAGTATGTTTATACATGAGATCTTTGAATTATTTCATTTGACCTTTATCATCCAAAAGAGGATTTCTGAAAGCTTCTGGTTTCAACAAGTTGTTGTTTTTGACTAAAGCCACTCATCACCTCCCCGTCAAGGGGGAAACCAACTCCTCGTCCCGATGTGCACCAACACAGAACAGCCAGGACGTTTATGGGTGATTGGTGCGGTTCTCAGATGTGCACTGCAGTGTGGAGAGAGTGAAAGTGATGAGAAGGGCGGATGTGGTGCAGGTCATCTGCTGTCGCCCCAACCTCACCTTATCTGCAGCGAGGTGGACTGTGCTCGCAGAGATTAAACACATTTCCAAGCGACGCTAACTAAAGAAAGCGAGGCAGAGGAAGAGCCGGCGTACTGTTGTTGTTAGCAGAGGAGAAAATCCTTGTTCCCAACACTGATAAGGACATAAAGTGTTTCCCTCCCCAAGGGGGTGGGAGTCAGATTCAGCTTCTGTAGATCTACTGTAATGAATATCAATGGCAAGAAACGGTGCTGCTCCCGTCCCTTTGGGCCTTGAGTTTGCTTCTCCTCTTCATTTTGCTGTCAGGATTGCGACAGGGACGTTGTGCATGAAAATGCAATGCTTAATATATGGTAATGCTATGTAAACACGGGCTGATCTGAGAGGAAGGTTTTCAGGGAGAATAGATCGACGGGTGTCTGTGCTCAAAGCTAGTTTGAGAGTGTATCAGCGAGTCCAACAGCAGCCTCAGAGCACATTTATCTGGAAATGGGTATGATACAGTGAGGGGGAAAAAAGAGGAGAGACCTCTAGAGAGAAGAGAGGATTCAAGTTAAAACCTTGCTTCCTACTTCCTCACATCTACAGTCAGTTCCTGTTCTTCTGCTTTCTCTTCCTCACAGCTAAACGGCCTTTTCTTTTTAATTCTCTCAACAGGTGACCCTGTGAAGACAGAACTCACCCGACTTGAAGCTGACTGCATTTCATCGGTCTCCCAGAGTCACCGAAACTGCAACAGTTGTGATATTGTGCCAAAAACGCCTTTTTGATACTTGTTAGTAAGCTGGACACAGTTTAGCAAACAGGACACAATTACAGGCACATTATGGGGAGCGGTGAATTGGGCACACAATGTCACGCTTGTAAGGACGTCAAACGAAGTAAAATTTGCTGCAACACTAAGTAGAGACATTGACTCCAACTGACTGCTTTACCGAAATGTCTTAGTCAAGACTGTCCTTGTGGGAGGATACAGGCAGTCTGCGGGTGAAAAATGGTCAAACCTGTACAGGTGATCAGCACGAAATAAGGTTGTAGACCAGTTGGTGAACGTTCATGCATGCTCAATGAGCTGCCAGACCTCGCACGGCAGTGTGACGTCAGGGCACCATACAACAGCATCACTCGTAGGTTCTAAGTGTGCGCATCTTCAAATATCCTTACAAATACTTCACACTACGCTTACCACACACATGACAATGGTACGCTCCATTTTCATGACATCCCTTGCTTGAGGTGGCTGTACAAGCCTCAAGGGAGCTTCAAGACACCTGCTCCCCTTAGGATCCAACCACTATTTTCTACACGGATCCACACAAAAACTCTCAGCACCTGTGAGGGTCTAACCAAAGATGAGAAGGTTTCTAAACAACTGAAAAACAAACAACAACCCATTTTTCATAAAATAGAATGAAAACATTGTTCACATGCGGAGAGGAGTGGCATCACCATGCAAGTAATGCTAGTTACATTAGTGCAGTTGAATTTTATGTGAACTTGTGAATACACCCACACCTTTGTCCTTTGATCCACATGATTGAAAGGTATGATCCACGAATGTTACATAAGCTTTGTGTTACTTCCAGATTTTAAAAATAAGACATGGTTGCTAAGGATCTAATAGCTTAACAGGGGCCACGATTTGAATCAAACCTGATGTCACAGTCTCTTCTTACAGACACAATCCCGTCTCTATCCAGTATTGACTGACTCTACCAGTGGTGAACTGTGTTGCATGCATCTAGTGGACATATCAAAAGGGTGCGGTCAAAGGCAGCAACAGAGGCAGGAGGTATTCAACACTTTAATTTAAATTGGCATTCTCTGGCCTGAAAGGTTACCTGAGCCCCTGTGAAAAGGAGGGAAAAAAATTCTGGTGGCTGCTGTGGCAGGCATGACTGCCACACACTCACCATCCAGGGGTTCGATTACGGCTTCATACCGCCTGTCTGGCAGCGCCAAGGGAGGTGGAGGGAGGCGAGGGAGTGAGAGTCGGAGGTATTGTCTCTCCAAAGTGGTGTGGGTTTCCCAGGTTGTCGGACAGCTCGACACAAGCTTCACCGCATTCCTGCGCAGAGCTGGGCGCCACTCAACAAGTTCAAAATAGCCTCAAATATCGGCTAATTCAGCAGGTCATTATTTTACAAATGAATGGACAGCTGCAAAAAAGGCAGAGGAGGGCCGAGCGTGTGCGCTTGTGAGACGCCAGAGGCAGTGAGGTGGGATTTGTAAGCCCTTTGTAAGTAACAGGCAGCACTCCTAAAGCACTGGAAGTATGTTTTTTGTGTGAGTAATCCGTGATGGATGTTTTAATTGAAAGCACAAGGCTTTTAGGACTGTTTTCAGAGACTCCAGCCAACATCTGACACCTCCACTATAATCAAAAAGCCCTCCCCTCCTTACCCTTCCTACAACTCCTCCACCCTCATCTACAGTCAGTTTTACAGGATGTGGCCCAGGTCGTCGCCTGAGCACACACTGGATAAAATTAAATTGAATGCTTTATCAAGTAATTGCTGACATATGTTCAGCAAAGTAAAGGGATGAAAGCGACGGATGTACTTTTCCAAAACTGTCAAAACAATCCTGAAATTCAACCGCACTACTTAGGCATCTTAATATAACATTTTGAATGTATAGTTTCTAGAATGCAGACTCACTTTAACTGGATTACACACAGAAAAAAGCCAACTATAATAAACACAATTTTTTGGGTTTATACCAATTTTCCATTTCTGAATTTCAACTAAGCTCTATGTTTAGACCGTAAGACCTAGAAATGTTAGAAATATCTGAAGAAAATATCTGGTCAAATATTTTTATGACAGACAAATGAGAAATGTTCTCCCTAACATCGAACTGAACAAAAGTAGATTTTACATGCAAATGTGTCTCATAGTGAAGTCATCAGGACAAAAAAATGTTCTAACTAAAAATTAACACTAAAAGACTGAATCATCTTAAAGGATTTAATATACAGAGGTCTTCCTAAATCTAGTTCATCCAAAGGGGGAAGGTCATTTAAGGTCATTCTTCAAAACACTAATGTTTTTTTTCATGCGACACATTTTTTTAGTAACACTTGGTAAACTACACCCTGCTTTAAATTCACTCTGTGAAAACCAAAAAACTTTGGATGAAGGCTTGTCCCAAGCTCGGCCCCTCTGTGTGTCATTTACCAATGAAACAACAAGGGATTGACAAGTTGGGGAGACTTTACATTTTTTTTATGGCTTTTTCATTTATATTTTAACTTTAAAAAAACTGACCAAAGTTCATCTCCTAAACTCTAATAGTTGTCATGGTAGCAGCTCAAACCCTAAATTCAAATTGATCCATTTAGAAACTTTAAAATATAAAAAAAAGTACTTAAAAGTGGTTTTCCAATTTGAAACGTATCCTCCTTGGTTTATTAAGTGTAATCAATGAAATGATGTTTTTGTTATTCAAATAAAAAACAGACACCAGAGCTGTACCTCGTAAGGAAAGTTTGGAAAAACCTTTAAACAAACATCTATAGTTTTTAGTAAGTCTACTTGTTTGCTACAGCATTAAAATCATTAATGTGTGTTTTTTAAGTGATAATACAAGTTTAATTTCAATATTGTACACCTTGAAAAATGGTTGTTCACCAAAAAAAAAAAATCAAGATTTGAACCAAGACGCTGAAATTAGAAAACGTTTATTAGCACTAGCAGGTAAAAAGTTTTGTTGTTGCTTTAGAACTATAACATAGATGATTTTATTGTATTGATTGCAAAAAACTCCTGTTTTGTGATTCCAAAAGCATAAAAAGGGCAGCAGAAGCAAAAGTGAGGAACATTTGATGCTGCTTTTAGCTCTAGCGTGACATTTTTCATTTCAATTTTTTGCAAATTCAAATGTTAATGAGTTGGTTTTAATTTATCAAGTTTTAATGACGTTGTCAAATATGAAAAACAAAGTCAAACTATAAATAGACACAGTGGTTTCTTACCTGCAGAGCCACAATGAAAAGAGCAGAAAAGTTAAGTTAAGCTATAAAGCCACAGGGCAAATGCATAATTCCTACAGTGGTTGGGGTGGGGCTGGAGCCTGGAGGGAGGATCGGATGGGGGGGTAATATTTTTACTGAAGGGATTGAGCTTACTTGACCTAAAGACCCGAAGCTTGTCTGAATTGCCTCAAACCCGTCTACTGTCCTCGTCCAAGCCTCCCCTTCAGATTTTCTCATCTAATGGCTGAGAAAACTTAAGATCCCCCCCCCAACCCACCCCTAAAGAAAAATGCAACCCCCTTCCATAGACCATAGACGGAGGTCTTGTAAATGGCAGAGCAGACTGGTGGCGGGGAGGGAAAAACTTCACAGGGACTTCTTCCTTTTCTCTCCTGTCAAAAGCTGCCAATTCCCCCCCCCCCCCCCCCAAAAGCGTTTGGAATCAAAACTTAATTAAAATTTTGAATAAATAAAAACAACGACAAAAAACTGAAGTTATTGAATTCTGAACCCTTTGATAGATTTATCCCCCCAAACCCAGAATAATGCAAAATAAGATTTAATAACACCTTTCATATGGAGAGTACAAAGCCAGCTATTTGCATTAAAGTGTAAATCGTCGGGAAAGGCAGCGTGCCTCTAAGCTTATTGATGTTCAGTTCTGAGCAGCCAGGCGGCATTGTTTCCTGCCGAAGCTTGACGGATGTCAAGGTGATTATAGTTTAGATCACCCGTAAGAAGACAAGGTTTTGAAACGGTAAAATACAGACACAAAAGCTTTCAAATGTTTGTTTTACTGGGAGGGAAGAATGGAGCGAGTGAAAAAGCTCCCACTGAGTTACAGCCTTCACTCGTAATTCTCACAAAGGACGGGGAACTGCGCTGATGTTCAAACAATTCGACGATTTGTCCAACTCTTGTGATGAGCTCAAAGTGCTTCCGCGAAAAACGTTACTGAAAGGCATGACAGTGAGCTGCAAACGTACAATCCAAGGCTGGTTCCCAACCAACACTTCTTCAGGCCGCAAGGTGAGGAAGAGGAGCAGAGTGTTTTCACGATTTACTCCCTAGACCTAGAGAGCTACGAGGATAAACTTCAAAACACTCAAATCCACTTTTCTTGATCAAGTTTCTACTTTTACCTGGCAAAAGAATAGAGACAAAAAATATGCAAAACATAAACGAAGATGTCAAATCACCAGAATTATTTTTCTTTCATGGAATAAAGTTTGGAGCGAAACTGGAATCATGCTCCAGCACTATGAGGTGCAGGGACAGGGTGCCTCCAGGCTGGAGGTGTCCCTTGCTGCTCCCAACCACCTCTAGGATAATTACCTGTTATCAGACTGCTGATAGGACATCTAGCTAAAGTGACACACGCGTCTCTACAGGTGACAACGTGCGTAAGCATGCAGGCAATGCGGCTGCCTTTGTCACTTGCGTTCAGAGCACAGGTGTAGATGAAGCCCTGAGGCTGTTTGACTGGATTTTCATAGTTTACTGATGTGCAAAGACACGTTGATTTATGTAGCGTCAACATGCAAAAATAATATACTTGATGACAGTTGGCTCAATAGATCTACTGTAAACCTAGCATTCAAAGTGGATGTTTATCATTTTCCAAAAAAAAGCTGCAACAGTTACACTCAGTTGTAAACAACTAGGATACAGTGGTCCCTTCGCTATAGATATACACCGGTGTATTTTTTTCACAGTGCATCGGGTTCTGCATCCCGATTGCATTCAGTTTGCCAGTTCTACATAAAACTTTGATTGTGATCAGATCTTTGTTTTTATTCTTTAATACTGGACTTACTTTTCTGCAAAGGTTTCAACTTTGAGTTTAAACCAGAGAAAAGTCTGTCTGAGATAAGTGTATAGAGTGTAGTGAGGGGTTTTACTGCCTCTGTGATTATTGCAAAACATTTAGTTTACTGCAGCTTATGTTGAGAACATCACTCCTGAGATAAACAACTAAGAACACTGTAGATTTGGAAATATTGCCTCTTACGTGACCCACTACAATTTTTTCTGAATCCACCTAACATTGGCCAAACCAGTAAGTAGAAAACTGTGGCCTTGACCCCTTTGACACTGGCGTTTCATTCAGCTCCATTGTTGACATTCTTTCGACTACCGTAACTCTTTAACCGTTTAAGTAACTCAAGTGGACTCTGAAGTGCTTTGTCCTGATATACAACACGTTACAGTAGTTAGGTGCTGCCGCAGAGTAAAGCGGCATTGAATACTTACGGCCAAAACCTGCTTTTCTCTGCATCAAAATCAGCTTATTCACGATAATTGCGTAAACGGTCAAAGAGTTACGGTATTTTGAAGAACCTGTGTTATCTAGTTGCCACATCTTTAGTGTCAAAACATTAAAATTGTTTGGATTCGTCCAACTTACCTGAGATATTTGTATCATCTTAAGCTAACTTTGTTATCCAAGCTACATATCGTCACCTTTACATACTTCGGAACAAATCGGACAATTTATTTTTTGCGTTTCTGGGTGTCGACACTGCAAGTGAAAACATACTGGCAGCCTCCTGAATTAAGAAATCAATGAACCCTTCCCTTTTTGTCCCATGAAGTCAGACTGGATGGAGATCATTTGAACCGTCTTGTCTTGTACAGGCTTAGATCACCTGTAACATTTAGATTATGTAAATTCAGGTTAAAGACCTGCCCGTTTTCAGCTGCATTTGCATTTCCAAAAGTTTAGATCCAAATGTTCATTTGCAATGTATTTCCTTGTCAATTCTAATGTTATATTAACTGATTTAATTATTCTTTTAAATTTTTCTCTTATTTTATGCGAATCACTTTAAAATGGCCTTTATATGTAAAATGTGCTATGTAATCAACTTTCCCTGTGTCTCTGTGCAATGTTTTATTTTATGTTGTAAAGATATTCCGAAATGTGTGTATAGGTATAGTATAGTTAAAATATTGAATTTTTTAAGTCCAAAATATCAAGTTCAATTATTTTCTTCAGCTCTATGTCTGACTGTGTCTCTAATCTGTGATTTGTTCTTTGTTGGAGCTGCCATGGCGGCTTAATTTCTCCTCTGTGAGATCAATAAAAGTTCAATTTAATTCCATTCTGTCCCTTTGATTCTTTAAGTTGACTTTAGGTTATTCATTTTTATTTAAGTTTGACGTATCCATTCCGCTTCCTTTGCCAGTTTAGTAGAGGTTTTAAAATTAATGACCTTCCCGACTCCACCGTATCAGAACCAGGTCTTGAACTAGCAACACTGTGTTTTTATGTTATTCTTGAAACAGACTGTGAAGGTCCTGTTGCTGTAGCTAATGTAGAATGCTAATGAAGGGGATGAAACACGGGGATGCTAACATGCACAGTTCTTGGTGACGTACACAACCCTCTGAATGTTTTTGTCCCACCTATCAGATGAGTGTGCTCTGCATGAATGTTGGAGAACAGAACCACAGGTTCTTATTGTCATTGATTCAGTGGTTGTAACAGATTTTGTTTGATCCTCTTTTTCTTTGCAGCAAAATATTCTAATAAAAAAAAGAAAATATGGAAGGAAGCGAGACAGACGGGTGTAATGTGAATTGAATCGGGGAGAGGAGGGAGGAAGATGGTAGTGAGGAGGGGGAGGTCAGGTTAGGGGGGTCACGTGTGCAGGAGAGATAAGACCGCCTCATTCCTTTTTGACTGACAGGCCAGGGGAGGGCTCTGTGGAGCACCCACAGACACACACACACACCTCTACTTCAATCACTCACTGGTGCTGCTATCATACTTTCTGGAGGCCATTGCTCTCTGTCTCTCCCTCCATCATCCCCTTTTCCCTCTGTCACCTGCTTCCATCAACCCTTTCTACTTCCATCATGTATTTTCAGCTCCGTTCTTAACTCTTCTGTCCCATGGCTGCACTTCCTCTTATCAGGACACTTCGTGTTTCTATGTTTGAGAAATCCAAAAATAATTATTTCACTGATTGCGTGCCAAAACTTCATTCAATTTCTTGTTTTCTAATGAATGGGACTTTCACTGGGTTCAGTTTAATGAGCTGCAAACAAGCATAGAGACAAAAGCAAATAAAACCACATCATCTGCAAAAAGACAAGTCTAGTTATGAAACCTTACACCGAAACTCCTTGTCGCTTCAGCCTGAGGTTCTACCTGAGGTTATTCTTTGAGTGAAAGTCATAAACAACAAAAAACAGAACCACAATGCTGACAGTTGCCAGTTTTCATATTCACAAACACAATGGGTACATTGTACAGTGTATATTCACATTCACACTAAATATATGTAGTTTCATGACAAAACACACTTCAACTTTTTTTTTAAGTTTTACTTTATCACTAATTAATTCTGATTAATCATTTATTTAAATAAAAAGAAATAATTTCCTCCTAGGGCTGCACGGTGGCGCAGTGGTTAGCACTCTTGCTTCACTCCCGGTTCAAGTCCCGGCTGGGGGACATGAAAAACACAACATCAATGGGGGACCTTTCTGTGTGGAGTTTGCATGTTCTCCCGTGCGTGGGTTTCTCCGGGATCTCCGGCTTCCTCCCACCATCCAAAAACATGCTTCATGGCAGCTCTAAATTGTCCCTAGGTGTGAGTGTGAGAGTGAATGGGTGTGTGATTGAGGACATTCTACCCTGCGACAGACTGGCGACCTGTCCAGGGTGTCCCATGCCTTCGCCCAAGTGGACGGGATAGGCTCCAGCAGCCCCGTGACCCCGAAAGGGAATAAACGGTATTGAAAATGAATGAAAAAAATGAATTTCCTCCTATACTGCCTTCTGTAAAAGAATTGGTTGTTTTGAATTTACTTTTTATTTATTAAATACTTTTTGAGATATGTTAGATTTTTATCTTGTAAGAAAAATTAAAGTTTTTCAACTTTAAGAATCCAAACAAAGAAGTTCTTTGATGACAGGTCATGATTCAGATTATAAAACTGAAATTACTTAAGGATGATTTTCATTAACACAATTGACTAATTGCAGCAAGCACCACCTACTTTTATCGAGAAATCTGATTGGCCAGTTTATAACTTGAATAACTTCCAATTAAAGAAAAGAGAAACGTGATAAGTATCATGTTAAGAAAAGATACCAGAGAAGGAATGGTCATTCTGATCAATAGAATGAGTAACACCTGCTTATTTCTCTAAAGAGGTCTATGGGGTTTTGGCTTCTTGCTGCAGGCCTACATTTACCTTTTAAAGGATATTTGCTTTTCACACCTTTCTATGAAAGTCAACATAATAAGCTCAGACCATCAGATCACCCAAAATGTGTCCTTTGGGCAGAAAATGAAAAGCAACAATGTTTTTCTTGATATAAATTTCTGATTATGGAAGCAGGCTTCACATCTACAGTACAGTTCCTTTGTCTTATCAGTGGCTCAAATGACAATAGTATAGTTTCTATTGCTGCAATAAAACAATGTAAAACACACACTGGAGAGCTTCAGCCTGCGGCGTAGAGTTTGGATGTAATTAGTTAACAGGTTTGTCTGTTTTGTCGTGAACGGTTTTGATCAGAACTCCATAACTTTGCTTCGTTTGGATGATCACCAAAAACGTGACCCTGAACAGTTTTTGTCTTTTTGTAGCACAAACACAAAAATGCAAGATAAGTAAAATGCAAAACAAAAGGTTGAGTACCATTCCAACAAGCATTATCTTTTTTTTTTCTGCCACCAAACAATAGGTGACAATGCAGCGCAACAACTGCAGTCTTTATGAGGAGCGGCAGAATAGAGCCGGGGATGCTGCGAGAAGTGGCAGAAGAGATGAGACAAAGCGGGATGAGAAGGACAATTTTCATTGTGACGCCTTTTCTCCTTCCGTTGTGAAAGACACCGGCGAGAAGGAGTCCTCAGGGCCGCTGCCAGATGAGGAACAATTGCACGCCGTGACCACGCCGCCCATCCGAACACATTACGAGAGCTCCGTCAAAGCTTTCCATGTTCTTTGAAAAGCTGCTCAATCCTAACATCTCCCTCCTATCAAACATCTTTATATAACCCTCAGATTCTCATGCTCACATGTGCACTTCCCACCTTTTTTAAAGACATCGTTTAATTTTCCTAAAGGGGTCGCTGAAAACAGACTTTCACAAGGGTAGATTAGATGCCAAATCAGATGTTCTGGATGGAGCGGGTATTTAGAGGTTTTTCTTGGCTCCATCGCCCAATAAGACACATGCCAAATAAAGGGAGTATAATCTATGCATCACTGGTTCCACAGGATTAAGGCGAAAAGAGAGGGAAGAGTGGAGAGCTGAAGGATGTCAGGTTCCTCTGTTCAAAACACCAGACGCAGCAGAGGAGGGGATTGGAGGCACTTTTTTTAAAATGTCACCCAACATCTGTTTCATATTTATGATGGCGGCGCTGCCTCTGCGATGCCCCCTTCAACGTTGTGGCGATTCTATCTCTGCCTCGGATTACCCCCACTACCCAGCAATGCATAATTTATAAGGCTAATCTTTCAACGAAAGACTGCAGACTGAGAGGAGTATGAGGGAGGGGAAAAAATGGATTAAAAAAAAAGCTGATATTTTTGCTGATAGGTGAAGCAGATGTTGGCCATGATACCTTAAGTATCTCATGTAGTCATTAACAGGATTAAGTAAGTGGGCTTCTGATAAGGTGGGAAAACAATTCGGGATTTGGCACATGGTGTCCTCTTTAACCCAAACAGAGACGTATCGGCGCATGTGGGCCGTGTTTTTCATTCTTCTGTAATTTTTGATGCCTTCAGATTTCCTCCGATAAGATTTAGATGTCATTAATATTGCTAATGACGGCATTTAGCGTCTCTCACAGGGCGCGGTTGTTTTTTTCTGGCGGAGGAAAGCTCCACGTTTCGGTGGAGGCGTCCAACATGGGCCCTCTCTTTGTTCTTTGTCATGATTGTCACAAGTGATGCCACACCATCACATCTGACTTTCATTCCTCTTTCCCTCCTTACTCAGCCCTGCTCCCTTTTTAAAAAATATATATATATATTTTCTCTGTCAGCTTTAATATGAAAAGTACACAGTTTCGATAAAGTGCCCTTCTGACATTTTCGACTTATTAGCTAGTTTTCATGCCGTCTTCAATCAACCCCCCCCCCTTAATCCTCACGGGGAGAAGCGCTTTTAATTCACAGATGGGCAGATAAGAAAAGCGCCAGAGAAGCAACGCTGGCGAAGCAGGCCTCAGATGAGGCAAAAAAATAGAAAAGACGAGGAAAAAAAAAAAAACGATTTACACGTAGATGAATCGTGCTTACAAGATGGAACCCTGGGCATTAGGAGCGGATCTGAATTTCCTATCTGTCATTTTTTTCCTCCACCAACCACTGCATCCGTTCAGTGTTTTTTTTCCCCTTTTCCTCCCTCGCTCTCCCTCCCTTCCTTCTTCTCCGCCATTACCCTTGCTGATTGCAATCTTTAAGCGCCATTGGGCCCACTGCTTCTGCAGTTTTTAATCTGTCTTTAATCCCATAGATTTTAAATATTCCCCAGCTCCCGGAGACTGGAGGCAATTAACTGCCCTTCTGATGCTCTCCTTATCAGTTGCCTCCTTGTATCTCTCTGAAGCAGCCTCAAGACACTGCCAGAGCTGACAAATAATACCGCCATTTACTGCTGAGCATCCTCGGGGACTGGAAGGGAGCGCGTGGCGCAGCCGCCGCCGCATTCTAAACAGGTATTTGGTAAACATATCATACGGAGGAGAACGAGGAGGAAATAAACTGCAACAAGACTTCCGACAACACTGTAGGGTTTGTCTGGCTGCCATTTTTACGAGTGTGAACGTGTGTCTCACTCAGACCCAAGACAAAAGATTGTCCTCCAGCCCGGAGCTGGAGGTTCTGCTCCGCTTGGGACGCTCACCCTGGCACCAGCGGCTCCCTGGCAGCCTTCCTTCAGCACTTCTGCTAAAGAAGTAGGATCTTTTGACCAAATGCTGAACCAGATCTGACATTTTATTCTGTGCACAAAAAGAGGGCAAAAAGCCAGATGTTATCCGTAAACAAGTAGTTTAGGTAGTAAAATTTCATTGAGGTTTACACCTCAATAACAAAACTATATTTTCATAAACTCTACCCCACACAAAGCATCACTACATAGTATAACTCCTAACTAACCAAAACTTCAGATTTGCTTCTACATATTTCAAAATTCTAAAGCATAGAGTGAAAACGGGATTTCACCAAAGTGTGTAACAGCTAATGAAATCAAAATGTAGTAAAAATTCAACACAGATTTAATAAGCTTTATTAAAAAAAAAAAAGTTTTCTCCCAAAACAGTCAGACAGAGATCCCCAACCCTTTTCAGACCACAAACTGGTTCTCGGTCAGACGATGTTTTCATGGACCGGCCCGTACAAGGCGGAAATCTGACTATTTTTGGTCCTGGTTGGCCTTAACTTTTGAGGGTGAAGTTTATAATCGTCCTCTGTACAATATCTGCAGCTGCTTTAACCTTTATTTACTCTAGGTTTTGAGTGGGAACCAACAAAAAAACACTGATAGATTTTCCCTCAACCCATAACTGTTAAAGTGAAGGGTAAAAAAAATGTAAAACGCCACCTTCAGCCTCTTTTAACTTTTAAGGAACAACAGATATATACAAAAAAGCCACAAAAACGTATTTTCTAAATATAATACTAATAAGCATGAATCCACCATTTTAACAGCTTTATTAGTAACATCCTCATAACATCAGACAGACGGTTGCTAAATATTCTGTATTATTACTATAGTTTGTGAAAACAACTGTCATATATATTCATATTTGGATTTATTGTGGTTCCAGGTTTCTCTCTGTTAAATGCAGATTGCTTTTATTTTGAAACTGAAGTCTCCTCTTTTGTTTCCTCACAGTGACTTTTCTGCCAAAAGAAACTTTCTAAATAGTATTTTTTTTGTTAACTTTGCCAGCTTGGGGGTTTTAATGGCTGCCACAGCTGCTATAACAAAAGTAGCGAATGACCGGACAACTTGACACGCGTCAAGAATGAGTCGGACATAGTGAGAACAATTCAGCAGCTTTTCAAAATAAAACTTCATTCAGAATCAGATAATAAATAAAACGTAAAAAAATGAAGTTGTGTTTTTTTTTCCTCGGTGGCCTGGTGCCAACTGTCCCACGGACCAGAACCGATCAAAGTAGGCGCAAACAGATGTATTCTTACTGCCCTAACACATCTTTAGACGGTTACAGCCACAGACTGCTCTTTGGGTCGTTTAGAAAAAGAAATAAGGCCCATTAAAAGTTATAGAACAGCATTTGATTACCTGAACAGTTTGCTTGTGGGGCCATTGGCGTGATGGCGTCCTCCCAAAGACACACTTGTATTTGCCCAACACTACATCAGATTAAAGTAGGTCCTATACAGACACTGTGGTTGTGGGTTTTTTTATATGAAGGATCATGATTTGGTAACAAACAATTGTTATTAAGGAAGAATGAGAAAACTTTTTTTTGTACAAACAGAAGAAAAAATCCTTTTTTAACCCCAAATTCAACTTATTAAAGATTTTCAAAAACAGAAACATACTTAAGGTCAGCTGGAAATGACAACCTTTTACACACTACACCTCCACCACCAATACTTTCAGGGTCAGTTAAACGACTCTTCCCTACAGTCATAAAAATTATTTCCCATATTACTAAAATAATCTCTGATTTTTGTGTTGAGTGATATATTTACAGCCTGAGTAATTTTACCTGAACTCTTACCACTTAGGATTCTACAGGTTTACCCTTGCAGACCTGTCCTTGGGTCAGCTTAATCTGGAGACCCAGGTCATTAAAAGTTGTTGAAAATAGTTGGAATACTCACGGGGGTTTCCTGTGGCAAGGCTGTCAAGACGGCGGGTTTCATGGTTAGGTAGCCAAACATCCGTCACGCTGTTTAGGAATCAGGCCTTTTCCAAGCTGAAAGCAACCAAATTTGAGTTTATTGTTGTATAGTTAGTGATGTTTAAAATTTGTTCTAACAAAAATAAGGACATGTATTGATAAAGATGCACAGATTTGGCAATCATATGTCATTTCAAGACCATAATCTGAAGGTCGCTACAGCCACCATCAAAGCAAATTCGCTGCTCAAAGCTTTTCCAGAAATGTGTGCTGAAATTTGACACTACATATACAGGGAGTATAATCTATCGCTGGTTCCACAGGATAATGGCGAGAATTTTTTGCCTCATGGCTACATGGACGTATTTACAGTCAATGCACAGAAGACACGGATGATGTTAGATCAGATGTATTCATATTTAAAGAACTCTACAATAGCGTTGGTAATCACGTCTCCATGTCTGGGATCATGAGATCATTAAGAGATTCTCCCAGTCCGGTGAGGGTTACCATCTACTGTAGAAGCTTCATCTGGACGATGGCCACTTCTAGCTGTACTTCCGTCTTTTTGACGACTGGCTGTCATACAATAGTCCAAGGAGAAAAAGAGCAAGAACAAAGCTAAAGGACCTTTTCTTATTATTGTATAAATGTAAATAAGAAAAATATCAAAGTTCAGGAGAAGAATTAACTTCTCCATGTTGGTTTTTTAGACTCGACTCACTGATCAGATCATCAAGGGCCAAAGTTGACTGACTGGTTGACGTGAATTCTTCACCAAAGTTCAGATATTTCAACTCTGGAAACATCCCACAGTGAAATATTTGCAGTGCATCCAAATTTTCACATCCAATGTGTTGCCGCCCGAAGCGTGCTGCCACTAGACCGCCGACACTCATAACGCATCCTACAACCACTGATCACATCTGTACATTGACATAACGTTGAAACTTGATGCCCCTGCCGCACACATGAATGTAAACAAAGCTTTAGAAACAAAATGTTAAGTCCAATAAAGGTTTCTACTCTTTAGTTCCATCTTTTATTTCTGGGTACAAAAATGCTTTTGTCAATGCCAGCACTGCTGACAGACAGCAGGTGCCATGGCAGGGTGTATCATGGTCAAGGAGGCTGTTATCTGCTTTCCCTTCCTATTAATCCCTCACTGCTGCCATTATAAAACAGTGCACTAACAGTGCTCCAGTTTAAATGTTGGAGAAAAAGGCGAAGAAAATTTACCATATTTCAAACAAAGGGTGATTTTCAAAACAAACAAAAAACACTCAATTCCAAAAGCCTTTCAGTTTTCTTCTACACTTGTCACCAAGAAAACATCTTCCTTACTTTCTTTCAAGAACAACAAATTCAATTTCCATATCCTCCAGATTTGAGGTTTACGGAGAAACCTGGGTACATTTAGCTCAATCTTGACCTTTGCCAAATGTTTTGGTTCCGCAAGAGATGGTTTCCTTTTTGTACTCCATCCAATAACTCATCTGGATGATGGCAGCGCGGTGCATGCACCACAAGACGCCGCGGCTGCGCCAGACCCAGTGGGCTCAGCCAAACCGACAGATAACCATCAACTAAGAGCTTTGTGACATCATCAGACAGAGGCTGCTACCAACTCCATTGCCAACGTAGGGAAGCGCCGTTAATCCAGACCGCAGACTGCAATAACACAAACAGAGACAAAGGCAGGGAATGTGCATCATCACAAACACTCGTAATCTCTGTTGACCCAAAAGGCCAGATGAAGATCATGTCATCTGATTTCTGAAAACATTTCTGGATGTTATGATCATCCCGACGCCTAACATCATCCTGACGGTTGTTGCTTTTATCTGCTTTGGTGTTGGATAACAGCACACAAACTTCTCACCATTAAAGTTTTATTCAATTACAGAGAGTCGAGACAGACTTGGTTAATGCGCTGCATATGGTGGAAAGCATGCCTTATTCTGCATGTGCATTCCGATTTCAGCTTCATCTCTGCAAGAATGGCCATTTCCATGCATTTAATTTCTCACAGCAGGAGCTGAATGAATGTCCAGTGAATGCAAACCACAAACTGTGAGTTCAAGCTTTATTTGTTTGCCTCCGTATCTGCAACAGGAGGACACTGTACCGTGCACGAGGCCATGACGGCACTCATTCACTCCTCATTGTGCACGCTCTTTAATCCACTCCCACACTCTGGTTTCATACGTGTGGTTTGTGAGGTTAAGCGTGGTCGATACCGATCCAGGAAAGCTTGGGGGGGTGGGGGGTCTGCAGCTCAGGCTGCAAACATTGGGGGTGGGGCTGGTAGGACATGGGCAGAACTAAGGTGACACTGGGGGGACCACATAAATTCAACGGTAGGGGTACGGGGGGAAGAAAAAAAAAAATCGATTCAGATATATATGACAATATTTCATTTGCCAATACTTGTATCAGGGAATGAAAGACAATATTTATTTATTATTGGTAATTATTGGTCACGTTGCTGCCAGTACCATATGAAAAAGCAGATAGTGGTGCCTTGTAGTGGGCTCCAGATGAGAAGGAGTGACACCTGAGATGTATTGCGATACCTATATTATAAGACATGTATCACGATGTATATTGTATCGCCAGACTCTTGCCATTACGCACCTCAAAAATAAAAAAATAAGTACCATATTTCTCAGAGTGTAGTATCCCACCCACCCCCACATACATAGGGTTAGGGACCAGAGACACCCGCAAAAAAAAAACCACCCCCCACCCGTGGCCGAAAAATGTCCATCACGGATCCTTACTCCTCAAAGACACATCTGAAACATTTCTCAACTCTGTAAAACATTTATTAAAAAACATTGGAATATTGCTCAACAGAGTTTTTATTTTAATTCAGAGCAATAGACAGTACCATAGTGTATTTTATAACGCATTGGGAGTGTCACTCCAGATGATAATTATTCTCGGCTATTCTCTCCAGCATTTCAGGAAATTTGCCGGCCGCCTCTGAAAGGAAAGGGACTGATACTTAGGTGCGACTTACACTGTATGTGATTTTTTTTAAACAATAAATAGCAACAACTGCTAGAGGGCAATATTGGTTAGTGTATCAGTATTTTCTACCGACGGAAAAAGAAGAAGAATCATCACTCAGTCATAGAGTAGGCTTGGAGGAGTTGTTCAAAAGCGACACAGAGGATGAAAAATTCTATGGAAATGATATAAAGAGTTTAGGCTACTTGTTTGCATGTTCTTTATGCTAGTTATCTAAATATTTGTTCATATGTTGTACTAATATAATAGATTCTTCCAATGTTTCATGAAGCTAAATAAACAACATCAATTGGTTAATGTCGTGAAGCGTACAGATGTGGATTTGCCTTTCAAGGTTAAAAGTCTCATCTGTTGTTGTTTCTCCCAAAAGTGTGACTTATATTCTAAAAAATACGGACAGTTTTTCCTAACTTACAAAATGTTGAAAAGTCGGGTTTACTTTCTGAGCTCCGCAGAAGGAAACACACTCCAGCAGTTCACCTCCAATCCAATCAAGATCCGTTATCAGCTCCCTTCTCATCAAGAGAGGCTGCTGATGGAGAACGGTGGTGCTGATGGGGGGGGGGCGCAACCCAAGCAGCACCCCCCCCTTCCTCCTCACCCCTCTGTGCACGCAAACACTCCACCCGATTCCACCCCTTACCCTCCTCCTCTGGTTTCCGTGGCGACTGCTAAGCCCGAAGTTACGGTAAAGCTGGTGTGCCACTGAGCTCTGGGCAGGATTTGTGACAGAGAAATCACATCAGCCTATGCTGATTAACAATTCCATTCCACCCTGAGATTTATATAAAAAAAATATCTTACATTTGGCTTTTTAATAGGAACGATCGCTATCTCAAATTGAGTCCCTGCAAACTTTAATAAAGGCTACAGGGTTGAGTGGCATTTTGCATGCTGATTTAGGCCCGATTGGCAGCTTTTGATGAGAGGGAGGCTGCTATGTAAAGCGGCGCTCCTAGCGCTTTTCCACATCGCCGGTTCAAATGCGGAAGGATAAGAACATGAAGAAGAAGAGAAAAAAAAATACCACTTCCATCTGCAATCTTCAGATTTCTCCCTGCTTTGCTCCCTCGCTCTCACTCTCTCCTTTAAAAAATGATTGACTGTTGAATATAAATAAATGGAAAGGCATAAAGCGGGAATAGAGAGACCGGAGAGACGGAGAGAAGGAATAAAAGGAAAGCCCTTCTCCTGGACTTTTTCTCTGGAGGTAAAAATAAAATCAGAAGGTTTTTATGCTCTCCCATTCTGACATTTGGAGAATGGTATTAGTGTAAAATATTCAGTGTACAGAAAGGACCACAGGCGCAAGAGAGAGCTTGTGAGCATGCGGAAAAGGGAGGGAGTAAGGGGCACTGGATGAGAAAAAAAAAACATTGCTAGAAACACTTATCCCCTCCGCTCCGACCCCTCAAATCTACATCAGTATTAAAAAAGCTATTTATAGTAAGAGTTCAGCTTAATAGGATAATCAGCTCTATTTGTAAAGATATTGGATAATCCCAAATAGAGATTTAAAACATTTTCATTAGATACACAGTATTTTGGGGGCATTTCACTGTCACTTCTCCGTGTTTGAAGAGACAAAAGACGGAGTAATTCCTCCGGCTGGGATCGGACCTTCAGTGTTTTTTTCTGCTTTTAAACTGGCGGGGGGGGGCAAGCACAGATTGATAAGTGTTTTCTTTTGTAGGTGCTTATGTCGAGCAGCCGTGTTTTCCCACCTCCTATGACGAGCAGAGATTAAAATAATGCTTCTCCTTTTCTGCAGTTTCGTCATATCAGATGCAGAGTTTAGCATCGTGGAAAATGTGCTTGGAACTACGGATGAGATAAAAAAGACGCAGGCAGGAATGGGGGAGTTCACAGGAAGAGGGCCAATGGAAGGTATCCAGGAGGATCAGTGAGCAGGGCGTGCTGCCAATGCCGAGCAAACACACACACACGCACACAAAACGTGCACTCGCACAGCTTTTATCTGCCCCGCCTTTCCCCCTCAAGGAATCCCTCACATGCCCCGCAGGGTGGACTGCAGTGCCCCCCCCCCCGCCCAGCTCAATGAGAAAGCTCGAGTGCAAATCCGTGCAACTAAACGTTACTGACTAAACAACGAAAGATCATGGAATAAAATAAACTATCAAATCAATCAAGAACCTGATAAAGTCTCCGGTTCTCCTGAGGTTTGTACACATCGACTGTATCTGAGAACTGGAGTGAGTGTGATGTCATCCATAGAAAGTGGTTTACTTCTAGCATCAACCAAATGTAGTTAATTCGGCTCCCATTTTTTTGTGACACAGATGCCGCCGTGTGGGAACCAGATCTTGCCAGTAAGCGGTGATTGGTACGAGTCAGTCATTTCTAAGGCAACCACTCAGGCCAATCAGGCGTGAGCTTGTTGGGAGTCCCTACCACTTGAAAGCGGGCTACACGAAATCTGTCCAAGGTTTTAAATGTTGGACGCGGGGGCCAGCAGGCTCCACCTACTTTTACTGAGGTATTTGATAGTCCAGTTTATTACTTGAATAACTTTAACTACAAAAAATATATCATGAAGATGAAGATTACCGAGAAGATGTGGAAAAAAGGCATCAGATCGGCTGTTTATTTCTCTATTGAAGTCAATGGGATTTAGGCTTCTTGGAGCCAAGAGCTACTTCCTCTTTGGAATGCCAGAGGGGAGGGGTCACTCAGTCCAGTTCTCATATAGAGTCAATAGTTGTACAGCACTGTACTTTAGTAGATCCCTACTTGTCGGAGACACAAAACTTAAAGAAACTAAGCAAATATATTTTTAAAAAGGGTTACAATGGACAAGTTATTCACAACTGCTGCGTAAAAACACAGTAAATACTGGGCTAAAACTATTTATTTGAAGAAATGTAATATTCAGGTTTTTATATAATTCACTTTAGTTTTATGTTGCTAGCGCTTTACGAAGTTTCCCCACGTTAGGCAAATTTTTTTAAAGTCATAAACTCAAGATACTGGAAATCAATAAACTTGAGTTGTCATGACTAAAAATTGTATGAATAATCAGAATTAGTTTTGCAAGCTCACCAGATGTGAATATTTTAAGTTTAAGGGAAGTTTAAATTACTTTAATTGCATCTCTGGATTAATTTGAATGTAAAAAGTTGGTTTAACTTTTGCGTTTTGTCCCTACAAACGTTCATTTTTGTTTAGAGTTCATCCAGTTTCCACCATGTATTTTTTCTTATTGTTTTTACATGAAAAGCATAAGTAGGAATTTTAAGGATTTAACACAAATGCTTAATAAATAATAATAATAATAATGTTTGATGAATTAAATTAAAAGTTGGGTTTATGGTTTTGTTTATAGATGCAGAACTTTTTCTCAGACTTTTTGAAAATGTTGCTGTTGGATCAAACCAGTCCAGGGACTTTGTATCGAAGTTGATATTTTTTGCCAAAGCCAGAAAAGACACCCATTTCCTTGAAGTTAAGGCTAATTGTACAATGGGACAAAAAAGTAATATTCACTACTCATAAGGCTGGATGTTGAGGGTTCAGTCAGATACATATTTCTTACCATTGCTTTGACTGACCCAGGACCCTGATGCCACAACCTCCCCCCACCTCGCTCACCGTCTTTCCTTGGCCTGTGCTTTCCTTTGGCCCTGATAAGATGCTATCAGTATCGCTCTAAGCACTTGAGAGGCACTTCAGGAGATCACTGGAGCCATTACCATGAAAAGTAAAAGATACAGGCTATATTGATGCCAGATTAATACTGACCAACATGTTATTGATTTCTGCCTCCTCCTCCTTCCACTTTTTTTTCCCCCTGTGGTCTGGACGCCTGGCGGTGACGCTTTTTATTTTTTTGTTGGAGCAATGTTTTGTGAGATAGCTCAGCCCAGATACAGGCCTCCATGGCCAGTATCTGGGATCCTGGATCTTTGAAAGGTGCGGTGCAAAGGCTTGCCGTTATCTGCCTGTGTTATTCAATTGTTACAGGACAATCTGGACCATTAGCTGCTGTGTTAAATAATGCATCTGCTTTAAAAGGGGAGCCTTATCTCAGTTTGTGTGCGCTTTAACATTATTAGTATAGAAATGGAATGAAAGGTCCGCCTCCTGATGAGCACCGATATAACTCCAAGGTCTCTGCGCACGGCGGCAGCAACAACAAGGCATAAACAAACAGCGACCTTTTTAATGAAGCTTGGCTTTATCTCGTTTTATTAAAAAGGACAAGAAGGAGCGGGAAACGCTTCAGAAGAGATAAAAATGTATTTAAATGTGCTCGTCTGGAGGCACGGACAATCGATCACAGGGAAGTTCACGCGGGACGAAAGGAGGGAGTGCAGGAATGGATGGAAAAGAAAGACGAGCAGAAAGCAAATGAAGACAAAGAGAGATCGGCGGTGGGGAAGAGAGGATGAGTGCAGGAAAAAGGGAGAGCAGGGAGAGCGATAACCACAATGTCTTCAGTCACAGATTTACACAGGCCATTGCACTCCCATTCTCCCCGGCTCTTATCGGTGGAATTATTGAGCAGTGTGGCACACCATTAAAAATTCTGCTTAGATTTCACAAAAATCAAATTGCATAAGGTAATGAGCGCGGCTTTTCATGGACTCCTCACTGATACCCGCTCTCAGCAGGGACAAATACATCTCAGTCATAATTCGCTATCTTTATTGTACTTCTACACAGACTTAACTATGCTGCCAAAGCAGTGGAAAGCTTAATAATCGCTGTTGCCCTTGATGTTAAAGGAATGATTTTGTGGTTATTGCTTTGCAACAGTTTCTGGCTCTTTATATCTTTTCTCCCTCCGCCGTTCTCCATCTATCCCCCTTTTTGTCTTCCTCTGTTTCTTCTTATTTCTATCCTTATTGTTCTCTGCGTTCTCTTTCTTCCGCCAGCCACTCCATCAGCCAAGGTCAGGTGGGTCAGCATAGGTTTTTATTCCCAGAATCCCCCTCTGTATTTGCAGATTACTTAGAGCGACAGCATGAAAGTGAGCGAGGAACACATTTCAAGGATGTCAGCACCATGATGTTTGGATTAGCCTCCATTGCTCAAACACACACATGCCGGCAAAGACAAACACAGAAATTCATTTGTCAACCGAGTTTGCGGTCATTAAATTTAGATTGTACAAGTCAAGACATAACTCCATAGTGAGAGGAAACCCAGAGAGTCTTCCTTAAAGGCTGGGCAAGCCTCTGGTCTGCATTTACTTAATGGAGACTGGTCATGATAAGGAGAAGCGGGCCTATTACTATTTTCTACCTTGTTTCAGATTACACCAACACAACAAATTGGTATTTTTACTCCAAATAATTATTTTAGGCTGAGTTTATGGTTAAAATGAATCCTAAAACAACCCGTTTGCAGGTTTGCTGTCCTACTTTTCTTTTTTAACACCTTTGTTAGAACTGCCTTTATGGATGTGGGCAGAAATGGACAAACCTGTACAGGACACGCAGGTGGCCTAAACAAAATATCCAGGCCGTAGACCACTCACTGAACTCAGAGCAAAAAAGCTCATGCACGTTTTGTTTTGGGGTTTTTTCCCACGCCAAGTACAACAATCATAGTATCCATGTTCGTGACACTTGTACAGTTGGCTTTGCAAGCCTCAAGCAAACTTCCAAATTCATTTTCCATTAAGATGCATCAGTGAGAAAGGTTTCAAATTGTTCAGCGTGAGCTACTGTTGGAGCAAATGTATATATTACAATAACAAGTAGACTCTAAATAAGTTTATTATTAAACCATACTGAGAGAGCATTCACACTGGCATGATTGATTGAAAGCACGGTCTGCTTTTTTAGCAAGTGTGAAAGCTTATCTGATCTTTTACTTTTTTCCCATCTTGGTCTGGAAATATCCCCTCAAAGTGAGTTGTGTTAGAATCTGCATAATCAGTTCCCGCAGTTTGGTCCACTTTGGTCTTTGGGACGCTTGTGAAAGCGCTGCATTTGTAAACGCAAACCAGACAAAGCAGTTACATTTAAAAGCCTTCTCTACCCATTTAAACTGTTGGACTTTAGTGTGAAAGCTGCCTAAAATGGTGAGAAAATCCCATTTTTATTAGAAGTAACCAATTCCACATAGGTAAATGGTTAACTAAACTGTATGTTAGGTGTTTAATAATTTAAGATATCCACTAGGAACCAATGACATTTGCCTTGCCCTCTTTGTGAATATAATGAGGTTCAATGATCTATTTAGCTTAGGGATCTTATGCAGATTTGAAAAATCACGTGTGAGTTGTGGTGCGGTTTCCTAAATGGAATACCACCACAGGAAAATATGCTGCTGTTAAATTTAGCTGAGAAAGAAACAATTCCTTGAAAGGTTTATTTATTACATATTAATCTGATTTTCATGACCAAACTTATTTCAACAATGCCTCCATTAAACCCATCTCAGAATAAAATATCATTTGTAGTTTGGTTTCTGAACTTATAGATAACATATTATATAATTGACCAATAGACACTTTTGCAAAAGTATGAGGATAGCAAAGTTGCACTTTCAAAAGTATAAAAACTATTGTATGGTTCTATTTAAAAAGGTAAATCACTTTGGCAATGCATATCAAAATTTTTTACTTTTTACACCTATATACTATATACTACCTATATACTTACTATTAACTTATTAACAAATTTGAACAGATCTGTGTTTCTCTTTTAATGCAAATTCAAGTGAAATTTTAGGTATTTTTCAAAGGACTGTATGTGACCCCAAAGAGAACTTTTTAGAGAAAATATTTGTTGTGCAAACTTTTTGAAACTTTTATCACAAGATGGCCAGGCTCCACAAGTCACGCTAAAATACAAAGACGTCTAGAGACATTTTCAAAGTTCCCACCCTGATGCACTTCACAGTTTTTTCTAATCAAAAATGCCATAGAAGACACATAACAGAGAGGTCTAAGAATATTTGCTGGCAGTACTCTTAAATTTAAAACATATGTCCATAATCAGATTTGTATTTGAAAAAAAAAAAAAAAGTTCCATTCTGAGCACCTGAAGGTCTCACCAGAACATGATGAATGGAATGGAAAATTGCCCACAGACGCAGCTCCTTTATTAACAGAACTGTTTATCATACGTTGACATTTGAACATGACGGGGCATAAACAATACCAATTTATAGGACAAACTTCGCTGCACAGAAGAATCTAGTTCCACTTAACTTAATGTCAGCTCCCCCACCCCTGTTCCCACTCATCCAAAACCAAAAATAACAAATCAAAGCCCAAACACTGTTCTCTCTGTAGCTTCCTGGCACTGACTATCTGGCTGGCCTTTCCCGCCAGCCAGTATCAGCGCGATGTGCCAAGGCGACAACTGCATGCAGATCGTGCCTTCCTTCTCCTCTGTGGCTAGTTAGCCCGTCAGTGCTTTCAGGCGGCTGTCGGTCGCTCCGTCTGTACTCTGCTGGGCTTCGCCTTAGCCTGTGCAGCTCCCTAATCCAAGCGCAGGCTTTACCCCACCAGCTCAGTGTAATCACACAGCTAATTCGCAGGCGGACGGTAGGAAGGCAATCCGTGACGGACGTTTTTTGTGCAACTAAGAATGAGCTCCCCGGTGACTGGGGAGGTGGCGGAGTGGGAGACTGTCAATGAAGGGGCCGTGAAAAGATGGCTCGGGAAAGGCGAGATGTGAGGGGAATAGATGAATGGCGGAAAAACCAGATAGAAGCACAAAATAAGGAAAATGTTTGGAGTGAATAAAAAAAGGGGGCATGAATCTTCAGCAGCCTATTGCCAAGGGAGTGTTGAAAGAGCCATTGTGAGTTGGAACAGTCTATATTACTCAATAAAGCCTTTGATGAAAGGCGAGGCTCTGTATTAATTTGGATAAGAAACCTTTGCCTCCGTGCACCCTTTCTCTCTCGGCTCCCATCCACGACACCTCTGTGGTTTAAAGCAGTGTTCGGTTTCAGTTCAGCAAGCCAAGTCATTACATTTCAACATGTCGCACCTTTCAGAGTGGGAATTAACTAGTGCTGTTACTTATTCATTCCCCACACGCTGAGACCCAGAGGTACAGAAAAAAAATTAAGGAAAAAAAAAGGCGAGTTTTTCGACATCATCACTTCATGCTCACTTGCATGCATGCCTCTGCTGCCTAACTGCACCGCATGCACTCGGATTGTCCTCTCCAGAGAGCAGACTTCTTCATGCTAATTTCTGACGATGTCGGGAGGTGCAAGGATCGCGGCTTGGCTGGCTGCCTGATTCTCACATTGACGTGGCGGTAACAAA
The DNA here is from genome assembly GCA_023969325.1 of Oryzias curvinotus. Classification (NCBI taxonomy): domain Eukaryota; kingdom Metazoa; phylum Chordata; class Actinopteri; order Beloniformes; family Adrianichthyidae; genus Oryzias; species Oryzias curvinotus. The sequence continues at coordinate 20,202,755 of CM043728.1, forward strand.
GGAAAGTGGAGCTCTTTAACACCTCATGGAGATACACTCAGCAGTGTATTAATCTTCATAAAACCTCAGGCAACTGAAGTGCTGATGACAATTGCTAAATGTTTGAACAAAAGAACCAGGCCATAAAGAATGATGAGACATAAGAGGTTGGCTTTTCACTTACGTGGTTGGATTTCTGTTGTCTCATAGTGAGGTAAGTGTCCTCCTAAAGTAATGTCACATCAACTTTCATCATGTCAACACAAAATGTTGGATTAAGACCAATAAAAGTGACTTACTGAGTCTGGTCTTTAATAAGCTGTTTTACAGTTTCAATTATTGATTGCATAAAGAACCTTGGATCCAAACAAAACAATCTCAAATGATTTGTCTGATAAATGTACTGTCTAGCAAACGTTTTTGAGTGCATGGTTAATATTTTATGATGAGTCTCTGTCAAACAAGTAGTGAATCTGTACATTGTCAGACAACAAACAGAATCTCCTACTCAAAAATCTGGGCATACAGCAGAAAAGCCAAACTGTTGGCATCCAGTTGTCCATTAGAAGCAGGTTCTTCCTTCGCGCTCCAACCAGAACACGAGCAGCACCATCCTGGACCTGTTGGAGACGCGAGAGAGATGACTTGCTTACTTTGAAATTAAGAGAGTTCCAATAGTCCAAATCAAAGAATGGATCACTGTCTCAAACTGCTACTTTGATATAAATGGCTTTACCTTCACTAACTGCCTCAAACATTTACCACAGATCTTGATTCAACAGTTAGGTTCTAAATCACTGACCATTTTAGAACCCAGGTTTGACAATCCAGTTTGAAAATCCGTACAACACGCCTGCATTTCATCCACTTCACCTTTACTCACCCCTACGTCTTGTGTAAGTGTTCACTACGACCTGTCGCCCTTGCCAAAGAAAAAAAAGTGTACATAAACATTTTCACTCTACGTCTATGATCTTGATATTTCTTGCGGGCCATCTGCCTGCCCCATACAGGTTTGCCCATTTATAACCAACAGACAATCTGTTTCCACTCGTAAAGAAAGTTGGGACTAAGACTTTAGGGCAAAATTATGAATGCCCTTTTCCAGAATTTAAAACCAATTGCTAAACAACTGCTTGTCATTTTTTCACATGATAGACGTGATACGTTGGCAAAATGTCCAAGATGTACAATGTTAGCTCTAGTTACTGTATTGGCAATGTGTGTAGAATCCTCCGACTAGTAGATGTCATTTGGATACATTTGGATACAAATCCAAACACAGTAAAGTATCCCAAAACACATACTGTTACAAAATAATCAGTTGAAGCTGTAACCCTTAGGAAAGATGGAGATCTGACAGTCATGTGGGTGAAGAGGTAGCTGGGGACCCTGAATTCTAAATTTATTTGTTAACCTTTTGCACGTTTATTACAGTTCATCAGAACATCAAAGACACTTCTAAAAGTCTACAGCGATAAATCTTAACAGGCAACCAGGTGCTGTAGGTTCTCACACTAAATGCATGTAGTATAATTACACACCACTTTAGCACTGCGGGATTTTATTTTATACCCTTACTTCTAATTAGTTTGCTAATGCTGTGTTATCATTTAGTAGCATTGAAAACAACTTACTTTGGATTGATTCATCACTCGAGGGTTCAGCAGTTGTTTTTCTAAAAGTTACTCAATAGTTTTCTTTTATTCTACAATGATTTATGGAGAGCTGCAGGAGGCAGGCAGAGCTGCATTTTTTGCTCTGCTGCTACCTGTTCAAGTAAGCAAGAAATGGAAAATGCATTGGAGGCAAGCAGCCAGACAGTTTTTTAGGGGGGCATAATCATTCCTCATTAGTGGCATCAAGAAGCTTTTCAGCGCGGCTTTTTCGGTTTACCATCATTGAGCCTAAGGGAAGAAAAACAAGATAAGAGAAAGATGTCCTAACTGACAGTAAGTGAGTAGGTTCAGGTATACTGACAACTGTTTGTGTACATAAACTTGAATTTTTTTTTTTTTTTTTTCGTGTGTATAAAGAACTCTTTGAAGTGAACAGGATGCAAAACAACAGGGAAAAAATGATAGTGAAATGGGTTACAGTTGGTAAAGACTGTAACAACAAGGTCTTAGATGTAAAGCGGACGATCTGATCAGAAGATTCCAGGTTTGGTTCCTGTTCTGCACACCCATGTGTTGTAGTGTCCTTGGGCAAGACATTGAACCCTGGTGGTTGTAGGATGGCGCCACTGTTACGACAGCGGAGTCAGCATCAGTGTGTGAATGGGACTGCGACTGTAAAGCCCTTTTGGCTCTCCAGGACGGTGGAAAAAAAGCCCTCTATAAGTGTGCACCATTTACTCTAAATAATATTAAAGTTTGTTTAAAAGATGCCAATCCTTAGTGTTATAAATATTCAAGAATATTAAACCAAAAGAAGGTAAACAAGCAGAGATTTTTAGTGCATCTGATGGAACTGATCAATCCAAGCCTGTCAGAAACTTCCAGACAAGTTTCTACTAAAACTGATCAAAACACATTGGAAACTAAACCCAGACCCTCACAATGGGTGAAGATCAGAACCTTGCTGTTGCACGCACACATTCAGACACGCAAAACAATAATATGTGGGGGGCTGGAATGGAGGGGGGGTTCAAACCACCATAGGAAGATGCTGCTCCGAAAGCCTTCATTAACTCTACTGACAACTCCTGCTTGTAACCACAGCGAGGTCATGCCCCATATGGCAATAAAAAGACACACACTCAGAAACACACGGGAGACAAACAGTCTGCCACTGACTTGGACAGCGCCCAAGACTGTTGGTGGCACCTGCACCGCTGTGAGATGTTCCCCCTTATTTAGCTGTAGCATCCCTCTCCAAAAAACCTGTTCAAACCCTTAATACACACAAGCACACACGCACCCTTGAACGATTTGGTTCTGCTTGAGGGTGGCGCTTTAGCAGGACACAGTGTGTATTACCTGGTAGAGCTGTGGCCAGGCTCAGGAAAGAGGTGGGGGCAGGATTAAGCTGACTGGCTGACGTTGAGCCAACACAAATGTTCACACACATTCTCAGAACACACACGTGAACACACACGTCCAAAAATAATGCTTTTGTTCATGCCTGTCTGTGCATTTATAATCCTTCAAAAGTCTGCACATTTTTGTACCACTTTAGACATAATCTAGTAGGAAAAATGTTGAAGCAAATTGTCTTTGGAGGTTAAATGTGTGTGTCTGTGTGTGTGTGTGTCAGTATCTATGGAGGGTGTCCAGTTTCCTGTGAATGATGTGAAATTACATGATGTTAAAAGGGAGTACCATTAGCTTAAAGTGGTGTTTTTTGAGCTATGTGGTTTGGAGTGAAGTTCTTTTCTGCCCACAGAGAGTTCAGTGTAACTTACACACAGACACACAATTTACACATAAAATATTTGTCAGACCTTACAAGAAACGTGCATGTGCTTTTGTTAGTTACTCTTTCTAACTGTTAGTAACTTCTTTCTGACGATTGCAAACAAGGTTGGGTATTATAAATACGTTAACACGGTTAACTTGTTGAACTGTTTTTTTTTTTTTTTTAATGCTGCCAACAAGGTTGGGAGTTAACGTAGTCACAGTAACATTTGTTTTAGCATCAAACATGTTTGGGAGCTACAAATATTGTGAATGAGCAAACACTGTTCTAGAATTACTGTGAACAAAGTTCATAAAGTCTGACTGACACATCTCTGCATTATCTGGTCTAAGGTGCCTTATAGATTGGTCTGCCTTCTATATGACTTAAGTTCAAAAGTAGACCATTTATTGAAGCTCAAAGGATGATTGGAATGGGTCTTACAGGTTTTTTCCATGTTCTGGATGCAACACTACCACACTACTACATCACTGCATAAACATGTGGCCTTTGCGATTGGACAAACTCTCAAGGAACCTTAACGTCAGAAGGAATCAGGTCGCTCCACAAAGCTCTTCTTGGACCAGCTGTACCACATTTCTTACTTTGTTTTTTCATCCCTTCACATATGTCATCACACCTTTGCTGTGCTGGATGGCTGTCATTACCAGTGTCTTTTGACTTCAGATATCTCACATTTAAAATGAGATAGAAAGACATTCAATTCTGCACAACTTGACCAATAACTGACTCTTCACAATTTGAAAAAAGTATTTTTGAGTTTCGTCTATATAGGAATTTCGGATTTTAAGAGAATGAACCGAAACTTTTTTACTTAGAAGTTTTACTATAATTGAATTTTCAGGTAAATCAGGAAATAACTTAAAGTTGTTTCCATTCAAATTAAGATGTTTAATAACTCTGTTTTCCTCCATATTTCTCCGGCCTTGTGGTCAATAGGGTCATCTAAGGGTTGCAGTTGACAACAGAGATGAAAGCAAAGTGCAGACTCAACACAACAGCTGCAGAATGACGTACTGTTTGTGAAGAAGAGCCAGCACTGCTAAATTAAGGCTGGGGGGATGGCTTAATTACTGTCGCATTATACCAATTATTTTGTCTCCACACCCTTATCTTAATTACTTCAAAAGACCAACTTCAATTAGGATGTGAAAACTGCATCTAGAACCAGCAGTCCAATCCACAAGCTCCCAGCGGAGGCAACGTCAGTCAACGACACACACGCATGCACACACACACACACACACACATACACCCACACAAACTGAATCTTACCAACAAATATGATAATTAATTGACATGCCAGGAACAATATTCAGCATAAATAAATGAGCATTGTACTGAAAACAAGGATGAAAGCTCAGCAATTAAATCCACGAATTAGTCCAGAATTAAACAAATCTGGAAACATGGAAAGTCATTGATTTATTCCATCACCGAGTCTAAGCGGAGCATTGAGGAGTCATCCATGTTGGTTCCTCTGGACATCGCAAGCCATATGACCGATGTTCAGGTCTCTGTTGCTTTTCAGAATTTACACCCTTAAAATGCTATATAAACATTTTGTTATAAATGAGAGAAGAGTTTTATTTTTATTTTTCTTCATAGTCGTCCCTCATTTATTGCAGGAGTTACATTCTAAAAATAACCTGAAATCCACAAAGTAAGAAAGGTTGTAAAACTCATTCCTTCAAACTTTATACGCTTTTCTCAGACTGACATGAACATTTTCACACCCAGAGTTCAAACCTATATAGTAAAATAAGTCCTGTATTATAGAATACAAGAATGCTGCCAACCAGTGTTAGAAAAAGGCAGAGTACACCCTGAATTACCCAGGAAAAGTGAACTAAACATTCTGCATTAGTCACTTTGAAATTATTCAGTGCATATCAACTCTTGCAACAGAATTCTAAATTGCAAGGATCCAGTTGTTCTTCATATTTTCTCGAGTGTTAAAAATGTTGATTACTGTCTTGTAACACAACCTCTGTTAGACTTTTTCTATTTTCAGAATCCATTTCTAAAATTTGTATTACCTGCATTTTCTACCTCAACTTTATTTTAGATTTTAGAAACAATGCAACATTGCTGCTCAAAAAGCATCTGCATCCAAACAGGTTAGTCTACAAAGCAGCCCACATCTCTAGCATCTTTCAGCTCAGTTAAGAGCTGTTCTTACCATGTTGATTCATCCATTGAAAGACTCTTTAGTGTTCTCTGAGGCTGAGCTGAGAGGCCTTAATGAGAGTGTACATGGATGAGGTGAGGGAGTGCATAGATACGGGGTGATTCTTGGGGTTTGTTTGTGGAGAGATGAAAGGTAATGCAGACCATCAGGTCACATGTCTGGCTGCATGACGAAGAGCCAGGAAAGGTTACCTTTCTGAACTTGTAAAAGGGTGGAGGGCGGGTTGCATGTTGAAGAGACTCCGTTCTGGTCTAGGGCAGTGGGTGGGAGGTGCATGGGTGTTCTTGTCCCTGACCCATGTCTAAGTGGCGCTGCAATGTTTACGGTGAGGAAGGAAGCTGTCAACTATGTTTGCCCCATCTCAGCAAGCAACTGCTATCCACCCAACTTCCCCCACCGCCAAAAACAAAGACAAACTCAAACCAGTGCACAGTACATTTCTGAAAACTGAAAATCAGGAACAAGAGGACGGATATTTCTTTGACTCCGTTTGGTCTGCATCTGTCTACATGGGAAACTGGGCCTCTCTGCCAAGACTCAGAGGTGATTGACAGGCTTTCTACTTGAGGTTTAGAATTTCCCCCTGGTGTAAAATCCCTGTGGCCGTCCACCAAAGGGTGACCACATTCCTGACCAGGTCATGAACTGCCCACCTTTACCACTAAAAGCTTTCCTAAAGCCAACCCAAACCCCCCATTGAGGCAGCAGAATTTACCTTCTCTATTTGCTGACTCGTGTACTTGGACAGTACATTTTAGCTAATATTTCTGGCCCAAGCAAAAATGATGACATGCATGAGTGTGTTTGTGAGTTTGTGTTGTATAAATACCAAACTTATCTCATCATTTGTAATTTCTTTGTCTGTTTATCTTTGTTCTTAAACTCTACTTTGTTATCTTTTTACATTTTTGTTATAAATGTAAAAAGAACCTCTTGAAAAGTAGATCTGGCATCTCAAGGGACAAATCCTTTCATTTCTTATTTAACGTTTGAATAAAAAAAACATGTTTGGACTCATTTTAATTGTCCAGCCATTCCTTGGAAGTTTTAGCACTGTTTGGGCCAGTACAGATATTTTTCTTAATAATGAGATCTTTCATTTAAAAACTATACATTTTAGTCAGATTATGTGTGTGTAGTGTTAAAAACAGCTGGAAACATTATTTAAAAAAAAACTGAAGAAGTGGTTGATGCTTCATACCCTCCTGTTAGTCTTCTGTGTGCTGGTAATCACAAAAAATGTGTTGATAATAATAATTTAGGATTTTGGATTTTTGTCTACAAATGAAAACGAATAAAAAACAAAAACTCAAACATTTTCATGAACACAATTATCGTTGGTTCCAATCTCTTAATGGTTTATCAACAAAATAATTGCATTCCAACTTTCCACTGCTTTCAAATGCAGCATCCCTATGGATTACTGTCTCCTTATGTTGCAATTGTTGTGCCTGTGAGTGGGCTGTTGAGATGGATTAATGTGTTGTTGTTGTTCACTCGTTCTGTTTCTTTTTCAGCCTGGCAGCGTCTCTGAGCCCTCGTTTCTCCTCTGTACTTGCGTACAAATACACACTCGTGCATTCAGACACACCCCGAGCTGGAGCCCAGCACCTGTCAGGCCTACCTCTGGGGCTGGAGTGTGATGATCTGCACCCGCTCCTGCTGCCTCCTCTCCCCAATCTGTATCTCGACCCCTGCAGAAAGCCAAGGAAATTACGCGCCTTTTCCTGGAATGTGATTAGATTCCTGATGTTGGCAGCCACACATCTCTGTTTTTTAATTGGGTTCCGAGGCGCGACGAGATTAGCCTCGTGACATCATTGATGGTCCGTGTGTGAGTCTAGAGAGAGTTGGTGTTGTGTGCTGATAAGAGATGGTATGGGGGGGGGCTGTCGGGGCTTGTGTAGATGAATCCCCCACTCCCCAGCGGATGATGCTTACTAATAAGGTCGATTGGTGCTCCCCCCCCCTCCATTTACATGTGTGAGAATGAGTTTGCACATACGTGTCCTTTGTTTGTATGTTCTGGTAAATTATATTCAACAAATTTATGCAGAATTAGGAATGTCCCTCCCATGTTAATCTGGTATCAATCCCTCAAAAGTCTAGACTCCTTTAACACAAAAAAACACTGTATTACACTCTTCTATATACCTGACTTTAAAGTATTTGCTCCATTTTAAAGATACGCACAAATTTAACACATGCATCAAGTTATTTTAGGCTGTTAATTGGAATTTAAATAAAAACTTTTGGTATGATCACCAAATGCATAAAAACATCAAGCTCTCATTAGCCTCAAATGCATTTTTGACTTCCCAGATTTCCATATATCAGAGCCCCTGTAAGTGTAATAATCTGAGTGTTCCTTAATCCAGTACTTGTTAATCCTCTCTTGAAGAAAAAATATTGTTTTGGTGGTTGTAGCCATACAAAAGGGATATGGCAAAACAACCGGACAATTTTTTCCAAAATGAAGGTTGGTGATTATTTGTCCCAGTTTCTGATGCTTTGTTTTTTTTAGCTCTTCTCTCCTTTCTAATGTATGAAGCTGCATGTTATACCATTAATCAATCCCTTTGGCATTTTAGGGAATTTTTTATGGTTTTTGCAAGACAAAAAGCCTGAAATTGCAAATTTTTTCTAAAAAGTGGCAGTAAAAGTTTGAGTATTAAAGGGGGTGTTTTTTTCCTTAATGTATTAAAGTACTGTTTTATGCAGCCTAAAAAACTAAACAGAGAAAATTCCTGATTTAACAGATTTATTTCAAGAAATCAAAGTTTTATTTGTTAATATTGTGCAAGAGCAACTGTAAAGCTTGAACAATTAAATTACAGCAGAATGTTTAGTAGATTTAGTTAAAATATGACTAACATTACATTATTGCCAAAGAGATATATTTTAAATAGAGAACAAAATTGCCAAAATGAGGTTCGAGCAGCTTTTCTATGTTTAAATAAAATACGCAATTTAATGCTTTTTTTTTTTATCCAATTCTTGGAAGCACTTCATGTTCTTTTACTCTTAGCTTGTCTGTTGGCCGTCTGTTTGTTGGTCTTTAATTTTTTTTAATTTGCTAATATTTAATGTTCCATGTTTCTCTAAAGCACTAGATGTTTGAAACGTAATTATGCATTAACATAACTTGTTATAAAACATCGGTTTCACTTAGAAAGATCACAGATTAAACATTTGTCTATCTGCCTGTTTTTTTAAATGTATTTGAATACATTATAGATAGATATTGATTCTTTGGATGTGGGAAAAACAACAGTAGGCTGAATTTTAGGAATCAAATCCGTTTTTAAAATGAATTGTTACACCCCTAAAATTGTTCTTTTTTTAATATCTTTATTAACAGACCATTAGGTCTTCTATCAAGTTGAATGAGTACAGCAATCAAAAATTTCGATCTCAAATTGACACAAGTGGTATATTCACACACATGGTTAGAACACACATAATAATTTCCCACATATGCCAGCAGACTCATAGGACAATAAGACACTCTGCACGTTTGTTCTGCAGTTGAAAAGTTCTCGTCAATTGTTGACTTCTGTTTGTGCTCCATCACAAGCATAGAAAGGAGAAGAAAAAAAACAGTTTCATGAAAACTACTGGTAAAGTGCTGACTGTTCGGTGTTTGCTTTTGTTGACTTCTGTGATAGTTTCGGTAAATAGAATAACAGATTTTGTCAACATAGTTAAATAAACCTTAGAAGACGTGGTGAATCATAATAGAAAGATGACATTGATGCCAAGCAGACAAGTATATGAGTGAAGTTATTTTATGCACCTTTTAGACTAATGTTTAGATAGGATTTTTATTAGGAACTAAGAGACACGGTCAGTAAAATCAGCACAAGGAAGTGGGGAGGTGAAGCATATTTGATTGGTTAAATTGATGACAAATGTTTGAGCCTCTAAACTTGATTGGCAGAGTTTTACTGGTGGAACTTGTTCAAAATGAAAACGATTGGCCAAAGCAGAAACTGGTGTGTTTGCAACATCGTGAAATCCTAGCAAAACTGTTTAGCTTTGACACCGTGAGATGATAGTCTTTTAGGCTCTACCATTTCCATGGTTTTTCCACAGAGAATACCAATTCCCATTCCATGTTCAGTGTCTTCAAACTGCAACTAACATGCTCTTTGTTCTTCATGATCTCTCCTTAGGTAGGTTGACAGACCTCTCATACTCAAAACTGGAGCCATTGACTTGTCAGTAAAACTGCTAGCATATTTAAATAAATTTTAAAAAAAGCAAGGATCAGTAAACAAAAGCTGGTTCAAGACTGAAAGACTGCATAAATGAACAGTCAATCAATAACTATTTGCAGTGCACCTTCTATTAATATGCATAAGAACCCGAGGTACTTGACATTAAAGACATAAAAACATAAGTTCATACAATACAAAGTCATTAAACACAAAATAATATAAAAAACAATCAAAAGAAATATAAAATGGTAGGAAACACTGAGGCTACTAGTTTAAGAATTAGCAGTATTTCAAAGGATTTAAGACCTATAGTGAACTGTCAGTTTAAGGTAATAAATGTCTTCACGCTGGAATGAAACAACTATCAGACTTCACATTCACTAACAGATTCTGAAATAAAGATTTTTCCGGACATTAACCTTCATATAACTGGTCAGGTTCACTTTTTTACAATTTACTTTTAAACAGCTGCTTATTACAAGTCTTTGAAGAAATCAGTGAAGATTTGGGCAAATTACTTATGAATAATGGGGGTTTTCACTGAAAAATATAGATGGCTTTCTTTTAGAAAAGTTCTCAAAAAAACTTTATTTTCCCAGGATATTTAGGAATATGAGCAAAAAATACCTTTCTTCTAATACTCTTGCATTTATAAATGTCTTCTTTAATCTCCAATATTATTCATCAACCCCGTACAGTTGTTCCAGGGATCCTTTAGGATGTCAGACTGCATCCAGAAGGTATGTCAGGTTGACTTATCAAATGGAAACCTTCACCTGCAGTGAACACTGAAGGTAATGAACAGTGTGGATTGGAGTGGTAAAGGGAGACCAGGAGGGCTGTAGGGGTCTCCCAATCCTCAACTCCTCGGCCCTGCTGCCCCACATCTCGCCCCCATTAGCTTGCATCTCCTCCTCATCGGGCCAGAGAACAATCAGCCTGGCGTCTGATACTTCCTGCCCGGCAATAATTACCCCACCTAATTAAAACTTAATTGCTGGCCTCTCCGACCACCATTTTAAATGAGCAATGGGAGCCAGGGCGGGGTGTACGCCTGCTGGGATGTTTGTGTGGACGGTAAATTGGTTTATCCCTATCAGATTCCTCAGTCCCTGGCCCTGCACACAGTCTTGTGCTGCTCTACTGCCCATAAACAGAAAGACAGGGAAAAGGCTTAATGTGATGGAGGCCAGTCGAGGCCTAATGAGATGCACTTTTCCTTTGCTTCTTTAAATTGCACTTTCACTCACAGCTTGGTCTAGCTGGCTGTAAGCGGCGGCCGCAAGCTCGCACTGAGAACTTGTTGGGGGAAAAGTTGGTGCTCCAGGAAAAGAAAGGGATTTTTAAAAGAAGACAGCGATAAGGAAGTTAGAAATCATGGCCTCACTACAAAATTATCAGGGGGTAAATGAAAGAGGAAATGCTGCGTTAATCGTTATGGATTCTCATAATTGTTACGATTAAATTTCATAATTGACTAATGGCCAGCTGCGGCTTACATTACATGCAGGATAAATACATCACATTAAACATGCAAGCTGAGAGGAGATGAGCTGAGATGGATGGACAGATAGGACGGGATGGATAGATAGATGGAAAGATGGGCATGTACAGCACACTGAAATGAACAAAGTATGACGGTGATGGAACAGAGGAGGAAAAAGACAGACAAAAAAGATGGAGAGGAAGAGGAAAGACAGATCATGGCCCTGGGGGGGTATTAGGCTAGATGCCAGGCTGGGTTTTTTTTTTCTTTTTTCGTCTTTCTGCCACACTCCTCTCCTTCTGTGAAATCTGATTTCCCAAATCTCTCGCCATCCTTCACTGTTGAACTCTGCCTTTTTCGCCTTCCTTTCTTCATCTTCGTCCCAGGGAAACAAGTAAAAGGCAGTCGTGATGGGCAGATAGTGGAAGCAGAGGTGGAGAAAGTTGGAGGGTGATTAGTGGGAGATGACAGGTGACATCCATAAAGGGATTAGGGAGCAGGCCTCAAAGACAGGCCCTAATCCTGGCTTTGTACAGGCACAGATAAACAGCTCCAATGATGGCTTGCTCTCTTAAAAAGTGAACATGAGCTACACAAATAACTTCCTAATTCCCCCTTTGTAGAAGTGAGCGCACGCTACAACACAAATAAGTTCCCTAATTCGGTCTTTGTACGAGTGAGCCAGAGTAGCACAAAATAACTTTGCTCTCGAGGTGTTTGTGAACAGGATGCTCTGAGAGGCGAGAGGGACTGTGGGTGTTTGTGAGTCTGCGGGGGGCCCACAGAGCGCCGGTGTGTGTTGTGGAAACTGCACTCAGCAGCATTGACTGTTGTGAGATTTGCAGGCTCATGGTGGCTCAGAAAGTGTTCAGGACTTCAAGTTACAGATGAGATGTTTCCATGTTTCTGCGCTGCACTGGAGAGAGATGTACGGTTGTCAGTTTGTGGTATAATTAGCTTCAAAACTGAGAGGGAGAGTGCACACACACCACACACACCTGTGCTGCACAGACAGGAAAGACCACCAACTGAAAGTCTGGTTTCCCATGCAGGCGTGTGTGTTTGTTCTGGAGTGTGCGTGCTAAATATTTGCCAAAACCAAAAACTGCTTCGAATCCTGGCAACAATCCCAAAAAGTAGATTATAAAGCTTTCATTTTTCTCCTTGTGACATTAGCTTTCATTAAATTATTACTTTTATTCTAATTAATTAAGATCAGAATGGTAAAGTAAATGCTTTGCTGCTGCTTGTATCATGGTTCTCAAAACCACATTTCATCAGGAAGCTGTTTTTTTGCACCTACTACAGACATTTAGCACTCAAAAAATGGTATTCACTGTTAAAGATACGAAGATATGAAGTAAAATAAAATAACAGGTTGGTTTTTATTCGCAACATTTTCTTCATGTTTAGAAATGTCCTTTATTAAACTCAATCCATTTTAAATCCAAACGGATACTTTTGACAATCAAAATCATTTATTTCGTATTTTCTCATTTTATGTTTTAGGCCTTCAATTATAGAAGAAAGAATACTTTGAATATTATAAAACTTAACACACTGAGATAAACTCCATGATGACTACTACCATAGGTTTAAACCTCCAGATCGTTCAGTTTTCCCTCAAAGCATTCAGAACGTCTTCATTTTGAGCATAAAAACCCAATTATTGTGGACAATTATAAAGATAGTTACCACTTCTGGCTTTTGTTTTATCTGATTTAAATAAATACTTTGGAAATAGCCCTTTTTGTCAAGCGAAAAAGCCAGTTTTCATGCACACACAAAAATTGCTAACATACACATTTTTTAGCAGATCGTGTTTGGATAACAGCTATTCACTGATGTTAAACATTAGCAAACAATTGAACACATTCTTTAGGTGTAACTTTAATTCCTACTTCAGTTTAAAAACTACAACAAAAACGTATGCATATCAATCTGCAAAATTTTAAACTGTATTTGTCTTTCTCCTATTGTACACCACCTATGGTATCCCGAAAGAGTTTTAAACTACTATATTAATACAGCTTCATTTATCTTAACTATAAACAAAAAAAAAATTATATCTCATTTAACTTCAGATTTGTAGTAAAGTTGAATTGCTCTATATCATAAAAATCTCTTCTTTTAAGCGTTACAAGTTGATTCCATTACATCAGTTAATTTTAATGACCTAATCTGCAGAATAACTCAACTTCGACCCAGTTGGGGCTTTAGTTGCATGAGCCGTTCAGGTGCTGCGAGTTTTTCGGTTGTCTAAGTCTGTGTAGGGTCGTAGAGAGCAGCGACTGCATCGTAACGGGACCGCAGCTGCGTCTTGCAGATATGTTGAAGTGTCGAACGACCACTTAAAGGAATGTCATGAAAATGGAACGCACCATTGTCGTGTGTGTGGTAATTGTATCATGATGTATTTGTAAGGCTAATGAAAGTGACACGCACTGATGATGTATGATCCCCTAAGTAAGGTGCAAGTACTGACCACGCACAAATGGCATACTTGTATACCTAAATGGTAAATGGCGTATACTTTTAGAGCGCTTTCTACCATATGGTTTGCCAATGTTTTTCATGCCGTATCCACCCATGAGGGCAGTTGTGCCTAAGGTTTCACGTAAAATGCTTTACAACCTAACCTATGTATTCACGAATACCTAGTATTGATCTTTAAGAATTTCCATACATTAAGTTCAGTATATGAAAACAAAAAACACAGATTACAATCCAGTAATTTTACTAAAGACCATGAGAGTGCTCATGTAGGTTGCTGCACAATACCTTCTCCCATATTCCACATCAGCCCTGGCACTTAAGCCGGCAACCTGACAGTTTCTGTGAGGTTTTAGTTAACGGAGTTTCGATCAGTCATTTATCAGAGTGCGATAGCCGCCGTCCTCCCTCCAGCCCGTCTCTTTCTTTCCTTAAATACGCAGGACCAAATTCCTATCTGCCATTTCACACTTTCCCTTTCATCACTCTCCATTACCTGGTAATGAACAGATCTTTGCTCCCACCCCAACCCACCCTCCCCATCTGTGAAGTTAATGCAAATTTGGTTATAGTTTCTCTCCCACTGGTGTAAAAGTAAAGGATGATGAAAAAAAGAGACAGGTTAGGCCAATGACTCAATTATCTTTTTCACGGTTCTTTTAAGACTCCTGAGAGGGGTTCCTCTGTGAAGATGCTAGGCCAGTGACACAGATACTTCAATAAAACATGCAGGCTAAAAAAGAGCGGCGGTAGATGCGTAGGGTTGATGCAGAAATGGGTCAAGCATTGATTGGACAGTTATTTCGAGGGATTTTCCAAACGCACTGATAGTGGGAGAAGTTTAGTGTGGGTGTGACTGAGGAAAAGCAAAAAAAAAAAAAAATAGGCAAACAGCGAATGCCCACAGACACATAAACACACTCACTCTCAGACTACACACACCTCAGCACCCTCTAATAATCCGCTAATCCTGTTTATCATCAGCCAGCTCTTCTTAGTGTGAGCGATACATGAGAGAAATCACTCTCACAAACACACTCCAATGTGCAGAGCTGAGATACAGTATAAATACACATCTCCATTTCTTGATTTCTTTCTAAATCTTCACTCCGTTTCGCTATTTTCCACTCCGCTCTGTTATGCATCAGTTCTGCAGTTACACATCACAATCCCACATCAATGCCCAGCCTCTTAGAAATGGATGTGTTTGCTTCTTGCTTCTCTGTCTGAAGACTTTTAAGCTGTGGAGAGCTCACTCGTTTTTCTCCTCACATATGCACACAAAGATTGAGAGACTTCCTTGCAGGATTTTGCGCATAAATTTGGTCCCAAACTACAGCTGAACTTTTTCTCCCTTCCCAAATAAAAAAATGGGTATTTTCTGCAATATTCCAGTTTGTAAAAGAAATATATGGTATAATCACAGATGATCCAGGCTTGGTTACCAAAGCAGGCAATAAATCTATATTTTCTCATATTTCTCTTTTGGTTGCTAATACTTAAGGGGATAAGTAAGTTGTAAATATAGCCGTAATCGGAGTTTCTCATTTCTGGAGCGATTAAAGGGTCATTGGAGGAGTTGGTGCTTGGCTCTTGAGAAGCATAGAGCAGGTTTACCCAAGCCTGCTATTGTGTACCTCCAGCAAGGCGTGTCTTTAAAAGGAAACGAAAGAGTGTAGAGGAAAATAGCTGTTTCTCCAGTACAAATAGTAGTTCAACATTTTTGTTATCGTGCAGTGACTTTCAGAATTAAAGCTCTGCAGAACTACGAAAAAGTAAAAAGAAGAGCTTGTTTAGAAATCCAAAACAAAAGAAAAACATCCCATCTCCACTGGAGACTCCAAACTGGTGTCTTCATCTCACGCATCAGAACCAGTTAAGAATATTTTCTTTCCTGTTGGCGTTCACAGAAAGTTGATCTGAAGTGGAAACTGTTTTCTTTTTGTTGGCATGATGGGGTTTTAATCTCAGTGATGCATGAACGTTTGAGTTACTGAAACAACATGGGAATACTTTAAAAGATTTTCTGAAGTGCTTAAAAAGTACAAAAGTACTCAAATTGGGTTTTAGGAGTTCATAATATAAAATGGACTAAATGTTACTATTTTTCTTACGAAAAGAAACCCCAACAAGAAGTGAAAGGGCTATAGTCACCAGCATATTACTTTGACATCTCAGTACTTTTTACAATTTGCATGCATTTGTTTTTGTTCAAACCTCAAGGACTTACTCTTGTTTAATAAAGGAACTAAATCTCGTGTAGATGTCAGTTTTTTTTTTTGGATGGCAATAGTTTTTTCCCTTGTTATTTCTGATGCTATGTACACACACACGGCATTTTAAACACATTCAAGAACATGCATTCAGTATTTGGTCTTCACACTGGACTGTTGCTATCCAATACTAGTGCCTGTACAATCACAGTTGCAAGAGGCTTGGTGCAAAATGTTGTAGCAGTGCAAATTTGGTGAATCTTGTTCCAGGCTTTTTCTTTCACAGCTCTATTCTGATACATGAAAGACTAGGTGTCGTATGATTCCGTCCGGGCACAAACCAAGATTACTAAGTTCTCCTCTGTGATCAGTTCTCTTTTATACAATGCACCACTCATTAAAGGTTCAAAACCAAACCTGATGATATGTTTTAGTATTCAAAATCCCTAAAAACCATGAAGTCTGAGGTTGACTTGGTCAGAACCTACGCTTTACAACCACATTTTTGAACCTGGCTAAAAGTGAATAACTTCTCCATAAATAAGAGAGGATTATTTGAAAAATAAAAAAAATTAGTGCAATATTTTAGTACTAGTTTCATGTGGGATACAGTTTGACAACATCCGAGTTGTGTAGCCAGCTATCAGTCGCCATCATCAACACCTACTTCATGACAAATTACATCCCCAACCTGACCAGGATAGATGGAGGAGATACACGTGCCTACAAAGTCCAGGAGAATCAGAGGAAAAAAAGGATTGGAAAAGTTGGTCGGCATCCGTTTGCGTTCATTTTTTTCATAATGTGTTTTCTCTTAACACTTTGACACTTTGATGTCGGTCCAAATGCGCTGAAGGGGCAAAGAGGCCTCAGGGAAGCAGAGAGGTCCGATCGCTCAGGGCTACCTATAAACACCAGGGGGCCATTCCATTTCCTGTGCTCAGGAAGCCGGCTTTTGAGGAAGCTCTGTGGGTTCGATTTCTCTCATTTCCTCCTCTGACATCGTTCCTGGTTGGGGTGCAGGAATGCAGCCAGGGAAGTACTTCAGCAGCGTCCAGTGAATATTTCCTGACTCCCAAAAATAAGACATCAGCACAGCAGACCACAACTGCCACTCTTAGGAGACACCTAGCAATCAGCAGACACAATTACGTCTCTGAGATACTTTAAAAACTTAGAAATAGAAGTGAATTTGGCTGTAAATGCTGCAAGTCGACCATCTAAGCTGACATAACCCCATTATACACACATATTCTCAGACACACACACAGTCATTTCCACAGATGGGCTGTAATCTCTGCAGCCCTCCATCTTGCCGGCTTAGCCCAGTGGACTGGGGCAGCCATTGCCAGCTCTCTACCCAGGGCGGGGGGCCCGGAGGGAAGGTACATGGGGGAGCCAGAGGGCCTGCAGAAGCCCCACATGGATTGTATTTGGGCGCCTGAGGCATGAAATGGAATAGGTTTAATCTGTTATCACCTGCAGGGGAGTGTCGGGTCCGGCCACTGACAGACAGAGCCATTGGGGTGGTGGTGGCGATGGGGGTGTGGAAGGGGGCGGCAGCACCTCAGTCCCTGCTGGTAAATGAAATATCAGCCGCTGCTGAGGGAGACGGATATTATTTTAATTTCTCTGAAGCTCTCCGTATATGCCCGCCTCTCCTCCTCCTCATCTATATCACTCTTCCTCTTTCACTGGACTCAGTCTCTATGAGATTTGGCTTTGCTACATCAACCATACTAATGCTGGAAATTTGTCTTTTTGTACTCAGCAGGGATGCATGATGCAGGAACTTCAATATTATTGAGGGATATTCCTGACCTGGAATCTCCTAAACTAAACTAGTGTCTGACTTTTTTCTTGAATGAAATTTAAAGCTTAAAAGGTAATTAATTATCATTAAGCTGCTTTATTAAAAAGGCAATCAAGCGAGCTAAAATGTCAACTACCAACACTGCACTAAACAACATAGATTTTACAGACCCACTCTGATCATCATTTGATCTATTTTCAAAGCCTTTCCAGTGGTCTTAACTATGTGCAGTTTTCAGTCAAAATCTAAAAACCTGTCGTTTTCAAAGACATTTTCAGCAGAGCGGCAGTTCATCCGAAATTTCCCTCTGAGCTGTGAGTGGGAACTTTGGCGTGGAGCAACATCACCCCCCCCTTCCGTCACCCATAGCTGAGAGCTCTCTGTTATGCTCTCCTGCTACCTTACAGCCGCTCACACCTCTAACCTTTGTTTTTGTGTGTGTGCCAATGCCTCTTGGCTAGGTCTCTTGGAAAAGAGATTTTATCTTAAGTGTCTTCCTGGTAATAAATAAATAAACAAACCAACCTAAGATTACCGCCATTACAAAAATGGCCAGCAATACTGGGGCTATCCGGTCGTAGAATTCAACTCAGATGCCAGCTCAGACGAGGAAAACAAAAACACACATTGATCTAGCGGAGCAAGGAGCCCAATGCATTTTCTACGTCACAAATACGATCTTTTTTTAAACAGATTTTTTTCATCTGCCCCTGATTCATAGTGATTTGAAAAAAGAAATCCTCAAATGGTCAATTTCACACTCACACATTTATGCTGACCTATAACCACCAGGAGCAATGTGGGGTTCAGTGTCTTGCCCAAGGACACTTCAACACTGATAGCAGGCAGGGCAGAAACCGACCAGTGATCTTCTGATGAGAGGTCGATCACTCTACCGCTGCACCACAGCCACCTAATTTTGAGCTTAATTTATTAAAATATAAGTCTTCCATCATGACAAAAATGCCACAAGGACATGTTAAAACCACCATTTTTATCAGAGTGGATCATTAGACGCTTCACTGGGATACAACACCAAAAGGTTCACACGTTACTGGGTTTGGTGATGCACGTGATGTCAGATTCCCCATATTTATCTCCAGTCAGTCACAGTTTAGTTCAGTTTGTCAAACGTTGGCTGAGGTTCTCATTTCCATCATGTAATCTCTTGTCTTTTGGTTGCTAGAAAATTGCACATTTAAAATTCAAACCACATCTTTTTATTTAATATCGAAGCGTGGTCCCTGATTGACAGCTGTCATTGACATCGTTATATACATAAAAACAAAAACTCGGAGCTGTAAATCAAAATTGGAACCATAGAAATAATGATGCTATGATAAGTGGTTTTGGAATGATGAGGGCTGACTACATCAACCAAAATACTAAACTGTTTGGCTTTACTTTGAACTGAGTGAACCCTGGTCTGCTTAGGAGTCAGCGCAGCTCAGTCTAACTCTGCTTGAATTTAAAGCATTTGCACAAGCTAGCATCCTGCTCTGCACCTTTTCTTTTCAGTACATCCTCACTTTCGGTTCCAACCAAACCAAGTTGAACTGATTGTGATTTACGGACAATGATTTGAGCAGAAGATAAGAGGAGGTGTTTGACTTTCCCTCGTTTGGTATAACCAGCCCTGGCCACATTGAGATGGTACTCAAGTTTGAAGGAAAAAAAAACAACAAGACCATTCTGAATGTTTCATGTTTATATCTGTATTCTGTACTTTATGGCATTTAAAAGATGACAGCTTTTAATCTTACTGTACATGTGGGCAGTGACAAAAAAAGACAACCATTTATCCATCTATCTATCCATACATATAAACAGCAAGTCTTCAAAGCAAATGCCGAATATTTGCCCCTGCTAAACTACTGTGCCTCAGCTTACTTCACTGCAAATTTAGACAAACTTCAAAAAATCGGCCCTCAGGAGTTGTGTGTATGTGCAGCCACAAAAACATTAAAAAAAGTTTTGTCATTTAAAAATAAAAGGCCTTATGTGATTGCTTTGACTATATCCACAACAAAAACGTTTCAGTGTTAATCAGCTACTTGTGACACTAGGAATAGAAGCTTTGCACCGTTATGCAACACTTTACAGTAGTAAAAAGTACAGTAATTCTTTGACTTACTGCAACTCTTTGACCATTTATTCACCATTTGATTGCACAGTGATCGTGTGAACGGTCAAAGAATACAGTAGGTCAAAGAACGAGTTATTTTAGGTATCATCGGGAACATCTCTAGTGTTAAAGGGTTAACTCTTAGTGAGCATCTGTTAGCATTGTAGATTAGCATTAATTTGGTAAAATGTGAACTGTAGGTATCTCAGGAAATTTAAAGAAAGCTGATCATGATAAAACAAGTCCAACTAGAGCTGGGTACAATCAGCTCATTAATGAACTCTAATAACTGTTTTATGTAGATACTTCAATGCAGTTGTCTGTAGTTTGGAGCTGGATATTCAGCAATACTTACTTTTTAGACTTTAAAATAAGACCCTTTTTTTACCCTATAGTGTTAACTATTAGTTTAACGTCTCGAAGGGTGAAAAATACTCTTAGTAAGAGGAAGACATTAGCATGCCAGTATAAAAAAAAACCTAAGAGTTAATGGAGAACAGTTATTGAAAGTCTGAGCTTAAAAGTCAGAACTGATGTAATTTTATAACAGGATGGGGTGGAGGTAGTAACCCCCAAAACCGGATACTATAAAGAGATGGCAGACAAGCACGTTGTTGTACTTATTTTGCGGTCTTCTTTGACCAAACCAGGTCACATACATCAAGACCTCAAGAAATGGTGCCAACTTCTGAAAAGCATTGTCTGTGCTTGCAGAAAACTTTCCTTAAAAACTACAGAGGAACTATGATGTGAGGCTGATAAGGCAATTTTATTATAAAAGAAGCTGCTGAATTAATGCAGTAATGGTTGTGGTTTTTTTGGGCCAGAATTAAAATCTATCAGAAATCTTATTTACTTAAGTTGAGTCCACATTAGTTTATAAGGAAATGCCTTCTCCACACACCAACAAGAGAGGAGTACATTCAGAAATATCACAATTCCATTATGGTTCTTATTCTGTGCAGCCTTTGGAACAAAAATTATACAACAAAGATTCACTCAAAGTTAGTCCAGGTGCTGCTTTTTTTCTTGATTATTTAATTTGTCACAATATGATTAAGAAATGCTTCAAAAGTTCCAAATATTTCACAGTACAGTCTTGGTACTGTAATATACAGGTGTTAGTTTTTACTGTTATAAAAGATTTTAGGGTAGGATGAAGAAAATGACTCAACCACAACTTCCTGCAAAGAAAAAAAGTAGAAAAAAACGTCGAGAAGTCTGGTTTTTGACACTCACGGGGCGTCTGAGATGCTGAATGGAAGCTTTTTTTTTCTCAAAAGCCACTTTCACACTCATTGAAGTGGCTCGCTGCGCCTGCTACTGTACTGTGAATTAGACACGCCAGAGTGGATGAAGGTTATAAAGAAAGATTCGTCAGATGAATAGAAAATGATGGGAAGTTGGCCTCAGAAATTCACAAGTGTCAACTTGCAGCTTATTGTTGTTTGTAACATTTAGGCTAATTTTAGGTGTTTGTCGTCTAATTGTCGTTTTCTCCTTAAGACAATAAACCACATCCTCTGTATTAATCTATTTATGGCATTAAAGGATGCCATGTTGTTGTGGGTTGTTTGTTTTTTATGGTAAATTTGGGTGCAGACTGTGCTACTGCCTTTGATATACTTTCTTTTTTGCTAGCTTGGTTATTTTTCAGTTTACGCCACTCTAAAAATAGGTGTGGTTTGGAGGTTGATATTCTTACCGACGCATGCTTTTAAAACTCCCACTGCTTACCCATCCACCTTTTTTACAGACACACGCCTGTACAGTATATTCACGTGCACTGCTCTACTTTGCCAGCAACCCACACGAACAGATGTTGCACGCGAGACCGAAAGAAAAAAAAAAGTTCCATTTCACACATTTTCATTCAAGCTTTGTTCGTTACTGAGCATCACCTTGAGGCCTTCCAGGGTTCTTGAAACCCAAGAAGAAAGTCTCTCCAGTTGCTGTGGTTAATAAATGGCTCAAATTGCAAATACAGAACCCACCCTGTCTCAGGCACCAGGAAGTTTAAAGTATGTCACGTTTACAGAGTGACTGTCTGCAGCGACGGCCCTGCTTTGCACTTGTGCATTTCTAGACAACAATCCCAAGCAGCTAATTACAGGATTAAACAATTCTCTTCCAACGGCAGCACCAACTGCTCTGTGTACCTTGGCTTGCACAACTGCGTACCTGTCAGCCTTTCTGAGTCAAGTGCAAATCCGTAGAAAAGTGAAGCAGTATAATGTAGGCTGCCTCAAACGCAGGGTTTCAGCCTCATGAAGGAATACTCACAAAGACTCGCTCAAATGTTCGTTTTCATTGGCACAGAAAAAACGTCTCTGGAATGCTGAAGGTAAACAGCAATTCGTCAACGAGCAGTGATGACACATGAGTGGCGGATCTTTCTATTGTACACTGCATGGTTAATGAAGCATGGGGAAGGAGGACAGCGGATGAGGAGGGCGGGGGGGGTTAGAGCCGGTTTGACTCAATGACACTGCAGACGGGTAAATGGGTGACTAGTGTTACGGTAGCATGATGCCAAGTTATCTCTGGTCACATCGCACGAGGAAACCCCGAGCAAGAACAAGATTAGTCGGTAATCATATGTGATGCGATACTCTGGAAACCCCACTTAGAACCTGAATGCGGACAAGCTGTTGGGGGGGGTAATGTAGTGGGGGCACAGGGGGTGTTCTTGCTGTGCTGCAAGAAAATCACCCAGAACTGTTCCAATAGAAATTATATGGTAAAAAAAAAATTGGGGGGAAATAGGGATAAAAACATAAAACTGCAAAAAAATGTTTTAGGAAATAAAATTTTGACGTACCGTACCGAAAGTTGCACTAAATAGTGACCAAAAAATTGTTTGGTTTGCACCTAGTTTCATTCATTTGAACAGTTCTATCAAATTCTGCTCAAAGGCTGATTATACTTGGAAAACCTCAAAACAGCCCATCAGGTCCATTTATTATCGTCAGGGTCATTTCAGTTTTAGCGGTTAGGTCTTGGTCACAACTGACCTTACGGATGGATATGGGCTGTCAAACCTGTATGGGGCACGCACGTGCCCTGCAGGAAATATCAAATGTTAAAGCAAATTTTTTTCAATGGCATGCTGCAGGGGACAGGTTGAAGTAAACACGTATAGAACACATAAGGGTAAGTAAGGGTGAATTAGGTGGGACACAGGTGTGTCGTACAGGTTTTTAATGTTTTCAACCCCACCAAATCCTGCACAAGGAGCCCGTTAGTGCTGCTCACGAGAATTTTGGAAATTATGTAATTAGAGCATAGTTTTGTGTGAGCATCCTACAGGCACATCCCCTGCATCCAGCAGTGAGAAGCCAGTACTCACACCTCACTAACGATCAGAGTGTGGCCTAAAGGCACCGTACGACAGCATCACTCATTCGTCATAAGTGCGTGGTACTTCATTATCCTTACAAATGCTTCACAATACACTTATCATTCGCACGACAATGGTACATTCCATTTTGAGATGGTCCTTGAGATGGCCATACGAGCCTCAAGGGAACTGCAAGACACACCCACACCTCTCCACGACCCTCCATGGACCCGGACAACGCACAAACCCACAGCACCATTTGAAACTGGTCAACCCCCCATTTTGGTGCATGTGACTAAGGCTTTAAATGTAACTTTAGGTAAAACTGTTTTAGTACTATTCAGGTGTCATATAATTTCAATTCAGTTCAATTGTTTCTAATGTAAACTAGCTTAACTTGCATGTTTCAGTCCAAGTGAGGAAAATGCCAGTTCAACCTACATCTGTCGCAGTTAGGTTCTCTTTGATCCGCTCTTTGTGTTTACCTCTAGTTTGTAGGATTTGGTTATATTTACTATGGATTTAATTAATTTAAATGCCATCGATTCAGATCAAACTTGTTTAGTGTGATTTAAATAAACAAATAAATATCTGTGTTCAACATTAAAGTCCAACAAAATTCTGCATCCCCTAATTTAAATGCCAATTCAGCTTATATCAAATCAATTAATGGTCATTGGATCAATGTCCATTTGATTTTATTAGAGTTTTTTTTTTTAATTTTCCCCTATATTTAGACATGTTTTTCCTCTGTAGTTCTAACTAGCACACAGAACCCTTCTCCTTATCTTTCCTGTGTAGGATCAGGGGGATGCTGGTGCCAAATCCTGTTACTGAAGGGCAAAGGCGGGTAAACCCCAAAGGGTTTGCCAGACCATTGTAGAGACACCCGAAGACAACACAAATGCACACCCAAAGGACAGTAGAGTCAGCAATAAACATATGAAGCATGCTCTTGGACTGTGGGAGGGACGCATGGAGGCAAGCCACACAAACACAATGAGAACATGCAAACGCCAGAGAGAACCCAATCATTACTACCATTGTGTAAATGCATTTATTTAAATTAGTCCAACTGAAAGACAACAAAAACAATTTTGTTATTTCTCAATGAAATAATACCAACAGTACCAAACCCAAGAAGACCAACATGCTTCATTAAAGATTCACTCATTTTTCTGACTGGTGGTAGTGGTGAATAACTCAATATTGGCAAATTTTCCCAATGAAAGGGGGGGGGGGTTGAGTTGTTTCTATGTGGGTGTTCTCAAAAATGTACAATGCTGTGCAATGCTTAATGGAAATAAATAGGCATTCCCATCTACGTGCCAGACAGTACCTCTAGCACAAAACTTGTATGCTTTACTTTCAGTACTGAAATTCTTCTCGTCTCGTCTGTTGTCTCGTGTATGCAGTTCCTGTAATTAGCGCTTCATTCTTTACAAAGTAAAACACACTCTACAAGCACTTCCTGCATGCTCCTGTGAAGGCTGAAGAGTGATTAATGCCCTTGTGCCCTCGCCATTACATCATGATGGCATACAAGAGTAGGCACCAGCTTCTGACCATGCAACACCTCAGGACTAACACATTCAGCCAACAGAAAAGCGTGCAGATGCCAGAGATGAACTGAAGAACGTGCATTAGGTCATTATGCAAGGTGTGTTAACATTTGTCTCAATCTTTAAAAGCGGTGAGGATGGTGAATGAAAGATGAGTGAAGGCTCAGCAAAGCTGCTGACTCAAGTTGTTCTCAGCAGCTCGTTTTTGTTTTGTTTGGATTTCAAACATGTCAGAAAGTGTGAGAAAGCCTCTAAGTGCATGACGGCAAGGGGCTCTTTTGTTTTGTTTCTCAGGGTAATATCAGCTAACGATGAGCCAGGTTACCTTCAACGCATTTGTGAGTGTGCAATTGGTTACGGACGTTGCTTTGAGAACTGGTCTGTCCAGAGAGACAGACTCCAAAAGATCTTTTTGTTCTACAACTCTGTTGACAGCCACTTAAAAAAAAAAAAACAAATGGAAGTAATGTAGACTTTCTGGAAACAAAATCTATATTTTCCATTATTAGCTTGAAACTGGGATCAAACAAGATAAAGATAATGCACTTTACAGATGAAATATAGCCGCTTTCGAAGTAAATTAGAAGGGAAAAAAATCCTTGAAAGCTGCAAAACTGATAAGACCATTTCACACTCGGCATTTGTGAAACGACATAATGCCATGCTACATTACTGAAACTCATTAGCTCATTACCTTCTCACAGTGAGAGCGATTAGTCATGGAAGGGCCCGCCCTTTCCTGTGCCCCCAGTCACACAGAGAGGAAGCAGGAAGTTGCTCACATGTCAGTCATCCCCAAACAGGAAGTGCCTGGGAGATGGCTACTCTTTAATGCTGCAATTATTGTAACAATTGTTTGGATTGATAATCACGGTCATTACAGAAAGATGGGAAAAGAAGGAAGGAAGCTTTGAGGCAACTTGCGGTTTGTTCCTCAGTGGGCTGATGGATGGAGCGATGGGGAGGGGATGAGGAGGTCCAGTGGGGTTCGTGTTGGGTGCATGGGAAAGCTCGTTTGTCTCTGATCTGGGTTTCTCAGAGTCATTACCAGAGCTTTAAGGGAGGAAAGATTAGCAAAAGCAAGGGGGCAGGATGGGACAGATTGAAAAAAGGCAGGCAATATTTCAACAAGTAAAAAAAAAAAAAGAAGAAATAGGGTTTTTTTTTTAAGTGTGTTGAAGCTCAACTCATAGTTTTATGTCCCATTTGTGACTCAAAGAACTGGTCATAAATACATGATTTAGACTGCAAGATTTGAATAAGATTTTAAACACTTAAAAAAATGTTAAAAAGTCAAATAATCTAAAAGTAAAAAAGATCGAATTCATGTGTAA
This sequence comes from Oryzias curvinotus, assembly GCA_023969325.1. Taxonomy (NCBI): domain Eukaryota; kingdom Metazoa; phylum Chordata; class Actinopteri; order Beloniformes; family Adrianichthyidae; genus Oryzias; species Oryzias curvinotus. The sequence goes on from CM043728.1 coordinate 20,228,931, forward strand.
AAACAGTAAAGTGAAAATGAACTGAATTCCCATTGTGAGTCTTTAAGACCCACTCAGCTAAAAATTGTGTTTTTGTGGTTTTCAACATGTTCCTGTAGCATTTATGTTGATGATGGAGGACATGTGTGAAAGCATTTAAGATTAAAATTGCATTTCTAAGGATTTCTTTTTTCCAATCAGAAGCAGAACAAAACCCGCCGCTTGAAAAAGCTTTCAGCTGTGACGCATCACCTAAAATGGGTGGGCAAAAGTCTCCCTGCCCTGCTCCATTCTGATGCAGCCACTTAAACGGGTACATTTACATCTACGTTTTCCTCATCTCAGCTGGCACCTGGCTTAAAACTGTACGGCTGGATAGCTCCGATAATTTTGTTGCACCGCTAATGTTAGTTTGGGGTTGTGAGGGGCTTTAAGCTAGAGGGTCACGCCAACAGTCCCGCCCACAACTCAGAGACCAATTTCTCCTACTGCTCAGAAAATATGTCCTAAAAATAATGTATAATCGTCATTAATAGACCACTGGAAACGATTTTACTAAAGATAAAAAATATAGTTGAAGTGACATACCGAGACACAGTTATATACTAATCGTGAGTCTGACTGAGTATGGAAACATTGAGGGAGTTATAATAAGTTTTCAATTTTAACTGAGTTGTTAGTGAATTGTATGATAAGGACCTTTGATGATAGACTGGGCTTTTTCCCTGCAGTGCTGTGTGCAGAGTGTGAACATGAGCAGGATTTTAGTCCCAGTTCTTGGTCTACTGTGACTAGGAAAAGCTTTTCTGACTGCAATCAGGTATCAAAAAATGATATATGAAATCTACTATTTAGTGTAAAGGATAAATCAGAAGTAATAAAAAATCATTTCACTATTTCAGCTCTAAGAGCTTATTTTATCATCTTTTAGTTTAATTTTATGTTCTGACGGTTTTCTTGTGTTTATGAAATAAAGTGGAATTGTTTTTTATTAGTAGTACAAAAATAAAGTTGTGATTCTTTTTGCACTAGTTGCTTGTTTAACCCTTTAACACCTGAGCATTATTTCCCATGTAGACATTCCTAATTTCTGTATTCTTTTACCGTAACTCTTCAACCATTTACGCAATATACGCAATTCCATCAACACTTAACCGTAGGTAAGTGCTTACACAATCAACGTACATCAACTGATTCTGATGCATATCGGCACATAGCCAGTATGCATAGCTGCTTTTCTTTGCATTATATTCAGATGATTCACATTGGTGGCTATGAACGGTCAAAGATCTACAGTAGTTCAAAGAGCGTGTAATTTAGGTGTCACCAGCGACATCTCTGGTGTTTCAGAGTTGGAGCTATGTTGCTTCTAGCTATTATATGTCTTGACCGGTGTTCCTTAAACTGCCTTCTGTTCACCGACTCATCTCTGGCATTACTGCCCTTACTAGTTATCTTAAACCGGTTGGGGACAGTCTAATCTGCCTGCACTTCAGCATCTTCATTCACTCTCCATTTAATCTCAATCTTGGAGACCAACACAGATGGTTGAGAGGGTTTTCACCCCAAGACCTCAGTAACCTCCTAGCACGCCTACAACCGTTAAAGTTGTACTTTAATTCAGAGTGTTAGCATAAATGTTTGGATGGAAAATGGAGCTGCAAATAATTGCGCTAATGGCTCAAAATCATTTCTAGTGTTTCCTTGACTTCTAATTGAACGATTTTCCTTTGCATATATTTTTTCATTTATTGAAATATAAATTTAGTTGTTTATTGAGGACACAGACTTGTGTATTGTCCATTACGTATATTTTGCGACTGCGTGGTTATAAATTATCGATGCTCTTTTAAAACCACTAAGGGTTTTTTATTGTTTGTATTCTTATTGATATATTTTTTTTATCTTTCTTTAGTTAGGTTTTTGTGTGTGTTAGAATAGTGTTTTTTTCACACTGTTAAAATATAAAAATGCACCCAATTATATTCTGAAAGCGAACCAGTTGGCAAATCTGTTTATATTGTTCCCTACGATTTGTAAGTTTTTTATTTTAACAAAGCTCCATTTAAGACCATAACTGTTTGTTGTACAAACATAATGGAAAAAATGTTGTCAAAATAAAACACATTTTTTTCTGACAACAGTTCAAGTGTTTACATTTACTTTAGATTATAACAATCAGATAAAAAAGTTTTTACACCAGTAGTGGTTTTAATGCAGGGACTGTCAATCAAATGCAAATAGAACTGAAAGCAGCAGAAATGAAAAAAGAACAAGAATTACAACTGACTGTGCCAACTTTGCTTTTACCTTTCAATTTATACATGAAAATAGGTCTATAAATGGTTGGGAGGAAGTGGTTGTTTTGAAATGAGAGGTGAGAAAAGTGCCCTGCATGGGTAGAAAAGTTTTTTTTTTTTTCTTTCTAATGTAGACAAAGTTGAGCAATACTGCATGCAACACTTAAACAAAAATTATGATCTGTAATATATAGAAGCGACAGAAAGTATAAGAATTGTGCTTTTTTTTGCCAAATAAGACATACATGTTTTGTTTTTTAGAGGAAGAAAGTTGGTCTTAGTTTATTTATTCCATAAAATAGAAAAAAGGTCATAACCAGTAACATTTCCGTCCTGCTTTGCCGCCTGCAGGCAGCACAGGTAAGTTAATAACTCACATTCCGGCATGTGATCCAGAATCTTTACGGGGAACATGTTTCCAAGACCTCTCCCTGCAAAAACTAGCCTGTCAAGTTAAACACACACTGCCTCCACGTGTGCAGCTTTAAAACAAAAAGAGGGACATTAACATTTGACCTTTGCCCCAATCCCAAGTTACGCTACTGTTCCTCACACCATTCCCATATATCTTTTATTCCTAACTAATGAAGCAAGCAGGTTGGCGAAAAGATTTTAATCTGCATTCTTGTAAAAAAAAAAAAAAAAAACAAGGATTATAAAGGAAACGTAAAGTCAATAAGGTAACAGAGGCAAAAGGCAATCAACTTGTCATAATAGACATATTTACACCAGAATGTAATCATGGGCATCAGTCAATTTAAAAAAATGCAGTTTATACCGCCCAATTTCATCATTCAGACAAAGAATGATTGGACAGGACAGATAATCAATGATTTCAAACTCAAGCGGACCAGTTCAATGTATAGTGTTACCTCGCAATCTCATGTTTTGCCTTTTGTAGTCCTGTTTCAAAGATTTTTTTCAGTGCAATTTTGCATGCTTTTTTTTTTTTCTGTTAACCACCTTGTGTTCTGCATCGTGATTGGCAGTAGACCACTGTCAATCAATCTCCTCTCTGCCGTGTGTCCTGTACAGAATGTGTTCAGGTTGCGAAATCTACATGCTGTAAATCTCTCATCACAATCAAATCTTTGTTTTCATTTTAAAATCCTTGACCTATTTTTCTATGAAGGTTTCACATTTAAGAGTTTAAACAAGAGGAAAAACATGTGAAAATGTTCATGTCTGTCTGAAAAAAGTGCAAATTAACGGGTTTTACAACCTCAAAAGCCTACTTTGTGGATTTCATCTATCTCGAGTTATTTATAGAACGCACCTTCCACTAGGAAAACCTGTACTGTAGTTCAGGTTTCTGGGCAGCTTCAAATTTCTTGTTGGTTCCTGGGATCAGAATGAACAAACATTCATTCATTCAAAGCCTCTGTGATGTTCTGCCTTCTGTTTGTTGATCTGTTTGAAATTCTCCTAAAGACTCAGAGTTTAGAAATGGATGGTTGAGACAGAAGAATGTCTTTGATAAGCACCAGCTCATGGCCTGTGGGATAAATGAGCTTATTAGGCAAGCAGGAACACACACACCCACTCAAACATAGACACAACCCCACCCCATCCCACCACATACACACCAACACAACTGCAGGGTCAGCTGATTACAGGGGTATGTTAGCCCCCTGGGGCAGGTCCTTTTGTTAGTGGGTTAGTACACACAGGTTTATGGTATTTACATGCATTTGCATTGCTAAGGTTTTGACTGGGGAGTTTGTTTAGTCCTGCTGGGGGCCACAGGTGACTACAGTTTCTCTAGTTCTAAATTTCAGCTATGGATTTTACATGTATGAATAAGCACATTGTAAAAGTATAATGTGTTAGTGTGGTTTAAAGCTATAGATTCATATAAAAAATGTTGTTTTAGACTAGGACGCTATATTTGAATAATCTCTCATACAGACCAAATGTAAAAGTGAAACTCGAAGTTTTTTGCATAGGTGACACCATATCGGTCTTTAAACAAAGCTAATATATACAGTCACACTAGCTTCTCTCATACAACATGGCAAAACCATACAAGTCTAAAAGTGTAATGGGTTCAATTGAGGATGGCTTCCAGTTTAGTTGGTGCAATTTAATGCTTAAAAGGTTATGCAGCTTCCCCACATATCTGTACACCTTACATCTGCCTCATTCCGTCAAACACACTTATACAAGGTAATAAACGCCTCAACAGGCACCACAGGAAGAGCACAATCACCCGAATGCACACGCAGGCCATAAACAGCGGCGAGCAGGCCGGCTGCACGGTCCGCTCCGACGGCCGTTAGCGTTTGGTTGTAATCAGAGTGACCTCTACAGTACAGAACGAGGCTGAATGAAGGGGCTGTAAAATCCCTCCCCATCACTGTACTCCACTCTAAAGAGCCACAAGGATTGGCCCCATAAACAACAGCAGGAGGGGTCCCTATCAGCCACAGCGGCCGGGACAGATGGACCGCGGCGATGTGCTCAGCAGAGAAGGATGTATGTGATTAAAGCAGGAGTCAGGACTGAGGAGGCCAACAGATGGAGAGGAGTTACACCTCCCACACCCATCCCAATTCCATGGAGGACTGTAGCTGGCAAGCGCAGGAACGCCAACAGTGTGTGTGTGTGTGTGCGAGCCCTGAGTGTGTGATAAGCACATGCTCCCCTGGGTGAGTGCTTGAGTGATCTAACGGGGGGCAATTAATTTGTTTTATATACGATTTAACTCCTCTGAGCTTCGACAAACGAGGAGGTCCTCTGGGAGCTCTGAATGCTCCCCGATACAAACTGGGACCACACGGGAGTCTAGTCACAACGGAGAATGCCAGTTTGTGCCCCAGCCTTCATAAAAGAAACTAATTTCTCCCCGTGAATACGTGATGTAAACTGATGAGGTTAATGGTTTGTAGAGGTGACCTGTTCATTTACAGCAAGAAAGCTGGAATCTGAGTCTGGACATTGCCATATCTTCTATCAAAACTATATTTGATCATGAAAACATGGCAGCATGAATAAGCCTCATTAAATATTTTTGGAGTATTTTAATTAAATTAAAGTTGTAATGCATTAAATGACTTTCTCAGAGGTTTTTGATTTACACATTTTCACAGAACTCAAAACCTGCAAATGATTCACCTGATTTTACGATGTGAACTATGTGGAAAACAAGTAAATAAACTGAATAAAATCGATAGAAAATAAAAACAGAAATGGAAAACTTTCTCATATAAATGTATTAAAGTCTTTTGATGTCAATTAAGCCTCTTCTCGCCCTCATTGGGTCTCATTAACTGCCCCTCCCACCCCTCTTTTCAGTGGTCATGTTATCTGGCCATCAGTCCGTAGTGGTCTCCAGAGAGTATCAGAAGGGCTGGGAACCAGGACCCCCAAACACTTCTCTGGAGAAAGGGAGAGCCTGACAACAGGTTCAATGCTGAACGGAATGAGCCTTTAAAAACAGCTGGATGCAAAGAGGTGGGAATCAGAGATAGCAACGTGCTCTTTGTGTCACCGCTTTCCTTCATTAGAGTGAAAAACAACCTGGACGACGAGATAAGGGCTTTGGAAGTGTCCTCAGATGCAGATATCAAGAGGGGGGAAAAATGGGAGCAAACAAAAGACCAGAAGCCACCAAATGTGGAAATGATCCAACAGGTTTAAGATATGAGCAGCAGATCTGTAATTTAGGTTTCAATACATAACAGATATAGGGTCTTTTGGCTAACCTAAAGCAGTTTTGCATCAATGTACAGTCTGCTTTGTTATGAGTTCATTGTTTACCCTGCATCCATAGTAACAGACTAAGCAGGAACTCTCTCGTGGCATGATTTTCCACGGAGCGTAAACGTGCAAACAAGAGCATTCATAAAGAATAAAATAAAGTCAGATAGCAAATAGTTTCCACAGACATCATTGGCAATGTTCTAACTATTTTTTGTGTCACTAAAAAAAAGATTTATATTTGCAAACAATATATGATTTAGAATGTTTTTTGTATTTGTCTGATTTAATACAGAATACAGTCATCTGCAAAAGTTTGCACCAACATTTTGGTCTGATGACTGTTTTTCCTGGTTGTGAAAACAGAGGTAAGATGTTAAAACATCTGGTCATTTGCAACATTTACATTTTTTACCACGTTAATTTTTCTTTAGTAAAAAAGGGGGGCAAAAAAGAGAAAAAATAATATATAGATCCATCCAAATCAGCAAAATTTGTGAAAATATTATTTTATAGAGATTTCTTAAACATTTTCCGCCTCTTGTTTTTTCAAATTTGGATTCTGTACACCATAATTGATTTACATGACCAAAATTTGTCAACGTTTTAGCATAAAAGTTGCAAAACTTGCACTCTCACGAATGCTGGGAAGTTAACGGAGCATATTTCAACCCAAATGTTTTATACTTAATTAGATGCAGACAAAAAGGCGGACAGAATCTGTCAGAGTAGGGAACCACACCACAATTGACCAAAAAACAAAACAATTTAAAAAAAGAAATCAGAGACTGCTAAGTGGTTTGACCTTTACAGACTCCAATGCTTCAACATGCAAAAAACAGTCCTTGAATTTTTGGCATATCGGCTAAAAGACATTAAAGTTGTGGAAAGGAGAAAAAAATGAGTCAGACAGATTAGCTCCTTTCATGCTGTGATTTACTGCTGTGTGTCAGGTCTCTGGAGGGAAATTTAATATAAAGTGATCTATGTATCTTGGCAACTACGTAGTATGACGAAATGCTTGATATGAGCATTTGCATTTGCATTGCAGCACACCTGCAGCCACAAAACACTGAAAGCTAAAGCGGCATCTTGGTTTTATGAAGGTTTCTAATTTAGTTTGCTGAAATGTTTTGTTTTGGCTTAGGAAAAATGCAAAACCGCAAAGAAATGTTTGCCACATTAATCTTGTATAATATTATGTACAAAAAAATGATCTCTTTTTTTTTTTTTTTTGCAGAGACTTAGTTGCGTTTAATCTCATCTTTTTTTTAAATTGTTTAACCTTGTCCCATCTTTCCTTTAACATAAATGTCGGAATTAAAATCTTGTCATAACTTATCAAATCATATCACTTATGAACACAAGTTCTTTTAGGTATTTGGGTTTAACATTGATTTTTGCATAGCTGTCATATCAACGACTTAGTCCTCATCTTTAAACGCATCTGAATTTAGTTTGCGTTTGTCTTCTACTCTGCAATTTCGGACCTTCTGTCATAATATTTTCACAAGAAGAAATGGAATTAATAAAACAGGTGTTCATAAAAAATATCGAATAGTAGAATAAGAATAAAATTAGAACAAAATAAGAAATTAAAGTTCGGGAGGAGAACGATCTGATTCTCCTGCATGTTGGTTTTCGACTCCGCCCACTGATCATATTATCAACACATCATTGGCCAAAGCTGAGTTGATGCAACATGAATTCTTTGCCAAAGTTTAGATCTTTGAACTGTGGGCACGCCGCCCAGAATCAAGACCTCTGATCGCATCTGTACGTTGGCTTAACATTACAACTGAACGCCCCTGACAGGCAAATGGCGTTTGGTGTGAACATATCTTTAGAGGGTTTTTTTTAAACAGATTTAGTGTTATAAAGTTATAATATAATAATCGATTTATACATTTTCTTTAGTAAACAACCAACAACCTAATTGTTCACAGAAGCTTTAATCCTCAATTAATTCAATTAATTCTAGCTTTGCAGGTAATTATTATTTTGCTAAAACATTGTATTTTTACTTTTAAAGTCCAGATGAAGAGGTGGTTTTTTTGGTTGTTAACAGTTTGCTGGGCTTCTAAAACTTAACCCAACAAGTTTGAAAAAGGTCATATTTTAGTTGGATTCAAAAGGATGTTTTAGTGAAACTTTAGGACTGACAACCTGAGACGTTATTACTTTTACCTTAATTTTTTCGGTCAAATGACAATTATCTTTTTGTCTACACCATTCTTTTTTTTCAACAAATCTAAGAATAAAAAGAAAAAGAAGAGGGTCTGCCTTGTGATTAATTTTATCATAGGAATAAAATATGCAACTTTCACCTTAGACAGTCTTTTAGAAAGTTCATTTCACTCTTCAATCCTGAGCAGACATGTTTACTTTCACACCGCTTAGCCACTGAGTGTACGAAAAGGCCACAATACTATTGACAAATATAATCACACACACAAACACTCAAAGATTAAATCTGGGCTACCCACTTTGATGAGCCAAGGAGCCAAGAGTCTGGTTTCTGGATTAAGATGGCTGAACTAGATCCACACACATGCATTCATCACGCAGAGCTTTGCTTGGGGTGGTTAACTCTGATCCCCCATTCATTTACATTGAGTGGCCTTTTTTTTTTTTTTCTTGAACACAATGACTTCCTCCACTGCGGTTAAAAAGTTCAGTTTAGAGATTAGCCAGCACAACAAACACCCAGTCATCTGAGAGGAGATGTCTTTTCTGCATGGAGCACAGCATCGATGCCGCCTTTAGTCTTAGCCTGTTAATAAATTATATGTGCGGTTTGGAGGAAGGATCCATATTGTTAAAGCTGGTGGAGGCTAGTGTGTCTAGACTGTGTTGTGTTACCATGTGGAAAGTCTGCTGGATTCCTAAGGCCAGGTTTATGGAAGCTGACACCACTCCGATGCAGGCCGAGCCACACACCAAAGCTGTAAGCCTGGGGGGGGGGATCTGCTTCTATTTTTAAGTAAAAAAGTTTGCAAAACTGACCCGAGGAGTGTGCAGAAGACAATAAGCAAGCAACAACTGCAGCCTCCTTAAAGAGTATGGGTGAAAGGCAACTAGAGTGCTTAAGTGACAGGCTGATCCCTCACTCAGGGACACTCAGACATCAATCACTTAAACATCCACACCTGTAATTAAGCATTCTGGCGAAAGACAGTAAATGTTGGAGTGTCAAACAGGAGGCACTGACATGGCTGTAGTTTAAAGGAATGTTCATGTAAGAGATGCCTAAAACACATCTCAGTTTAGTTAGCAAAAACTAAAAAATGTTTCATGTTTGGTGACGCAACATGAGTTTAGTTTATAAACTCTAGAGAACTAAACTAAAGAGAAAGCGAGGAGGCTAGTACTACCTAGCTTGCAGTTTGGACATTTTGAAAGAACGGCAAAGAAATACAAGAAATATGTTTAAAACAACAAAAGTAAGGAGATGTCACATCAAATGTAATGCCTTTTAGCCTTTTTTGCTTTTTTATTGGAGAAGACTTTGTATGGTCCCGTCATTGACTGTATACGAGTCAGAGAGTCTGACGTCACCTATAGAAAATGGCTTACTGAGGAAGTCAATTCAGTCAACAGTTCTTCGTGATACATGCGCTGCCATGTTGGGGAGGCAGATGTCGTCAGTAAGCACTGATTGGTCCGAGTCGGTCTGAGTCATCATTTCTATGGCAACCACTCTTGCCAATCAGGAGTGAGCATGTTGGAAGTCCACATCCCTACCATTTGAAAGGCGGCTAAATTAAATCCGTCCATCCTTTTGATCATTGGATATGGGGGCCAGCGGGCTCTACCTACTTTTATTAAGACATCTGATTGGCTGATTATGTCATGAATGATGTGCCCTACAACAAAAATATTATGAAAAAAAGAGATTATCGATAACATTGAAAAAGTATCAGAGCAACAATGCTTTGTTCTGACCAATAGAATGACTGACTAACAGCTTTTTATTTCTCCTTACTACATGATACTTTTTTTGTGTTTGATTTTTTTTTTTTTATCTTTATCAGTGAAAGTGAGACCAAAAACAATGTGGTCTTACATGGCGCTTGAATGAGGTTTTACGGGATAGAGATCCCACAACTTCCTCCATCACATGTGTTCTAATCTCCTTGAATAAGCTTTGTTGTTTTCTGCAGCAAACACATCTGTATGCTACTGAAGCTTTGATTTCTATGCTCTCACTGAACTTCAGATGTGCTTCTGAAATTCAAGTTTCAAAAACTGTTCAATGCATTTATACAAGGGGAGGTACGGATTAACACTTTTTTTTGTTTCTGTTTTTTTACTGAAAACTAAAATTTGGAGAAAACATTTGGCCAAAAATGTTAACACTGAATGAACTGCATTTATACAAAATGTTTGTACTAATGCAGACATACCTGGAACTCAAAAACTTTTTTTTTTTTCATTTAAAAAATACTTATCCAAATATTTGTTTTTATTGATAGATGTTTTTCAAACGTCTTAATTATATTTGTTCATCTCTGTTGTCCTACAAGCAAACAGTATGATAAAAACAAACAATGAAATATGCCTTACCTTACCGTAGGCTTTTGAGAAAATGTCAACAAGTACATACACATGTGCAATGACAGATAAGCCCATAATGAATGTATAATAACCACATTAAAGTTCTATGAACTATTTAAAGAAAGGCAGCAGACTCATCTTGATAACAGTGAAGTTTGTTTTTCTTCTCAAAGCACCTGAAATGCAGCCCTAAAAAGTCTCTTCCTGTCAGTGCTTGAGCTCGAAGAACATAAATATTTGTCCCTCAGAAAAATATGCTGATAACCTGAAACAGTTGCACTGAGGTTTTGCATGAAGGTGTGTTTTTACCAGTTTGGCTGCAGTAGTTTTCCTCAGGTTCATTATTTTTGCATGTTGGGTTGAAAGATCCAAGTGCGCTCTTCTCAAGGCATGCATTATGCATTAATTGGTATCTTTAATATATACATAGTACTTGTTAGTTTCAAAGAAGAAATATGTTAGTTTAAAAAAAAAACTACCAATATTCTTACGATACCAATGAGAAGAAAGACCAATAAGTACATAAATAAACAAATCAAATACATGTGTGTACATAGTGAAAGCAATCTCTATATAAAGGATATCACAGTACACCCCAGCACATAACATATGCACAAGGACCTGCAAACTTTTCCAAGGTTCACAGCCTCCATTTCTCTTTTATAAGAGGGTTATGTTCTCTGTTCAGGCTCATCTATCACTGTTACTCTCACCCAGACAGAAAAAAGCACAGAGACCGAAGAAATGAGAAAGATGAGACAAAAGAGGAGTCTGCCAAGCTCTTTGCACCTCCTCATTGCCCCCAAGCGCAGATTTAGACGTGCTTTATTGTGCAAGCATTTCACATGTTTATTGTACCGCTCAGAAACCATTCACTTGCTTCTCAGCCGTTAGTCAAGAGATTTCTTTATTACTGCTGTAGTTTACCACCAAAGAAGATGCACACAAGAGTAGTACAACAAGAAAGGGTCGCAAGTGAACAGCCTGAAGAATGCAACCTTATACAACTATAGCTACAAGCTATATCAATGCTATTACAGTTCAATTCTGGCAGGGTGAGCTAGTGACCTCACTAAACTGTCCAATCATTGCGTTAACAGTAGATGTGTAGAAACTGTGAGACTCAGAAGAATTCCTCATTCATGTTATCGTTGATCCCTATTGTTCAATGAGCCATCCGCATATCTCCAAAGGGCAAATAAAAACACTGGTATTGATACTGTGACACGTGTGCAGATCTAATGTTGTTGGTCAATGTCCCATGACTGTGATGCCCATCCACTGAGATGCTGACCATTTTTTAGTGTCCTCTTTGTTTTGCTTTGTTTGTTGACATTGGAGCTGTGTATGGCTGGTTGGAAACATCCGGACTTCAGTCATTGAGAAATGAAACAAAAACATTTATTTTTTCTCTGTAAACAAAAAACACTATAATACCAAAGGTATTCGCTCATCCATCCAAATGTTCAGAATCAGGTGTCCTGATCACTTGGCCTGTGTTCATCAGTTTGTGATCTCACCAATGCACTTTTGGAAGAATGATCAAAAAACTCCAATAGGCACACCCCTCAACCTTGTGGGCAGCCTTCCCAAAAGAGTTGAAGCTGTTATAGCTGCAAAATGTGGACTGACTGATAATAGACTTGACCATTTACACACTTCTGCCTCTTAAAGAGTTGACCAAGTCTTCATCAAGGATTTTGTATTTCAATTAAACTTGCAAAAAAGAAAGACAATGTCTTGAGTAGAATTGATCATCTGTAAATTCCAAACACAATCCTGAATATTTTCTGCTCTTTTAAAGATCTGCCATGTTCGCACACAGGTTGAAAAGTGTCGCAAATTATATTTCTGTTGTGTTTCACATTAAGCTGCCATTCTCAACAGGTCCTTTTCTTTCTTGATTCAACTTTGTCAAAGTTGCTTCTTCAGTTTACAGTTAAAAATTATTTCACACCTGCAGTTTCACCCTCTTAATTTTCTTCAGTAGGTAATCAATCAACAATCTGTCTTCACAAAATCCATCTACCAGCCCAGGCTTGCTTCGCTAGTCGTTTCTGATCTATCTCGACAGACTTATTTGCATCTCAATTCAAGTTCCTTCTGTGGAAGAAGAAAGCATATTCAAGAAACCTTATTTTAGCAACAACCTGTCGTAGTTACACCTAGCAGTGCGCTAAAAGAAGAATGTTTTTTTGAAGAAGCTGCCAGGGGTTTGAGGCTGAGAACAGAGAGAAAGAAAGAGAGCATATGTCACGACGCAAAGGGTGGAAACTAGAAATGATAGACAAGCATCGTTCATGGTTTCGAATGAGCTTCTGCTGAATCACATCACAGTCCAGTTTCATTAAGATGAAGCCGCCTTCCATCTTGGTAAGAAAGTAATCTCAAAGACAGAGTGACAGGAAGATCAAAGTCGTCTGAAGAAAAAAGGAGTTTGTAGAAAATGAATAGTGACAGACAGATCGCTGCATGTAACTCGACAATGATTTGTCAGTGGAAGATTCCCTCTGGAACATTGCCCAAACCGGGTATTTTGCCATTGCAGGAAGGCTATCATTATATCTTTATTAATCCTAATAAAACCTGGCATGTTTGATTGCATGAGTCAGACCTCCCACACTCCCACTCAGACACACAATCTATCATATTTCAGCTAGAAGTTGAACCAGAAAAAACGTTTTGATAGAATGGTTGGGAATTCTTATTTGGGTTTTTTTTTCATATTTTGACAAAACCACACATCAAATACTTTTTTTAAGTCAAAAGTTTTTTTTGTTATTTACATTTAAAAAAAAGTGCAAACATGTTTAAAGTACAATTGAAGGGAAAAAAAACGTGAGGCAGAAATCCCGCTTGTTTGTAGGTGACCAAATACTTATTTTCCAACATAATTTGCAAATAAATTCTTTAAAAATCAGACAAAGATTTTCTCCCAACCATTTCTCTCTTAGTTGAGGTATATCTATGATGAAAATTCCAGTCCTCTTTCAGTTGGAGAATCTGCACAATTGCTGGCTGACTAAATACTTCTTTGGCCCACTGTATGTAGATACACAATAAAGCAGACTTCTCTGTTAAAAACTGTTTTGGGTCCTCAGATATAACAACATATTAAAAAAGACACTACCAGTCTTTGTTACAGGCTGTTCACTGGACAGAGGATATGCATGACATATTTGTATTGAAGTGGATCAATATAGAATAAATTACATTTACTGCATACTTGCATTAATTTATAAACAAAACTGACTAATATGTCTTGGTGTCTTATGGTTGGTATTGGTCTTTAAATACTTCAGTATAACCTTCACTAAATTAAAGTTGTTTAGGGAAATAAATATGTCTATGTCTAAATATGTGCAGCATAAATCAAGAATGCATTGGATGACTAAAGTGTGATATTTCATAAGGAGTTAAGTAAATGCTTCCTTTCAACTTTAGCTTAGTGTGAGGACATGCAAACCTAATTTTCCACTTCATTGTAATCTCACATGTGATCTTCACTTTTGCACTTTGTAGTTTGGAGATATATTTACTTAATTTTGGTCATTTCCTTTTGGATTACATTTTCTGACGCTTTAATTAAAATTGACTTACAAAACAGATCTTTTTTTTGTAAAAAAAAAATTAAAAAAAAGGACATGTCAAAACTCTTCATTAAGAAATGAAAGGGTTAGGTTTCTGACAAATGCACACCTGTCTAGATTATTTTTAATATAAAAACATGTCTTCCAAAAGTGCCATTTGCAGCCTTTAATTTAAATATCAAGCGATACTGCAGCAGCAATCAAAGTGTTATGGGTGTATGTAGTGAAGATCATCCTTGTATATCTAAATATCTTGTAATATAAACTTAAACTTAAGTTGTTATGTGGTAGTTTTTTATAAAAGAAAACTTTCAGGGCTGCTTACTGTTGTTTCCCAGCCAAAAGGCACAGGTTGGGTCTTTTCTGTTTCAAAAACTTACTTACACAAACCACGATCTAAAATTAGCCATAAGCAGCTCTGAGTTCCAGAATCTTTACTGCAGTGTGAATGACGTCAAAGAAAGTCATCTTTTACAGACTAAAAATATTGTTCTCCTGGAAGAAGCTATTTATCAGACAATAATATTGAGTGTTAAATGACAGAAACACATTTAAATTTTACTGATGTGTTAATAAACAAGAATTTCTCTGAGAAAGGATCCATTTCATTTTGCATGTTTGACTCAGCCCTGGTTGCAAATGTGCTGGTTTGGAGCCATCCATGGGCCGTGCATGTTCACTCTAGGGGTTCTCAGTTCCACTGTTTCCATGTGTGTGCAAGTAGGCTGGCAGCTAATTTGGCTTCAACTGGCACCAGGCCACCCACCCCCATCCCCACCCCGATCTGTCTGAGAGCACAATGGGCGATCCGGTAAGACAATACATGTCCAGAAACAAGGCTGTCTATAGAGCGAGCAACACTGGATCCCTAAAAGAGAAACACTAAAAACTCAAGATGGCAGTAGAAGAAACTGAAAGCACCTCTGCAGCAAACTCACCACCTGTTACTCAATGCTTAGAAAGCAAAGCACGATATATTCTTTAAATGTTCATGTGTCTTTTTCTTCAAAAACAAAAACAATGACTATGTTTCATGTTTTAGTGGACTTAAAACAAGCCATAAGCCACCCCTTAAAATGTCACCATGACAACACCTTTTTTGTGTAGTGGTCCCTCGTTTACTGCAGAAGTTATACTCTACAAATGACCTGCGGTTGGTGAAATCAGTGAAGCAGTCATCTTTATTTTTTAGCATTAATTATGGATGTTTGAAGGCTGTAAAACTTTTCACTACACACTTCCTATACTTTTCTCAGACATGAACATCGTCGCACTAAACCCCGACACTCTCGTGTTTAACCTGAAAGTTCAAACCTTTGTAGAAGAGACACGACACAGAGAAGATTGATTAACAAGGGTCTAGAACTAATCAGGACAGAAAAAAAAGGTGAAAAAAAGCCAAGTTGCACAAAAAACATCCATTTAACAGCAAGAATAAGGTGAACTGCGATATAGCAGTTCAATTGTAGCAGTTATAGCCAATCAAGCGTTCAATTGTTCATTACATCATTTCTGACCTATATATTTTGACTTTTGGTATGCCTCTACATTGTATTTAAAATAAAATAATTCTGTAGTTTAGATAAACCTTCTTGGAGGGCATGTGATAGGAAAACTCGTGATTTGTGATATTAATGATCAATATTGCCATGACGATATTACTTGCAGTACGTGAGCAAATAGCAAATCATTATTTCTATTTCACTGCAACAGTTTAATTATACTATGACTAAATGACCCTGGTCTATATAGGAGGTGAACATCTAACATGAAAGGGCTCCATCCGATTGGCCAACGACCTGAAGGGGTGCATCCGATTGGTCAAATCCATAAATGGATTTATGTGATTAGTTATATCCTTTAAGCTGCCATAAGATTGTTTTAGCACATTTAAGGTAACCATTTATTGCAATTTTGGCCGTCTTTTGCGATATGTGCATTGCACAGCTTGATACTGCGATAATGATAAATTTGCGAGTTATTGTGTGGACCTAGCCTCAATGCAAATATGCAGCAGGAAGCCCAGACTAAGCCCAACATTTAAAAAGCTCTCCTTTTTTTGTTTACAATAGTTTAGTCTTAGTTTATGCTTTTTGATTCAGACTTAATGCAAAGTGTGTTAAACACGTCTCTCAACAGCAACTTAAAGGCAAAAGTACCCCAGGATTACATCACGAGCACCCACACCTGAAAACACTTTCCAGTCCACATGCACACACACACACACACATTGGGCCTCATGAGACACATAATCCACGCTCTGACCCGGCCCTGCGGGTTTGACAGGTAGAGAAGAAGAGCGACCTGTTGATGCAGGTACAGAAACATTCCTCGCACTAAAGCAAGGAGTGGGAAGACAACTGCTTATATCTAATTCATGCAGGACCTGCCTTTTTTGCCCTCTTGGACATTCGACTTAATAAAATAACACCCTGCTCTTCCTGCTATCTGCCACTTTGCAAAAGTGTCACTGCCAGGAAATCACAAATGGCAGCCCTCCAAAAATCAGAAATCAAATGTTTTCCTTGTTTGTAGATGGAATCTCTCCCACATGAATTTATCTTTCTTCCCTGCGGGGAATCAGTAATGAGTGGCACACTGACACATTTATCCCGACTATCAACACCACCATCACTGTGCCACACATCTGCCCAACTCAAGCAGACAGACACCTCCCTCAGCTACATTACCACTTATTACACATTACACAGCTGATAAGATCCCTGGACTGATAGCGTCACCTTGCCCCAGAAAAGTTGACAAAATGTGTCGGGAAAACTTTAGAGGCGTGCGCCAAGAGTTTGACATGCCAACATGTCATCTTAGACTCTTGGAGGGAAGTGGCCTCATGTTTTTTTTACTACAGTAGTAAAAACAAAAACAAAAAAAAGGAAAAATTCAAACGAAACTAAACTGTTTGTCCAAAGAAAGGGTTTGTCCATACAAGGAAAGTATAAAACAATTTTAGAAGTTATTTATTTTAAACACACAGCACAATGTCCTTCTTTAAAATATAAAGTAATTTGGTTAAAATAATACACAAAATCTACATTTTTATGTAACAACTAAGGTTTTTCAAAACATGCAGCAGGTTTTAAATCTTAAATTAAAATGTGCATCTGAGAAGGCGAGCCAGTGTAAAAACCATTGTTTACAAACACAGATGCACTAAGGTGCAGGAATCTAGCTCCAGGGGAAAACTTTGACGTTCAGCAAATGGAAGAAAGTCATTTGGGGCTTTTTTTAAATATTTATTTACAAAGATGTCACTGATATTAAATAAAACTTTTAGAGTAAAGTTAAAGAACAGTGAAGAACTGACAATATGTAGGAACCATTAACTGTTTGAGTGTGACGCCACCCATAAAAAATAGCTTACTTCCTGCTCCAGTGGAATGAAGTCAATTTAGTCGCCATTTTTCACAATATGTTTGAACTAGAAATCATCAGTAAGCAGTGATCAATCCTAGTTAGTCTGAGTGAATGCTTCCAGCAGGTACTCTTATTTGGAATGCCCGAGGGGCAGGAAGTCACTTACTACAGTTTTTATATACAGTCAATTGTAGAAAAGAGATTTTACTGGTTTAAGAAAAATATTGCACTTACATTAAGAAACTGCAGTTTCCTGGATAATTACATTGGAGTTATTGAATTTGTTGCAGAGTGTCTCTTCTGCCACACTTTGTGCAATTCATATACATAATATAAGCCACGGGTACGACAGTGAACCTGCACCACGATTTCAACTCCAGTATAAGCAATCATTAGGTTTTTTATTTTGTTGGAATTAATAAATGTATGTGCCACCTTTCATGTCTGTTGGTCAGCATTTTGTAACCATTACTTAGATGCCATTGTGATATCATCTTGGATATATTGAGTGATGTCCTATTCTATAAAAAAATATAATGGTCCATGTATCTAAATTAAAATCAGTGGTCAATAATTCTACAAAAACAAATCATCTATGATGACTGTAAAAATTCAAGAGTAGTATAACAAGAGGCATGACATTTGCTTTCACTCTACAAATGCCACAATGTCATAGGACGTACCTACTGGAGATTTATGTTTTGATGTGACTGACATGACTACCAGTTTTTTTGGCTGTTAAAAGTGTTTTTTATTATTTTTTATCAACTTTGTAGAGTGCGATACAAAAATAAGGAGAAATGACGTGATTCTAGTCAACATAAACGTCTCTGGTGTGTGTGTCAATTTAGATGAGAAAACTGTGGCTTTGCTTCTTATTAAGATCCTTCACAGTCACAGACTTATGGCAGGTGTGAAATGGTTTTGTTGGCCAAACTACTTTTCCCAGCTTGTGAGCAATTTATTAAAAAAGAAAATCCATTTATTTTCAAATATGGAGTTAGAGTCTCTAATGTCTTGTTATTGGCCTCAGAAAAGGGACTACTTTCTATTCTTGTCCTGTTAGACCTCAGTGCAGCTTTTGACACTATCGACCACAGTATTTTACTCCATAGATTAGAGCAGGACATAGGGATCAGAGGATCTGCTCTCCAGTGGTTTAAATCCTATCTGTCAGATAGATATCAGTTCATTCATTCATTCATTCATTCATTCATTTTCTTATCCGTTTTTTCCCTTTCGGGGTCACGGGGCTGCCGGAGCCTATCCCGGCCACTCATGAGCGAAGGCAGGGGACACCCTGAACAGGTCGCTAGTCTGTTGCAGGGAAGAATTTCAACAATCATACAACCATTCACTCTCACACTCACACCTAGGGACAATTTAGAGTTACCAATTAACCTATGAAGCATGTTTTTGGACAGTGGGAGGAAGCCGGAGACCCCGGAGAAAACCCACGCATGCACGGGGAGAACATGCAAACTCCACACAGAAAGGTCCCCCATTGATGTTGATTTTTCATGTCCCCCAGCCGGGACTTGAACCGGAGGCCTTCTTGCTGTAAGGCAAGAGCGCTAACCACTGCGCCACCGTGCAGCCCTAGATATCAGTTTGTTAATGTAAATGGACATTCCTCTCAGTGCACTCGAGTTAACTATGGAGTCCCACAGGGCTCAGTCTTAGGACCCATCCTGTTAACGCTTTATATGCTACCCCTAGGGAACATAATCAGGAAACACAGCATTAATTTTCATTGTTATGCCGACGATATTCAGTTGTATTTATCCATGAAACCTGACCAGAATGACCATATAGAGCAGGGGTCGGGAACCTTTTTGGCCGAGAGAGCCATAAACGCCACATATTTTTAAATGTAATTTCGAAAGAGCCATACAATAATGTAGTGTCCCTTTCCCACACTGAGGCACGGAGACTTAACCTCTTTTAGGGTTCTTTATTCTGGTTACTGCAGACCGCAGCAAACGCCTAACAATTAATTCAGCAACTCCTGAATCTCTCCCGCTGACACGAGAGCGCTTCTCCCAACTTTATATTCCCCCCCTCCCGCTCCAGTCCTCCCATTTCCCTTATTGGGCCCATAGCTGAACCCCATTGGTCCAAACTACCTAACAACAGGCTGAGCGACAGAACTGAGAGCCAATCAGATCTCTGCTTGATGCGTTCAAGGAACTCCAGAACTTTTAACGCGTCCCAACAGCGGACCCAACTCAGTCCGCGACAACATGTTTAAAACTAAAAATACAAGTGAATGTGAGCATTTGATGTAATTTCAACACTTTTAAAGTACAATAAGTCTGTGGATTCTTTTTAATAACATCATTATGCTGTTGCTAATAAATGATGAGTATTTCTCGTGGTGGTTTTGCTGATGGTCTAGTCTGGTTGATACGTGGTGAGTTTCAGCTTCATGCAGGCGTTGAGACTTTAAACGTGATCGTAGGTCTGAATGTTCTGGAGATGTGACAAAGACTCACATGCAGACGTGGAGACAAACACACACACACTCACACTGCAGTGAGTGACGGGCAGCGGGTTTCACGTTATACAATCTGTGCGATTCACCTGCTGCCTGTGGAAGAAATGAAGAGGGTGGGGGGCCCCCCACCCTCTGCTTTTTCCTTGCCCGTCCCCGTCTTGCGCGCCTTTTAGCGACGGGAGCGCGCAGGTTGGGCCGGCAATTAATAGTTTCTGCTAGAATTAAAACTCTGTGAACTAGTCGCTAATAGTAAAGAGTGGCAGGCGAGATTTTTCTCCCCAAGCACCGCTTACTCACTGCGCGCTCTGGCATCGCATCGCGCAGAGAAGGACTGATATAATGAAAAAAAAATGGATAACAAAGATTTGTATGCGAGCCATACGTGACCATCAAAAGAGCCATATGTGGCTCGCGAGCCATAGGTTCCCGACCCCTGATATAGAGAAACTGAACGCCTGCATCAGAGACATCAAGACCCTCCTTCATGTGGGCACCCCTGAGGTTTCTTCGTTTTTTTCCGGAATCCGTTTATTTAGGAGTTTTTCCTTACCGAGAAGGGGGGTCTAAGGGCAGGGATGCCAGTATAGCTTAGTCAGTTTGTTAGTTTATTTTAGTATTTTCCTATTGACTCTTTGTATTCATGATCCTTTTGAGCTCATGTTTCACTTCGAAGCCCATCGAGACGACTTTTGTGATTTTGGGCTATGCAAATAAAATAAAATTGAATTGAATTGAATCTTAAATGGATATATTTCAAGTAATTCTTCTGTTAATTCTTCGTTTACTTAACCTTTAACTGTAAGCGATCATCCATTAGAGATAAAAGATGACTGCCATTTTTAAATACCAATCTATGTGATGGTGAATAAAGCAGTAGGTTACAGGTTGACTTTAGGGGTACTTAGTGGGTTCTGGGTTTGCAGCTGGCTTGAGTTTATATGACTCAAACCAAAGCTGACAGGTTCAGCAATTAGGTGAAGCAATGAGATTGCTCATCCTGGTGGTGGAAGTCCAGACAGGTGAGATGAACAACTTAACTCCCTGAAGTAGATAGTGTGTGTTTGGACTAATTAAAGAGACGATACTTTATCTCTTCCAGGGAAAGCCTCCCTCTCTGCTTTGCTTTACTTCACGTCAAATCTTGCCTCGTCTGTTTCACCTCTTGAGGAATGTGAAGCCCAAAAGATTATACAACTTTAACAATGACTGCACTTCATAAAATAAAAGCTTACCAAAAAGTTTGCTAAATCAGATGGCGTCAGACAAAAACTTCTGCACTCAGATTTGCCTCTAATGTTTCACAAGAAGTGAAACCTATAATCCACCTTTCTAAAAGGTTTCAGAGGAAAACAAATGTCCTCTTCTACCCAACAAAATGATTTCAATGTCTCCTTAAAGATGAACGGAATAACTCAAACAGAATCCTACTTTCCGTTCCTTGGCACATATCACAAGATGTTATAAATCATTTTCTTTAAATCCAATACGTCATGTTCCACAAATCTAGCCATGTACCTTGTCTTTTGTCACAAGTCCAAGCTGGGTCTTGCTTTTGTCACAGGTCCAATACAGACTAAGTGTTTGACCTTGAATTCAGGTTTTTTTTGCATCAAAAATGTTAAAATGTCATCATTTCGTTTTTCACAAACTTTTCAAGGACCTAGAAATTGCATTTCCAATTTCCCCAACTTTTCCCTGTTTTTCATGACTCTACGAACCCTGTAAAACAGATGTATAAGAGCTTAGATTTAATTTTGTTTACGTTTTTTAAGAGATCAGCTAGCATGCTTGCATAGGTAACCTGAACCCTAAGCCCCTCCTCTTTACACCTGTCTCCACTGTGGCAGAAGGCAGGTAATGGTATGAGCTGTCATTGACAATCAAGTCCCAACCATCGTCAACTCCTCAGTCCCCTGCACTTCTCCAATCTCACCATGAACAGAGCTTTTGTCCAGTTGTGCAACCTCTCAAACTAAGGTCCCAAAGGGGCTTCCCTCTAGGGCCGACGGGGGTGCCCATTATGGGTCTTCAGCCAGGAGATGGAAGGGGGAGGAGGGCATCCATTACGGCTCAGGGGGATGTAATGTCCAGATGGCCAGGTGCTACACAGGAACCTGCCCCATCCAGTAACAATCCAAGCTTTCATCCCAGATCCACCTTGGCTCTCCAGACCTCCTGGTCACACTGGGTCGACCAAGCAGAACGAAGAGATGCAGGAGGGGTGGGCCGTGAGATGTTTTATTGACAAGATTTAAACCTCCCTTTTGTGCTAGTGGAAGTCATTTGTTCCAGCTTCATCATTCTAATTTAATAGAACAAGCAGGAATTTACGACCCTCAGCAGCATGTGTGGAAATGTTTCAGTATGTCAACAAACAAACTAATGCTGTTGAAACTTGTATCATTTTCAACAGTCGATCCGGTTTTAATGTCGCGCTTTGGAATTACCCAACGCAGAGGTGGTGGGAAAATATAGATTTAAGTCCGTCCTGGCATCAGTCCCTCTCGTACACATTCAAAAACCTACATACTTCCCACACACAGGCTTCCACATTCTCCCCAAAACACACGGGTCTATTGTGTAACAAACAAAATAAAATGTTTAAAAAACACCCAGGGGACTCACAACTCACTGCCCAATCAATCTAACAGTTCAGACGCAATTTAAATACAACAAATATGTTTTCTACACACAGAGCTCAGTGTCAAATTGCCCCCAAGGGACAGGCCAACAAGTGCACGTATAGGATTACTAGAATTGCTCTTTTCATGGTAGTAGTCCAAAGACAGGACTTCAAGTGGATGCACTTATGCAGAGAGTTTATTCTGAAGCAACTAATTAAATCTAAACCCCAACTTCTGTGCTGTTATACAGTGCAGAAACTTTAAAGACCCACTCTGATAAAAATCTCATTTTTAGCGTTTTTTTTACATGTTCTTATAGCATCTTTCTGATGATAGAGGACAAATATTAAGAAAATGACGGTCAGAATTGCTTTTCTGAATATTGCTTTATTCACATTGTTGTCATCAAGAGCAGACGAAATAATTCTGTTTGAAAAAGATCAAATTCATGACACAGAAAATGGGCTAGGCAGGGCCACAAGCTTCCTGCTCCGCCCCACCCTGATCCATCCACCAGTAGACGACTAGATCCATGAAGGTCTTCATTATCCTCGTCTGAGCTGGTATCTGGATCTAAACGGTATGGCTGGACAGCTCTGGTATTGCTAAGTGTAAGGGGGTGTAAGCTAGCTGGGAATTGAGTAAAATAGAGAGCCTTCAGTAATTGGGAAGGGTAAGGAAGTGGGGTTCCTCTGCACCAATGGTCCCACGCATAACTTGTAGGCCAATTTTTTTATGAACTACTGCAGCTCTGCAGAAATCATGTCCTAGAAAATGACAGGTTTTTATATTTTGCCTGAAAACGGCATAATCATAATTAAGAGACCACTGGAGACACGCTTTGAAAATAGATGACCAGAGTGGAGCTTTCACAAAAATCACAAGACGTGAAATATTTGTCCATCAAAGAACCAACAATCTATAGCATGTCCTTCCAATCCACCAACAACTGTGAAGAAATCTCATCTCCATGTCACATTTTCCACTCAGACTGTAAGCACTGAAAGTGTTTATTAGGCTACGATTGAGTAATGTTTCAACTGAAAGGCACATTTTTACAGTTTACCTGGAGGGGGGGATGGTGACGGGCAGCTGAGCATGACGGGCTGCAGCTTTTATTTTTGCATTTAGCAAAATGCTATCCTCCGTCGCTGCAACCGCATACAAAACAAGCTTTTCTTTCCATGTAAACTTCTGGATGTTGACCATCAGATCCCAAGTCATCTCACTACATGTTCTCGTTTGCATAGGCGTGAGGGAAAAAAACATGGGGGGCAAACGGACAGTGCAAAACTAAAAAATACAATAGCTCCATCCACATTTTCTACTCCCTGTCCTGTAATCACCTTACCTTTGACAGTCTGTTCAAACTGTGACTTGGAAAGGAGTGGGGGGAGGATTCTCAACAGGTTTTGTAGCTAGATTCCACTGAAGAGCCATTAACGGTGAAAGCGGAGGTGGGATTGCTCCCAAACAGTCAGCAGGAAACTGAGCACCGAAAAACTACTTGTATAGCACCTGTAGATGTGTTACTAGCTCATAAATATCTCACTCCATCTTTTTTATAAAAAGATACTTGCCACGAGGCATGAATGTTCAGGTGAAGAAAAGTTCAGACAGGTTTACTTTCTCTGCCTGACAAAACATCATAACCAAAGTTCAACATATTCAACTCAAGTATGGAAACCTTTTCATGGATAGTTGTGAAACGTTTAAGGGATGTTACAAGAGAGCAGAAATTATAATCCTGACACTAACTAAACTAATATAACTTGGTCTACTAATATTTTTTAAAAGCATGCAATTTGTGAACTAAAGTTGAAGGCCATGTCAGAAACAAGCTAACTACCAAGTTATCCAAATGATTTGCTATTATTTTAGCTAGCCACAGACAGTTTGTTCTTCAGCAAGTTAGCTGAGTGGCTAACTCAAGGGCCATCACAACAGCTAGCCTGGTTATCAATCAATCAATCTTTATTTATAAAGCACTTTTCATATAAAAGAATAACACAAAGTGCTTTACATTAAAACAGGTCAAAATAAATAATATCAAAACAAGCATGAAGATTAAAATAAACAAGCACAAAAAATAAATAAAAATAGGGGCCCCCTCCCCGTACCTACACAACCCCCCACTTCTCACGCATCTCCCACCCCCAGTGAGAATTAAGAAATAAGATTATGTTATGTGCGTAGACTAAAAACCCCATGGTTTAGTATTGCCATCTCATTGGTTGGCTCTTTAACACAGCAGCTGTCCTTGTGGACAGGAAATAACCCACACTGTTCGAATTACTGTAACTCTTGAAACATTTGCACAGCTAACGTGTTTTGGGCTGATATGCAAAAGTGCAACAACTCAAAATACATCAACACGGGAGCTATAGCTCTGGTGTTAAAGGGGTTAAAACAATAAAACACTCATTCATCTTTTACATCTGACAATAAACAAAAAGGAACACAGAAAATAAATTATATAAGCAAATTCAAAATAGGAATAAATAAATTGAGTTTATATAAGATTAACAATAACTCGACGACAGGACAAACTACAAATGTTTTTAATATTATAAAAAGTATGTAAATACAGTCAGTAGCAAGCAATTATGATGACTCTCATTTCAAAACTCCATTACATTAGGGAAAAATACTAAAGCAAAACCAAAAGTAACCAAAATAAAAACCAGTTGACAAACCGATCGAAAGATTATAGTGCAGAGAATCATGGGTAAAATCTATACATGCTCCAGGAGACAGTATATTCAGTTGTGCTTGCAACTGATTATGAACTTGACAAACTCATTAGCTATCAAGTCAGTGAGCCAGATCACTATTCTGTTTGATAAGTAACCTGCCTCACCAGTTATCCTACCACTTTCAGCCCCTTCAAAACAAACCCCAGCACAATCTTTCAATTTCTTAATTTGAAAAAAAAAAAAAACTGTTTTGTTTATGTTGTATTATGACATTTCTTTAAGGCTCGAAAAAACCCACTCATTGAAACGAAAGAATAACAGAGATACGTGGGAGAAAAATCTCCGGAGATTCATGTGTTGAAATCATATATAACAAGTTTTTAAGTAAATAAATATTGGTTTCAAGTTTTTTTCTTTCAGGGTGACAAATGTGCTATATTGAAATTCAATTAGTCTACAACACAACTGAAAAAAATAAAATCACAACTAAAATAAGACTGTACATACTAAGTCATATTTTTTTAAGTTTAGTGTGTGGAATTCCACCTTTCAGCACCTTAAAAAAATTTGACTATTAAATCAAGTTTTAACTGATTGTTTCAATAAATTGAATTTAAAATGAATAAAGTACAGGAAGCAATGGGCAAGTTGTTGTAAAACGAAAGTACTTAACAGACAGAGGCGTGTTTAAAGTTTCTGGAGATCCCCGTCAATGTATTTTTCTTTTGTTTGTAACCTGGAAACAGGGAAGATGACGTCACTCGTCTTTGCAGCTTAACAGTTTAACTAACTGCACAACACTGTGTGGAATTTGCAGCAAATACGTAGCAAAAACTCAATGATACCTTTGGTTTTGCCACTATAGGCTTAACCAGCTGGGAGACATTCCTTAACGCACAAAGCCTTTTTCTAACACAAACAGTCTATACTGTATGTGTTTTTTTATGATTATTTCAGAAGTCACCATTTATTTTTCTTCTGTTTTCTTTTCCATATTGCATGTTAGTCAGGCCTAATGTTAAGATGTCGGCTTGTGTCTATCATAAGAACGTCATATCTCTTTATTTCTTTATAATCACTCCAGGTATTGTAGGTTTTTTGAGTTGTCCAGGTCGATGGAGGGTCTTAGAGAGGGGGAGCCATATCTTAGTGGGAGCACAGGTGTGTCTTGCAGTTCAAGCATTTGTAAGGCTGATATAAGTTGGATGTATGTATTGCGTATGGGTGATGCTGCTCTACGGTGTCCTTACTGCACACCCCAGTTGACCTTAGGACGCAAGTACAGGCCCCTTTGTGACTGTGCCTGACAATGCTGCACACACAAAGTGTGCATGTGATACGCAAGGGCCTGTAATTCGCCTATAGGATATCCCCATAAACTATGCTCTGATTGTCTGATTTAATCATTTCTAACAGTCAGGCTAAAAGCAAGAAGCACAACGGAG
Source organism: Oryzias curvinotus (assembly GCA_023969325.1). NCBI lineage: Eukaryota > Metazoa > Chordata > Actinopteri > Beloniformes > Adrianichthyidae > Oryzias > Oryzias curvinotus. Next base: position 20,255,690 of record CM043728.1, read on the forward strand.
CTCACACTTATCTCATGAACAGCACTACTGGGCTCCTTGCACAGTCCTCAAGTTTTTGGAGGGTGGGGGTGTGCGTCTCCCCGACTCACTCTTACATGTTGTGTAAGTGTTTGTATCCACCCATAAGACTAAGACTAGTAATGTGTCAGTAAAGGTTTGAAATCATCACTGTCCACAACTTAAGATTCCTGCTATTTTCACACCTTTTTTGTATGGTTTCCCACACCTCTCATGTTTCTCCGTGGGAAGTGTAAACAGGTGAAAACAGAATACACGCGAGCTGTGGTCCAGACCGAATAGGCAGACTGAGAGGTGGCGTCTGTCTGCTTCCAAACAAACTTGTCTTAAGTTCACCAACAATGTATATATTAACCAGCCCAAATCCAGCTCAACTTCAAATCTTTGCAGATTTTTTGGTACTAGCTCTTCAGAGCACTTAAGTAATAAACAGCTGTAAAAGTGAAGCTAAAATCAAACTCGTGGACAAACCAGGGGCAACAAGGAGATACAAATGTAGCAGTGACGTGCAGTCAGGAGAGGCAGGTGAGGCTGTGCCTCACCTGTCATTATGGGAAGAAAAGAGAAAAAGTAAATTCATTTATTATATTTAATCAGTAATTTGTGCTTTGCAGTCATTTTCCATTTAAATGTACCATTTTTGGGGTTTTTTTCTTTTCAAAATCGCTGAATTTCCGCATTTGCCGTTCAGATACTAAGAAGTGACGTGTGATGAGGCACCAGCCCGCTGAGCCTCACCTGGGATTGCGCAATACCTATGCAGTCAGACGGTACTGCTGTCTCTCTGTATGTCGGTTCAATCACTTGTACTATATGAGCTGAGTTTACATAATTTAGCAGATGTATATGATGTACAGTGTTTGTTTTTATAAATAACTGTATGTGAGGGACGCGTTTCTTGTGCTGTGCGCTAAAAAGCCGCTGGGTGAGGCCAGCAGTTCTCGTGCCTCATGTTAGGGGGCGCCAGTGAGCCCTGAGATTATGACACTAAAAAATAATAGAAGAAGTGATAACAAGCGGCTAGTCATTTTCTTCAGGCGTATGGACTTTATTTACAAGTAAAGGTAATATGATAATAAGGTTTGTGCTTTTTCTATGCTGCAGTTTGTATATGGAAAAAAAACACATGTTGAAATGATATTTTAAACAAAAAACGTTAACTGTTGTCAATCAAATGGTGAATAAGTTACTCAGCATGGCAGGGGTGTCAAACTCATTTTCACTGAGGGCCACATCAGGATATAACTTACACATGTAACTAAATGTAATGACAAATAAATGTAATTACTCCTTAATATTAACTAATTCATTATTTATTTACTATAAATTTTTAACGTGACAATTACAGTTGCATAGAAAACAATGTTTGCTTGTTCCTCTAGCATAAATCCTTTTACATTTGATTCTATCAGGTTAGGTTATATGGTACAGTGTTTAAATCCCAATGTATAGTTGCCAAATCCGATATTTCAAGTCTTTTTCCCCCAAGATATGAATAAATACACACCAATTTTTATTTTTTATTCTAAGAAATTAAAAACTATTATGCTCTTGCGGGCCACATGAAATGACATGGGGGGGGCCGCATTTGGCCCCCGGGCCTTGAGTTTGACACATGTGCAGTATGGTTTGTAAATCTGACTGATGACGTCAGTGCCTCACCAGCCTCACCGCACGTCACTGAAATGTAGAGCTGTGACGGTGTGTGATTTTTGATCACCGCGGTGATGAAGCAGCAGGAGTCGCGGTGTCGCGTTAAACCGCGACACATTTCTTATGTTTGGCAAAAACATGACGCAAGGTTTCAAACTCCTGAAAAGTGCCCCACTGAAGTGAAAACATTTTGGCTAACATTTAAAGGTATAAGATAAAGGTATAAAACCTTCACAGAATGCCCATCGCTTGGCGAACTTGATAGGATTCTTGAAAAAAAAAAAAAAAACAATATCTCATTGATATTCTAGAGACCAACAGCCCTCCAGACGAGGCTTTGTCCACAAACGTTACTAAAGCTGACTTTAACAACGCTCTGTTTGAATACGTTTATAAAAAGAAAATAATGATCCATAAAGAGGAGTATCACTCAGGACCTCCATGGTTGACTGTTGCTTAGTTGAATAGCACCACCCCTGAGATTTTTAGCCAATGGGTGCAGCAACAGTCACACATGTGCTTATGTTTACAAAATGTAGTCCACTTGCAAATAGTGCAGTGACAATAGGAACTGAACCAAACAGAAAGAGCAAACTGCCAAAAGAACACCAACAAACCTACCTGGTGTTAACATTTAATCTGACACGAACTAATTATCTGACCATTAGCCAATACTTGGGAGTTATTCAGCTTTTTCATGGCAAGCTAACAAGTGGAGGAACATTTTCATATTCTTGGCATTTGAAAGAAAAAAAATGTTCTGATTGGAGGGGAAAAGTGGAAATATATCAAAAGAAAAAACCCAGTTTCAGAGCCAAACAGAAACCTAATCAATTGATGGAGATGGATGAATAACGACAGAACAATAAGAACATAAAAGAAAGCAAAAACAAAAAAAAGGGAGGTTGGTCTTTCTGCTTTCTCTCAAGACTCAGCTACTGTTCTCTTTCCTGTTCTTTCTCTTCCACCCCCGAGGCTGGATGGTCGTATGCATGTCCGGACGGGCTCAAGTCAAGCCCAGGTAAAACTGGTCAGCCAAGTCCTCCCCTTCATCTTACCCCACCTCCATCTCCCCTTTTGCTCACCTGCCCCGAGGCAAACCTCCCCCTCCATCTGGCACTATAAGTAAGAACAAGGAAAACCGAAGGAACTCTGAGCAGAATGCTTTGCAGTGATGAAACATTACCTAAACAAAGACTGCTATTAAGCGAAAGTTTCTACACAAAATAACTTTGTTTCTCTGAGGATTTCCAATAATTTAGTCCTAAAAAGAACCCATGCATGAGAAAGACAATCCAAACTTCTGTTTGTGTCGCTGCTCTTTGTGACAACAGGCCAGCTCTCAAGGTTAAGCTGCAGATGCGCTAAGACTGTGTGATCGGCTTTTTTAAGACATTTGAAGAAACAGCCGAGTGAATTGCAGAGGAAGAAAAGAAAAGGGCCATGATGAAAGAGGAGGAAAAAGCTCATTTCTGCTGACATGGACGGGCTGCTTAAAGGGGACACACAGCCAGGGCAGCAGAGAGTGACAGAGCCACAATGGCAACACAATGGAGGCTCTCCTTCCCCCCCAATGCCAACCATCTCCCCTCGCTGGTTGTTTTATCCCGCTGTCGCCCCTGCCAGACGAGAATGCAGGCCAGGCCTGTTCAGCGGAGCCACAAGAAGACAACACTAATAAAACAGCAGCCGCAGAAAAACAACAAACGCTTTTCAAATTTTACACTGTACTAGTCAAAGCTAATTCTGTTTTCAGTGTTTGGGGCAAAACACTAACTCCCAATAACCCCCCAGCCTCTTTCTTTCTTTTAGCTACTTCATCCCAACCTGTTTATCCACTGCCAACAATGAGGGCTGTGCCGTTGGAGCGAGGCACCTGCCGCTTCCTGGTTCATGGCCGGCGTTCGGGAAGCGAGCTCAGATAAACAAACTGAGTCTCGCTTGGCTCGGTGTTGACAGCGAGGTATTCCCGCCTTCCATCCGTCCACTCCTCTTACGCAACTCCAAACTGAACTGCATTTCTGCTCCAGTCCCAGGCTTTTTTTTATTCTTAAGTAAAAACTTCCCTGAAGCTGAAGAGAGATTACATTTTTTCTATTAAATTTTAAACCACACCCACTGTTATTTAATGTGAATAAGACTCCAATGTAAGAAATTCTCTGAACCCAGTTAGCAGCAAGTTAACCAAGGTGAATCATCAAAGGCATTTGGGCCTGAGGGGCTCGAGGAGCCTACAAATCAAACTTACTAATGACTTTAAAGAATGTTTTAGTGCTTCTGAGGAGGGCTCATGTTTTCAGCGCTCTGTCTATTCTCGAGGAGAAACCTTAAAGAGTCGTAACGAAGGTTTCTTTGTCTGCCTGTTTTGTGCGATTGTCATTAGGGGTCAAGGTCTATTAGCAACATTCTTATCTCTACCTCACTATTTAAACTGCACTTACATAAATTACAGGCCACAGTTTCCTCAGTGTCCTTCCTCACTGGAAACCCAGGTTTCTTTAAGTTTAGACAACAGTAGAGATTCTACTCAAACCTTAAATATGATTGGATGATGGTGTATAATTCCCTGTCTTTCTGTACAGGTGCAAAAAGGACTCCAAAGAAGAACCTTTACTCAGCCTTCAAGCTTAATCATCAAAAGGGTCACAAATTTTGTTTTTGATAATAATATCCCTTGTGCTATCCTATGGGGTCCAGATGACCCCACCCTTCCATTGAGGTGTTCTCCCTACCATGACAAAGGTGGATAAAGGTGGAGAGGATTTCATGTAATCCATGGACACCAGTGAAGATCACAAATCATTGAAGAACAAAGGTTCAGAGCTCTGTCTAGTGGGTCTAGATGACCCCACTACCAATGCTAACGTACCTAAGATAGCACAAGGGTTACATACCGGTGATAATATCAGACACACACTTGTAAATGTAATAGCACTAAACCACATGTTTTTGTGTTAACTGATAACAATGCACACATCGTAAAGACTCCTGTCCAGGCTGTAGGCCAAGGTGCCACAGGCAAACTGTTCCCACGATGTATTATACCCTTTCAAAATGTCTGGTGTCTCAGGGTTATTCTGACCAAAGAATGCATCTCTGGGTGGAACTGTATATAAAGAGTGTCCTAGAGCTAAAATGACTTGATAAACATCTACATTTGACAGTAATAATGAAACTTCCAGCAACTTGTTGCCTCCTTTTCTAATTCCATTCCCCATTTCTAACATCCCACTCTCTCCCTCTCTCGTCTTTTCCATCCGATCACACAAGACATGTACACAAATAGAATACAAATACAAAAGGGGTTTATACAAATATACACCTCGTGTGTCGGAAGACTCATAACCCCCTAAATGTAACAGTACAGTATGTCCAACACAAGAGGCCTTCGGCTCTGATCTGTTTGATTGACAGGACAAGACTCATGATGTCATAACTCTGAAACCATGTACACACCGGCCTTTGACCCGCATTCAAGACTTTTAGTCCATGCTCAACAGCAGTGCTGGGAACGTTACTTTAAAAAAAAGTAATAGATATATTTATCTACCAGTCAATTTAAAAACAAATCACGTTAAGAACTGAAATGCTTTACTATAAACAATAATTCCTGTAAGCGAGAAAAGTAAATATTTGAGTTAAAAAGTTGCTTTATGTAAACATTAGGATTAATCTGAACAATCTTGACAAGTCCATTGAAATTAATGAAATAGACATGAACTTTTTTATAACCTTCAATATGAATCACATAACAACAACAGAGAGCAAAAGGTTTATTCAGTATTTTAGGATTATCTTTGTATCAGAAGTAAATAAAGACTATAAAGTGTGTTTAACCCTTAAAAAATAAACCAAACTCAAACAAACTAAGAAGAAGATTTGTTGTAAAGGTTTCCTTGGGGCATGGGGGTTCTGTCCTAAAAAACCCCACCTAAATTGTTTAAATATTATTTATGAAGGTAACACTGTATCTGTATTTTGTTTTATCTGTTAAAATGTTAAATTCTATTGTGTACATTGTCTAAAAATAAAAACTCATTTTAAAAAGAACAAGAGGACTCTCAGATTAAAAGTGTACTTGACGCAAACGTCATCTTAATTGAACATTTTACTTAGGTGGGGAAAAAAGACCCAAAAGTTGTCTGAAGATAATCTCCTGAATGTTTTTTAATTGCTTTAATTTGACTCTCCAGGTCAGTAAACGCCATGCTTCTGGAAGCAGTCCCAGGGCAAATATTAGCTGCTAAACATTAAGCTCTAAAGTTCTACGGGTTTGCGATCACAGACGTCCCTGCTCAAGTCAAGCCTGCACAACGTCAGGAGCCGGGTTTACCAACTCCAGCCGTCACTGTTGGATGCCTCGGGCACAAACACTGGTCGACTGGACAACGCTAACCATGGCAGGGGGACAAGCTTCAATGATGAGAGGGAAACCCGATTTCTAAGGAGCAGCAGTTGAGGGTGAATTCTGTGATGTTGTTAATTAGATAAAAAACATTTCCTGCAACTAACTACTGTATGGATTTTTATTATTCACAATTTTTAAACCCCCCCCCCCATTTGACCCCCTGATCAAGTAGAAAAACCTAAATATAACTCGGTTTGAAAATTTCAGAATCGCACCACCAATTGCATTAACTCCTCGCGGTAATACCAAATTTGACTGTTTCAATGAAGTCTCCATATTTTATTCCTTCTACCTGTTCCAACAAAAAAGCAAACAAATGTGGAGTATAGTAAAAGGAAAGGGTGGCGGGGTTGCACACACAGCTCAGGAGGCGAATCTAATGAACTACTACCGCCCCGCACAAACAATGTCCTAAAAAACAAAACTCGTTTTTTTATTTTGCCTAACAATAGTCATTCAAAGACCAGTGGGACATTTTAAAATAAATCAAAAGATGATTGGAGTGGATTTTTAATCAAAAACATACAACATAACAATTTTGTAACTCTCAGAAAGCTTCAGTTCTGGACTTCATTCAGAACTATGACGTCCTATTGTCTAATTCTAGTGATCAGAGTTTTTTACATTCTAGTACACGAATCACACATCACATAAACAGACAGACTTCAGAATGTTTACAGCCAAACATGGACGTATTTCATTTCTTTAAATCATGTTGACCGAATCCTTTCAATCTACCTTAATGCTCAGGAAATGGCGCCACACTCAATGTTATGATCAGATTTGGTCATTTATCATCCCTTTACTTGATAAGCCTTTTGTAGTGTAAACTCCAAAATACATCTAAACTAGTCTATTAGTTTGTTCCTGTTTGCACGAATATGTCTTTTATTCAGATGAGGAAAGTTTTTCTGACAGCACTTTTTTTTTTAATTTTTTTATTTAACCTTTATTTAACCAGGAAAGTCCCATTGAGATTAAAAACCTCTTTTACAAGGGAGTCCTGGCCAAGAGGCAGCAAAAAGTTACAAACACAGACAACAAATAAAATTACATTCAATTATAAAAACAGTAACATTTAAAGGAGTTGACCTCAAGTGCTCTCAGTCTGGTTTTAAAATCATTTAAAAAGATAAGATCAGGGAGCTTCCATTTTTTTTGCAGTGTGTTCCATGAAGTGGGAGCAGCGTGAGAAAAAGATCTTTCTCCCAGTTCTGTGCGAACAAATGGAACACTGAGCAACAGTTGATCATTTGAACGTAATGAATATGAATCAACATTTCTCCTCTGTAGTAAATCTCCAATGTAGGAGGGAAGCAGTCCAAGCATGGCCTTGTAAATAAAAATGTACCAGTGTTCTTGCCTTCTTGTGGACAGAGATGACCCCCCCCACACCAGAGTACAGTTCACAGTGATGTGTTCATGCTCTACAATTGGTGATAAACCTCAGAGTAGCATGATACACACAGTCTAATCTGTAAAGACAATGATTTGAAGCATTCATGTACAAAAGGTCCCCGTAGTCTAAAACAGATAGAAATGTTGCAGTCACAAGCCGTTTTTTTTACTTTGAAAGAGAAGCAAAGCTTATTTCTAAAAAGAAAACCCAATACTTTTCTTACACAGCATGATAAAGCATTACAAATTGGATTAAACCACCGGTCTGCAGGCGAACTATTGTTACCTGGTTATCTTTTAACTCTTCTGCTTCTTCATTAGAACATAAATGTTTTTGTGTTCGTTTTAAAATAGATCCTTCAAAGCTCCTACCAAAAACAGGAAACACCAATAATTTTTTAACACTTGTTTAAAATTAAAAAAAAAAAGAAACAACACGTGTCTGTGTTGGCCAGAGCTTCTTCGAAGTGTTCCCCCCTCCTTCAAACATTCCATCTGTAATCAACAACGCTTAAACCGCTTTGTGACATCCATCGTCCACAGACAATGAGCGAGCAGAGAGATATCGACCTCACAATCAGAACCGAGTCAACCCCATGCATTAAACCTTGGTGATATGAGGCAGATAGCTGGGGGGGGCAGCAGTTTTAAAATAGTATGCGCAATGTGTATTGTCATTTTCCTCATTATTTCTCCAACTTCCAGGATTGGTGTGGATAAACAACCCAGATTGTGGGCTTGCCAGCGATTGGTTCCTGCAAGCTTATTTAGCTAAAAGGTTTGTCTGATTGGCCCGCATGAGACAATGGCTTGTGCAAACAGCCACAGGGCTCTGGACAGTCGACCAACACAGCAGTCCCTTTGTTAGGAAGGTAGCTGCTCTTCACTCTGGGCAGTCAGCGCATGCATGACCACACACTCACTGGTTGCACTTACAGACGGAGTTGAAGTGGGCTTTACGGTGTCCAGCTGGAAATGTGAGAGTATCTCAGCCAGTCAGCTGTCCTAGGAACCTAAAAGTTAAATTAGGTTTAAGATATATATTGTAGCCAAAACATGCTCCATTGGTTCACTGGATACTCTAAATTGTCGATAGGTGTGAATGTGAGGGTGCATGGGTGTATGATTTGTGGCCCTGTCCAGGATGTCCCCTGCCTTCACCCACGAGTGGCTCCAGCCAGCTCGGGGAGCCCAGTGACCCCAAAAGGGATAAAACCGGTTTAGAAGAGGAATTAATGATTCTTAATGATTAATTAATATAAAGCATCCTATCAAAGTTCCCTCTTCTGGTGCCAATCTTTAAATAATGTAGATTTTGGTTTGCAGAATATTTTTTTTAATTAAAATCAGTCAAGAGTCTTTGTGAACAAGCAGAAAACTGCATCGCAAGGCTGGATGTTTAGTAAATGTTGAATCCTGGTTTATTATGTTTGAGAAAAGTTTGGTTTAAGCTCAGCGATGAAACTGGCACATTGGTTCCAGAGGCTGCAGTTCCATTTTGGACATAAATCTCCGAAATAAAAATTTTAATTTGTGTGAAACGACAAGTATTGGTGCCGTCAAATACATTTTACTTATTTCCATTTGTCTTTGACATTACAACTGACAGTGATTTATGGCCTAACCATAAAATATAAAGCAGACCTGTAATAAAGATAAGAAATATACACAGGGCTTCAATGGACTTATTGCTTTCACTACTTTACATTTAACTAAATATGCTTATAAAAAAAAAAAGGAGTTACAGACCATGTATGATACAAGTTGCTGCTGAGCAACACTATAGTTTAAAATTACGTTTTTTACGAACAAAATGAATTTTATGTAAAAATACAAAAATTTGTAAGTAATCAAAATGTTAAAATGTTGAATTTGCTAAAACACTGCTGTAATACCTGGAAACAAAACAATATTGAGTAACGTTAAAACAAAGACAAAGAAAAGTAAAACAAGTGGAACAAAAGCTGAAACAGATGTGAAAAACTAAGCTAAAACTTTAATAAAATTATGTTTGCTAAATTTAGCACACAACAGAACAAAACAAAGAGCAACAAAGAACTCTGCAAAAACTTACTAAATTAAATCATGTAGGGTTTAATTTGGAGTTTTTTACATGTTCTTGTAGCACAAGTTTAGCAAAGTCTAAACTTTAAAAACTGTCAAAAATATATAAAGAACCAAAAACTGGAATTACACGTACATTTAAAAAATATATATAAAATGCAGTAAGTATTTGATAAACCAAGATTAGCAAAAAAGATGCAACAAACAAATACAAAATAAACTAATGTTAAAAAGAAAGTCTAATCAATTTATTAAACAAATGCAGTAAAGAAAAAGCCATTTGCCTTTCAAATAACATGTATTTACACATTTTTATACAAATAATTTAATATTAATTGGATTTTACTTATCTGTTTGTTTAGCTTTTGTCAATATATTATTGGGAAAATATAGTAATCTTACACATTTTAATTCAGTTGCTTTTGCTCTTACTATACTTAGCTTGTGATACTTAAAAATAAATAAAATTAAAATAAAATTAAAATAAAAAAATTAAAATTAAAATAAAATTAAAAATACTAATTTTCCATTGACTTTAGCACAATAATTAGGTAAAAACTAAAAAGTCTTTTAACAACCCAACATTTCTAAAACCTATAATGTTAGTATATCTTCTCACAAAAATGCATATTTGTAGTTTGTACTACTAAAAGCAATACTTAAGTAACAAGTAGCAGCTGAAGATGAGAATTTTTATACAATTTTTATACAACCTTATAAATTATATAATTCAATTTTTTGTTAATCTGAGAAAAATAAGCATTTCTGAAAGGGGGACCTTTATCAATATGGGAAAGTGAAAGGGTGAGCAGAACAAATTGTTGTTTACTTTTAATTTCAAAGACCCACTGAGATGAAAACAGTGTTTTTGATGTTTTTAACGTGTTCTTGTGGCATTTTTAAGGTTTTATAAAGAAAATGTCATGTGTGGGGGGCTCGAGAGCCGGTAGGACCCAGACGTAGAGGCTTTAGGCAAACGGTCCCAAGGCTAGAGGGTTTATCAAACAAACAAAAGGCGCTGCAGAGCAGGAATCAAAACAAAACAAAGCTTACTGTGGCGTGGCGTGGCGTGAAACATGGAACATGGCATGAAGGGACGAGGACACATGAAGACGTTACAGACGTTAATGGACCAGCACAAGAGGAAGGGAGAGACGAGACTTAAATACAGGCAGGGCAGACAACACACAGGTGAACATGATCAGGACAAATAGGGACCAGGAAGTAAAACTCAGGAACATGACAACACAGAACACCTTTCAAAATAAAACAGGAAACAGAACCAAACAAGACAGAACAAGAACTAAAGCAAAAACCAAGACGAAACAAACTCAAACCATGACAGAAAATTAAGCTCAAAACTTCATTTCTGAGTATTTCTTTATTTATTATGGTTTGAACCCAGAGCAAAAGATAAAAATGCCTTAAGAAAAAGATTGTAAATACACTGGGCAGCCCACAAGCTTCCTGTTCTGTTCTCTTCTGATGCATGTATGTCCTGTATGTCCTGTAGAGGACTAGATCCATGTGTGTCTTGGTTTTCCTCCTCAAGAATCTGGATCAAAACTGTAGATTCCAATATTGCTGATCATTTTCTTATTATTTATTTTTGTTACTTTCTTTTATTGTATTTTTAACACACAGTTGAAACATATACACACATATTGGACAAAATTGCAGAAGGACATTGAAAAATGCAAAAGAAATTTGCTAAATAAAACAGAGCAAAAATAACACAGCAGATTGCCTTGGCTCTACAAGAAAGTTTTTGGAACGGTCTTCATGGAAGAGTCCTTATGACGTGTATAATCTATTTCTCCCACTATTTTTGTTAACGCTCGCCCTGAGTTCCTATCACATGATTCAGCAGTTCAGTCACAATTTTTTCCCATTCCAGCTGAGTTGGTGATATGGGAATGATCTACGTTTGTGTCTGCACGTTTTCTCCAACGTGGCAGAGGCAGCGGCGTCTGCTCATCTGTGATTTGGGGGGGGGGTCATAAAAAGTCTCCCAACGGTGCAGTCTCCAAAACTGCTCATTATTTTTGTTGCACCGGTAATTGTCACAGTAGCTGTAAGCTAGAGGGAAGGCGGGATAAACAGTTGGGTGAGGGGAAGTGGGGGTGGAGTTGCTCTATGCCAACAGTCCCACTTACAACTCAGAGGTGAATTTCTGATTAAATCCTACCACTCTGCAGAAACTATGTCCTAGAAAGCAATATAGGTTTTTTTTTGGCTAAAAATGGCAGAATCATAATCAAAAGACGACTGGGAAGGCTTTAAAAAAGATGATTGGAGTGAGTCTTTAGATAAACTTTTCACGCAAAGACCACATTTATGCCTAAAACTTCACTTTTCGAAGATATGACTCACAGAGATTAGTCAAAAATATCAACTTTTAGCCTATTTAGATAAAGGTAATTAGCTTAGCCCTGATATAAACCAAATGCAATGCGGCCTCCTGAAACAGCCCTTTGCAAGCGCTGCCAAGATCATGTCATCAAACATAGTTTAACTAATGCTTGTTCCCTGGCACAGGAGCCAAATGAACAGCACACAAACACCTGTCTGCTCCACTTCTCTGTGGATTTGTGATGCTGCTGAGATGTGCCAGTCAGCTATCAGTCGACTGCCGCCCAGCTCAGGTGATTTGGCTGCGTGTTCCGCTCCGTGTGAAGAGCTGCCGAAGCTTCAGAACGGGGTCGGGTAAATCCCAGTGACAGTTTGTGGATGCACGCCCATGCAAATGTGCTGCAGAGGTTTTGACAGGAGATGTTCAGTTTTGCCTGGGGGCTGGGAGAGATGGCTGTCCGTTATCCTGGGCCAAGATGGGACGGGCCTGTAGAATGTACCCACAGAGCCCTGGAGTGGAGATCAGTGAACCTAGACACAACCTGAAAGTGCTGAGAGAAGGAAAGTGAAGAAAATAGATGTTATACATTTAAAAACAGAATAGTGCGATTTGTCAAATTCCAGATCAACCATTCCAACTGCCTTTCCATTATTCTCTGGGGACACAGATCGCTTTATCTCCCATTTTTTGGCATTAAGATAAACAGCATACATAATAAACACCAGGTTTATATCTTTATGCTAAATGAAACTAACTACAGAAACAAATGTGAGAGATAGCGTTGGACTTTTTGACCTAGGTTAATCAGATCATAATAAAATTTGAATGCAACAAACACAGAAGATGCAAAAAAGTGGAGGGATCACTTGACTCAGTTCAGGTCAGAGTTCATGATTCAACCGTGAGGAAGATACTTGTAGACAAACATGGATCCATGGACGAGTGTTACCAACGGGGGTTGAGGAAGTACCCAGGAGGAGGAGGAGGAGGCAGAACAGTTCCAGGTGACGAGATGTTTAATAAATTAACAAAACTACAAACCAAAAACCACTGCTTAAGCAGGCAAACCAAAACTCGAAACACACATAACACTCGAAACAGGGGAACACGGCAAGCGGCCGTGGTGCAGCGGTAGGGCGGTCGACCCTTGATCGTAAGATTGCAGATTCGACTCCCGCCTTGCACGCCCATGAGTCAAAGTGTCCCTGGGCAAGACATTGAACCCAACCTTGCCTCTGGTGGGATCTGTTTGGCAGCGGAGCGGCCAACAGTGTGTGAATGTGTGCGTGACTGGGTGAATGGGACTGTGACTGTAAAAGCGCTTTGTAGGTAGAAAAGCGCTATACAAGTATACGCCATGTACCATCATGACAAACTATGGAGCAGCACAGGAGGAAAGGAAAGACAAGACTTAAATACACACAGACAAGACGAGACACAGGTGAACACAATCAGGACAGATGGGGAAAAGGGAAAACCTCGAAAGCAACACAAACAGGGAAATCCTACAAAATAAAACAGGAAGTTAACTCAAAGCATCACAGAAGAAAAAACAACTAGAACACAAAAGCAAAGAAACCAAAACCGTGACAGAAGAGTTCACGGAGAAAGAAGCTGGTGGGCAACACCAACACAAAGAAGCATCTGGATCCTCTCCCAAACATCTGGACAAATGTTCCATGTACCGGTGGGACACAAAAGGAACTCTACTGTAGGTGGGGGCCCTGCTCCATGTGAACTTGAAGTCTCACTTAGTTATCTTTTGATCTATTTTCAAAGCGTTCCCAGTGGTCTTTTAATTATGGTGATGCTGTTTTAAGCCAGAATTCTAAAAATCTGTCGTTTTTAGAACGTAGTTTCTGCAGAGCGGCAGGAGTTCATTAACGGTGCAGCAAAAATGGTGAGCAATTTCGGAGCCATCCAGCTGTACAGTTCTGATCCAGATTCCAGCTCAGATGAGGAAAACAAAGACGTTCATGGATCTGTTTGTCTGCAGGTAGATGATCAGAATGGAGCAGAGCAGGAAGTTTGTGGTCCCGCCCAGCGTGTTTTCTATGTCACAATCACAATCTTTTTAATTTTCCGTCTGCATCTTATTCACAACGACTTGAATAAAGAAATACACAGAAATGCCGTTTAGAGATTAATTTTTTTTAACATATGTCCTCCATCATCAGAAAAATGCCACAAGAAAATGTTAAAAACACATTTTTACGAGCGGGTCTTAAACCAACACATACTTTTAGGAAAATAAATATTTTAGCTTGTACTTCTGTGCTCCTGAAAACTCATCATTAGTGTATGAGGCCTCAGGTTCTGAAAGAAAACGATCATAATAGATCTAAAAGATCTAAAAAAAAAAACATTTCTCCTCATTTATCAGGTTAAAATCTCAGTTCGGATCAAGTTACTGTTGTTATCCATGAACACTTCCTGTTGGTCTTAAACATTGTGACAAATGTGTGAAAAAACACAATAAAAGTGTGTGTTTACAGCACTTAGAGGTCCACAGCAAACACCCACTTCTGTTCATGTTCTGGGCCAACAAAGAAGCTCAGAGACGTTTCTACATTTCAATCATTTCTTTCAGATTTCTCAGCAGCCATTCTGATATTGCAAACACACAAACATATCGATAAATTCATTTTTTAAAACAGACATTTCTGCTATGCAGAGAATTTCAGGTAAATTATAAGGGTTTAAAAAAAACTTAAATTTTGTGAAAATGTGGATAATATCCATCTGAATGACTTTTAAAGAAAGCTCCTGCTATCATCAAGAAGGCATTTTGTGCCTCTGGGCTCAGTTTGTAGTATTGCAGCTGCCTTAAAGTTCCACAACTGTAACGAGAGTCATTTCAAGTCACTTTTAGAGTAACGTGACTGACGCCTAGCCTGAGCTGACTTTGGTGCAGTGTCATGCACATTCTGCACACATTATCGCCCCCTACAGCAGTGGAGTCAAAAAGTCGTTGTTTTTTAAAGCGCTTCGGCGCAGTTGTAACCTAATGACACAATAACTCAAACCGCCTTGGGCACTGCAGCCATTCTATTGTATTAAAAACCTGAACAAGTGGGTTGTATGCAAATGGATTTTCACTTCTGCTTACCTCCAACTGTTTTCACGTCGATGCTCTCAAGCCGTTGACCAATTTCACCCTGCAACTTTCCCTGAAGTGAGCATTCCCCAGTCCACCTCGTTTAACCCAAATCCTTCTTGCCACACCCCAACCTTCCCCTTAAACGCTTCACCTCTGACATTTTCCGCTGTCTCCAGCCATCACTCACTCATTCCTTTGGCCGTCATGACTGGGCTTTTTTCCATGCCCACGCCTCTTTTCAAAGCGAATCACTTGAGTTTAGACTGTGAGGTAGGCTCGGCAGCGGCTCTGACTCCACCAGATCCAAGCCTGTTGATGTGTACATAACAGAGAATCGTTGCCTCTGTAGTGTGTGTGTGTGTGTGTGTGTGTGTGTGTGGGAGGGCAGGGTTTAGGCACGTTGTCTGCGAGGCCGTCCAAGAAGCTTCAGGGCACCCCAGTAAAAGAGATAATTATCTTTTATCTGCTGTGTTGTGACGGGAGATTATGGTTCAAATTTACGATTGTTAAGGAGACAATGCAGCACGAGTCAGCTCTTCTCAAAGTGGCAAGGGGGTCTTGAACATGTGAGAGAACTCCCACATTGTCTGAGAAGCACTTTGCTCATGTTTCAGGGGCTTTAGGTCTTAATAACAAAGGGAAACAGATCAGGGAAAGGGTGCTTTACATCGATAAATGCTCACACAAATCCCACAATGAGTTTTTTGGATGTATTTCTACTGGTTTATAACTCAAAAATCCTCATTACGATATGAAATATGATTATGAAAACACAGAAATCTGAAAAAGCAGAGACTTTAAAGGCAGGTGTGCTATTTTGAATTAAAGCACAAGGTTAAACAAGCTCTCAATTAGTTTAGCCTCGGTAAATGAAAGCTGCCTCAGTCACTGTTACTGTCTGTTTTTCAAATTTGCTTTTATTCCTCTAGCTTATTGTTGGAGCCAAAAGAGACTCGATGAATCCAAAAAAAAAAAAAAAGCAGCAATTAGGCTGCTAATTTTGTGTCTTAAATAAAAAATGGAAAACTTACCCTTTAAATCATTGCTAAGAATTGTGGGGCAGAAAGGTTGCAGGCTAAAATTGGACAAACCTGTATGGGACAGCACGAAATTTTAAGGTCGTAAAATTTGAGCATAGATGTTCATGCACACTTTTTGGGGCATGCTGCAGGCAAAAGGTCGTAGTGAATCAGTACAACACACAGGCGGATTTTTCCTTTATGCAACCCCCCCAAAATCCTGCAGACTCCACGAGGGGCCTGTCAGTGCTGTTAACTCAATAAGAGCGCACTCCTTGACGATGCAGGAAACGACAATCGGAGTGTAGTTTGTGTGGACATCCTCCATCCTATGTCACATGCACACCCTGTGTACGCAGCACTTGAGTGTAGTCAGCCAGGAGCCAGTACCCACACCAAACTAATGACTAGAGCGTGCTATCAGGACAATGTACGACAAGATCACCCATCATAAGTACGACTAACTTCAATTACCCTGACAAATACTTCCCAATACACTTACCACACACTAAGCAATGGTACGTTCCATTTTCACGACGTCCCTTGAGGTGGTTGTACAAGCCTCGTAATACACCTGTGCTCCTCTCAAGATGCAACCACTCCTCTATACGACCTTCCATGGACCTGGACAACCTCAAAATTAGACGCAGCAGTCTAATTTTCTCCAGATTCTAAGATTCTCCAGACTTGAGCCGCTTTGATATTTCACACCAAACCTCAGTGTGTTCACAGTATGATCACAGCTATATAACAGCTAATAAACAGCTAATAAACAGCTAATCTCATAAACTCATTTTCTTGGATGCCAGGAATATCAGGAATAATACAATCCTTGGAACTCTTGGAATCCCATCTGCTCGACAAAAACAGAAACTGGGAAAAGATGGATGCTTTTATGAAAGATGCAATGATTCACTGTCCCCGCAATTTGGTTCAAAATTTGATTTTTGGGTTTTGTTTTGGTTCAATATATGGTTGGTGTGTTACAAAAAAACAACGAAAATCTCAGAATTCAGGAAAAAACTCTTATTTTGCAAATAAGCCAAAAGCCATGAAGGAAAAAGCCTTCAGTTGGCTCATACCAAGCACATTCCAATGTGATAAAATAACATTCAATTTGTTAGATTTAGCATCCCACCCTTGTTTGACACTTTTAATGTATACATATGTATACGTGTAACCTGTGCAGCAGGGATGCAACAATTCATTTTCCCCAGCAACAGTGTAACATACGGTTCGGTTTTAAAGCAAGAATTAAGACCTCCCTAGTATTTATGAGCCATGGACATGAAAAATTATGATGCTTGGCTTTATGGAGCCACCATCAATCCAAATAGTCATGGGGAGGTGATGGGGGGGAGGGGTTATATGCTGTGGTAAAAGCTGAGGACATTCAGAACTTCTTAAAACTTGGATTCAAGCTGCTCTGGTGTGGAAAACTCTTCGGCTTTGGTGGAATTTTGCTTGTCCTGAGTTTTACGTCATCTATGCATCAAGTTCTCACTTCTGCTTTTTGTCTGTAGTGTGTATTTCCAGTAAAAAATACTTTAAATTGAGTTTTTCCTGTTTGAGTCAGAAGAAAATGTGAAAAAAATTAATAGTGGACTATTTTTTTCTACAAGGACTTAAGTGCTTTTTTTCCTTCAGGCGGCTTGTCTTTCGTTTAAATCAGAATCAAACGGAGTTCGTGTTTTTGGAGCGCTGCGGGTAAATCTGACGCGTCTCCGCCGTCCTCTGAAAACGTCATCAGAGCTGCTTCTGCAGACTCGTGTGGCCGTCCTTTCAGCTGTGCTGCTTTTGAATTTTGGGACAGGAGAAGCATCATTAGGCCACAAAACATAACCAGCTTCCCCACACATGACCACACTGACACAGATCGGTCCCTCGTCAAACCAGTATTACTAATTCGAGCCTCTGAATTTCATACATGAAAAGAGAGCGGAGCGTACCTAAAGCGAGATGAAAAGTTCGACTGAAACCATAAGTATTGCAGAGAAAACTGTGGTGGAGCGTCTGACACATCCTGTTCAAATAAACTCCTGCTTCCTGTGGTGGGATGTTCATCATTTTCAGCTCTGAGAGGACTTCTTTTTGCATATCGACTCCTTCATGACCCCGAGCTTGACCCAGTAGCGACCAATGAGGATGGACTGCTGCAACGCAAATCCGTCATCATCTTCACCTGAAAGGCGAGAGGCAGAAGAGACATAGCTCCATCCTCACCTGAGACGGCCAAACATCTGAGAGAAGAAGGTCAGCCAGAGGCCAGGGGGGTCCCAGCACGGGGTCTAAGCTGCCCCCTCAATCCCTTCATATGCACACGGCTCCCGTTTTCATCCTGCCGCCCCGTTGACCTCCCTCTTAAAACACAGGAGCCAATCTCCCGATTGGTCACAGCGGCTCAAAAACAAATGATGTCAAATAGTTGACATCTGTTTGGCCTCCTCTGCAGCCCAGAACCAGACAGGTTCTGGGATTTTACACTTTTCTGCAGCTGAAGTCCAAACAATCATTTAGAGACGGGAAAAAAAAATACATCTTTAAGGTCATTTGCAGAAACGAAAAGGAACATAAAAGTGTGGATGATGCAAAAAAAAAAAAAAAAGCTGGGATTAGTTGATCTGCATCCCCGTCTTGTGATTCTTTATCTTTTATCAACGCCCTTAATCTTCTAAACTGTTTTGTTGTTATTATTTTCTTTGTGATTAGTTTATGTAAATTCACTGCAGATATTCCTCTCGGATGCAGACTCAGGACCCCCCCCCCCAGCTTCATTTCACAGCCGCACTAGTCTGACTCGCCGTCGAGGAGCATCCGTGAAGTTTGGGGAAGCTGCGTCCACTCTGCAGGTTCTGCTTCTTTTTTTTCTTCCCCCTGCTGCTGAGCTCTCGAGGCGTTTTTTTCAGTCTGATCCTCCAACCTTCATTTGTGGCGGTGGAGGCAGGGGGGTAAACAGGATGAGGCAAACGCCGTCTTGATTTGCTCCTCCATCGTTTATTTTGTGTCTTCCTGTTTGTGCTCTACTGACCGTCAGAGCTGTTCAAGCGAGCGGCGAGGCAGAGTTGGAAGCGTCGAAGCTTGTGGTTGTAGAGGGCATGTGAGTGGGCGGGGTGCAAAAGAGACAGAAAAGACGGCCGCCGACCACAACGCTAGCATGTCAACAGAGATTAAACTAGTTTATTATTTTCAAAGAGGAAAAAAGAAGCAGTCATATTTTACACTAGTGATTATTATTAAATTTTTACAACTATTCAGTCTGCATAACATAAAGAAATAATTCAACATCTTTGCTTCTTTTGTATTTTTGGTACTCTGATTTTTATACATACAAATAACAAATACAGGAACTTTTTTCTCACAATGCATATAATCTGAGGGCAGGATGAAAGTCTTTGTGTGTGTGTGTGTGCGTGCAGGTGTGTGTGTGTGCACGTACGTGCATGTGAGCTTCAACACATCTGCCCGAGACTTATAGCACATCCAGAAAAATCAAATAAAATAAATTTGAAAAAAAAAAAGAAGGAGAGAGACGGCTCTCTGCAAACTTAATGCAACACAATTCACGCAGGCGAATCCGAGGCCCGCCCTTTCCAGAAAAGTCCCCTCCTGCTGCGACTCGTACCCTTCAGGTCGTTAGCTGCCCACGGCCAAGTCTCCTTTTTTTCTGAATTAAAAAGTCTTCATTTCATGTATTTCATACAATTTGTACAAATATACTCAGTTCCACCCCCCGCTCTCTTTAATACCCCAGTTTTGGGGTAAATGGGGGCCCATGGGGGGGGGGGGGGGGGGGGGGGTCCTGTTACACAGGTGCAGGGTGAGGTGGATTCGAGGAGGATTTTGTACAGAGATGGAGCTCCTTGTAGAAAAACTAAAATACAGCGGAGGGAAAAGGAGCCTTCAGATGGAGGTGTTTAAGCCGGGAGGGGGGGGGGGGCTTAACCCATGGCTGTGACCATACTGGAGGGGTGGTGGGGGGCAAAGGGGAGGCTGGAGGAGGGGTGCATGGGTGTGGGGGTGGTCAGCATGTGGCCGGAGTGCGAGAAGGGCGGGAAGGAGGACATGTGGCGGGACAGGGCGGCCGGGCTGAAGGAGCTGCTCTTGTCCATCAGGCTTTTGGAGAAGTCGTCCATGCTGTCCTGGGACTTTTTGCTCTTCTTGGACTTGCTGGACATCTTCCTGTTCCGGGTCTGGATGCCCTCCTTCTTCATGGTCAGAGGTCGGTTAATCTGCTCTCAAAAGGGGACAGAAAAGATTTCACGTTAGCCGGTTTTCCCCCTTTCCCCGAGTGGTTGATGGAAAAGCTTTTAAGAGTTCAGCGTTTAGACAGATCCAAAGATACACAACGGAGACCCGCGAGGAGATGCCTGACTGTTTATACGTGGGAGCCTGAGCTGGACTGTGTCAGAGCCAGGAAGGAGAGGAAGGAGGCTTGAGCCTGGATTACGAGTGAAGGATTCTTCCCCGGCGAAATGGGAGCAGGGATTTCTTCCCGCGGCTTTCTCTGCCCGCTTTTTGCTGACTGCGCTCCACGCCACGGAGCTCTGAAGCCAGCCGGGCCTGCTGTCTTTGATGCTGGCCTCCCCCCACAACATCAAACAAAAAGCTTCGCCAAAATGCTAGAGTCAATGACCACCGCAGAAGGGGGGGGGGGGGGGGGGGGGGTGCCGTGGACTCACATCCTCCTTCGCTGAAACCTCAAAGGTGTCAAAGCTCAGCTAGGAGGTGAAAAAGAAACGAGAAAAGGCGACAAAAATCTGGATTTCATCAAAATGAGATTGTGTGACGATTAAATTGAGATTAAAATCGGATCAGAAGAAATAATCATTAAACTGCAGCGTTTAGAAATAAATGTGGGGGCGTTTGTGACCCATTAAGCATTCTCTAATTGTATTATTATAATTATTATTATTATTATTATTATTGTGCTACAATTACATTTTTTGCTAGAAATCCAGTTTGCTGAAAGGTTCCACTGCAGAAAAAGCAGAAATAAAAACAGGGCCTCGAAATTAGTGGAATTAAAATTAATATACCCCCCCACACACACACACATATATCTTATTTAATATTCATATCCAGAGCAGCCATAGTTCACTAAGGTTTTGCACATTTTAAATTCCCTCCTGCTGCCAATGAATCACATTAATTCTGTTATCTGTCTGCTCCGGAAAGTCAGATGAGGAGTCTGGATGGGATTTGGAGAAATAAAAAAAAAATAATAATAAAAGGGCGGGGGTGGGTGGGGGGGGGTGAGAGGGAGGGGGGGCTTTGACTTACATTGTGCAGTTTGAAGTAGAGGCCGCAGGCGTTGCACACCGGGTCCCCGTTGGCGTTTCTCCGCCACAGCGTCGTCGTTGTCGTCTGGCAGTTGGCGCAGGACGTCCCCGCCCGCCTGGCTGCAGACTGCAGAGAAGAGGACAAAACAAACAAACACGTCAATACAAACGGAAGGAAACGTCACCTGAAGAAATGAGCCAATCAGGATGGAAGACATCATTTTCTTAAAAGGAGGAAACAGGGAGAAGAAGGTCGTGATAAAAGATTTTTTTTTTTTTTGCAAACAAATCCAGATATTTTTTTTAACAAAGAGACTAAACAACACAAATATGACAGAAGACACAAAACGGATTCTTCATCTTTAAATCTGTAAATCTCCAAATACATCGCGTGAAGAGAGCGCGCGGGACCACCTTATCTCGCCAAAGGATTCCCAATTGCACGCGCGTGGAGGCCTAACAACCCTGAAATAAAGCTGAGCTGTCAATCATCCGCTGAAGATTTCCTCCAGAAACACAAATATTCACAAACATGCAGCGATGGCGCAGGCGCACTAAGATCTTGCTCTTTCCTGGGGAGTCCGAAGCTTCAAGGTTCTGTTTTTCTTTTTTATTTAAAAAAGGGGGAAGGGGGGGCTTCTTTGGATTTTAAAGGAGAGAGGGGGGGGGGGGGTGTCCCTACTGCTGCTGCAAATTGAGGTTGCATAAATACCTGCACAGAAAAATGCAACCAACAAAAAAAAAATGCTGCTATTAGAGAGGCGGGTGTTTTTGTGCGCGTGAGGCTGCAGCTGCGCGTTAAGCTGCAGCTGCAGAAAAACACCCATGCGCGCGACAATTTCCACAAATCATAAATATATTTAAAAATAAATAAAAAAGCAAAAGAGAAACGGTGCAGTTTTGCTAAGGTAGTATCTGAAAGCAGAGACCTGCACTTGTCGAGTCAATTTCCTGCAGCTAATACTTCTTCCTGGAGAGGGGGGGAAGAACAGACACAGAGAGAGACGGAAACGTCATCAGCTGGAGGGAAATGTCAGGTGGTTGGGGGGGGGACATACCAGCCGCCGCTTGGGCTTGATGAGAGGGCGATTCTGCCCGTTCATCTTGTGATACAGGCCGCAGGCGTTACACAGATAGTGACCCGTACCGTCCCGCCTCCACAGCGGCGTCGACGTGGCCCCGCAGTTCACGCACTCCCGGCCTTCTGCATGCGGGAACACAGGGACAGACACGATCAAAAACCCCGCATCAACAGCACATTAAAAAAAAAATGCAGAAGAAAAATACATATCAGAATAAATGTGAGAAGGTCCATAAAAACAATTTAATTTTTTTTTTAATCTCAGCAACCGATTATTTTTTTCCTAATTAAAAATAAAATAAAACAGATTTGTTGTTAAGTAAAGCGCACGCAGTTACACGTTACTGCTTTTTGGGGGAGGGGGTGGGGGGTGAAAGTGAAACAACAGTCACGCTCGTGCACGCCCATGACGAAACCCAGGTCCACGCAGCGCGCCTGTGTGATCACATAAGCGTTTTCACGCACTTCCCTCTTTATTTTTCACGCTGCAGTTTTTTCTCAAAAAAAGAAGAAAAAAGACAGGAAGAAGAAAAGAAGAAGAAGAAGAAACAGGCCGGCACTTGCATGCAGCGCTCTGGTTTTGGCACAGAAGAGGAGAGTTTTGAAACCAAACCAACCAGGAACTGATCCAGTTTTTAGTGCTTTTTATCCCGCAATATTTAAATTACAAAACATGTATTTACTTTTTTAAAGCACCTTTCACTTTTAAAATGATAAAAATCCCTTTAAAATGATACAATGAACAGATTTTATTTTATTTTTAGTTAAAACGTCTCTTTTGTTGTTCACAAAAGAATCCCGCAAACACCCGCCTGTCTCCCCGCGCGCTGCGCCGCCGCGGCGGCTGGCCGGCTCGCTCGCGCTCCGTCCGGTTGCTCCGCCGCTGGGTAAACAATGCAACTGTGGCGCGCGATGGCCTGACAGTAATGGGATTACTTAAACACATAAACGGAGGGCAGACTTCCTTTCTGCGTGCCTGAGCGCGCGCTGGAAAATTCAGGAGGGACGGAAAAACATTTGGTTTCTAAATTCATTTCTGTTTTTGGATTTCCCCTATTTGAAATTTAAAAATAGGATAAAATGTAAAAAAAAAAAAAGAAATAAAACATATAAAATAAATTAAATTAAATATTTTCTATAATCAGAAAACGTTTGGAATATTTTTGACTGTATTGGAATTATTGTTGTTCTGTGAGTTGCTGACGCTGCGCCTGTTCAGAATTGTTCACCAGCAGTTGTTCGTTTGTGGGAGAATTTTTCTGTGTGGGCCTTTTTTGGTTTTATCTTTAATTTATTTTTATAGACTGAACAAGTGTCGAGGCTGCAAATCTGGGGAATCATGTTAGGTCAAAAGGGAATGTAGTAAAGCGCACGCCTACCTGAACAGGACCTTGTTTTTGGTCTTGTTTTGGAACCATAACTAGAAGATGACCCACCTATCAGGCCACTCGGTGGGAAGAGGCCTGGCCCGTATTCATAGGGTGGGTATGGGGCGATGGGGTGGTGGGCAGAGGTTGACCCTGCTCCGATTGAAGCCACGCTCCGGCTGTGTGCGGATTCGAGTTTCATACTGTCGGCCAGGGTCACCTGGTACTTTATGCACTCTTTGTCCTCCTGGCGCCCGGAGCTGCTGGAGCCCGGGGTAGAGATGCCTGGATCCGGGGACACGTCTTTGGGAGGGGTCGGGGGAAACGTGAAGAGGTGCGGGCTGGAGTGGCCCGTGGACAGGGAGGTGGAGGAGGCCGGGGGGTAGACGGACAGGCTGGCCGGGGATCCGTGGTGCAGCGGGTTCTTGGGGAAGGGACTCAGGTTCCAGGGGGAGCTGCTGTGGTGGGGGCCGATTCCTTTGCTCCCCTCGAGCCAGGGCAGGGAGCTGGGCAGCAGGGAGGGACGGCACACCTGGCTACCTGCGGCGGAGGAGATGACAAATGCAGATCACAATCATTGAACCCGCGAGAGGCCCCCAAACGGCGCATTTACGCACCAGCTTAAGGTTTGTTTTGCCAAAAAAAAAAAAAAAAAAAAAAAAAAAACGTTTGAAAATCCTTTGGAGATCAGGAAGTCATGGCACAGTGTCAGGTATGAACATGTGAGGCCGAGCGCGCATTCAACATACCCGAATTACGCACAGTTGTTTTGTTTTGTTATGAAATGTGAAAAATGGAAAGAACCAAAAAGAGCTGACTTACTGTGCGGAGGTGGAGGATACCTCTGGACGGCCCGGACTGAGTTTCCATAATAAGGAGAGACGTGGTTCCCCTGTCCATCGATATTAAAGATTACATCCACATCTTCAGGCAGCTGGTACTGCGGGTCCATGTACGAGTGGCCGAGGCCCGGGTGATGGGAGCCGGGATGCTGCTCGTTCAGCACCGCGGGATGGTGGCTCATCCACCGCGGCTGATCCGCGCTCACTTCCATCGCCTTCTCTGCGTCTTCTGCCTCTTCAGCAAATGTTCATGTGCGCCGCAGCAGCCGCGCGCAGCTACGAGACCAAAAAAATCCCTTTGCGATAAATCCACAGCCGGGTTCCGAAAAACCTGGAGACAGAGGGCACAGTTTCAGAGCTCGTGCGGGTCTCTGGGCTCAGTTCGCGTGCAGCGCCGCGCGTCGCTTCGCTTCACTTCGGCTTTTTACGAACATCTACACGTGAGGCAAAGGTGTCACAGAAATCCGTCCAAAAATAAAGTAAGGAAAAGGTCCGGTCCCAGCAGAACTCCAGATCTTGCTCGCCTCTCACAAACAGAGGAGTGTCTCGGCCCGGTTCAGCCGCGTGCAGCGCGCAGCTTCAGCAACTTAAACTCTCTGATCAAATCTGAGTTGGTGCGCAGTTGAAGCCCTCTCCATTAACTCTTCTTTCTGCCCCCCCTCTGTCTCTCTCTCTCTCTCTCTCTCTCTCTCTCTCTCTCTTCTGTGTGCCCTGTAGCTCTCTCACTCTTTTTTTTTTTACAGTGAAGGCATTCTTTCAGGATGGCGCCAGGCGGCTCAATGCTCGCAGACAGCTGCGGCGCGACGCAACTTAAGGAGGGTCCGTCAGTGTCATCAGCTAGGGGAGGGGCCTGCCTTAATTGAGTAAAGCTTGTTGAGGGAGGGGGGTCCGAGGAGAGGCAGAAGTGCTGACTTTAAACGTTTCGTTTGAGAAATAATTTTTTGTTTAAACATATTTTTTTTATTTAATCCAAACTTTGTTAAAATCATTTTTTCGTTGACGCACA
Source organism: Oryzias curvinotus (assembly GCA_023969325.1). Lineage (NCBI taxonomy): Eukaryota > Metazoa > Chordata > Actinopteri > Beloniformes > Adrianichthyidae > Oryzias > Oryzias curvinotus. Next base: position 20,281,278 of record CM043728.1, read on the forward strand.
TAAAAGAGGGCGGGAAGCTGCAGAAGGAGCCTGTTGCTCAGAGGCCCTCCGGCAGCTCTGCGGCTCTTAAATTTGGGGCAGTGCGTCCTCTCGCGGTAACAGGCAGATTACTCATATTTAAAATGCGCGCGACCAAGTCTCCAAACTCTCCAAAAAAGAAAGAAAGCGTCCTTTTCTGTGTGTGAACCTTTTACTGTTTTAGTCAAACTAATAGTTTGGGGTTAAAAATGATCTCTCTCTTTTTTTTTTTTTTGGCGTGTGAGTGGCACTGGATGTGACGTCACGTCCTTGTGCCCAAAGCCAGGAAATGAAAGCCTTCTGTCGCGGGAGCGCGCACGCTGTGGCACCCACGTCAGGTGAAGGAGAGTGGATCAGAGTGAGATTGAACCAGCCCGCGGCCCCGTCTGACTCCTCCATCTTCAATTATTCCCACTCGCGCGCGCAGAAATACTTTTTATTGTTTGTTTTGTGGCACGCGGGGGTTGAAAATAAATTTTGTTTACTAATAAACAGAAAATTATAGGATGACAGTAAAATTAGAAATATTTTTATCCTATTAAATCTATTTGTGCTTCATTTTGGTTTTAGTAAAGGCCCCAAAAATTTCACGTGACGTGGACTCTGATTTAAACTAAAAACATCGTTTTTATTTTATTTTATTTTATTTTTATTTATTGAAGATTTGTTAGTCAGAACCGGATAGAAGATTCTTCTGCTGCCAAAATCTGATTTAGTGGTCTGTCCGCGTGCGCGCGGGCTTGCTTTAAATAAAAGTTTCCTTCCGTCAGCTGATGAATACAAGGTTAGGGGAGATAAAAATCTAAAGAGAAAAAAACAACATCACTGAAAGAGGATTTAAAAAATTACAGTAAAAACACAAATTAAAACAAATTGAAAACTACTTTTGCGTTTTTACGCAGAACAATTTTCGCTTCTGGATGAACATTTTTGCGCATATTTTTTAGATTTGACATTTATGAAAATGTTTCAAATTAAGAGAAAAAGAGGCAGAATTTTTTGATAGTTGAAAAGCGACTCAAAAGACACAAAAAGTGAATTATTTTAGGGGTTGATGAGTCTTTCATGCATTTCGAAACCGCCGCGGCACCGCAGGTAATCTATTTGTTCCATCACCCTGAGTCATCTGTGTCCTGCAGATCTTTTCAAGAAAAAGGCTGCAGTTCTGTCAGCATGAGAACCGAGCCGACTTCTCAGAACAAAACTGGGGGTGAAAGTCTGCGCGGGTTCCTAGAATGATTTCAAACAAACAGAATAAATTATTTTCTGTTTTCTTTCAGGGAACGAAACACAAAAAAGCTGCGTACATGTGTCATTTTTCCCAACAAAGTAATTTGTTACATTTTTTAGTCAGCAGAGACATTTTCAGGGTTCGTTTGTGACATTTAAATTTTGCGTTTAGGTTCAAAGCTGCAGATAAAAAAGCCTATTTATAATTGTGAAAATGTGAGCTCGCGCCCTTCTCCCGCGCGCACTTACATATATTAATTTGCCTCTTGATTCTCTCCTCTGCGCCACATGAAGACATCGACGCGGACATGATGGAGGGAGCCGTAGTGGCTCCTCTTTCCGCCCCCCGCCTCCTCCTCCTCCTCCCCGCGCGCAAAGGTAATCAGATCGATTTCACGGCTTCACGAGATTCTGTCGGAACCCGCGCGGCGTAATGGCTCGTTAAAGTCTCTCATTTTTGCTTTTTTTTGTAGAAGGGGGGGAGGGGGTAATTGCTGAAATAATGAAGGAAATAGACGAGAGGTGTATTATTATTTTTTTTAAGAGTGGGTGGGGGGGACGGCAACAATGGCGGCGGCTTTAACACAGAAATCCGATCAGGAGGTAAAACGTTATGATTAATAATTTGGATCGATACTATCGGCAGCGAACATCAAACAGACAGACAGACAGAGCCGCCGCGCGGAGGATGCGCGCGGGACTTTCACAGGCAAACGTTGACTGACCTGCTGGTGTGGACGCTGTACGGCGCGAGGCTCTTCCGTTTCCTTCCCCTGCAGATGTGGAGAAAGTGGGACATGGAGGTGGGGGGCCGGGGGCCTTTAGGGGAGAGGAGAGCTGCTGCTGCTGCTGCTGCTGCTGCTGCAGGAGGAGGAGGAGAAGGTGCGCGCGCCCGCGGGCCCGGAGTCACATCATCGCCTTCGAAAAGTCACCGCCAGGAGAAGCGCGCGCACGCACAGGCTACCGGGGCACGGGGGCACGCGCGCACGGGCCAAACCAAAGGCGGCCTGATGGACTCGCGGCTCTCCAAGCTGCGCGTACAGAGCGCGCGACAGCAGCAGCAGCCCCTCCTCTTTGTTATTATTTAGTATTTACATTTTACCCCCCACCCCCCCACCCCCCAGTTTCACAAATTCTGCGCAAATCGCGTCTGCCGCAAAATTGAACACAGAGGAGGCTGAAAACTGATCACAAGCGACCCTACGCGCCTGCGTGCGCATACATGCGTGTGTATGGTGGGAGGGATCAATTTAGGTAATAAATAAAATATAATTACAGAGATTTTTTTTAGGGTGCGGCTGGTGGGGGGGCGTGAATTCCTCCCTGATTTAATAATCTGCTGTTATTGATAAACGCGGATGGATTTGACGCATCAAAACCAGATTATTTAGATTCTCAAATGTCTTTTCCTTTTGGTGAAATTGATTCTGAATGTATCCATTTAAAACCTGTCGCTCCCGCGCGCGCGCGGACGCGGTCCTCTGCCTCCTGAAATGAGCGGAGAGTGCGCAGAGGCCTTCACCCCCCCCCCCCCCCGCCCCATCAAAGGAGCACCTCCAAATTCTGATTTTTGTCCTTTTTATTTTTTTTGCATTAAAACCTTATTTCTGAGACAAACCGCGGCCAGAAAGGAGGCGTTATCTATTTATTTCTTTCACTGCCCCCCCTCCTCTCTAAAATATAAATATATATGTGTGCACGTGTGTTTTATTTTAAAATATTAGGTGGGGAGAATGCTGAACGAGTCCGCTCTTATCTGCTCCCTTCAGGATCACAGAAGCTGATTAAGAAAGAAGTCAGAGCCAACGCCGGATTCATAATGATTCGGAATAATGAATCCTTATCTCCCCTCTGCAGATTATCAGCCTTTCAGCGCGCCATGTTTTGTTACACGGGATAATTTATTGCATCTAATACATCACAATGAATCTGATGGGGGGGGGGGGGGCTAAAATGTTCCTTTTTTAAATGGTAAAACATTTTAAAAAAAAAGGTGCAGGAGGAGGGGGGGGGGGATCAGATAAATAAAAATAAAAATCTACTTATAAAACCATCAGGAAGTACCCCCGCCCCCCCCCCACCACCACCACCACCTCTATATACGTGGTCCAGGGGGTTTTCTTTGATGATTGGATTCTAAAGTGTTTGAGGGGGTGGGGGGTGGGGGGCAATAATATTGATCATATTGAAATTGATGGATTATTCCTGCAGTTTTATTTGTAAGGACGAAAACGAAAGGGGTGGGGGGGGGCGTGGGTGATCAGGATAAACGAGCAATTTATTTGCAGCTGTAATTAGCTGATCACCATCTCCCTACTGCCCCCCACCCCCTCCCCGCATCTTTTTCTTTTTCATTATTTTTTCGTCCTCCTCCTCTTCCTCCTCTCAATCCCTCATTTTCCAACGTCCTGGCAGCGCCAACAGATGTTTATCTGGATTTTCATACCCGGGGAGGCCGCCATGTCAAACAAACCGGGGATGGACACCCCCCCACACACACCCCCTCCCCTTTTCTCTCATGAATTTATTCCGAAACCTCAGAAAGTCTTTGAAATTTTTATTGAAACTAAAACTGTCATCAAACGTAAAGAATCACTTTTGATCATGCAGCCCCCCTCCCCCAGCTGCCCCCTCCAACATCACGCGCGCACACACTTCCGCAGGTAGCAGTGCTGGGGGGCCGCGTGCATTCTTATTTTATTTTTATTTTATTAGTCATTCACTTTTGTTTCTGTCTGTGATCTATGACCCCCCCCCCACACACACACACACCAAAAAGGAAGCAAATACACGGACACACACGAGCGTGCGCGTTCACAGACATGCACGAGCACAATAGACCAAAAAGTCATTAATTGGAGAGTTTTACATCCATGTTTTCCTGCGTGAGACTTTGTGGCGCTACAAGGCCGATCGGGGTGTCAGTTACCCCGCTATCGGGTTCCCCCCCTCTTCTTCAAATGGCAATGGGGTAGATATCGAATTGCATTAACCCCCCCCCCCCCCTCTGCCAGCCTGGCACCAGTAATGCGTTACTGTAACGTGATTACCCGGTTCCTGGGGCACGTGTCCATCTTTAACTGCGAACCTGTGCGCGTTTTAACAACAACAACAACAATGAACAACAACAACAATGAACAACAACAACAACAACAACAATGAACAACAAGGCCTGAGAATATGAGATCTATGGAATAATAAGATTTACGCACAAAAAGCTGCAGCTCACTGAGACCAAAGGGTTGAAACTGACATCTGAATGAGGCTGTTTCCTCATCAGGAACTGAGTTTGTTTGGGTTAAAAGATTAAATTACATTTTCAAATCCCAGATTTTTAATCATTTTATTCGTTTTTAGTGATTTTAACATTAAGCCTCTGATCATTTCTGCAGATTTGCGCCAAAAACTGTGAAAATGAACTGATTTATTTTTTATTTCAAACCAAATCCAAAAATGTTGGAATATTTTGCAACTAAAAACCAAATCGGTGCAGAATATGTTGTCAGTCTGACCGGAAACTGTTTACAGATGCGCACGTGCAGGATTCGGTGCAGGAATCCAGATTTTCTTTGTTTCACGGTGAGAATAAACAGAGAAAAGGAGCGAAAGCGCTTCAGTCTGAGGGGATAAACGCAGAATGAGGAGCAGAAAATCTGCAGCAGAGGCCACTCATTTTAATGCGGGGGGGGGGGGGGGGGGATACCTTCAGCCACACTTCCAGTTTTGTCTCAGTGTGGAAACAGAGCGGCCCCCGCGCGCGCTTTGTCATTAATCTTCCACGCGCTAATTAAAGGAACCATCAACTGTTTGGCTCAGGAACATCACGACCACATCAGGAGTCAGAACCGAGCCTGGATGGAGTGGGGGAGGGGTACAGAGAAGGGGGGGGGGGTCATTTATTATCCCTTTTGATCAACGATGCTCCAAAGCCAAAAAAAACGCGGAAGAATTATTTGCCCTTCATGCGGGTAGAGGAAGAGAGAGGGTTGGGGCGGGGGGGGCTGACTGACAGTCCGTCCGCGCGGGATCATGTTTAATCCTTGCCTCTCTCGCGCCTGTTCAGAACTCATTTCTTCTCCGCTGGAGGAGGCTGCTGAGGGGTGGGGGGTGAGGGGGGGGCACTCCGATGGTTGCCAGGGCAACGGCGATAGCGCTAAACCTTTCCATTTACTGCGAATGAAGCGAGTACTGGGGGGGGGGTGCAGTGGGGATGGGGGGGGGGTAGCAAAGGTCGTCACAAAGTCACGCAGCTGAAAGGCCGCGAGGCTGAAGTAGTCCGTTACAGTTACCGTTACTCAGCATCACCCCCTCTGCCCCCCCATATGACCAAAACATCAAACTTGAGAGAAAAATTTGTTTTGCAGCAAGAAACTGAGTTTGGAAAAGAAAATGAAATGACTAAAATCTGACTTTTTCACAGATTACAGGTGTAAATCCCATAATAATCTCAAATCTGTTCATTTTAATATTAAAACCAACATTTGGAGCTTCAACACCAAAAGTGACACCAAATTAATTGAGAGATTAAATTAAGAATTTTGACCTCATTCAATCAAACCTCATTTATCTCTTTAGAGGTTTCTTAATCTGTCAGATTATGTTGATTTAAAATTCAGTTAACCTTCCACTTCAATCAAGATAGCTTTTCTCCTTCACAAGGAACTTTCAGATTCCATTTTAACTCATATATTTCTGAATATAGATTTTATTTTCAGAATGAAGACATTTATAATCTGACCTTCAAACTAAAATAAATGAAAATCAGAATCATGTTTTAAATATATTCTATAATGACACTGACATTCATGAAAGACAAAAAAAAACATTAAATTCATGAAAAATCAGAAGATTTTAGACAAAAAATGCAAAAAAGGTTTGAAATTTAGATAAATAAAGTCATAAAAGTAAATATGTACTTTTGAAATCACTTTTTCTTTCAAGAAATTCAATAAACAGGTTTTATAATGTCATCTAAAGACTTCAGTGAGTCTTTCTGAAAACTAAATCCGTGTTGATAAAAGCAGCAGCTGAGGCTCTGATTTCAAACTCATCCATTTGGAGAAAGCGTTCACACCCCAGGGTCATTTACTGTTGTGAAGAGACAGAACATTCTGGAGAATCTTTAGAGAAAATAAAAAGCGTTATAATATTAAATGTAGACGTTTGAATTTTTTTTAACGGTTTAGATATTTGCAGCCATTTAAAGATGCGTCATCTTCGTCTCCTCCGGGGATGAGGAAGACTCATCCACTTCCTGATAGCACACAGAAGCATGCTGTCAGAAGTCAGCCAGCCTTCACTTTTTAAATCAACAGTGTGCTTCACCTGCATGCACAATACTGCCCCCCCCCTCCCCCCTTGGCGTCAGCGTGCCGTCGGGGCGTCGATGCACTGCTTGTTAGTTTTAATTAAGTCGCCTTCAGCCAAGTGATGATCCAGATGCAGGCGGGTTTTCAGACGAGCGGGTCTGCAGGTGAACTGCAGGCAGGCCGGAGCGCCTGGCTGCCTTCCTCCATCACCTGGCCTCATTAATTCCACACATCTTTATACCCCACGCCTGCCACGTCTGTCAGAAGCGAGCCCACTCTCCCTCCGCCGGTCCTGGCATCGGCGGCCGCCGCCTTATTTCCACAACTTCCTTCCCAGGCAGAGCGCGTCTGCAGGCGGCGTTCGGTCTGTGTTTGCACGATAAAAGGGAAAAGTTAGGTGAGGGACGACAATCTGGCGGTGGGGGAGGGGGGGGGGGTCTGATCAGGAGGAATAATGATAATAGGACTAATAAGGTATCTCTCTGCAGCACATTGTTGTAGAGTTCGCATGGTGCCTATGAGGGCTGTTTAAATTAAGTCACATCCAGGAGCCCTGCTTCCTTTTTTTCCATTATATTGAATATGCAAACATTTTTGAGCAATGTAATTGCAGATCATGCTGTAGGCCCATCTTTAGAAAAAAAAGCAGTATTTAAAAACTTCCCTTCGTGTTCCCACCAGCTACTGAAAAGCTGATGTTTTAAAAAGAATTGATAGGAGATCCACAGGCAGAGCAGATAGACGTGTTCTCAGGCGGGAAAAGTTCTGTCTCCGTCGACACATCTGATGAAAGGTCGGGACTTTGTTTCATGAATTAGCAGCATAAGCAATATGTTTTATGGAGATTTCAGGAGGAAAAAGGCTCTGCTTGAGCAGCTGAAAGAAGGTTACCGACATTAAATACTCAATACTCAATCTCAGTGGACGTCGTCTGCAGCGCTGGTGTCCCAGATTTCAAACCGTCTGGATGTGGCATCAGTGTCAACATTCTGTGGGTTTAAGAAGCTGATTTAGCCAGTAAGTCGTTCCAAGTTCATCATTCAAACAAACATGAACACTAGCTTAACGGACGAGCAGCGCCTTCGGGTTGGTGGGAGGCGGTCAGATGCTGTAGGTGAACTTGGCGAGTCTCAGAGTGTCATCGGTAAATGGCGAGGCCTGGGTCACGGTGCGGTGGAGAGGCATCCGCAGAATCTTCAAGATTAGCTGCCGCCGCCCCATTTATTTTTGAAAACCCGTTGGCGTGGTCATGAGTGTTGGGCGGGGAGGACGCCATCACGAAATCGGTGGCGGCCAGCATCCAATCAATTGCTCTGGTTGGATGATGTGTGAATGTCTCTGGAAGGTAGACATCCATATAAAGTGCCACTGGGCCGGCCGGTAGCCCAGGGGTATGAGCGGGGGTATAACGGGGGGTTCTGCACCACTGGTCATTCGCTACTCAGATTTGTCAATATCAACAATAAATGTACTCATTTTGATACAACACGCCTCCCAAGAAACAAAGCAAGGGAGACGCTCCAGAACAAAGGTCCAAGGTCCAACCACAATCAGACGGTGGCAGTGGGATGGCAGGACGGGGGCCGGGGGGGTGGCTGGAGGGTGGCAGTCTGAATTCAGCCAATCATCAGACGATTTTGGGGACCTTGGAGACCCTCCTATTAGTCAATTATCGCTTTCCTGCCAACCAACCGCCTGTCACCGGACTGCCCCCCTGTGACTTCCAAATGGGCCCGGGCGGCCACTGACTGAGTCAAGAAACTGTCTGGTCACTGAAACGTTTTTCCTAAAGACACAGCGGTGACAGAGCTTGTGTACAAATCCGACTGCCGCCTCCCGATTAACAACACTACCGCGCGGCCACCTGCCTAATTTGCCTAAAAACTAGCATTTATGTCGCTCTGCTGTGGCATTTTGGTATACAGGACTCCAACCTATAGCCAGCAGAGGCAAGGTGGGGTTTAGTGTCTTGCCCAAGGAAACATCCATCTATCCATCCATCCATCCATCCAGTTTCAGAACCCACTGAATCCCTTTCTAGGTCATGGGGTTGCTGGAGCTACACCAGCTACACCTGTACAGGTCACCAGTCCATTGCAGGGCCCCGCCCCAGCACACATTCACACCTAGGGTCAATTTAGAACCATTAATCAACAATAAATAAACATGTATTTTAAATTACAAAAATTAGAAATTTACATTCAAATACAGTAGAATTCCCAGCTAGCCTCTTCACTAGGCTAACCTTTTGTTTCCCACTGATGTGTAAAAAGGCGCCCCTTATACTTTTGGTACTTTTTTAAGTTTTTTTTTTTTCACAGAAAGTAATTTGTTCCAATAAACTGCAGCATCGCCCAACAAAGAAAGAAACCTCAAAGAAAACTTCACATTTCACTGGAGACATTTTTATCTGCAACACAGAATTTTCTTCTTTAAACTTGGATAACATAAGCCTCACAAAAACCTTCTCATGTGATTTTCAAGAGTCACCAGCAGATCCAAAAGTTCTTAGTTCTGCAGGTTACAATTTTAAATCATTGGGAGCAATTTTTTGACATAAATACTGTTTGACAAATATTTTTATTTAAAGACCCACTCTGAATTATTCCAAAAGCGTTCCCAGTGAGTTTTCATTTTAATTACGCAGTTTTTAGCCACATCGTAAAACCTGTGTGGTTTTCTGGGACATCTTTTCTGCAGAGCGGCAGGAGTTCATTAGAAATTCACCTCTAAGTTGGGGACGGGACCCCTCTCCGCTTACACGCTCTCCTGCTAGCTTACAGCCCCTCACACCCCCAACCTAACATTAGCGGCGCAGCAAAAATGGCAGTAATGTCCGATCTATCCAGACGTCCAGTTCAGATCCAGATTCCAGCTCAGAAGAGGAGAACACAGACGTTCATGGATCTGTTAGTCTGCAGGTGGATGATCAGAAAGGGGCGGAGCATGGAGACTGTACCCCACCAAGAGAATTTTGTGCCTCATAATTACGATTTAATTAAAAAAAAAAAAAGTCTGAACGGCTTAATAAACACTCAAAATTTGTAATTTTAATTTTATTTTCTCAGTATATATGTCCTTCATCATTAGAAATATTTGCACACAAAAAAAAATAGTTCAAAACACCCAAAAGTACATTTTTCTTTGGTGTGGGTCTGCAGCCTTATCAAATATGAACACCATAAGCATTTGGCCACATTTTGTGAGCCTTTTTAAAATAATAAAGGGATAATTTTATGGACTTTCATATATCTTCTTGGAGTTTTATAGCTAATAAAAGTGCACATTCACTGCAGCAAATCAGCTTCCATGAGAAGTTTTTGCTGTGAACAGACACTGACCTTCAAGTTCTTCTGTTGTGTTGGGTTGAGCTGGATTCTGCGTCGCACAGGAACCGGCGCCTCTGTCATGCTTCAGCTTTGACTCTTGCTCTGGCACAAACTTCTAGGTATTGTGACTAAAAACCAGGTTAATCCTAAACATCAAATTTCAGTTACCAGCATGAACCAGTCATCTCCGGAGTGGCTGAGTAAAAGCTGCGCCGGGGACTAAAGTACAGGAAGATTGCAGCAGCAGTTCGTGGGTGACTGAAAGTGTTGCTTCACTAAAATGTTTTCCAGCAAAACAACTGTTGTTTTTTTGTTTGTTTGTTTGTTTTTAAACCCAGCAAAGACCGGTCAGTCTTTTCACCTTTTTTTGTTTGTTTTTTTTTGTTCTTTTTTTGCTAAAAGGAAATCAGAAAGTGCAAACCCAGAAACAGTTGGTGTGCAGCAAACCACGAGGCGCCTTTTTCTATTCACAATTTCACTGTTTCACGGCAGAAACTGAAAACATGCAAATGAGAGCGTCTTCATTTGGACCGGGGAGCAGGAAGACGGTGAGAGCAGCTCACAGATTTAAAGGGCCGACACAAAGTGGAATGGAAATACAACCTGGCACCAGAAATGGGTAGTTCTGTCACAAACGGTGTCAATTTACCAAAACTGTTTCCCGTTACACAACTGACAAAAGTTACACAAGAAAACCACACCGTTAAGCTGAGCTGTCAAAACCAGAACAAGAACAAGAGAAAAAGCAATAATGAGGGTTTGATTAATGTTTAAGGGTAAATATCTTTATAATTAAATATCCAAACACTACATTTATAGTATAGACAATAACGACAATAATGCATTTTTTATTGCAAATTAGACTTTAAGAACTAAAGGAAAGGTCCAATTCAGCTATATTTTCCCCCAGTGGTCTTTTACCTAAGATTATACCATTTTTAGTCAAAATCAAGGTATATTTTCTGCAGCGCAGCAGGAGCTCATCAGAAATTTGAGTTGTGGGCGGGACTGTTGCCACCGAAGTTGGCTCCACTAATTTCCCATCAGTCCTTTGTTGACACTCTTTCCCGCTAACTTATAGCTCCTCACAAGCCTCAGCTGACAGTGTAGCATAAAAAAATCAGAGAAAAGTATTGGGGATATCCAGCTGTACAGTTTTGAGCAGCTTGGACGTAGAAAATGAAGACGTTCATGGATTTATTTGTCTACAAGTTGACACAGAGAAGGGAGATGGAGGGATTTTTGTCTCTGTTTGGAGCTTAAAACTCTACAAAATGTTGTGCGCTCAAAACTGATTTTGCACTTGAAACTCAAAATTCGTTGCAAGCAAAACAATTTTACTCTTGAAACGTAAAAGTATGCGCAATCAAGTTCACTTTCACTCAAGAGAAAGTCTCTTCTTATGTGGCACCATCACAATTGTGCCAATAAAATTCCTCCAGTCAGCTCATAGACAGGATCTGGAAGAGTTTCAGCATCACCTTCGTGTCCATGTCTGTGATTGGCTGGCTTTTGTGGCACTTTTGTCATGTGGGGCACTTTGTTTCGAGCACAGAAAAAGAATTTCTCTTGAGTGAAAACTGTTTGATTGCACGTTTGTTTTAGTTTCAAGTGCATTTATCTGTTTTAAAAGCAGGCTCATTTGTGAGCACACATAGATTTTTTAACTTTTTACGCTCTGCACAGTGAGGGTCCTGCTTGGAATAATGACACAAAAATCCCTCCATGACTTTGGCCCACCTACAGCAGTTGCAAACCCGAGCTTCTTCCTCTGCTCCTGACCCAACACGATTTAAATAAAGAAATACTTTATTTTATCTATGTCCTCCATCACGAAAAAAAACTAGAACATGTTAAAAACACCATTTTGATTTTCAGCAAAAAGTACAGTAAGCAGAGATAAAATTCATCAAAAAGTTTTACAGTTTTTAAAAGAAAATTGTTAAAAAAAAATAAAAACACGTTTATGATAAAATATTTAAAAAAAACAGCACAACAGAGAGAAAACTGAAATTGGTTTATGTGAGGCTTATGTTATCCCTGTTGAATTGGATTTCTGCAAAACAGCTGAAGTTAGGAAAACAGAAGAAAATCACAAAATCTTCCACCCTTTAAAGTCTACTACATCATAGAATTTACAGAAAATTCAATTGGATTTGGACTTGAAATCCTTTGATAAATTCCACACACACAAAAGAAATCTGCATAACTTTTTTTATGAGATACAGTTTTGCTCAAAAAAACCTTTTGAGCAAAAAGTTTAGAAAATAATTATTGAATGAGGTCTTGCCGTAGGTTTTAGTTCTGACTTTTGGAATAACCAAAAGGTCCGTATCAAAGGACCATAGGGTCCGTAAGGGCTCCTACTCTAAAATCACATCAGACAGATATGATAGCCCCAGACCACAAAAGCATTTATTAAACAAATAAAAGCACTTTAAAATCAATTCAATGCACAGAGAATGCCATGATTTTAAAATGGGTGTAACGTGTTCCCGTGGTCTTCGCCAGCATGCGTGTGGCTGAAATCTGTAACAGTTGAAGATTAGTCATCCTTCTTCTATACATGTTTATGCACGTTTAACGCTTCCACCATCAAAACTCTTGCGTTCACGCGTCGTCGCTACGCAGGTTTTTAAGTCCGCCTTCAGGTTCTGTTTACAAAAACGCGCGCCCACTGAACGAGCATTGAAAATTAAAACAGTTGAACTTTGATCAATCAGGGTACTCATGGATGGTCACCCTTTTAACCCATGGATGTACCAAGGAGAAAATACCAGCTGTGGTAAAATCAGAAGTAAAATCTTAAAAATGATTCTACAAGACACAGACAGCCAGTGAGGAAAGCGCAATATTGGAGTAATGTGCTCGCACCGTCTGGTTAACCTTTGGGACGCTGAATTGTGAACCAGCTGGAGACGGCGGAGCAGAGACCGGTCGATGCCACTGTACAGAGAGAGTTACAGTAGTCCAGTCTGGAGAAGATCAAAGCAGGTTTTCATTCAGACAGAGGAAGTTGAGCTCCATCCAAGATTTGATGTCTGCTAAGCACTTCTGTAGATTGTTAAGACCCTCAGCTCCTCCAGATTTTAAAGAAACATAAATCTGGATGTCATCAGCATATCAGTTGAACGACACATTATATTTCCTACAAATGGACCCCAATGGCAGCAGGTAAAGCGGGAATAAAAGAGGGCCTAAAACAGAGCCCTGGGGTACACCGTGTTTGAATGGCCCCTCTGGAGAGGCCTTTAATTTAGCAGAATAGAGCTGTGAAAGCAAGATTCACCAGATTTGCACCGCTTTAACATTTCACACCAAGACTCTTCTAACTGTGGCTGGTGGACACGCGCTAGTGTCAGGCAGCGACAGACCGGTGTGAACACTGTATGCTGAAAGTGCATTTGGAAAAGTCTCTTTATGCCTCTGCTGAAACAGGAAGGACTTGGATTTAGTTCAGGACTTAGTTTGATCCTGGAAAGAAAGACACATTTAAGAGGAAACAGGACTCAGACATCAAGAGTCGACCAGGTCAGCAGATCTGGCCCATGTCCATAACTGTGAGGTTAGAAGGAGAGGACAACAGCAGCTCCAATCAGCAGCAAACTCATGTGGAAAACATTCCTTATCAATTCCCCAGAACCAAACTGCTACCGTCTGTCCGTGGATTCGGTCCTGGACTGCAATTTCACTTTGTTCTTATCCTAAAGCACGAATCTTGCTTCGGCCCATTGTTCCTGTCTGATCCACCAAATGCACGTAAAGGTTATGAGAGGGATCAGGAGTGATGCCAGCGCTTCGGTAATGAACAATATGTGGCATAAATGTTTCCAAACTGCACAAATGAGGAGACGGCAACAAAAACAGTCTCCCTCCTCCTTTCATCCTTCAGTTCAGGGGAGCTGCTTAAAAGTAAAGGGATAAAAACTTGAACAACTAGAAGCCCTGCAGGCATCTGCCACTCATCTGCCACTCCACTGATGCAGATCTGGTTTGATTTTCAGCTTCTTAATACTTGATTGTATTATCTGGGGCGTGATAAAATAAGTCACTGTTGCAGCCGAGAGCAACAAAGTGTCAGTCAGAAGCGGCGGTGCAGATATGCTAAAAGGCCCCCCGAGCCCCGGGCGCAGACAAGCAGATACAGGGCAGATTATGCTTTATTAGCTGTTCACGCAGACTTAATTGTGAGATCAAAGTTAACAGAGTTCCATCAGTGCGAGGCAGAGCAGATTTCATTAAGCTGAGAAATATCAGAGCAATAAGAGCGTCATCAGCACGCAGCCAAGATCAGAACGCCAGCACCATTTTTTTTGTGTGTGCACAAAATGGATCAGGAGACGGTCCGGATGAATGGAACGTAGCAGTATGGCGTCTGCAGCCAGTCAGCCCTGATGCATCAAAATGGGATTGAATGGGCCTCAGTCATCATGAGGGAAGTGAGAAGGTCAGGAATGAAATGCAGCGGCAGAAAAGCGTCCTCGTGCTGCAAAAAGAGCAGAGGTGGACGCCGTCAAACACGACAGAAAAACAAAAAAGGGGGAAAGAGGAGCAGCTTTTACTGACAGGTTCACCTTTTTATAGGGACATTCATGATAGTCAAAGTTAAAGAAGAAATGGAATTTCCTGCTGCTGATGTGCATAAACTCATCACACAGTCAGATTTGTTTATGTTGGAATCATCACAGTTACCACTAACACTGCTGTGCAACTCACTTTCCAAACCATTAAAGGTTATAACTGCGTAACATGACTCCTAGATAACTTTTCCAGGACCTAAATCATGCAGAATCAACTTTATTAAGCTTTTAATTGGATCATAATGTTCATTCCTCACTATAAATAATCCCAAAGCTGTATTTTGATCCGTTCATGAACCTCTGAGTATTCCTCTAAAATCCTGCTCTCTGAGGAACCAGCCCCTCCCAATCCACGAAAATGAGTGGGTCCTCACATTGTGACATCACAAAGTGGGGTTGGAAAAATGAGTTGCAAAAATAAGTATTTTTTATTTTATTTTTTATTGTTTTTTAGAGTGCCAAAGGTAATATATGCTCTTATACCGGTATATGGATATAGTTAACTCTGAAAGGTTTAGTATGATATAAGCCCTTTAAGTCAATTCCTCATTAATGGTAAATGGCGTATACTTCTGTAACGCTTTTCTATCTTCCTTGGAGGTCCAAAGCGCTTTACAGTTTTGCACATTCAAAACTTAAAATTCACCTCTGATTGGAAGATTGCAGGTTCAGTTTTCACCTATTTGCTGAAGTGTCAAACTCTGAACTCCATAATTCTCCTGGTGGTATGGGTGAATGGGGAAGCACTATATAAATAGAAGTTTTCATTCTATAACACTGATCTTGTTTTACTACTCAGGTTTTTTACTTTGAGAGTTCAAACAAGAGAGAGGAGTGTGAAGTTGTGACACCATGGGAACACAATTGCACCAAATTGAATGTCTACAGACAAAGAAAAACACACTTTTTGCTGAATGGATTCCAGTTCTGACCTCTTTCCACCTTGTTTTTGCAAACATTTTGAGCCACAGTGTCACACGGATGTAACTGTCAAGTATCTGATGGAGCTGTGGTGGTTTGGGCGGAGCATCTGGACATGGAAATGCAGGTCAGGTCTGAACAAACAACTGCATGAAGCATCTGGGTGGATCCCCTTTTCCATCCTTTTCCCCAACTACAGTCATCTAAACTTTATCAACATGTTTCAGGATTCGTTATCACATGCGGCTGGATGTTCTTGTTGCCATGGCGCTGGTCCCAGCTTAACGCATCACCTTAGCTGAGCATCACGCCGCAAACATATCGTTTTACTTAAACACACACAACACTGGGCTCAGACGTCTGACAGCTCTTTGACCCTCTGCGGCAGATAAGCACCCATCCTCAGAGAGTGGGGGGGGGGGGCGTCTGGCTGTTGAAGTGTCAGTCATCTGACCTCAGGAGGGCGTAGGTTAGAAGGTGGGGTTGGGGCTCCCTGAGCTGCTCTAGGTTAACAAGGTATCAATGGAGAGTTGGGTTACGATGTTGAAAGAGAAGGTCTCAGTCAGCTGCAGACTCCTGGTTGGTAATTATGGATCAGCAACAGCAGAAAAGACTTTTTTATTGATTAGTGAAGAAGGAAAAGGAAAAGTCTGCTGCAATGTAAAACACTGGAGGGAAAGTTTGCAGAATTTATAGGCAAGTAATTCACAAGAATTAAAGTTCTAATCTTAATCAGGACGGAATTACGTTCTGCTGTTTGCTTTCCCATTGACTGTATCTGAGAACTGGACTGAGTGACCCCTCCCCCCGGGGCTTCCGAACAGGAAGTACCTGCTGGCTCCAAGAAGCTCTATAGACTTCTATAGAGAAATACACAGCTGTTACTCATTCTATTGGTCAGAATCACCATTCTGACCAATGCCGGCGGCGCTGCTGTGACATCGTCCTAAAAGCTACCTTGTAGTTCCTTAACAGAATTCTCTCAAAACAATGTCATAACACCACAACGATGAGACACAGCAACTCACTGAAACGTGGTCGGATGAGTTCAGGCTCATTAAAAACTAACTTTTAACGTGACACACATTGTTTCTCACTGTTTTCCTGACAATCAGCCGTGTAGCTTTCCGCGGGATCCGGTGTCAGACCGTGGAACAAGTGAACAAAACAACGATCTCCAGCCGTTTTATGCACTACATCTCCCATGATGCATTGGGTTAAAGTGATAGCGTCTCAGCGCACAATGAGTATTTGTTGTTAAACATCTTGAAACCACAACGAACACACATCAAACTGTTTTTAAATCTTCTAACTTAATTTTTATTACATCTTTTAGAAAAAACAGCCGCAGCTTCCAGCTTTTTCTGCCACAATTATCACAAAAATGCATGTGAGATTGTGGAGGGGCTGTAAATCAATACAGACTATGAGTTTCTCTGTTTTTTATTTTATTTTGGATGCTGGTGTGCCGCGAGATTTTTGTCAAGGATAAAGTGTGCCATGGCTGAGAAAAGGTCGAAAAACACTGGACTATCCCGCCAAGGACTGGAAAGCGCCGGACTTCCATAATTTCTACCTCGAGCTGTTTTGACCCGCCCTCATAGTTCCTGGCCACTGCCTGAAGAGATCTTTAGTCACATGGTTTTGTTTACAAGCTTTGGTCCGGAACAGGAAACTCCCCTGAATACAGAACAAAGGTTCATGACTCGATCCGGGCCAAATGAAGCGGTCTCGGTCCGGACACACACATTTTTCCTGTCTGAAGACACCCTCAGCTTCAGAACCCGCTGAAATGTGGTGAATTACATAAACCGATAGAGTTACAGTAGCCGACAGAATGTAAGCTAGCGCTGTGGTGTTAAAGGGTGAAATCCAGCCTAAAGTCTTTGTTCAATATTTGGGTTTCCTTCTATTCCAAGATATTAAGATGAAACCAAAGAGCTGAAGTCAAGCCACACCTGCAGATTCTACGGACCAACAGGACACCCGTCTCGTGGGGCGTCGGCAGGTGTTCCTGTTGTGTGCGTGCAGAGGCGGGGCTCAACAGAACCATCGTCCGGTTTAATCAAAGCCCACAACAAAGAGGACGCAGACTGCAGCAATAAAAGCGTTTTGTCACTCTGAGGTTTGCAGACTCCGATGAAATGGGCTTTTAGGAGCCGCGGAAGCCGAGGGAATCAAACACTTCCTGGCTTTAAAGTGGAAACAGCAGAGACTTCCTCCCTCATATGCAGGTATGGGAGGCGCCATGAGGGACGAACAAAGACGCAGAGTCTAAACATGGGGCCGTGCGCCACCACCGCCCGCCTTGAAGAACACGGAAAACGCTTGTGTGTCTGCCTGTGTGTGCGTGAGCTTGTTGGCCTCTCTTGGGGTGGTAACACACACCGTGGAGGAGTGGGGGTGGATGGGGGGGGGGGGTGAACGGCTTAGCTGCGATTTCTGTGGAGATCATTCTCCAGCCGGTCACAGGGTTAAGTGCCATAGTCATACACCCACACGCAGACACACACACACATATGAA
Organism: Oryzias curvinotus; assembly: GCA_023969325.1. Lineage (NCBI taxonomy): Eukaryota > Metazoa > Chordata > Actinopteri > Beloniformes > Adrianichthyidae > Oryzias > Oryzias curvinotus. The sequence goes on from CM043728.1 coordinate 20,299,189, forward strand.
CACTGGAGCCATTGAGTCGGATGTACGCTGTAGACGCCACGGGGGGGGGGGTTCCTTCACACAACACACACATTTGGAGCAAACTGGAACTGAAAACTGAGAGTGACCACACAGGCAGCAGGAGATCCAGCGTCCCTTCCTTTCCGTGTCCTTCTGAGCCGTTGTCAAAAACGAGGCGTAATCGCAACGATGACAGACGGTTCAGGCTGAAGGGCCCACTCCAAACACCAGCCCGCAGATTCCTTTACTCGCCCGCATCGGTTCACGCGGGGGGGGCTCAGATGTCACAAACCGAGCTGAATTAAACCAGTTACGGTCCTGAAACAAAAGACCGCGTTTTGATTGAAACGACAAACGTACGCACACCGACAAACACAAACCGCCAAACCGATGAAACGCCAACGCAAGGTCCACCTGTGTGCTTGCTGAGGTGACACTTGCTAGCTGGTCACATGCATCCGTTCAGGGGGTCTTTTGTCGTTAGTCCCCTTAAGGCTCATGCGACAACCCCAAGGGACGTCGCGAAAATGGAACGTACCATTGTTGTTCATGGGGTAAGCGTGTCGTGAAGTATTCGTAAGGGTGATGGGAGTCACATGTAGAGGTGACGCCACACTCTAGTTCACGGCCCGTGGGCCAAATGTGGCCCTCCATGTCATTTTATGTGGCCCGCGAGAGCAGAAAACTTTTAATTTCTTAAAATAAAATAAAAAATTGGTGTGTATTTATTCATATCTAGGGGGAATCTGGCCCTTTGAGGACAACCATGCGCTGATGTGGCCCTCGGTGAAAATGAGTTTGACACCCCTGCTCTAGTTGTTAGTAAGGTGAGAGAACGCGCACCAAAGCTGCACGCATGGGGTGTGCACGTGAAAAGTAAATCGGTAGGACATGCCAACCTCAACCTTGTGTGTTGTGTTAGCGTTCACTAGGACCTGTTGCCCAAAGCATGCCTGTAGAAAAAAAATCTACACGGACATTTCCTGTCTTCAGGTTAGGCGGTCTACGATTCTGATGTCCCACCCTGATCTGATTCGACGTCACCTTCTTGACGATTATTTGGTTATAACGCGGAAACGTAAATATGAGGGGTCTCAAAAATTGTTTTTAGTGCAAACACATTGCTAGACAAAGTTATTTTTTGTTTGTCTCGTGAATAATAAATGTACATTTTTTCCCAGAAATTATATTATATTTTTCTCTCTTTTTTTTGGAATAACTTTTGTATGTTTGTTTGGAAATAAGGTTTGTTTTTGTTTTGTTTTGCATATCTTAACGCTGTACAGTATTCTAACAAATCTGTCAACCTAAATTTCTGAACATGGATAACTATTTTCAGGTACATCCAGTATGGCGAAAAGTCCTTTAATTTACAGTACCCCCCCCCTCCCCCAATTGGCGCCAAACACCTGCTTTCTGCTGAGTTCATGAAAGCAATTATGGGAGGCATCTGACCCTCTTTTTCAGTAAAAACCCCCTTAACCATGTCAGACACATCCAAACATAGATTAAAGATCATTCTGGAGATGACCTTTGACCCACATATTGCCCGTCATTTGGTGGCCAAACGGGCAAACGGCACATTTCAAACAACGTAAACGTTTACAGAGAGTCATTAATGTTTATACACAGACTCTGCGAGAGGCTTGAAAGAACAAAATCAGTTTGCCTGACCTCTGACCTACTTCAATTTAATTTGTCATAGGAGACACTCTTCAGAGCCATTTGGACGCTTGGACGCGGTGCCAAACCTTGGTCTATTACCTTCAATGTTCTGCCCCCAGGATGACTGTGGTTCTGCCTTTGTCCGCTGCCAATATAAAAAGGGGACTAAAACAGGAGGAGCAGAGGAAATACAAGGAAGCAGAGAAGAAGAAACGGACAAAGAAGACAGAAAACAAAGGAATGATCACATTGCTGTACATCAGAGGAATAACAGAACGCATCCAAAGTGCCATGAAAAAACATCACATCAGCCCCCCAGTTAAACCGTAGAAAAAACTCAGGCAACTACTAGTTCACCCAGACACCGCAGATGGATCATGGAGGCGGTGGAGAGACGAAGGCGAGCCCACACTTCCATGATCCGGCATGCAGGGGGCCTTCCTGCTCTCTCAGACCTGGAGCAACATCCTCCAGCAGCAAATAGACATCAAGGGGCGGAGTCACCTGTCAGACTTTGACACAACCATCTGTTCTTAAAGACGTCACACGCTACCACCTGATGACGACCCTGACGAAGGCGGAAGTGATTCAGCCGAAACATGTCGGTACATTTGACAAAAAAAAAACCGCGTCTGAGAAAAAAATAACTTCAGAACTCATTTAACTTTGTGGTCACAATGAACTTTATTGAATTAACACTCAACATGGTGGCGGTAGTGTGATGGTGAGGGGCTGCTTGCCTGTTGATGAAAAATCAGTTCAAGGTCCTTCTCGCAGAAGACCGGCTTGAATCCGACTGTGTTGCTGGTTTCAGAAAAAGATAATTTCAATAATTCTGGCTCAGAAAGCAGCTGCTTTACCAAAGGAAAAGGCAAAAAAAAACCTTTTCTCGTCACCGGGGCGGTAACTTTTGCAGAAGTTTGAAATGTTGCGTTGTTGTCGTGGATTTCTGATAGCTCGTGGTCACAAATGGATTTAATTATCCAAAGGAGCCGATGATGCAGACAAACTGCAGCTCAGAACCGACCCAAAGACCCCTCCGAGCTTCCAAACCGCCGAACCGGAGTGGTGCTGCAGCTTGGCTGGGCTGCAGAGCATCTGTCTTTGTGTCTTTGTGTCTGGGGTAAACCCCCTGCCGCTGCAGCGCTTTTGTCTCCTCCTGATCGCCTCTAATGCCGCAGCACTAATTGTTTAACACAGAAACATGTCTTTTCTCCCTTTAATGTTTTTGTTTTTATTGTCATGGACGCATTTATTACAAAACCTTTGTGAATTTTTGAACGCACGCCTCCCTCCGCTCTTCCCGTCTCCCATTCGCTCCTTCCAAAATGCCCGCCCTGAGAAAGGGAAAAAAAAAAAGGAAACTGTGAACATCAGCAGAAAAAAAAAGGATGTCTGGCAAGTTGCATCATTTTCAGAAACAAACAGTGTGAAACCGTGTTAGCCAGCTTATTACCATATATACATAAAGAGCGTGTGTGCGTGCCCATCTCCAAAATAAAACGAAAATACAAAAAGAGGCAAACGTTACTCTCCACTACCCGTGACGGCGCTTTCTCAAAGAGATAGCGCTCTGAGTAAACATGTGATTGCCGCAGATCCAATCAGCTCAAACAAAGGGGATAAGCAATAGAGCTGGGTACATTTTACCGTGTGTGTGTGCTCGGTACTGCAGCTGCTCGCGCCATAAAGTGCATAAAAAGATGGAGAGGAGAGAGCCAGGGAGCGCTGTTATCATTTGCATCATAATGGTAGGCCGATATGAATAGTGCTGTGTCGATGCTAAGCTCTTAACCTGCATGCAAATTGCTTACCTTCAAGAAACGCGTCGCCACATTTGTGTTCTTTACGTTCGCGCATTGTTTTGTGGTTTCATCATAGTTTTCTAGACACAGATGGGTCTCGTGGGAGGGATGTGGAGGCAAAGAGGACGCCTCCTCAAAAAGGTATAAAATAGAGAGAAATTTGGGTTAATTAACTTGCCTTTGTTTGTTAAATTCTTCTACATTTGAGATCAAGTTTTCCACGTTTGGGGAAACAGTCTCATCCTGGAGGTTGTGGTTTGACAGGAGCGTGTTCAGTCTCTGACATCACTTCCTGTTTCCAATACTCTTTGGTATCGAGTGGGGGCCCTCCTTACGCCTAGTGTTGGTTTAGCTCTAGCTTTTTTTTTTATTATTGCCTCCATAAAAAAGGGAAAAAAGAATGATAAGGTTCCGGAGGCCGGAGCAGGCTGCCTCCCCGTCCCGCACCAGGGAGGCAGCCTGCTCCCCAGCTCACCTCACTGCCCTAAGTGTCCCGGGGCGAGCTCCGCCGCTCTTGGGGGCGTTCAAAGATGGGCGGGGCATTTTAGACTGGAGCTTCCTAAATGACATGGGACCTACACCAATCACAATCAATCTTGACCAATCACAAAGTTCAACTTTACGACCTTTTGAATATCTGTGGGTCTTAGAAGAAGAAAAAAAATCAATATTCAACGAGAATAAAAATTGTACAACTATGAGAAAAACTAAAAATTTTACAAAAATAAAGAAAAAGTTGTGAGAAATTAAGAGAAAAAGTTTAAGGTTTAAAAGAATACTTTTGTGAAATTAAGAGAAAAAAACTCAAAATTTCCATCAAATTTATGAGAAAAACAGGAAAAAGGAGAATAACGTGGTGCAAATACGATAAAGAAGTAAAAATGTATGAGAAAAAAGCTGTAAATTATGAAAAAGATAAAATAAAATTACTAGAATAAAGTTTCAACATTTTGAGAAGGTCAAAAATGATGCCATAAAATTGTAAAAGTTGATTTTGCAAAAATAAAGTCGTAAAATTATCTGAAAATAGATCACATTTTATAAAAAGAAATGTGTTACATTTTCAGAAAAAAGTCAAATTTTCAGAGAATTAAGTCCAACAAATAAGAGAAAAATGTTGGACGTTTACGGAAAAAAAGGAACAATTTAGGAGAAAAAAGTTGTAAATTTATGCCTCAAATGTTCAATTTATTTCTTTTAAATGAAAAAAACAACTCTATATCCAGAAAGCATAGCTTTTTGTGGTAATAAAATCACTTTTTAAATAAAAAAATTACAATTTTACTCTAGTAACATTTTTTTTCCTTATAATTTCACAACTTTATTATCATCTATAAATCTATTCTTGTCTGCCAACAGCTCATATTAGCTAAGCTAACTAGCGTGAACAGAAATCCGTCTCAGGACGCCGTGTTTTTTATTTTTCTGTCAAATGTTACGTAACTTTAGAAAGTGGAGCCGACATTATCTTCTGAAACATTAGAGGACACGTCCAAAGACACACTGCTCAACAATGGGATTGCCCCACCACCTCCCACCTCTGCCCCCTCCCTCTATCATCTCCCCAGGAGGCTACAGAGGCCCTGTACATCCCAGATAAGGCCTTCTCTGAGGGAGTAAAGGAGGAGGCAGGGAGGGGGAACAGGGGTAAGATGGGTGGCGTTGAAGGAAGTTGGGGGGGTGGCATCTTCAGGGTCACCTCAATGGCACGCGCCTGATAGCGCTATCAGCTTATGCTAATCACCAGCTAAGTGTTTCGGAACGGCGGGGAGCCATCCTGAAACATGCTCCTCCTACTTAACCTGCGCCGTATCGCGATGAGCGGCGAATCGCTCAAGCAGACGCCGCTCTTAATTTAATGAGTGACGAGACATCAAGAGGACGAGGATCCAAATTGATTAACCGTGTCTCAAATTGACGTTGAGCGCCATTCTACTTTTTTTTTTGACCAAGTTGGATGTTGGAGGGTTTTGTTCTCCCCATAATGGGGGGCAAGGAGGGGTGGCGGAGCCGCTTTGGATCTCTGGCTTGAAAACGGAGCGAGCTCATGCTAGGATGTAAGGGGCCATTGTTACCTGAGCTCACTGTAGGACAGGTAAGATACTCGGAAGCGCGCAGGCCGACCTCCTTGTCTGTTAAAAGCATCTGAGGAGCAGCAGATTCCAGTCAAACTCTGCATAAACGTAATGTTTAACAAAAAGATCATTACGTTTGGCCCGTTAGCTAAACCACTTTTCACCTTTATCTCATTTTGAATCAACTACAGACTTTCTGTCCATGAATTTACAAAAGTTTCCACAAAATGCCAAACATTTTTTTTCCAAACATTTAAAATAATTTTCAGCAATGTTAATTACAGAAACTTAAACGTTTTTTGCCAAGAAAAGCAGTGTGACGGTGGCTCCTCGTTCATCGTGGCAGTTATGCGTGAAATAATTAGAGGTTTAAAACACGTGTTTTCATTCTGTGCTGGAGAGATAGCCGTTTGATTGACAATCGTCTTCAGCCAATCAGGACACAGAACAAAGTGCACTGTAAAAAATAAATAAATAAAAAGAAAAAAAAGAAAAAGCAAAGTTGCACTAAAAAAATACAAGACTGCAAAAGGTAAACTGTGTTAAAATGAGAAATCTTTTGAACCGCCTTTTGTATATTAATTCAATTTTATTTATACAGCCCAATATTTACAGTAATCGTCATCTCAATGGGCTTCACTCCTATTACAGCAGTGAAGTGTTGAATCAACGTAATTCCAACAGATTCTGACCTTAGTCTTGTAAAGTGTTGCATGTTGGTGGATCAGATTAAAATCTCTGGATGAAAACTTGCTGGGATCAGGCCTTGATTTAGCCACCCGCAATGGGGGGGGGGGGGGGGGGGGGGGGTTCTGGGTGTGCTGAGAGTTTGGGGTGTCATCTCCCTCCAAGCATTTTAAATGGATGGAAAATCACAGAAAATCAAATCAAATCAACCTTTATTTATATAGCACTTTTATATACTGTAGCACTCAAAGTGCTTCGCATAAAAACAAAATGACACGACAAATGATGCCGACCCCCCCCCCCCACACACACACACACACACGCACCCCATGATAAAAAGAGTGATAAAATGATGGAATGTAGAAACCTGGCTTTGTCCTGAAGTGGGAAAACGATATTTTGGGGACATGTCCACATCAGTGACCCCCCCCACCCAAGTTCACGGAGTACACTACCACAGGACCTCCCCAGATCTGATCAAAAGAGTCAGGCCCGGGAGACCCCACTGTTCATTGGGAAGGGTCAGTCACCGATGTGGAGGATCCCTCTGAGGAAAACACTAGAGTTACAAGTAAAATGGAAAAGTAATCAAATTACAATTAGAATAGATTTAAAAGATGAACAAGAAACAAATAATTACAAAAATAAACCTTAATAGAAATATAAAATACTAAATAAATAAATAGATAAGGCATATACATAAGCATCACATCAGTTCATCTTTCTATATGTCTTGTCTTTTGATTTCTTTCAGATTATACATTTTTTGTTGCATCTTCTTCTCGACATGACCCTTTGCGTTTACCGGGCTTTGGACCTGCACAAGCAGAACACTGGTTTGGTCCCTGTCCAGGTTGCATTTGTTTATTTATTTTTTATTTTTATGCCCGTCTATCCGTCTAACCTTACATTTTGCTGTCTTTTATTTTACTTTTTGTTTATTTATTGATGTTTTGTTTGGTTTTCATTTCTTTGGTTAATTGTGGATTTTGGCGGGCCATCCCATTTGGGGGGGCAGCTATAGCATTCAGAGGGGCATTGCCCCCCCTCGCCCATGCCTAATTTATGGTCATTCTGTAAACCAGTTACGGCAGTTTGAAGTATGTGTGTTATTTCGTGACGCCAGCGAGGATCTAGTCATGCGGGACAAAAAAATGTCAACGCGCTGTGAGGGTAAGCTGGAAGGTATGGAAACAAAAATTGCTGCACAGCCTCAAATATTAACAACCTTCTCCTTTGTGAAGGCGGCATTTTGAAAGCACGACTGAGAAGTCCCTCCAGAACCTGTGGCTTCATCTTATTTTACCGTGTGTCATTCTACTGCTTCTCAATTCACAGAACACGTGGCAGAAAGATGGCAATCTGGAACTGAGGCGTATGACGAAACCGCATGAACTACAACCAGTAGGACCTGCCACGCCGTTTCTATAAGGCCGGCGTCCTCATTACGCATCTAAGACCTTTGATTCAGGCTTTTCAAGTGGAGAATGCATACGATCAAATGACATCAGTCCATTTACCAACCAATTTTCTTTAGCGACGCTAAACTTCGACGAAAGCTTTAAAAGATCTCGGTCACCAAACGAGTTGAAGTACCAATCTATGACCTCTATCTTCAGCAGTTTTTTTTATTTTTACTTTCCATCACTATGTAGGGCCTCAAACCCACCAGTCATCTGTTCACACATGACCAACACTGTATGTGGCATTTTGTACAGTGGGGAAAAGACACCTACGCCTTCTCATGGGGCTTTTTGCAGGGATCAAAGTTGACCTACATAAAGCTGAGTGCACGGAAAAACAAACGTACAGCACAGACCAGTTACATTTTTGTATTTTTAACTTGTCATGTTTCTGTTTTGCTTTGCTGTGCTCCTTTCTTTTGTTCCTCTTTTGTGTTTTTTTCTGTTTACCTTCACTTTCTTTTTAGAATCGCAGACATCGGTTGGGTTTTTCACAATAAAACTCCTTCAGTTACTTGCGTTTCCTTTGGCTAGCGGCCGTGATCACTACAAATATCGTCTTTGGGGATAAGAAACAGATTTGGTTTATGAGCGACTTTAGTGGAGTGGGGTGGACTTTACATTTCCTGACCCCTGTGGAAATAAGCACCACCACCTCGCCAGCAGCCTCCCTTTACACTCCAGAAACGAAGTGAGGTGCGGCGCCGTCTCTCCTCCTCCTCCTACAGTGTTTTTCTCCTCCTTTTCCTCAATCTCTACTCCTGTTTAGATAGAGGAGCTTTGGGGGAACCCGAGGGACAGAAGGTGAGGTCCACAGATAGAGAACCCTATTGTGGTCCAACGGGAACTGCATTGTGGCTGGATTTGTCCAGTTTTATGTAAAAGCAATACTCTTTTCACCTGAACTAATACAAGCTGTGGCGTAAGCCCCTTACTGCCATGTGCTGCATTTTCCCCCCTAATCTCTCTGGATTCAGCAGTGTCCCTACATACCTCAGGGCACTCACTGATAAAGCTTTAACTCCATACTGTTCTCCACTCTTCCACCATCTCCTCTTTCTCTCCCAGCCACGTTTGCGGACCCCTCATCCCCCTCGGTTTTTCGCCGCCTTCCCGCTCCTTTCCTCCTCTTTGCCCTGTCCCAAGATGCCGGTGAAGCAGCCTTGCAAAAAATTAAAGCGATCGCGAGATTTAGAGGCGAAAATCACTTTGTGGTTTCTATCTAAGGGAGGAGATGGAAACAGAAAGCAGCTTCAGATTTGTTATGAAGCTTCACACTCCAGCTCCAGCCGGACACAGAGGAGTGATTTACCAGGTCAGAAAAACCTCCAACCGTCTCTCCAATTCAATCCCTGAATAATCAAAGACGGTTTTTTTTGTGACGTGATGCAAAAGAAGATTCAGTTGTGATGGAGCTTCTATAAAATCAACAAAAATTGTATGTTTGAGCGATTGCTTGAACTTTACAGGAAACTGAGACAATCTTTGTATTTTTTTCAAAATTAAAGTTCCAACAAAGGATGTAGGCCCAAAGCAACTGTAGTTTTTTACTTCACGTATAAAAGAATAAATCCTTTTTGCTTCTAAATCTGTGCAAACTTTTCTTGTTTTTCTTCGGTATGCAATGCTTATGCTCCCTTCTAGAGTTAACTTCTACAATAAAACAATGAGGGACAAACTTTCCTGTATCTTAGTGTTATTTGTGGGATAAACCTTTTTTTTCTATTAAAAAAAAACCTTATGATGATGGGAAAGGAAAATGGTGGAATTTTCTTTTTTACACAGTCATTTGTTCCTGTTAATGTAAACTAAAAAACTGTAGATTGAATATTTTTTAGGAAAAAGTACAAACTACTGATCTGGACTCAAGGGGGTGCCCCTCTGACAACCAGAGGTCACGTCTACAGTTCTCACATCTTGGCATCACAAACTTGTATACCAAGTTTTATGCTTGTCTGCTATTGATCTCTCAATGGTACCTTCATTCAACTTCTAGATAACTACTAACAGTACTATGTACGTCACTCCAGGCGTCGTCCCATCCGCCTTTACAGGTGAACACAGGCTGTTTGCGGATGAAGAATAATCAAAATCTCAAAGTCGTGGATTGCTCAGGGAAGCAGTAGAGAGGAAATGTTCACGCACATTTTTCTACCTGCATGCTGCGAGCGACAGGCCATAGTCATCACTTGTACAACACGTAAAAGGGAAGTGGATGAGGATTTATCAGTTTTCCCCCATTCTACAAACTGACAAGAGCCATTAGTGGTTCAGTGTTCGTGCACACTCGTCACATTGTTAGACAGAGTGTAGTTTGTGTGGACATCCTACTGGGGCCGTACAGGCACTTACATGCATGTGGACGCCCCGTGTGTGCAGCATTTGTGGCGTTGTGTCAGTTAGGAGCCAGTACTCACCCCTCAATAACGACTAGAGTGTGGCATAAGGACGGCGTAAGACAGCATCACCTGTACGTGATAAGTACTTACATTACATTATCCTAACAAATACTTCAGGACACACCTACCACACGCAAGACAATGGTACATTTTCATGACGTCCCTTGAGGTGGCCGTAGGAGCCTCGAGGGAATTGCAAGACACACCCTGAAGATGCAGCTGCTCCTCTCTACGACCCTCCACGGACCAAACAACCCAAACACCCACCACATCCATACAGCTCAACCCCCATACTGGTGCGTTTGATCCATTTTTACCCCACATGCCTGTGTTTATTGTATTTTTGTACATTTGCGATGTTCTACTCTTGAGTCCCTCTCGATTGCGGTCAAACGGTTCTTCTCTTCCCCAAGCATTTCAAGGCTTTGTTGATCTGTGTGTTTGTCTTATAAACAAACAAACAAACATTGTTTCTGAAGCTCCAGAAACCATATCTGCACAAGATCATGAAGGTAGAAAATGTGCCGTTGACAGCGTACTTTCAAAATAAAGCAGGAAACAAGAATATGTCCAGAAAAAAAGCAGCCAAGTACTGAAATCCTCAGGTTCTCTGTAGGTTTGCATTGACAGGATTGGCCCTCCTCCGGCCTTCATTCAGGATGTAATCTTTGAATAGGTTAAGATCAATCATGTTTTTAAACAGTCAGTTGCAGTCTTATCACTAAAAGCAGGAATCTGTGGGTATTTTTAGTCATTTTGAGGTGTTTCCATCACAGCTTTGCAACGAAAGCAGCCTTGATTTGTCAAGACGATTTGAGACGTTAACTCGGTACGACCTGATGCAACACAGGCTTCACGGCTCCCGTGCTTGAGGGGGGGTTCTCAGGTATGAATGAACCCAAAAGCACGTCGAGCCGACAGCCTTTACTCCAGTAAAGATCCTGTCAAGACAGATTACCTGTTGTGAGCCCACACATTGATATCTGAGCCAGAAACTGCTGACTGGCTGGCTCTTCCTCCCTCCACATCCTCGCTGCTCTTTATTCCTTTTTCATGTTCTATCATACCAACCCCCAGTCCACGCGAAGGTAAGCACGAAGATTCAATATCCTTCTTTACATTTCACGTGGTTAAGTCACCTGCTCTGTTTTTATCTCCTCGAGCTGGTCTTCTCCTCCCCCTGGTGTAGAACTGATTGTTTCTTGAAGCCACTTTTTCTTCACTGAAGGTCAAACCACAACACCAGAGGCACAAAAAGCAGCAGAATGCTTTTGAGAAACGGCTCCTAACCAGCCTTAGAGTGGCAGACAGGTCACCTCGGAACAAAACAAACGTATGCGTTGACTTTTGAGGTGGGCCGTTTCTGTCTCCGCTTCAGAGGACGGTTCTCTGGTGTTTCTGCTTCTTTAAAGTCTGGACCTTCAGCTTCAGCACAAATACTTCAAAAGTTACTCTGCTGTGCACCTAAACTATACCTTAACTCAGTGGATGAAAAGTGTTCAGGACCTGCTGCTGTATTACAAACCCATATCATTATACTTCCACTGCTGTGCTTGATTGTGAGGTTTTTGTGCTTATTTCCTCCAAACATCTCTTTTGGTCGTAGGTGTTTTTGCAGGTGGTTTATGTTTTTTCATGTCAGGGAATCAGAACTTAGGAAATGGCCTCTGCACGTTTAAAGCTACACACACTCCTTTACACAATTTGTAAAACAGTGTAGAAACACGTGAATGCAAGAGTTTTGAGCGAAGTGGTCGCTTGAACGCACATTATTGAGGCTGGTGTGAACGCAGCAAAAAAGTGGACTTTAAAAGAAAATACGAGAGAAATAATCAAAGGTTAAAATTTGCTGCTGGCTGATGCAAAAGCCTTCAACCTCTGGAGTTTACAACCCAAAAGTGCTGCAGGACACTTGAGAACAAATCAACTCACAGTTGGAGGCTTTGAATTTGGGATATTTTAGATTTTTAACTAAACAGTTCCTGCAAGCAATATTTAGAACTTTGTTTTGAAAATACCTAGAAGTTTGTCACAGACACCAACAACATCCATTATTTTAAAGACGTCTTTTCTATCTACACATAACGGCTGTTACAGGATAAAAACCCAGGAGCAGAAAGGGCTCAAACAAACCTAGAGAGTTTAAAAGACTCAATGACATCTAAGAACCAAACAACTAAACCTAGACAAATGTGCAAGATGTACCGATTCAAAAAAACACCTTAAATAATAAAAACCGAATTAGCGCTTAGAGGCAGCTGTGATTGTCTCAAGGAGAACTCATGAGGAGGAAAACATCCATGGGAATTCCCAGCCAACCTGAACAGAAACGGAAAGCAAATCATACATGCCTAAAAAAATAAACATGTCTTTCAGTATTTAAGACACCAAACAGTCTGCGTTTGAGTCAAAAACTTAAACAGTGAGATGGTTAGCTACACCGAGTGGTAAGAATGTGAAAAGAATAGAAAAGAACACAAACCTTTATTCTTTTTTTTTTCTTCCTCTTGTCCCTGAATGAGTCTGACACCGTTTGTCTGTCAAATTGCAGAGAAACGTCGTGAACCATCGATTTGTTGATGCCTTAGTCCCAACTGCCCTCAGTTTTCTGCGGGTGGAAAACCGTGCGGGTCAATCCCCCGAAGGTTTTAAATGTTGTTTAAGAGCTGTTGGATGTAAAACAAAGGGGATCTTTTATTTTGTAAGTTCCTCAAAGAAATAAACTCCTAAATATTTACTTTTCCTAATGAGTAGTCAAAACCCCAATGAGTTGGGAATTTTTGGGAAATTCTGTGATCATCTCCATAGAGATGGTCTGCTCAAACCCCCCCATGAGCCAATCAAATAACGTGGAAATCACATTTATTTTGGAGGGCCTGCAGTCTGAATGAATCACGTGCCGTCAAGGCCTGAACTGTTTTCCAGAGGAGCGTTTCACCACACAGAGGTCAGATCCAAACGCCTGCTGGTTACTTTTTTACTTTTAACAAATCCCCATTTTTGAGAAGCTCGTCTGTTTAACGAGAAATGCTGATTAACTCGCAGCCCAAATTAATTTAAGAGATTAATCAACAAGAGAAAATCATCAGCCGCCGACACCGAAGCCTCAGAAGGGAGAATGTCTGAGAGAACTGGAGGAACCGTTTCAACTCAGACACATTTTCAGAATTTCCAGCTGAACGCTCGTTTTATGTCTTCAAACTGACAGAATCTCAGACAGACGGAAGTCCATTCTTTGATTGTTTATCCGTTCAGAGCTGGACCAGCTCCTTTTCTCTGCTGCAGAACCCAAACGTTGGGGTTTTTGTTTTGTATTTTGTGGAGAACACAACGGTTCTCATTTATTCAGCTGATGTCTTCTTGAGGTTGAGTCATGACATCCGGACCTAAAAGAAGATCGTCAGTCCAGATACCATGAATCAACTTTAAGATACTTGTGGACAACAGAATTAAAGAATGTAGAATTGAAAACAAATCAAGTTCACACCATGATACTCCCCCCACCATGTTAGCTGTTATATTTTTTCGACATGCTGGGAGTTTGTCTCCTCCAGTCTGGATGCACTACTTCCAGAAAGTTCCTCTTCTGCATCATGAACATTTTTTTTGTTTGCTTTGTGGATCGCCCAGATGCTCTTGTTGCTCAGCAGTGTCTTCCTCCAACTCTTCCATGGATCTATGTTTGTCCAAAAGTCTCTTCCTGACTGCTAGATCATGAACTCTGATCTGAACTGAGTCAGATGAGGCCTGAAACTTCGTTCAATCTTTTTCCTCCTTGTGTTCTTGGTTTTTGGTTGGTCGCTCTGGAGAAGGTTCTCCACGTGTTCGGCTAGTGGTTCTTTTTATGACCTTTTCTGACAGAAACAGATTCTGTTGGTGATTTTTTCTGGATGATATACTAATGTTTTCATTTTTTTAATATATTTTTAATACGCTGTTTTCATCATATTTAAAGCGATTTCTTGAGAGCATCAGAATTTTGCAGTATTTGTGTTTTTTTTTTTTTATAATTTCCTTTAACATGAGTACTAAGATGGGTGGAGGATGTTGTTTCCCTCAGGGCGAGAGCAGATTCAGCTCATTTCTGGTAAAAGCAGGTGGAGTAAGGAGCGGTGCACCTCGTGTGCGGGATGAAAAATCCACTCAAATATATCGCCGCTCGCCATCGGGAAATTTCTATCAGCTGATGAAACAAGGAGGAACGATGCCTCGGACAAGCTACGCCCCGCTAATCTCCAACACTTATCAAGGTTTCCATGCTAGTATCTCCTCCTAGCTTTTCCCGCCTTGGAGCCACGTTCCTCCGGCCCCCACCGACCCAACTCTGAGCGCACACATTCATCCATTGTGAGGCGGCCTGGCAGCCTTGTGATACAGAGTCCGCTCCTCATAAAGACCAGGCTATAATCTCCTCCCAAAGACAGGTCCACCTACCCGGTCCCCACACCTCTGCAAACCTGGCCGTGTCCTCGCCGTGCTGCACATGCACGACTTAAAGCTGCACCAGAGTGACACGCACCATTATAAATAGTCTAATCTATATGGTAATAGTGTTGTATTCTACAAGCAGAGAATGGGGATAAGATAACATTGTGACTCCAGGGTTTGTACTGCTTCTATGGTAATTGTTATCAAAGGTTATTTGGGATGACATCGGCAGCTCCCTGTGATTGGCTGGGCCCTGTTATTTATGATATGAATTATGATAACTATGATGTCTCCCTGCTCCCCTCCTCGCCGGCCGCCAGATACAATAAATTGCTATCGTTAATCACCGCGCTTTGTTCTGCCATGATTAGCCCTCCACCGCAGTAAGAGTCTTATTTAAAGGCGAATATGGATTTGTCATCCCTGCGGCAGCAAAATGAAACTGACAATATTTTACGTTCTGACATTTAATTTGCAAAAACGTACGCAGGCTGCATTTGCATTTTCTGACACTCTGCCTCGTCCTCCCTCCCTCTTCCTCCTCCTCCTCCTCCTCTGTGCCTTCCTCCTCTTTCATAGTGGAGGTGACATTCGCGGATCAGGTCGGGGCTGGAACGAGAGCAGAGGAGAGGGAAAAAACGAGGCGATGAATGCGTTTGAATGCTGGCCAGAGTCGCTGCGCCTGTTCTGCTCCAGCGCCACAAAAAAATGTACTAAATATAGTTTAGCTGGGACATCAATGCAGCTCGGATCTCTTATCGGGCTGGTATCACTGTGAGCTTTGTAGCATCGGTCAGCCATTAGAAAGAAATGGATTGGTTCTTATGATTTGAAATCTTTATCCCTCTCTCCCTTTACATAATAATAAATCTGACTGACAGTTGCATAAATAATAATCTTGAGGGAGCCTCTCAGGTGATCTGCTTCCAGTTTCACAATGAAAGCTTACTGCAAAAATCAATTTTAGATTTATTTTAAGGTGAGTCTTTTTTTTTTTTTTTTTTGTCCCTGCTAGGATTCCATGCTGCATTTTAAGCTTCCTCCCACCTGCAAATTCACACGGTAAGTTCTGCCTTTTCTGTGTAATTAGCATGACGTCTGATGATATCAGATTAGAGGGAAAAATGTCCAGAATGTGACAAAAATCGACAACTGTCAGTTATCAAACAGCACTGTGTCCAGCAAATATTTTCAGATCAGGGTGTGTCTGATTCCTTTGTTGACAAGCGACAAATGTGCAATGCCTCAATGTTAAACCAACATGCAAAGCCCACATATTCAGGTTTAAAAATAAAAGTAATGTAAGCAGTAAAGTGCAAGAAGTGCTGATTGTCCCTCATCGCTTCCTGTCTGCAGCCATTCACAGATCACAACAACAGGGGGGGGGGATCTGTCAAAGGGCAGGAATGTGGAATTTTTTTTATTATAAATGGTGGCCTCCATGAAGATGACATCTCATAGCAACCATATCATTTTTATCAGTTCTTGATCTGATTGATACCTCTGCCAAATTTTGTATCTCTGAGTGAAAGTATAATTTCCAACTTTTCATAGCAACCACCAATGTAGCCATGCCCACTTTTTGTGTGAAATAACATATTGACAATGTAAGACAAAAAAGGGGGGGGGGGGGGACTCTGCAGTAAGATCCAATCCAAGGTGTGCCAATTCAAGGGAACATTTATGTAGAATTTAAAAAAAATAAAAAAAAATCTCCAAATTCTCTTCATCACTTTAGGTTGTTTCATGTAAGAAAAGCAGGTTTAGGGATTTGATTCATGTGAAAGTGAAAAAAAATGCTCAAAAGTTTTCAAAAGCAGCTCTGTATGACAGAGGGATGTCATCCACTACACTTCAGGTGTTACAAAGAGAATACCTTACTTAAGGAGCTCAGGTCCTTTAAAGGACTTTATAAATAGGTGTGTTTGCTTGTTATTTCAAGCTTTCAGAGAAGACTGTTTTTGTTTTAAATCGTCTTGGATACTAATGGCAAATAAAATTGACTATCCATGTGCTGGATACATCTGCCTGTGGGAGGGGCAGAGTCACTGGCTGCAACATCAGCTAACTCCTTAGTAAAAAAAACCACACCTTTTTCACATGGAAGTTGATAAATGTTTTCCAAGACTCCATAAAATCTTTCCATTGTATCATCCCTTACCTCTTCAAAATAAAAGCTTGAAAACTTGTCCAATTATACAAGAATAGGAAAACCGAGTACAACAATTTATAATCATGTGTGATACTTTGTGGCTCATTTATATTTAAACAAAAAATGCTCCAATGTCTCCAGTTGTGTCACATGACAACAAACTACTTTGTTTGATTTAAATTTGATTGAACATTTTAGAAGAATCTTGCATTTATGTTAAGTGTTGCTTTGATGAAGCCAAGTTTTCTGATTGGCTTTGTCTGGTCAAATAGATAAGTGTCATCTGCAAAATATCAAACATTTCTGTTTTTCTGCCTTATCCTTTGACTTTTCTATTCTATACTTTGACTCATTATATACCAGCACTTCCTGTTTTACATTTTCCGGCTTGTAAAATAGAATATAGTTCATTTTTTAAAGAACAAAACAGACATCTAACAAAATGAATGTCTTAAAAAGACGAATCAAGTTTTGGTAAAACGGCTTATGTTACAGAATAAGAGGAAATGGAGAATTCTACACGGTTCACAAAAAGAACAAAATCACTTTTTTTGTAATGTGAGGAATTTAGTTGTCTAGAATCAGATGACGTAAGGACTAAATATGTATAAATGTTACAGAAAATACTTCAACTTTTATCTTAAAAAGATGATTATTTCTTTTAACTTGCTGACAGTGTTAACAGAGATGCTCAGAATGAGTGGATCCGGTGCTGTTTACCACAGCACCGCCACCGGGATCCATAATTAAACAGCATCCTCTCCTGAACGCACAAACAAACAGCCTCGTGCACGCTGTGAGAGCTCTCAGGAGATAACCACACTCAAGTCGGGCTATTTCCTCTTCCTGTTTGTATGATGCCAGGCAAGCCACCCCTGCTGCCACCGAGGAATGTCGATAATGCTGGCCCCGGGCTCCAGCTCACACACTACTACTCTTCTGCACTCTCAGACACTAACAGTAGACGCCCATGTTATTCCGCCAGCAGCTAAAAACCCCTAATGCATGTAAACATGACAGGGAGTGAACTTGAAAAACAAAACAGGCCTCCAGAGAAGTCAAGACTTTGAGTGACTTTGGCCTAGTGTTGCCTCCACTGACTCGAGCACACCTCCCTTTTCTTCCTGCTCCACCTTCCTCTCGCTTTCCCGACCTTCCCGTCCAAATGGGGTTGGTGGTGGTGGCGGGGGGTGGAAGGAGCCGGCAAGCCCACTGGAACCTTGAGCGGAGTTATGCAGGAGTGAGCTTTGAATAATTGTCCTGCAATATGAGTGTCTCTGATTAATTGCCTGAGATAAGCTCTGCTTTCCTCCCCTCTCCTCCCGCTCTCATCCCCTGCATCCCTCCCCAGGCTGCCGCTGGTGGGCCTGCCTGCCTGCCGCCTGAGCTCCCATAATCAGCCCCAACTACTGAGAGAGAAAAACTATTTAACTGACCCTGTCATCTCGGAGCACAACGATGGCTGTCCTAATTACTCCACAATAACAAAGAATCCTCATTTAGCTCTGACGGCTGCCTGCAATCAGCGGCTCTATGAATAACTTAACAAATAAGACCAAGATTGTGCAGGGGGGGGGGGGGGGGGGGCATATTTAAAAGAACGTTAATTCAAGGCTGAAAGACAATGCGCATCACCTCCGGCAAGCTGGGGAGTCAGGTGACAGTCAGCAGGCATGTTGTGGTGCATACGTGCCAAAAAAAAAAGTGAGGTGGAAGATCTTTTTTTTTTTTTTTTTTTTTTTAAAGAAGCTGAAAGATGACATCCACCCCTCCAGCACCCCATACTCACAGCCCCCTACCCCCCAGAAAGCGGCTGTTTGACAATCATGACACAAGTTTAAAAAGATTTCAATGACACAGCTCGACAAAATGGGAATGTATTCAAACGGTCCATAGCAACCATAATGCCTTTTCTCAGACCATGTAGAGTTGGTTCTGTGTCTCTGTGTGAAAGGACACGAGGGTTTGTTCACTTTACAGCTTGGTTTTGTTTTAAATGGAATTTTATAAATTCTCACGTGAGTGGGGAAATCTATCCAAAAAAAAAAAAAACACTTTACCCACAAAGTTACAATTGTTAAGCTGTTGCCTTGTCAGCAGTTTGCGAAGAATCAACTGGTGGGTGTAAATGATGCTCTACCATTCACAGAAACCAGGTTTCTGATAGTTAACTGGTTTTATTAATGCGCTCTCTGATAATAATTAGAATTGGAGCTTTAGGTGCGCATCAGGCCCGTCGTTATCAGGTGGTATGCTATAATATAACCAATAGTATTTGGGTTTTTTGCCCCCAGTATTTATGCTAAAGTAACTGTAACTAACATGTAGTTAAGGCATAAATAATGCCTAATCAACTTTTTTTATTGCTTTAAACGCATTTATTAGAGTTACAAAATAACCTTTAGTTAACTACTAATTTATTGTTAAACCTAACCAAATGATTTAAGTATGCACATTAAAGCAAAGGCATAAAAATGGGGGCGGCCGTGGTGCAGCGGTAGGGCGGTCGACCCATAATCGTAATATTGCAGGTTCGACTCCCGCCCTGCATGGGTGAATGGGTCTGTGTCTGTAAAAGCGCTTTGTCCTTGTAGGTAGCATACGCCATCTACCATTCACCATAAAAATAGCTGTTAACACGAAACTGAATTGGTAATTAATGCTTAATTATGCATCAACTAACATTGACAAGGAGACTCTTATTCCAAACTGTAACCATTTGATCTTTATTATTAGGATGCAATTTTACAAATGCAACACAACCCAGCCTGTTCAGAGAAGACCATACTACTACCACTACTACCACAACTACTACTAATAATAATAACGTTAAGATAAAAATATTGTCAGTAACGTAAAATTATAGCCTCATTCATTTAAAGAAGGTGTTAATCATTTAGAATGTTATTTGTAGTCCATGTGTTTGGGTTTTAATTAACATGTTATAGTATTGGTTCCGGTTTTCTTTCTGAGAGCCAACAAAAAAAATGCATTTTGGCCTCTTGCTGGTTTTAAACGTCATGCAGCATTTTTCTAATCCTTCAGGCTTTTATATTGGTAGTTTTTTAGTGCTTGTGCTGTCATGACTTACTTTACAATAACAACATTCCTCCCTCTTTCATTTTTCTGATTGTAGCTGAAATGACAAAGCATGTCCACTATAATCACTATTAAGTGGGTCTGAATTCAAAACACTCTTTACAGTTTTGAATGTCATTCTGTTCCCAAGTTTCAAGATGGTTCTTGCTTTCTTTCTGAGAGATGGCACTATAATGGAGTTAATCCCAAATAATCTATGTTGGCCTTTAAGATGTTTTAAAAAAACTGAAGCCTTTTAATAATGTTCCTGACTGTTTTTGTGGTTTTCAATGCTTGTGCAATAAATGTATACTTTACCTTGAAATTACACTTTTATTTTTAAGGTTTTAACTAGATTTTGTTTTGTCAAAACAATTTGCTATAATATTAAAAAAAATAAAAAGTAAGTTTTTAACTATTCCATTTTGTGTCCATCCTGTGGTCCTGGGTCATAATCAAATGTTTTTATGCCCAAGAGGTTTTTTAAACACAACAAACAAAAGTAAGTTTATGGTTTTAGACTTTTACAGTTCAGTGCAAACACATTTCATGCAGCAGGAGAGCCGATACGATCAATAAATTCAGTCATTTCATTAATGAGATCCGATCAGAAAGGAAGGTTTTTGCCTTAAAAACGGTTGCAGCTCCGTCTGAGCGCTTCAGCGTCGGTGGTTTGGATAAAACCAAAGCTGGGCCGCCTGCACCGGCCTCTGAAAGCACAGATTGCACCTGGACTTTGTTGAACAGAGTATTTACATATCAAACATCCTTTCCCGCAGTGGCTAGCCCCCCCCATCACTGAAGGCACAGACAGAGAGGAAGGGCAAAAAAGAAACGAGATGTGTGTGAGAAAAATAATGGAGGCTAGAAAACTGAGCAAAAGTCAGTTTACTGATAAACACTCGGAGCCTTTATAGTGTTACAATAACCTGGCAGAGCAGGACGCAGGTACACAAACGCACACAAACGCACACAAACAGAGCTGTGAAGACAAGTTGTATAAAGTTTGACTGGGATTTCAGGAGGAAAAAGACAGCGAGATGGAGAAAGCGGAGCGCCCTCTCAACGCAGAGCTAATGGTAAATCCGCAGCTTTATACTGTAATTTACTGCAGAGCCTTCGGGCCGAACTGCCTTTGAAGTGCTGCGAAATGTCAAATCAATGATAACTTTAATGAAAAAAAAATTCAATTCATGCGTTTCATGATAATCGGCAACATTTCATGATAGAAAAAGCAATCTGAGACTCTGCGATTCTTTCTTGGTCCTGCTCAGATATGCTGATTGGAACATAAAGTTGTTGATGACGGCGTCTTTTCTTCGCCTTCGTCTTTCTTGTGTCACGATGATCTCAGAGTAAGGAAAATCAATTTGGCGGTATAATGCTCTCCATCAATTGCAGCTGGGCGATAATGATGTTCTACACCTGAGTGTGCGTCTGTGCGGCGGCGGCGTGCGCGCTAAGTGAGCAGCGTTAGGCAGAGTAGGGTGGAACAATGTGCCTCCTTCATGATTCATTACGTTCTAATGTCGGGACATGAATAAAGACAGCAGCAGTCCTCTGAATTACACACTCCTGCCACTAATGGCTCTGAAAATAGGCCCATCTGGAACGCGCGCTGCCGTGCCCGCCGCCACGTTTGTTCTGTGGCGGTGGACAGGTAAAGGAGGCGTGAAGGGTTTCCTTATGATGCATTAGGGCGTCGCTTTTGCCCGATATTCACCTGAAAAACAATGATGTTTTTAGAAGGAAGGTCAAGTTAAAGATTTATTTTCATTGCCATGTTTTGTCGGTTTGACCGACTTGGCACGATACGCCACAACACCAACAGCGTTTCTTCAAACTTCTTTAACTGCAACTTTCACTACAGCCACTACCTACATTTTGCACATTTTCCAAGGAAGAAAGTTCGGTCTTTCATGCGGGATACACGTCATTCGTAAGTGTTTCTTGCGTTCGTCATTCGTCGATGTCCGTTGATACGTGAATTCCTTTTTGAGCTGTTCAAAAGTTTTCGCTCGGTTGAGAATTACGCAGTTTTGACGTTGTTTATACCGAATTCATACATAATACATACAATACATTGTGCGTGATTTTTGCGAGATTCAAATTTGTGTCTGTCCACGACCGTTCCACGAATGCCTGACATGTACCACCCATGTATAACTATATCACGTAAGCGGCGTACATATCACGTTAAAATGAAGTAATTGACGTACCAATCACTAATGAATTCCATATGACCAGGGCAACAATCACACAAGGTTCATGTTCTCCATTGGTTTTAAGGACCCCCCCCCCATGTATTTGTCTTCATGGGGCTTCAACAAATGCACAACTCCACACAATAAAGAAGTCGGTCAAACCTGAAAACCATCCAGAAAACAGGAATACGAGAAGAAGCTGCAACTAAACAGGGGGGGGCAAGACATTGTCTCAGCCCCTGACAGGAAAGTGGACCCCCCCACCTGCAAAAAAAACCCCAAAATGGTAGACTCCTGGCCTGACTCAGCTGTAGGTTGAGGGGGGTGAAGCGGGAAGAGGAAAGCAGGCAGACGGACGCACAGCCGAAGCGCCCACATCACTTCTTTGGTCGCCATGCTTTTGTGCGCCGTGTGGAATAACATACCTCCAGCCCCCCCCCCGCCTCTCTGTGAAGCGATCAGGGCCTCTGATAGCGACGTGATTACAAAACCGCAGCACCAAAACAAAGTGTTTTTCAGCTGCTGTTTTTTCAGCGCCTGGCGCCACCCGGAGAACCATAAACAATAAACACGAGGCCAACGGGAGGCCGTCCTGCGCCTTCCTCAACCTGCTGCTCGCCGCGTCACCGCAGGTACAGAGTGTCATTGTGAGGCCTGGCGGTGCATTCAGGAGCAGACCGTGAAGCGCAAAGGCACTTCCCGTGAACCCAACTGAGCACGCTCACGCCGTGATGTCACGCCTTTGTCCTCTTCACCTGCCGTCTGTCTGCCTCCCCCTCCCTCAATTTACCAACACAACCATATATGTATTAGAACCCCCCCCCCCCTTCCATCTATCTGTACATCTTCTGGCCCGGCTCAGAGGCCCGGCTTGCTTCGGAGCGGTTCTGTTAACGGTGAACTCGTGGCAAATTGACCATTACTTCAAAGTGGCCTGTGATTATGTCCCTGAGTGATTAGGGGGGGCTGTTAAGAGGGAGCCACTTGAGCATTGCCAGTGAACCCGTGAAGGAATGCCGACTCAGCGCCGACCGACCGGGGAAGGAGCCGCCAGAGACGCACGAATCCCAGAAAGGCAACGGCCGTGTTAGAACCGCACAGAGGCCGGGCGGAGAGGCAGGAAGTGCTGCAGTTAGAGAGCCGTCGACAAAAACGAACAAAAGACTTAGGGAGGGGGCAGATGCAAGCGTTCCCCGGTTAACTCGGGGTGCACGGAGGGTGGCAAAATCATTTGCTGAACACGTCAGGGGACGAGACCTCCAAACACTTCCATTACGTTTCAATTGTTGCCAGATTTTCCAACTTTGCAGCCCTGAACTGTTCTGGTTTGCCCTTTTTTCCCCTTCATCTCCACATCAAACGGACAACGCAGACACGCCGAAAGAAAAAGAAAACGGAGGGAGGGATGAAAGACGGCCACGGAGAGACCCGGGGAGCCAGGCCCCCATAGCACATTTTAATGGGAATAATAAGCTTCTATCTCAGGCAATTAAGTCTGCATTCGATCCTTATCTCAGAGCAGAGGTCCACTGTGCCATCTAAAGAAAATGTTTGCTTTTGAAAAACTCCATCACGTAAACAAGATAAGCAGAAGAACACGAATGCGTGCCGCCTATCGCAACGGACCTCGGCTTTGTTCTCAGAGGGAAGTCACTCTGAACCAGGTCTTCTGAACTGCTAATGTCCTTCATTCCACCGCTGCGGCAGAAGAGGCACATATATATATATATATATATATATATATAGCGTTTCTGTGTTTAGTTTTGAAGTTAGCTGTCTGTAACTTTAGTCAAATTCTTAAATCAAAAATCAAAAACACATTTTTTGATCAGGCTTCTGGTTGCTGTTGCATCTCTAAAGAAATGCTGCACAACAGCTCACATCCATACATTTGGAAAGTGGACCATCACTACGGCCTTTGTCACGTGCACCCGTACAGGTGTTTTTGGGTCGTCCGGGTCTGTAGAGGGTCAGGTGTGTGTCGTAGTTCCCTTGAGGCCACCTTGATGCTACATTCACACTGGGCATGTAATGCACCTTCAAGAAATGTTGTCCAAAATGTTGCAAAATGTTGTCCTCGGTGCTGACCTCATGAATCTCGCTCCAGGCTTTTTCTTTCACGGCTCTATTTTGATATATGAAAGACTTGGTGCCACAGAATTCCAGCCGTTTTTAATTTCTCCGTCAATTATCAATTTTCCAATGGTTGGTACTTCAATGTGTGGAAACGGATGCTGTCCATACGTCAATACCAAATCCATGCCTGGTCATAGTTTGACCCGGTTTAAGTCTCATCGTGCGTTCAATGGCACCGTAGAGCCCAAAAACGGAGAGAAAAACCTGAGCGGTAGAGTTTTGGACGCAGAAGCCAGAAACACGCATTCACGTGTGTTTACAAAGACTTTTCATCAGAAGTGGTTGCTTGAAATTTAATTTGAATTTTTGCCGGGGAAAATGCCAATCGGCAACCATATCCAGAATCTTCCGATCTACTAGATTCGATTCAGTTATGAATTTACATGGTTTAAACATTTTGACATATTTATATAGAAAGACATTATAAAACTACACATGTTTTGAATATATTCATCTTAATCTGATAGAGTTCACATCATCTAAAATGTATTCGCGAAATAAGAAACCAACGAGATTGTTAACACGGTGTTGCTTTATTTCACAAACGGAGAAGCTCCAACTAAAATGTGCAGATCATTCAAAGGAAAAGGAAAGGCATAAAAAAATCAATCTCCACTTTTATGGATCAATTATTGATCTATTACGCTTGGATCAATGAATCGATTTGATCAACTCAGCCCTAATAAAAAGACTTAGGGGTTAGAAAAACAAGCATTTATCAATTCCTTATGCAACAACAGGAGCCGGCGTTGTGTCCGTCACTCTGGCACAGACAGACCCCCCCACATCTGCAGGGTGGGGTTCAGGTCAGGACTGTCGCTCCATTTCATTTTCTCCAAATGCTCTGGTAAGGTCGTTTTTGGTTTTGCAGAACAGAATGTGAACTAGTTCGGCAAATGATGTTCTGCAACGATTCTGCAAATTAATGCTCCTTTTTAATGCGGCTCATTTAAAATGGAAACGAAGCTGCTTTTACCAGAAAGGATTTTTTAAAACAAACAAAGAATCTCATATCTTTTTTCTAAGTCTTCATATTTATGGGGTGAAAATGTAAAAAAAAAATTTCATTTTTTCTCTGTGTGATTTTTTTCACAAAATGCTATGAAAAAGCAAATTTAAAAATTTGGTTTCATTTCTTCTTTTTGTTTGTTTTTTTAGGTATTTTCTCCAAATCTGCAGATTTTATGATCCATGCAGCCTCTTTGTGTGATGTTCAAGTCTAAAATTGAGATAAATTCTGGATTTGGAGACGTTTAACCAGTGAATCAACATGTGAGAACTCAGGAAGCATCCCACAAGCAGTTCTAATTCTAAGACAAAAGCAGTCGATGAGTCAAGACAGATTTTAAAAAATGACTGAGTGGAACGACAAAACTGCTGAACCGTAAGCGCCGCCATGAGTCGGACATAGTCATGTTTAAAGATAACCGTTGCATTATCTCTGCAGACGCCGCGGCGGCAACAAGTTTGCATTTTTTACTTCCCGTCAGTCTTCTTTTATATGTCACAACAGCTATCGCAGGTCAAATCAAGTTCTTCACGCGTTGCTGCGAGTCACCGTGAGTTCACCAACCAGAGCCTGAACTACCGCATTCAGTCCACATTTGAATGTGGAGCCACATTCAAATTCTGTTCACACACAGGTCACAAAAATCCAAAACTTATGAATGTTTCTTTTTTTTTTCCCCCAAAAATTATTCTATCTAGAGATCTCACCAATGACTTTTAAAAAATTCCATTTAAAAAACCTACACAGCTTTTATTCTGACATTTACTACTTTAATCTTAACATTAACATAATTAACATTTAAAAGCATAAATGATCTCACTACTCAGTATGATCTGAAAGAACATCATTTGTTTATGCTGCATCTGAAAAAGACTTGAAAACTTCTCATTTTATCATCACATCATGTTGTCATAACCTTCTTTTGTGACTTATTTTAGGGATTTTATATTAAGTCTATTGAAACTACATCCTTATTTTTAGCAGAGGCTCAAAATTTAATGTTCTCCTTTTTGTTTTCAAGTCAAAAACTAAACTTTTTTTTCATCTAAGCTTCATTATATTTATTCCAATTATGGTTTTAACACACAGCAGGTAAATCTGATCATCCTGCATTAATCTGAGAGCGGATATTCCTGATTTTGGTTCTGCTGCTCGGCTTGTTTTCCAACTTTCACCAGGAGTTGATGAAGCTGGATTCAGAAAAGAAGGAAACGGCTGAGAAACCCTGCAGCTTGAAGGGGAAGGATCCGTCAAGGTGGAAGTTCCGGGTGGATGCGGGCTGTCTGCGGGTGGAAACTGGTCAAACCTGCAGACAGGTAGGTGACCCGCACAGAGCATCAGGGCCGTGCACGTTTTTGTGCACGCATGGGTAAGTGAGGCTGAAGTGGGCGAGACACAGGGGCGTCAGATTTTTCCTTTGTCAAATCACTGTTCATGGAGTCCCGTTAGTGCTGTTCACGAGAAACGTGCGCGCTCCTAGCTCGAGAAAAGTGCAGTTTGTGTATGTATCACGTGCACACCCTGTACGTGCAGCATTTGTGCAAGGAGCCAGTACCTCACTCACAACCAGTGTTGGGAGCATCAGCGTTTAAGTAAAACTTTGTTACTCGTCATAAGTTAAGTAACAGAGTAATCTAATTACTTTGCAGTTAATTGATGTGGTTTAATCAGCCTTTTTTCTCCCCTCTGAGTCCTTCACCTCCACAAGACTGTTGTCTGCATGGGGGGGGGCTTATTTGAGATCATGATTGGATAGTGAGTCAAGTGGGCGGGGCATCCTGTAGTTCTCCAGGATAAAAAAAACAGCAAGTGTCTGCGACAAAGGTAGAATTTTCAGGCTGGAAATCGACACTATTTGACTTTAACAGAAACTAAAGGCTCAGATCCACGTCGTGTCCCGGTACAAAGACATGACCAACGACCGCCTCAAGCCACGGCGGGAGAACACCGTACGACAGCATCACCCCTACGTCGTTTACGTCACCATACCACACGTATGATAATGGTACGTTCCATTTCAGTAAGACACACCTGCGCTCCCTTGAAGATGCAGCCGCCCCCTCCCTGCATGGACCAACCCGAAAACCCGCAGAACCTGTGAAGGTGACTGAGGCTTGTCGATATACTCGCTGTTTCAATCATGTGCAACCAAAACAGAAAAAAAATTAAAAACAGATATTCCGTTGGATGTAATTCCATGGATTCCGTTTTGGGCTCATCGTCTTCCTCTGCAAACGTTTAGATGCAGAGAGTTTTTTCTTTCAACCCATCTCGTCTGTTCCTCCATCCCATCCCAGGTGGAACACGGGAGGACGATTCATCTGTTTCTGCACGTTTTCCTGCAGGGCGGCAAACAGACAACGTGAGGCCCCCGCGACGCCCACAACCAACGCCACCGGCGGGTCACGACCTCAGCCGGGGTGTCTCTGAGGTCACAGGGTCGGGTCAATCAGGGGGGAATGTTATCCGAAGCATCAGAGTTTATTTGTTTAATTTTCCGTGTCTGCCTCTGATCAAGATGACTGCGGATAACTAGCAGGAGAGCCGAGAGTGAACCCGGCAGAGCGGAGGGCCACAGAGAGACCACTGCTTCAAATTAGGCTGGAAAAATAATCCCGCCTCACCTCGGCCAAACACCGTACTTTAAACTTATTGTCCAAAGTCAAATAAGCTTTACAAGCCAGGAAAACACTGGCGGAGATTCACAGGAGGGTCACTGCGAGTGTCGGGAATGTTTTCCCTCTGCCTTTTTTCAGGTCCGGTCTTCAGTCTGACCTTAAACTTAAGTGGAAAGTTCACATTTTAATGACTTGATTTAACTTCAGAGCATGTTTATTACAAAATAAAAGTAAAAGTTGCTGTATTTTATTTTTATTCCTACCAAAATATAAGAAATTCTGATTCAATGCGCCTTCAATTAAGATTTTTTTTAGAAAAAAAACAAAAGTTAAAGAAAATTATCTTTTCGTCTGCTGTAAATTCTGAATCTATAGAATAAATTCATACATGTCCATGCTTCCTAATCATAATGTATGTATATCAAAATTCCCATTAATTGACTTGATGCTTTGCAATTTTTTGTTCTTCTGTAAACTTTTTACATTGGTGGGAAAAACAAACTAAAGCAGAGAAGTGACTAAAAATAGCTTCTATATTGAAATTTCTGAAAAATATTCTCATATTTTCTTTGAAAAAAAGCCGTTTTTAAACTTTGACAGACTTAAACTATAAATTAAAGACAGAAAGGCTTCATATTTCCTTGTATTTAAGTGGATTTTTTTTAACTGCTGATCCATTTGATGCTCATGTTTGCTGCATTTTGCAGACATGCAGAAAAACACCCCTACATTTCTTATAACATACTTTCTCCTGAAGAGTTTAGCAAAAAGAAACATTAATATTAGGTTTAAATAGTTTTTAAGCCTCTTTTTTTTGGTGTTTTATCCATTTTCCTCTTTGCAGTCAGTTTCCTTACAGCTGGACAGCGCGACCCCTGAGAGGTCATCCTCCGTTACCAGGACCCGTCAAGCACAGGAGCAGCCACGGAACTCCTAAACACTCTAAAAATGAAGACATTTTCAGATGCTTTTATTTCTAATTCTCATTTCTGTTGTAAAATCCTTAAAAAACTTCATTTTAAGATTTTAGAGTCTGCTGCCAATTTTCCATACGTTTGTTTGTCCTTCATGAGCATCAAGACAAGATTTAAAATGCAGAAAATGTGTTTTTTTAGGCAGATTACAACTATATTTTACTGACATCATTGATTTGCTTAAAAAATATTTGTTTTATTCATATTTTACCTATTTTAACGGTTTTTAAACCTATTTAAAAATGTCTGGCATGTTAAATTTTTACGTTTTAGTTCATAAATGTGATCATACGTCTGTACTCAGATTTTTTTTTTTTTTTTGAGGGTCACTTTGTACATTTCTGTAGCAGAAAAAAAGCCTTTATTTCTACAATTAGGTAAAATAAGAAAAAATGAAGAGACAATGAATAAACAGAGTTTCATAAAGATTAGTTTATTTTTAAAGTATTTGCAGGGTTTTTTTTATTCTTCTTTGCTACAGTCAAACTTTTATGATGTTAATGTCAGAGCAAAGTGTAAAGAAACGGTGGTCTGTCCAGTCCTGGTCTTCCCGGTCTGTAGTGCTGTTCGTTTTCCGTCTAGGCCCGCCCTTTCCATCTAGCCCCGCCCTCGCTGCTTTCCTAAAACACCTTGTTCAGGAAATTGGAGGATAAAAAAGCCTTCGGAACAGTGACCATTGAGGACTGAAATCCTCATCCTCTGATGTAAAAGAAATCTATTTGACTTTTTCTTTTCTTCTAAACTTTACAGAGACTGAAGTGACGGTAAAACACTGTAGTACTGTAAATGCTGTAGTAAAGTACTACAAAAGGCCAGTATACTGATAGTTATTTCACATTAAACTTTTTACATCTTTAATTGTTAAATTTAGTTTGTAAAGTATACAAAAGTTGAAAACACTTTTGTGAGGGCAACTTTTACAATTGTAGAATCTAAAAACACATGTTGTCCATTAACACGTGTAAACTTTACAGAAACAAAATGTAAATAAAGTCAAATGGTTTAGAAATGAAAACTTTTAACAAAATCATTTTATCATTTTATCTACATTATCTACAATTCTGTTAATAAGGCAGTTATACATTTTACATGTGTACATTTTCACATTTGTAAAATCTACATTCGTAATTTTTAAATTTGTAAAGTTTACGTTTGTAGTTTTTACATTTGTAAAGTTTACGTTTGTAGTTTTTACATTTGTAAAGTTTACGTTTGTAGTTTTTACAATTGTAAAGTTTACGTTTGTAGTTTTTACATTTGTAAAGTTTACGTTTGTAAATTTTACAGCCAAACAAAGGTTTAATTTTTTCCTTAGCTATATTACAGTAAATTTTCTTTTTGGTCATTTTTTGCAAACATTAACCATTACTTTCACATGTTATAAGTATGTTATAAATTGAGCGGATTGAGATTCTGGATTAAATCCAGATGGATGTTCATGTTTTTATTAAAAATGACAAACTTTTGCCTAAAAAAACCCTACAGTTTGGTGAACTATGGCACTTTTTCTTAACGTCAAAGCAGGTTCTCTGCAGCCATCTGTGCATAAGAAAGAATTCCTCCAAACGGGTGAACTTCTCAAATGCGTCCCCCTTCCATACAAAGAGAAACCTCTTGGTGGCCTGAACCCTCATGTGGTTTGAGAACAAAACCTCTGAATGACTTTTCACCCCCTTGACGCTGGAGGCAACGCAACAATACACTTAATTTGCTGTGTGAATACCTGTGTACCTGCAGGGGCGTATATATATGTGTGTGTGTGTGTGTGTGTGCGTATCGAGATACAACCAGAGCCCAAACAGCGTGGCGCCAGCAGTCTGCCCCTCCCTTGAGAACGTAACGGCTGAGTGCCATTGGAAAGAGAGGCCGGTGGGTGGACGGGGGGGGCGGGGGTTTCTTCATGAGAGCTACCTGGAAGGCGGCAGGTTAAACCGCACAGGTGATGCGGCGTGAAGCGTCGCCGTGAGTCAGCCTGACAAACACCTCAGACGCCGCTGAAGTGCGCTTGGTCATGCAGAATTTCCCAAACGAAAGCCCCTTAAGAGGGACTTCCTGTCATTTCCCTCCTCAAACAGAAACAAATAACTTTGATCTCCTGCAAAGTCCGAGCTCCTCAAAATGAATTCACCGTATCTCCGTGTTTCTGCCTCCGAAAAGCCCTCAGTGCCACAAGATAATCCTACTGTGCCACGCAGAAATGCTGTCGGAAGTCTCATTTTTTAATCTGGAGACGAGGGAATTGGATGTTGGAGAACTCCAAAGCTCTCTGTGCTTACTCCATCAAAAAAAACACTTTTCTGCTGCGCTCGGCACAATCCAAAACGCTTCCCCGCCCGCCCGCCTTCCCGCCCGCCGGAGTCCTGCCGGCCTCCCGCAACCCGCTCGCTTTCAGCCCCTGTGTCATGTTTTCAAAACAAAAGCAGCGGCGAGCGGGAGCCAAGAATCACTGAAACTCAATCTGCTCATGAACCGCACTTTGTTTTCACGGACTCACAATTTATTCCTCTTCTGCTCCCACCAGTAGGACAAATGTTATGTGCATGATGGCGGGCGTTTGACAGGCCAGATGACCTCTGCAGGTGTGTCAAGCAGGCTCCCCACAGGAGAAAGTGAGGAGCACAAGACTCCGAAGCGTCCGTGTTTCCAGCTTGATGGAAAACTTTCCAACTAACAAAAACAAAAGCATGGCTGTTCAGACGGCTCTAATTCCCTCGACAGCCTTCCAGCCAGTCCCACTTAAGGTTATTAGGGGCTATAAATAAGCTGGTTTCCAGGGCTAGAATGTCAACGCTGTTTGCCCTTGTTAAGACACATAATTACCTCATTTACATCTCGTTTCCTCCCCAAAATCGGAAGCCATTATGCGCCCCCGCACTCCGTTTCTCCCCTTCCAACGATTAGTCATCATCCAATCAGCTTCTGGGCTGCGAAGGGAAAGGCTCCCACGAGTGGAGCCAGGCCGGCCGGCCGTCCGGACAGCGGCAGAGCCTGAGATGCTCAGACAGGAAGTGTCCTGGAGCCTCACTGGAAACCCCGAAAACCGGCAGCAGCAGATTGAAAGGGTCCAGGCAGACAGGCCTCTTTATGAGGCAGCCGGTGGGTAATGTACAGTTAATGACTTTAGCTGCTGTGGTGGTCCTGAGGAGGAAAAACAATCACAAAGTGACATTTTCTTTGGTGTTGGGGACAACATGCTCTGTTTAGAGTGCGTGTTTAATGATAACTCTTTGTTTTCTAGGTATTCATGTACAAAAAATGTGTTTGTATTTTTTGTTGTGTGCAATTTATCTTTTTATTGTTTTAAAAAAAAAACCTGTTTTGTGTTTTTTAAACGTGTTTATTACAACCACCTGAAATGTAAAGTGTTCTTTCCAAGCTTCAGTTTTTGAAATGGTCATTTTTAAATCAAAACATCCCGTTTTGCTACACCTGGAAAATATTACAGCAAAACTCTTTTTGTTTACTTTGAGAATTTTTTTACGTTAGTCAAAACTAAAGAATTACTTGCTAATTATGTTAGTTTTTATAAGACCTAATATAAATACCTTATATTAAATATCTTTAAAAATTGTTTTTATTTAGTTTTAGGATTGAACTCATCACTTAACTTGAATTTAAACAAAAAACTTTTTTTTATATTAGCCAAAAGTATTTATGTAAAAAAAAAACAAAAAAAAACTTTATAAATATGTATTATTTGTAAAGTAGACCTAAAATTTTGCATTTTATGAAAAATAGATTGTTTTGAAATACTTTATGAATGTGGGTTAAGAAATTACTTTAATTAAATGTGATTTTTTTCAATGAAAATGTAAAAATACAGATTTTTCCTATGGATTAGTATGGATTATCTCAAATTTTCTATATCATGGTTGTTTTTGACATTCTTTTATCAGCTGAACAAAAAACAATTTTTCAATGTTACAGTTTTTTCTTTGTCTTTTCCATCTGTGTGGTGTTGTGGGTCAAATAGGTCATCAAATCAATTATTAGCTGTGATCACTTAGTTTTGTTGAGTGTTTCTTGAAAGTATTAACTACATGGCACGCCTACCTTTGTCGTAATTTGAAACAGTGTCAATTACTACTGTATTTAACCCCTATGCTATCTTGTGGGGTCCAGATGACCCCACTCCCAACTACGTTGGGAGTGGGGTCATCTGGACCCCACAAGGTAGCACAAAGGTTAACAGAAAGTTATGCCGAGTACAGGAAGGGTTTCAAATATAACCCACGACCTTGCAGTGACCTTCGGAGTTAGCAATAAAACACACAAACCCGGGAGTTTTGGTTCTGCAGACAAAACAACGAGACGCGGAGCACGCAAGATGAGATAGGTCTGCGTCGCAGGACAAACTAATCTTTAGATTTGATCAGGGAGACTTCATTCCTCAACATCACCGACAGGTTCCAGGCCCGTCTGTCTGCACATCAGTCACCAGCATCAGCGACGACAAAAACTACAATGTACGCCAGAAACTGCATCCTTCTCAATTCCTCGCTGCTTCCCGTCTTTTCTTTTGCCGCCTTTTTTTTTTATTTTTTTCCTTCTCCATTCTGCCTCCAACAAAATATCACTGGCTTACCGTTATGTGGTGGGAGTGCGGTATATAATGTGTGTTTGCCATAGCAGAATTACAGCAGTTGTGTATGAAAACAGAAGATAAGAGAGCAGGATGATGAAATGTGGAGCAACAACACATGACCCAGCTTAAAGATCTTTGATAAACACACACACACACACACACATGCCATATGCTGAATAAACACAGTCACACAATAGTCACACACCAAGAAATACATGTATATTTTAGAAATAAAATCCGTACAGGCTGTGAAGTAAATGTTGCACCTCTTGGAAAAACAGATGCATGCTCGTACTTGAGATTTTAAGGATTCATTAGCTCTCTGCACGTCGATGTGAAGCACAGTAAGTGAAACGAGCCGATAAGATCAGTTAGACGGGTAACTTAGGTTTATGTGGCAAGTGGAGGGCCGCAGGTGAAGGGCGGTTAATTCAGGGCTTCATGCACAAAGTCATGCATTAGACACAAGTTTCCACTACAACCTCTCTATCTAAAACAAGCCACAACAAGGGGCGGATTTGACGCACAAAAATATATAAAATGTAAAATAGTGTAAATATTAGCAACACAGTTTCACAAAACAAATCTATATGTGTCAGCGTTCTTTAAATGACTGCAATTCTTTAACTGTTTACACAGTTTTGAAGCTGAGAAAAAGCAGCTTTGCACTGATATGCAAAACTTCATTGTAATAAAGTTTTACTACCATAAAACACTTTATGGTGTACGCTTTCCTGTACTCAACACTACCCCAATATGCAAACGTTTTCCAAAGTTGAAGCTCTTCTCGGTTTTCTGTACTCAACACTTGACTACTCCAGTATGCAATACTTTATGGAAGTAAAGTTTTACTACAGTAAAAGGCCTTACAGTTTTCTGTACTTAACACTTTACAACAGTACAGCACTTATACACCACACTTTACAGTAGTAAAGTTATACTACTGTAAAACTTTACAGCTATGAAGCGCAATATGAAGCACTTTGTGGTACTTTACGGTAAGTTTTACTACATAAAACACAGATATGCAATACTATACATTAGTGAAGTGTTGCGCAATCAACGAAACCAACAGCTTTGTGCCAACAACCCTTAACTCTAGTAAATACGCTTTACTGTTTACACTTCATGGTTTCCTGTACTGCAACACTTTACGATAGCAATGGTTTACTACTATAAAACTTTACTATGGTAAAGAGCAGATACGAAACACTGTACAGTTGTGTAGTGCTTACGCAATCAAAGTATTTTATGCTAGAGCTCTCAAAGTATGATACAAGCATTTGTTTTAGTGAAAGTCAACCGTTTTTGATGTTTTTTGGTTGCTCGGTCCCCGGTTGATATTTGCCAGGTTACTGTCTTGGAAACAAAATACCTTGCAACTTTAAGTATTTAGCAAGCTCAACCAACAAACTCTAGCAACTAGGCAATTTTAGAAACTCCTCATTTGGATGTTTGTTCCTTTACCTGCACCATCGCTGATTGGTTAAAGTTCCAACCGCTAAACGGGAACCACAGACATTTATACCCTGGACTGATCATCTCTAACGTCACACGAAGGATTCTGAAGGTAAAACTGAAACCTCAAGACAGATGGGCACCATGACGGGAGTTAGCTCCGCCCACCAGGAACACAATCAACTAAGAGCTTTAAGTTCTAATAAAACTAAAACAACAACAAAAGGCTGTTCCCTCGACAGCTCTGAGGTGTGGTAGATGCAACATCAACACACAAACTGACCATTTTGATGCGACCAACCCTTGCATTTATCAGACCTGCTGTCTTTTAGATCTTGATCTTGGTCTCTGGTGGATTCCCCCTCTCAGCCTTTGGGTCTGATAACAGCGGTTTGGGAGGGAAACGGGGGAGTAGACAGGATTTTTTTCCCCCCTTCTCATGGATGGACAGGTGTGGTTTCGGCCACGCTTCGCTACACCGGGACACCTCAGTGATTGACATGGAGGCTTGGCCGCCTCCTCCACTGACAGATTATTCATATCGCCATAGTTCAGTTTCATGAAGCAATTACATATTTTCACACTCCACCAACTTTGGGAATGGCAAAGTATAGAAACACATACCATATGGTCTGAGATGATGGGAAGTGCCTGTCAGAAAAAAAGGGAAGTTTTCTTTTTCAAGTTCACAGAATTTCACAGCACTAAAATAATAGTTGGAACCGTTCCTGCTTTAATGGTCTTTATGGATTTCTTTGTACATGTTCATGAGTAAAACTGCAAAGATTTTCTGTTTGATGTTCAAATCCAGAAGGTCTGAGTGAATGAAGGAGGACGTTCCTCTGCTGTGAACCAGTGAAAGAGGAAATTTAGGGAAGAAATCATTTATTTCAGAATAATGACTCACTTTTAGCTGGAAAGAAAACAGCAGGTTTGACTTCAAACAGGAAACTTTTATGTCTTTATTTTAGAATAAGAGCAAACCAAGTCGAAAAAGGTTTGCTAGAGCATGTTCAAAGTTTATGAGGTTTTTCTATTATTATAGTTTTGTTTGAGACAACTATGAAGCAATTTTATTAAAAACTCTCATTTTGAACTTCATAAATTAAAAACTGTCTGATAACTGCTGTTGATCTTTTGTTTAAAGTAAGATTCTAACAAAAATCTGCATTAAAATTGCAAAAATATTACATAAATAAAAAATGGCGAATGAGAGCAAATGTAATTACATTTTTACAAGCTTTATTATTTCCTGACAGTTTTTTAAGCTTAGCAACAATTAATGTCTCCACCAGAGCATCAACCTTTATGGATATTTTTGTTTTGTAATCTTCCAATATTTTGGATGAAAACTTTATTTAAACACCACTTATTTTAGGTTTCTATTCTTTTTGTCTCAATTTTTTTAAATTATTTGTAGTAAAACTTCATTTTTTGTTTTAAACATCAGACATTTCAGGCCAATGAATATTGGTGTGATCTATATTCTGCAGGATACATTTATAAAATTAAAAAAAAAATGTCTTAATTACATTAGAACTAACATAAAAACGCCTAATGTTGGGTCTGAATTCCCTCACTACAGCGTCTACAGCCTGTGGGG
The DNA here is from genome assembly GCA_023969325.1 of Oryzias curvinotus. Lineage (NCBI taxonomy): Eukaryota > Metazoa > Chordata > Actinopteri > Beloniformes > Adrianichthyidae > Oryzias > Oryzias curvinotus. The sequence continues at coordinate 20,335,528 of CM043728.1, forward strand.
CGTTCGCCATTTTTTTGGGTGTCCGAATCTAAAATTCCAAAATCCAGCATTCCTGGAAATTTATATTAAATTCACAGTAATTTCGATGAAGGTTTTTATATGTATTTCTGTAAAAAAAAAAAAAACGTTGTCAACTGTTGTCATGAGATTCAGTAACATCTTGGAGAACGTCGTCTAATCCTTTGGTAAAAAAAAAAAAAAGATGTTTTTAAGTTTGAATTGTTTCTCCCAAACTCAAAACATGAAGTCACACTGAAGCATCCATTCAAATTTGTAACAAATTAGAAAAGAAAAAAACAAAAATCAAATGTGTCGGTGGAAGTATGATGGTATGGGGCTGCTTTGCCACAATTCATGGAGCTGAAAATAATAAAGAGTCCTGTACTCCATAAAAATAAATAGAACATTGTTGGTTTCTTTTTGGTTTATTACAAAGAGATGACCAACTTGGAGAGTGAGTCACTGACTCCCCAACCCCCAGCTGAGGACAAAGGACTATTAACGACCCGAAACCAGTTAGGCTAAGTGGACAATACCATCCAGTTTCAGGTCTGACTCCTCCCCCATGAGCGCATATATACCAGCTCTTAGACCAGCTAATTCAGAATTGACAAAGCCTCTTGGATAAGAGGCGAAACGTCTTCTAACTTTTTTTTAAAAACCAAGTCCAGATGACATCCCCTAAACCTACTACAATGGAACCAACCTGGATAAATGAGAGTCTTCATGAACATGTTTATTACAAGCAAAAATAGGTCAGAATGCCGCCAGAGATCATTTTGTCCTTGAAGTTGAAGCAGATAGGTCATTATGTCACTATGTCTCCTCTTCAGTGTATTAATCTAACAAATGTAGCTGCTATGATTTAGTTGCTTTTCCATTTTGGGAGGTCGGTTTATGGCTTTAAAAGTCTTTGTTTTGACAAATGCTTCACACTATTTGCTCCCACGAAGTGTGTTACAGTCATTTACAGAGAACTGCTGTCAAATTATTAAGAGCTTAAAGTAAAATACGTCACAGAATGAGAAGAACAGGAAATGGATGCTGTTAGTTTGAGAGAAATGCCGGTTATTCTCATATGGTGCTTTTTTTTCTGGACAAATTTGATAGTGTTGGCCTAAAAAACAGTAGGATGTACTGATGACTGTGCAGGAAGCCTCCCCGACCTGCCGCCGCCCTCTGCAGTTGTCATTACAGGTTAAACAGTCGTCATTTCTGTTAGAAAGCCAAGTGGAGTGGGCTTTGATTTCTTACAGAAGAAGCCGGCGTAGCATGACGGCCTGTGAAAACACACACGCTGTTGAAAGACGGGGCCGCCTCGGCGGGGCTGGCACGCACGCACGCACGCCGCCTCCGAACGCTCCGGCGCCGAGTTTACTGTAGGTTCCAGCGACCTGTGAGTGACATCACGGGAAAACCGTCAGGCGTTTGTCAGGACACACCTGCATAAACATGGTCACACGGGGAGCCGCTTCTGGCCCTTTCTTCTCCTTTAAAACACACACACACACACACACACACACACACACACTCACACTCCACAGCGTGCACAGACCTGGTTCCCACACCATCGGCTGTGACCTGGTTAGCTTTAAGCCGCTGTTTGAGCCTGGCCCTTAGTCGAGGTTGGCTGCTCAGACAGGGCAATAGCTGCACTCGCTCTCACACACACGCACACGCACACACACACACATGCACACACTGGCCACTGTGGCTAATTGAATGGCCAGGGCACCAGGTCCAGGTCTTTATGTTCATGGAGGGAAGCCATGAATATCTCTGTTTCATTTGGACTTCACGCGCCGCCGCCGCGGTGGGAAAAAGGCGAGGTGGTGTGAGAACCCGCACATGTGGCGGCGCGCGCCGAGTGCACGCTTCCTGGGAGAACACGCTGCAGGACGGATTAAAACTTCACTTTGAAACGGAGCCTTTTTTTGCGTTTCTGTCACTCCAGTTCAAAGCGAACTTTTCTTTCAATTAATCGGATTTATCTTAAGCCGTTTAAGACTGACCACATTCAGCGGAGGTCACCGAAGGGGTCAAATCAATTCCTGTTTGATTTACAGTCAGGAGATGTTTGATTTGAATTCAATTTACTTCAAATCTACTTCAAACCAGATTTAGTTTGATTTTATCATTTGACACCCAAAAAAAGCCCAACTAAAAACAGAACTTTGATATAGTTTTAACAATAAAATCCTGTTAAACCCAATGCATTCCAAAAGAGTGAAGTAAAAGACAAAGCAGGACTTTATCAGGTTTTTTTTAATGCTTTTTTTTTTTAAGCGCTGCTCACCTCACAGGCCAGGAACACACAGGTGAGCAGCTCACCTGTTGGAAACCTTGATAGGGAGGATTGTGGTGGTATAGTTTATGTTTACCTTACAAATTAAGCAAAATAAATCAAAGAATTGACAAGAGTTAAATTAAGATGCTTTTTTAATGCCTTTTGATGAAATCCACACAAAAATTTGCAATCTCTTCTATTTTATGAGATATAGATCTTGTTCATTATGATTGTATCAGTTTTTACTCACAATGTTGTTAGTTTAAGATGCAAAACTATTGACCTGAGTATTCAGGAAAAAAAACACCTTTTTTATCCACTGTCTCAAATTTAAACCACACATTAATAACATGGTGTTACTGGATTATAAAGAATTAATTATCAACTATTTTTACTTCTTTTTTCTTTACAGCAAGTAGTCATTTTTAAAATGAACATTGGACAATAATAGAGGAGGTTCTCTTCACCAAAACATTTAGAAAATGTAACAAAAAACCTTTTCAGGGAGGCCGCCATTTTTAAATGATCAGAAAAAGCCGTTCTACTGCCCCCAGTGGAAGGATGATGAACTACAGGGCAGAAAACAAACCACGTCACATACGAGGGGTTTCTAATGTGATGCGGGTCTGAGAAATGTGTCAAATATGATATGAATTAGGTTAAAAACGCAAATAAGAAATATAAAAAATGCTTTTTAAGAATCCAATCTTGGACTGGGTTTATTGTTGTTTGTTTTTAAATCTGAAATGTTATTTGGTTTTTGTTAGTTTTTATGAATCACTTCAGGACTATAGATTAGGATTCAGTTTAATGAAGGTAATATGTTTTAACTCGAGTAAAGCATCTAACAAATTGGCTTCAGTTCATTTTAATGTGGTTATTTTCAGTCTAAAACCACCTTTTTTCCTTTAAATCACATTAAAATAGTCCAATTAGTTTCATTATAGAACAAAGAGTTTGACATTAAAGTAATTTCTTTGGATTTTATGATCACAAATTTGCACAAAATTGAGAAGAATCAAAGGAATTCACAAAAAACATCTATGAAATATTTGGAAATGAGGTTTGACAAAAGCCGGAACGTTTTTCATGTTACTTCACCTCGCTCACCCACCAAAGAATAAACACATCAAAAACTACAAACGGGTGCAAATGTCGTCTTTTTAGGTAAATTATCTTCATTCCGGGTTTCTTTTCTCTCAGAAAACATGACATTTGTCGAACTTTAAAGCTCTCTGAATTAAACCAAATGGATTTTCATCTGCAGCCTTGAACCAAACTCCACTGGAAAATGGAAACGTCTGCAGCCAGTCTTGAGTTTTAGGCAAGTGGGAGGGGTCAAACCTTTAGAATAAAAGACAAAAACAAGAATAAAAGCAGAGAGGAAGCTGCACACCCACTTTGAAGCAAATGCCAAACATCAGGCTGCAGCTTTCAGGAGAAATCTCACTAAAAATAGGAAAAACAAAGAATGCAACTCCTCGAGTTTCCTGATGCACCTTCATGGAAAATGCAAAGTTTTCAGGCCGTCACTTAAATAAAAAACATTCAAAAGCCGTCTGTCAGACCTTCGCCATGCCCTCTTCTCACACTTCAGCAGTCACTCAAAAACCATTTTGAAATGATGCACTTCCTTTAAAAACCCCAAACCACAAAAAGAAAGACAGAGAAAAAGAGAGTTTCAGCAAAAGTAGATCAAACTACAGACACTCTGGCACAAGAAAAGCATGAAACCCCCGCGCAGCTTTTCAGTGCGCAGCACATGCATCAACGCCGGCTGGAAAACACACAGACGGGGGGGGGGGGGGGTCAGCATTAATAATCAACTGGAGCCGGATGCAAAGACTGAACTCGTCGAGTCCCTGTGTTAGTCAGAGCCGCTGTTTCAGGTGAAATGTGGTTCTCACGGAGTTAAACTCCTCAGATTTCTGTCATGATTGATGCAGACGGGGGCTCGCTGACTGGCTGCTGCTGCTGTGGAGTAGAACTCAGCAAAAACACTCTCAGCATGCGTCAGACTCCTCAAATTAGTGAACTATTCCTGGCAATATTATTAGTGTGACGTCTGTGTTTGAGAAATTAACCCAAGTATTACAAATATCGTGCAGTTTCACTCTCAGCAACCGACTGCCATCTGAAGTTCATCTGACACACAGAAGCTGCAAGTGTTAAAGACGACAACTTCCAGAGAGCAGAGTCTGAGTTCCACAGAGAACCACAGAGGAAACCGCCTGGAAACATCCTTTGACTCTTTAGATGTCATGAAGACACCCAGTGTTTCCCCACCTCCAAATGAAGACTTAGTCGTTTGATCCGTATGGGTTCTGCGGGTTTTTGGGTCGTCCGGGTCCGTGGAGGGTCGTAGAGAGGAGCGGCTGCATCGTATTAAGTGGAGCGTAGGTCCGTTGGCCATACGGCCACCTCAAGGGACGTCATGAAAATGGAACGTACCATTGTCTTCCGTGTGGTAGGTGAACCGTGAAGGATTCGTATGGCTGATAGAATTCACACGCACTCATGTCGTATGGGTGATGCTGTCGGACGGTGTCCTTACGCCGCGCTCTAGTCCATAGTGTGGTGTGAGTGCTGACCTAAAAACCACGTTCACACCGAGTTCCCGTTTCAGCGGCCACTTCCAAGGAAAAGTCTATGTAAACACAGGAGTAAACACGTCTTTGGGGGCTCCACGTTCACAACTCCTGTCGGTACGCACTGTTGTGCCATTGAACGTGTGTTGACAGTTAACCCGGTTAAACTTTCAGGTTTGGCAGTTACATACGGCTTCCCTTTAATTCTCAGACGTACCGACCCTTTGAAAATCCATCATGGAGGAGAAATGAAGAGTTTGCGTCCGGCGGGAATTCTGTGACACCAAGTCTTTTAAAGGTCGGAATGGAGCTGTGGAAGAGCGAGATTCACCAGATTGGCACCGCTACGGCCTCTTCCGTGAGCTAGTATCGGGTAGAGACAGTCCAGTGTGAACACCGTGAGCAGTGTGGGTAGCTTAGGCTGCATGTACTGTTTTTTCGTGCACGGACTCCCTGCAGAGTCTACAGGATTTGGGGTGGGAAAATGAAACTGAAGAATCCGTACGACATGCCGACAGTATGTGTTCATGTGCGTGAACCTATTGTCACTCGTGTGGGTCACCTGCCTACAGGTTTGACCTTTTTTTTTTACCTGCAAACATCCCATATTTACCTGGATGGGCAGTTGGGACTAGGCCTATAGTCTTTGTTAGTCACCTGTAACCCTGTGATGCATGGAACAGTCTAAGGACACAGTTCCTCATAAATGCAGATCCAGTTTTTCCAAATTGCAGGAGTCCAGCTCATCCGTCCTGGCGCCCACAGGGATCATAGGAGGACAGTTAAGGAAGCTGAGTCAAGAGGAGGAGAGATGGACCGACATTGCTGCTTGGTTTTTTTCCTCCTTTGGGTCCGTTTAACATATTTTTCTCTCAGAGTTCATAAACAAACACAAATGCACAATTACGGTGGTGTTTATGTCTGCGTGGACGGCCGTGTGGGAGACAACGCATCCCCACCAGCGTGGACGCCTCGCTCCTGTCCCCCCGCCCCGTCAGGATGGGGCTGGTTTTCGGCGGTGGGAAGAGCGCCGTGGGACATGAAACCGCCGTTTTCCTTCTCAGTGCGTCGGGGAGGAAGGAGTGCGGTTCTCCGAGCTCTGCTCTCCAGAGAATCCCATCATGAAAGCAACAAAGAGCTCAGAGGCTTCGGCTGAAACCCGGAGACCTTCCATCTGAACCGGGAGCATCTCTGAGCCAACAGCGCCACCCTGCACTCCTCAGTGGTACTGCGCCGCCGCCGCTGGAACCTGCTCCAGCCAAACAGAAGCCCAAATACTAAAATGATTGAAGGTTGAAATGAGGGAAACACATCAAATCTGTTGGGCTTTTACCTCCCCTCCCCTCCTCCCTCCACACACAAACCTAAGAAAGCCTCTTTAACCACAAACGCACTTAAAAATCAAGCTAATTACAATTTTGTCTGTTCCCTTTTGTGTCTTCGCATAAAGGGAGCAGGGGAAAATAAGGTGGCGGGGGCTGTCTGTGGTTTTTCCAACTGGTACGGTGAAATAACACACAGCCCTCCGCTGTTCCTCATTTAAATGAGGCTGATTTCCTAACAAAAATTCGCCGCTAGTGTAACAAGAGTGAAAGAGGAGCCTGTGAAAACTCGCAGCCCGCAGCAAGTATTTAAACTATCATTTAAAAAGGGCTGATCTGTAATTCAGAGCGGATACGGTATCAGTCGGCGTGCTTGTCATTCCCGGCTATAATCTCCACCACGCTCAGAAACACTGTCTGCTGGCAGCTCTGAGAGGAGGAGGAGGAGGAAGAGGAAGAGGGGAGGCGGGGGAGAGGGATTGGACTTCTTCTCCTCCAGCTGACGTTCGCTATCGGAGACTAAATCTTTTTTTCGGAGCAAAGAAAAACTCTGAGATTGAGTTAAATAAGAGCAAAAACCTTCTAAACGAGGATGGGAAAAGACTGTTCGGGGAAAAACTCAGAGGTCAGAGGTCAAATCATCAGATCCTCCATCTGCAGCTGTTGGCGACAATCTGCAAGCAGCAACCGCCAGGAAATTCAAAAATATCTGATAAAATTCTGGTTTTTCACTGTTTTTCTTCCTTGTTTCATTAGAGGAAAATCTAAATACGATGGAAAAGTTTGACTTGAAGTCTGTGAGAAACGTGAGGAACTTTGTGAGGCCGTCAGTTTTTAGCAGTAAATTATGACGTAACAAATTCAGAAATGAAGCTTCCGCCAAGTCTTTCCTGTTTGGGTGCAAAAATCGACAGAAGAGAGCAAAGTGAGCGTGAATGCAGCAGAAACCATCTGCTAAAATGGGCCTCGTGCTCATAAATGTCACAAATGTTGCTCAACTTGTTTTTAACCATGTTTGGACCCACCCCCCTCCCCCTCCCCAGCACTAAATGTGTCTCATACCTTTCTGACTCACTGAAACTAAAGAGGAAAAAACACAAAAAGGTATTTGAAACCGTCACATTTACCTTCCATAAGCATTACGTCCAGTGTTTTTATGAACTAATCATATTTTTCAGGCACCAAACAGTAAAGATGGATGTCACTGCTAAAATATGGAACCGATTTAAATACATTTTCATCAATTTTTCAAACAAATACATTTTTTTGATCAATGCAATTGTTTTTACATACTACTGGACATAAAAAACCTAAACAGGTGATTCATTAAATAAAAGAATTATGCATAGTTTTAGTAAAGTCTATCATCTTTGTGTCAGACCAGCAGAGGGCGCTCACATAGAGACAGACCCCCCCCCAACATTTAAACCTGTATCTAATAAAATACAATTTTTGGAGGGAAAAATACGAATCGAAAATTTAACATTTAGAAAATAAAATTCAACAAATTTAGAAGAAAATATATGAAAAGAGAGCGGTTCATTCTGTGTTGTATGTCAGAATTTTTTAAGAACATTCCTTAATACTGAGCACCAGGGGGCAGTAGAGAGAAACAACTCGTCCAACAGGATGAGACTTTAGCAGAACCAGAGGTGGACAGTATGTTTTAAATTGGGTCAGAACCATTGACTATCAGAATTGGAGTGAGGGAGTTTATATCCAATTTCAACCAAATGAGCTTTTCTTCCCAATTTCTGTTTTAGCCCAACGTCGTCTGTAAGCAGCAATAGGTCCACGACGGTCTGAGTTTCTATGGCAACCACCCTCACCACTCAGCAGTGAGCGGAATGTGACGTAAAAGTAGGCAACATGAACCAGTCAAACGTTTCGAACGTTGGAGGTGGGGGCCAGCAGGCTCCACCCACTTTTAATGGAGACATCTGATTGGTCAGTTTACAACTTGATCAACAGAAAAAATGTCATAGAAAAATATATAGGATTATCAAGAAGATGTTAAAAAACATATCAGAGCCAGAATGGGTCTTCTGACCAACAGAGTGAGTACCAGCTGCTTCTCTCTCTATAGAAGTCTATGGGCATTGGTAGGTACTTCCTGTTTGGAACGCCAGGTGGGAGGGGTCACTCAGTCCAGCTCTTGTATACAGTCACTGGGGTAAATCTACGATACAAACGTGGGTCTACATGCGTGTGGAGACGTTGGCATCGTCTCTTCTTACGTTTGGTGTCTTTGAGGTTCTCGTCGCGTCTGGAGGTTTTGGTTCAGTTCTGCCCGTTTCCCTTCCGCTGTGCCTTTGAGGAGACAATACACTTCCGGCCCCCCACCCCCACCACTGCAACAGGATAGGTGGGTGATGAGACCCCACCAGCGTGTGTCCGAGCTGCTCGGGGTCGGTGTCCCGCTCGTGTCAGAACCCCCCCGTCCACCAGATTAGCACTTTGCTCATGAGTCCTCTCAGAGTCCAAGCTGCTGTCTTGCCGGTTTAATTGCTTTTTTTCACCCTCAGGTTCAAATTCAATCTACAAACTTATTTTATGTGTTGGACAAATTAGAACCCGATAATCCCACGAAAACACCAAGAAATCCCCATTTCTGTCACCAAATATTTAACCAATTTTTAAAGATCTAAAACAATTTTAAAGCATTTAAATATGAAGCAGAGATGCCATTGTATTGCTAATTAATAAAGATTTTTAATACTCAACATTTCTCTGATCTTGTGGTTTTTAAATTCGGAACATTTTGATCATCAAAAAAACAGAAAAGTAAACCATAAGGAGGATCTGAGTTTCCCCTCAGCTGCACTGTGGTTTTGATCTGCAAGCAGTTTAGCTCACCACGCCGCAGTGCAGCATGGGTACAGAGTGTGGTTTGACACTGTCCTGCTGCCGAAATAAAAGAAGAAATTCAGCAGAAACTGCCTGAATTTACACAGTTTGCTTCAAGAGATGTTCCAGCTGTCAGCACCAAAGTACTGCGTTACCCATGAAAATCCCGGTTTTAGTGTTTCTAACTTGTTCTTGTGGCCTTTTTCTGATGACGGAGGACATAGATAAAGAAAATTTAGCTTTAAATTGTTGTGAATCAAGAGCAGATTAAAAAAAAAGATTTATTTGTGACAGAATACGCTGGGCGGGGCCACAAACTCACAATTTCTCAATTTCTAATGAATTCCTGCTGCTCTGCAGAAACTATGTCCTAAAAAACAACATGTTGTATTGATTTTGGCTGGATATGGCATAATCTGAATTAAAAAGACCATTGGGAACGCTTTTAAAAGACTCCAAGGTCTCCAAATATGTGTTTGTCACAGTGCCACTCTGTACTCCAGAGGGCGCTATTTTGCGTGGCGGGAATAAATCACAGATTGAATATTTCTCTTGTTGTAGTCTGAGTAAGGTGTGAAGCTACGTTCACGGCGCCCTCTGCCACTTCCAGTGAAAAGCGTTTGTAAACACGCCTTCTGGGCTTCCGTGTTCAAAACTCCAACGTTCACACGTCGCCACGCAATTTTTAACGACCGTTTTCAGACTGCAAGTGCGCACGTTGCCCGTTAAACTCAGTCAGTCGGGGACTCAGATTTGATAGTGACTCATCGATTTAGTTTATCTGGCGAACCCGGACACGGCGGCGGGCCAGACGATGTCTCCGTTTGCCTTTCGGGTAAAGATAAAACGAGGGCGCTCTCCTGACAAATCCACAGCTTCGACCTTACGTAGCAAGCCTCTTCCTGCGCTAGTAAGCAGTAGAAGAAGAAAAAGAAGCCCCTCCCTGCTCGTCCAGTGTGAACACTGTGGACTACGTGTGTGTGTTGAAGAGCACGCGTCAAACGCCGTTGTGAACGTAGCGCGAGGCTAACTGTAGCACACAGAGAGCTCTAAGTGGGTTGAGTGGTTGCTACGGCAACAGGATGCTATGGATGCTGTCATAGTTTCTGCTACTCCAGATGTGCATGTCGGTTTGGGGGGGGGGGGGGGGGGGGGTTGAAAGTAGAATTTGTTCATCATCAAGAAGTTAAAAAAAAAAAAAAAACGGATTGGAAGATCTAGACGGACAAACAAACCGGAATTTTCAAGGAGTGACCTGGATTGCCGCCCCAGCTCAATTGTTACTCCCCCCTCTGTGAGTGATGCACCCCCCCCCCTTCTCCGACTCATTGGCTTCTCTTAAAAATCTCCGTCGGCAGGATGGATGGAGATCCGCTCTCATTTGGATCGGCTTTAGAGGCCGCCGCTGTATTTAAAGGAGATGGATGGGAGCCTAGCGGGCGGCAGGAGGAGGTGGAGGCAGCCCTCCCTCCTGGCTCCATGAGAAACCTCATGGGGAGGGGGGGGTTAAGATGGAGGGCGGAAGGGAAGACGGAAATAAATCTGTGCGGTGGCGATGGCGGCGACGGGATCGATGGTGTCTCCCTCCATCTTCTCATGCTATCTCATCTGCAGGAGCTGAGAGAGGCGAGCCGCGCTAAATGATCCCGACCTCGTCCGACATAAATAGTCAGAAGAGTCCAGATAGCTTTGTGCTGGCTGGGAGGGGGGCAAAGAGGGAGATAATGGGGTAAAGAGGGGGGAGATGGTGACGTTATTGTGTCAGAAAGGCCTTGTTTCCTGTTCTTATCAGAACTATCCTCCTTCATAACACAAAAAGTCAAGCATTGAGGAGGAAGACATGAGGTTTTCCTCTCACTCCTCTTTCAGAGCGAAGGACGGCGTGATGGGAGGATGTCAATCAGCTCCGGCGGGGGGAGAAAGGATCCCTTTGGAGATCATTTTCTTGCCCTGCCCAGACTGAGGGCTGAAATCCCTGCCTCCATTGTCACCTGCGCCTCTCGTCATTCACCCGCCCGTCACGCCACAATGGAGGACGGCGATAACGAGCCAACGCAAGACGGAGTTCACGACGAAAACCACATTCAGACGTCTTCACTGGCTGGAGCGCGCTGATGCACAAACCCACCTGCTGACACCAGCAGTTTCTTCTTCTTCGCTTTCATTTTTTTTTTTGGCGGTAAAATCCGCTTCAGAAAAAACACCACGAGTCAAAAGATTCTCCCGTCAAACAGGAACGCCACCGAAACGTCAACAAAAAGGAAAAATCCATTTAGAGTAGAATTATAGAACAGACCATACGTTTGGACACACCTTCTCATTCAAAGAGTTTTCTTTATTTTCATGACTATGAAAATTGTAGATTCACACTGAAGGCATCAAAACTATGAATTAACACGTGGAATTATATACATAACCAAAAAGTGTGAATCAACTGAAAATCTGTCATATTGTAGGTTCTTCATGGTATCCATTTTTTGCTTTGATTACTGCTTTGCTCACTCTTATCATTCTCTTGATGAGCTTCTAGAGGTCGTCACCTGAAATGGTCTTCAACAGTCTTGAAGGAGCTCCCAGAATGCTTAGCACTTGTTGGTCCTTTTGCCTTCACTCTGCGGTCCAGCTCACCCCAAACCATCTCCATTGGGTTCAGGTGACTGTGGAGGGCAGGTCATCTGGTGCAGCCCCCCCATCACTCTCCTTCTTGGTCCAATAGCCCTTCCACAGCCTGGAGGTGTGTTTGGGGTCATTGTCCTGTTGAAACATAAATGATGGTCCAACTAAACGCAAACCGGATGGAATAGAAGCTGCTGCTAGATGCTGTGGTAGCCATGCTGGTTCAGTATCCTTCAATGTGGAATCAATCCCCAACAGTGTCACCAGCAAAGCCCCCCCACACCATCACACCTCCTCCTCCATGCTTCACGGTGGGAACCAGGCGTGTAGAGTCCATCCATTCATCTTTTCTGCGTCGCACAAAGACACGGTGGTTGGAACCACAAAAAAATCTCCAGTTTAGACTCATCAGACCAAAGCCCAGATTTCCTCTGGTCTGATGTCCATTCCTGGTGTTCTTTAGTCCAAACACGTCTCTTCTGCTTGTTGTCTTTCTGTAGCAGTGGTTTCCTAGCAGATATTCTAGCATGAAGGCCTGATTCCCACAGTCTCCTTTAACAGTTGTTGTAGAGATGTGTCTGCTGCTAGAACTCTGTGTTCCATTGACCTGCTCTCTAGTCTGAGCTGCTGTTAACCTGCTATTTCTGAGCTGCTGACTCGGATGAACTGATCCTCCAGCAGAGGTGACTCTTGGTCTTCCTTTCCTGGGGGGTCCACATGTGAGCCAGTTTCTTTGTAGCTTGATGGTTTTTGGGACTGCACTTGGGGACACTTTCAAAGTTTTCCCAGTTTTTGGGACTGACTGAGCTTCATTTCTTAAAGTAATGATGGCCATTCGTTTTTCTGTACTTAGCTGCTTTTTTCTGCCATAATCCAAATTCTAACAGTCTATTCAGTGACTATCAGCTGTGGATCCACCTGACTTCTGCACAACACAACAGATGGTCCCGACCCCATTTATGAGGCTAGAAATCACATTTATTCAACCTGACAGGACTCACCTGTGAAGAGAAGACCATTTCAGGAGACTACCTCTAGAAGCTCATCCAGAGAATGACAAGAGAGTGTAAAGCAGTAATCAAAGCAAAAGGTGGATACCATGAAGAACCTACAATATGACAGATTTTCAGTTGATTCACACTTTTTGGTTATGTATATAATTCCACGTGTTCATTCATAGTTTCGATGCCTTCAGTGTGAATCTACAATTTTCATAGTCATGAAAATAAAGAAAACTCTTTGAATGAGAAGGTGTGTCCAAACGTTTGGTCTGTACTGTATTTAGGTTGAGTCTGAATTTTCTCACTATTCCCGACGTCGGGTCTTCGTCATTTCTTCGCGTTGTCTCAGTCTACAATTCTAAAGTTCAGTACCCTGAAAATTTCCCAGACGTCTCTGCAAAAACCAGTGTGCATCAATGCTTATGCACTGACGGATTGATAGATACAGTAGATAATAAATAGAAATCTGAAATAAAATAGATAAAATAATAAACAAATGAAAAAAGTTGAAAAGACAGGTACCTCCTTATGGTCGAGTGTAGCTTCACTGATTTAAAAACTTTACAGCAGTAGTAATAATGGTGAATAAAGACCATAATGCATTGCATTTCAATGATTTTTCAAGTAAAAAAAATAATGTAGTCTTTAAGGGGTCTTGCAAATGACAAATTGTCCAAACGCAATGCATTGTGGTCTAGTGAGCATCGATGCTTGCAGAGACTTCTGGGAAATTATTAGGGCACTACATTTTGGAATTGCAGATTTGGAAAGCACCACGAAAGGGTGAAGGAATTCAGATACAACCCGACACTTTACTGTTTCCAAGTACGTGTCCCGTGGGCCCGGGGGAGTGGTTCTGATGATCCGTTCGGCTGAGTGAAGCCAGAATCATCTGACAGCTGCAGCCTGACTGTTAGAAATGAGGACATTAGACAATCAGAGTGGACTAGTCTAACGTCCCTTCGTGTGCAGATCCTATGGACACTTACAGATCACGTGCACACCCCGTCCGTGCAGCATTTGTGTGCGGTCCGTCTGTCGTACATTACTAACGACTAGAGTGTGGCGTGAGGACAACGTATGACAGCGTCACCCATCATAACACCAGTAACTTCCATTATCCTCACAAACACTTACCACACGCATGACAATGGTACGCTCCATATGACGTCAAGACGTCCCTCAAGGCGGCAGTACGAGCCTCAAGGGAACTCCTCGACCCAGACGGACCCGGTCAACCCAAAAACCCACAGCGCCTGTACGGACGTGTGACGACGACCATAATGTCCCTCCAATCTTGTTAGGCGTTGACCACCACCTTCAGCCGGTTCAATCAGAAACCAGCCCGCTGTCGGTCAATTTGACGATGGAATTTAAAGAGTGGATGATGGACGAGATAATCTCCATGAATCCCAACACACAGCCCTGCGGTGCTCCTCAAAATGAAACAGGACGTGTTTGCAGAAGGCCGGGTTTGCACTGAGGCCTGCGTGTGCGGTCATCAAGCGACAGCAGGTCATCATTTCACGGCTTTGGCAAACTTTCATTCAGAAAGTAAAAGTTAAATAACGCCTTTCTCCATGAACGACTGCAACGCTCCAACAGTTTCAGCTCAACACAAATAGACGCCAATTCAAACAAGAGATATGACGTGAGACTGAAGGAGACGGAGAAACGAGGGATGAGCTGCAGCGCTGGGATCCCTCCTTTTGTTGACCCCTTTATTCATTCAAATGCAGAAAAAACTATGAAATGTTCCATCGGGTTTGTGATCTGACCCCCCCCCACTGGCTGGCTCCATCACCAGCGTCTGCGTGACGTTTTCCTGCAGAGGCAGAGGGGAGATGGGAAGGCAGCGGCAGCCCTCCGACTGCGTTTATCACCGTCTGCCATCGCTGTAATTTCAGTGTTCAGATGCAATCGCTCCCCAACTCCCCTCAGGAGTAAACAATAACAAGCTCCAACACAACAGACAAGCAAAGTCTGCAGGAAAACGCACAAAAACCCACACAACCAATAACACAACCGAACCACAACAGCCTCTTGGTCTGCAGGCTGTCGAGGAGCTGAGCTTCTCACGGTCGAGGACTTTGCCACCACAAACATTTCATCAAACAATTCATTCAATTCTTAAACTCTGGGGTTAATTCGGACTCTTTTATGAAGATATTCAAAAGAAATTAACCGGTTTTAAGGCAACAAGAAGCTCCCAAACACTCAAAGACTTTCAGGAAGCCTCAGGTTGTTGTTGCTCAACCGACATTTCTTATCAAACAGCACCACCTAGTGGACAACTGTGTAAAAGCAGCCAGGATTCATTTTCTAAACGTCAAATTCCCATTTTATCATGTAAAGAGGTTTAAATATGTCTAACTTTGAGTTCTTTAATCTATATCTGTTCTTCCCAAAGTCAAACATTTTTAATCAGTCATCACTGCACACTCCGTATTGATCCTTTATCCTTCATTACATGATCTGTTGAGGTGAGAGGAAACTAAAAAAAAAAAAACAACAGTAAACTCTTTTTTTTCACCATGAAAAAGCCATAATCCTCTCCTACATGAAGCCGACTGATTCGCGGTTTTACCAAATTAAAATGATTTCAATTTGGAGACCTGGTTCATTTTAAAATAACTCCAATCATGTTCAAAAGTAAAAATAAGCAATTACCAAAGACAACCTGAGAGGATCACATGTTTATTAAAGTATCTGTGAGAACAAAAACTAACCAAATATGAAAACTAACAGATATGGAGTAACGGCAGGGATGATATTAAAAATTAACAATCCAGTAAAAATGCAAATATTATTTATTTGTATTTCTTATTTCTTTATATATTTTTTCTTTTCTTGTACCATAATTGATTGTTTTCAGAGTCTATTTCTTGTCATTCTGTAAAATATTATGTTTGTATACATTTTCTCTTGGACTGAATTGAAAAAAAAGGGGCGTGGAATTGTTTATTTGTCAAACATCCAAAACTCTTTTTGAACTTTACATAAAGTCATTTATCGTTATACTTCTTTTTATGATCTTTAGTATTTACTTTATGAGTTTGAAAACAAACAAATAAATAAGAAGAGGATTAAATGTAAACATTGAAATCTGCATTTTTACATTTTTTTAATGGTTTACAGCAAAAAAAAAAATGAAATAAAACTGTTGTTAAACTGAAAATTTTGAATCAGAAATTCAAATACAAATCTGAGTGAGGTGAAAAAGTCTAAATGTTTCTGTTTTCTTTGTATTTTATTGACTTACATCATTACCACCAAAACAAGCCTAAAACCAGTTAAAAGTTCATATTTTTAGTTTAGTCCCCTTCTTGTATTATTGTTACAGTGAAACCTTCAGGTTAATCCAAAGCTCTCAGTTTTACGTTATGATTGCTAAAAAGGAAGGCTAATATATATATACAGGTGTGACACTGATGAGGCTTTCACCTGTAAATTAGACAGACAGAGATGTTTGCAACATTTAAGTCAATAAATGTTGCAAACATCTCTGTCATTTAAGTCTATATGTTTTTGAATTTCTCATGTGTCCTAAAATGCTCTACTGTGCTTTTAAAACATTCTCAGTTGGAAATAAGGTTACAGATTCCTCCACGAACTTACCTGTTTGCCACCTGTTCCTCTGATGACCAAAGCCCCGCCCACTGCCTGCGCCTCCCCGCATGGTGGTGCTGCTGGGAAGATTTTCCTCACATTTCAACTCCTGGTTCATTAAAGGCGAACGGACAAATACAACGTTTTAATCTAGAGGTACAGAAAACTCACTTTGATTTGTTTCGCGAACGTTTTTAGCAACAGCTGTTCCAGCAAACCTGTAGACGGCAGAACCGGGAATGACGTCATCAGGCTTTGGAAAACAGACACCAGATTCATGACACACAATAAGTCTGTTCATTTACGAGACTCACTGAGACACACAAACGCACAAAAGCAACAAAGACATGAAAGTCTGACTAAAACATTAATTCACACGAACTCCCCTCCTTCTTCACCAGATGGTTTGGCCCAAAAGGTGATGTGTGCGCGTCTTACAAGCGCCCCCTAGTGGTCAAATATCTATTTCTCTAAATTCGCGTGAGTCTGACCTTTCTAAACGGTCAATTTCATTATTATCGTTAATTATTATGATCTCTTATCGTTCACACTTTCCTGTCATCGTAAAGATTTTTATCTTCTTGTGAAGAATTTAAAACTTTGATTTATTTTGTTCCTTTTCTAAGAAAACCTCACACACAAGTACTCAGTATGCAATCAATGCATCTTTGACTAATTAGAGACTTCTAGAATCATTAATCTAACCCTATTGTGTTAATAATGACCACAGACCTGAAGATTCATTTAAATTTATAGTCTGGAAATTCTTGAGCTGCTTAAATTTTAAAATTTTGACTTTAAATTGGGTCTTTTGTCTCAAATTTTTGACTTTAAGCTGTTTTTTTTTTTTTTTTTTTTACATATAACTTTTGTTCATCATTAGTTTCAACAGATTAGAATTTTTTCCTACATCACTTGCGTTGTTTACATGTCTGAAAGCATCAGATCCAAATCTTCAGACGTGGAGCAACAGCGGGCGGCGCCGTGGAAACGCCGCTCCTGTGATCTGGATCAGTTCTGGACACGTCTGAACCTGATCTAGAACAGACACTTCTCTGCTTTTCACATCATGAACCTGAAAAGTAGTTTTTTTCCCCTCTTTCTTTTGTCAGAAACTGCCGTTACCGTGGTTACAGACTTGCAGATTGAAATCAATCTTCAGTTCACTCAGAGGAAGAAGAAAAAAACAGATCTCCACTCTGTTCTGTTGTAGAGGTTTATTTTTCTGTATATTTTCACAAATAGAAGCACAAATACGTTCTTGAGACTCCCCCGAAGAACTTTCAGAGACAGAAACGGCGCCGTCCGTTTATCTAGAAAGACAAAAACAAAAGAGTGAGAGAAGGACGGACATTTCTCTGCGGTGTGCGACGCTGCTGGACGTCTATCTGCTCTAATCCTGAGACTCCTAACACTGAACGTTACCTCCTCTGTCAGCCTCAGTCCCTGAGTTCAGCCGTGAGAAGGAGCAGATCAGACCAGAAACAAACGTTACAGAACCTGAAGACGTGTCAAGCTAAGAGGGAGTCTACCAGGTCAAAGAGGAGGAGGAGGAGGAGGAGGAGGAGGAGGAAGACGGCCCGAAACTTACAGAGCGGCGGCTCCAGAGATGATCTCAATGAGCTCCTTGGTGATGACGGCCTGCCGGGTGCGGTTGAAGGTCAGGGTCAGCTTGTCGATGATCTCAGCTGAGAAGAAAAAAAAAAGAAAAGTTCAATTGAAGAGACTTCCTGAATCTGTCAGCAACAAAGAAAACGGCAAAAAATGAAGAAATCATCAACCGGAAACGGCGTCAATGAAGACGCACGCCGGTGAAAATGAGGTTTTCAACACGATGGAGGACATTTATAAAGAAAAAGAAGCTGATAAATCGCATGAGCGTGTCTTTACTCAAATCAGGAGCAGACCATTTGAAAAACATCGCATTGCTGACGAAGTAAAATGGTACGGTCTGGAAAGCTCCCATAATGCTGCACCGCCAGTGTTAGAGGGTGTAAACAGATGGGTGATGGGAAGGGGGGCACGGTTGCTCTGTGCACACAGTCCCACCCACAGAGGCAATTTTCTTATGAACTCCTGCTGCTCTGCAGAAACGACGTGCTAGAAAACCACACAGGTTTTGGATTTTGGCTAAAAACGGCGGCGCCATCATAAGGAAAAGACCGCTGAGAACGCTTTGGGAATCGATCAGGAGATGATCGGAAGGGTTTGGGAGTTTTTATATGTTTGAGTTTTAGGTAACCACGCCCCCTTTAGCTTCAGTCAATCAGTTTTTATACATTTCAACCCTTTATTAACCAACGCTGCTTTCAATGAACTGCTAAAAAGTTGGGACATTTAGATGTTCCTGAAGGAGGTGGTCTACATGAGCTTGTTGACTTCCAGGTTGAAGCTCATTTACAATCAACTGGAGCCAGCTCTGTTCACTAATTAAGAGATCATGTGAGGACGTTTGACATCTACATGGTTACAGCACCTGGGTTTAATGAAGTACGAGTCCTTGAATGCAACATGCTCGGTACTGTCTGTCTGCAGCTGCACGTGCACTCCAATACGTGTGCACGTGCAGCTTTCAAACAGAGCGACACTTGATCACTAGAATGATCTCAGAGTGAGTAAAAATAAACAAAACAAGAAGAAGTAAATGTAAAGACAGGGATCTGGACGAGGCTCACAGGCGTTCTTGCTGGCGTTGTCCATGGCCGTCATCCTGGCGCTCTGCTCGCTGGTGGAAGACTCCTTCATTGCCAGGTAGATGACGTTGACCAGAGCGAACTCCTGGTAGTTCCTCAGCACGTCAGCGTCGATGTCATCGTAGATCCCCATGGTCTCTGTGGAGGAGGGAGGGAGGGAGGGAGGGGCACGTTGGGGATCTGCGGCTCCGACTGAGAAAGGTCAAAGTTGAGTTTCTTCTACCTGAGTTGGCCACGATGTCCGTGGAAAACAGCGGCTTCTGGTCCGTCCTGTAGGAGATGACGGACCTGCGGAGGCGGGGGTTAGTCCGGGATTCAAAGCTAGACTTGTGGCGCGCGCCAGATAAAAGGGGCGGAGTCCACACCTGAATCTGTTGAAGATGACCGAGCCCTGGTCAAACTCGTATCCGGAGTTGAGCAGCTCGGTGGCGACGATGGAGGCGTCGCCGAAGCTGGGGGGTTTGCGGCCGACCTCCTTACAGTTCAGGATGATGTGCTTCCCGTGGGTTCTGCTCGGATCAACGGATCATGAGGCCGAGGCGAGTCGGAATCCTGAGAGAACCGTCAGAAACGCTCAAACCTGTGCAGCAGGCCTCTCAGCTTGTCTCCCACGTTGACCACCATCACCTCCTTGCCGGCGCCGGTCAGGTTGGCGATCTCGCTCTTTATGATCTTGGCCACACCGGAGTGGATGGCGCCGCAGAGCCCACGGTCAGAAGTCACGCCGACCAGCAGGTGCTTGGAGGTCTTCTCCTCGGGCGCCTTGATGTCAGCCTTCTCGTACAGCGCTGCCGTGCAGAAGAAGAGACGTTTTTCAGCACGGCGTCCGCCACAACAAGCACGCCGTCACCGCCAACACACACCCAGAGCTCCGGTGCCGTAGACGCGGGCCGGCTTCAGCTGCCTCTCAGCGCGGGCGTATTTGGCAGCGGCCACCATCTTCATGGACTTTGTGATCTTCTGGATGTTCTTGATGGACTTCAGCCGAATGGTGACTAAAGGAGAAGAGCGGTCACATGATCAAACCGGCAGAAACACAATTCAGCGTTTGCAAAAACTTTATTCGTCAAATTACGTTTTTTGTTCTCAGGTTCTTTCAGATGCAAAACATGACGAGTCACCAAGTTAACCAGCAGATATGTGTTTGCAAAATACAAATAACATTAAATCCATATTTATGTTTAATAATTCAGGAAATTAATTCACTTCACTTTAAAAAAAAATGGTTAAATGAAATCATCTTTCACAACGTTTAACTTAATCTGTTTTTAGTTTTTGTTTTGCTTTAATACCCATCTCTACAAAAAAAGAAAACAATTATTTGGCTTTTCTTTTCAATTTATTTATTTAGAGGATAAGCCCCTTGAGATGTGTCATCTCGTTTTCGAGGGGGTCCTCCTCTTTTGACCAAAGTTTTTTCCTTTCCATTTTGTTTACTTCTATAAATGTTCAAAGTAAAACGTTTCCTAATTGGACAAGGTTGAATATTCAGTCACAGTGACTGTAGTCTGTTTCTGCATGCAGATAACAGGCTACAGTCAAGTTTATCGGCAAACACCAAAAATAAAAAGTGTAACGCGGAAGAGAGCAAAAAACTGAAAAATAATCTGCATTTATATCATGTGTCAAAATACAAACTGGAGCTTTGTCACATTTTCACTACAAGGTTTGTTTGTTTTAACTTTATAAAGCTCAGTTATGCCTAAATGAAATCTTCAGGGGTAAACTGGACATTACAGGCTTTGACTTTTATATCAAACCATCCTGGAGATCCTCAGTTTGACCTAAATAAGTCTCAAAAAGCGGTCATCATAACAATCCAGGCTTTTATTTTGTTAGGAAATCATCATGAAGGAATGACAGTCTTCAGAGATGCTCCGTTATGTTGACACATGTAATTCTTCACAACAAACGTAAAGACACAAAGTTGTTTAACAATGAAACGGTGCAGACTTAACAACCAAATGGAGCCTTTTAGCATCAGGGATGATCACTTACTGTCCTTCAAGGTGGCCATGTTCCTGACCTGCCCACTGCGAACACAATCAGTTCACGTTAGCGCTTCATTCACTTCCATTCATGCACACATTTCAGTGCAGAGCTGGACTTTCTGTCCTCTCGCAGACACCGTGTAGCATTTTAAGACATAAGAACTGTTGCGTCCTAAACTAAAGGCAGTATTAGCTTAGCAGCTAACGCTAATACAACGCAAAAAGGCTAAAACAAACAGAAAAAAACTACTGTCAAATCATCTGCTGTATGAATACACATTTACACAGATACAACATCTATTTATAGACTTTATGTTACATTTCAAAAGTCACAGCAACAATGTCAATGAATGTTAGCGCTGTCATTAGCATAGCCGGTTAGCTTCATTCATTAGCTGCGGCCTGCCTATTAGCACGTCCTTGTACCACTGATGTGCGAAGCCTGAATTCAAAAAGCCACATTTTCGTTTCTGCAACACTTTAGACTTTAGGTTTGATTTAAATAGAGACAATACAAATAAAAATAAAAATTTTATGTGTAATGGTATTCGGGTTTACCATTGTGGGAGGAAAACCAAAGCGCTGCTCCGGGCGAACATGGCTGCAGCAATGAAGGTCAGACACCCAGAACTGCGCACGCGCAAGGCTAGGCTTGTCGGATGCCACCTTCATGGAACCACTGGGAACTTTTCGGCAAAGGTTTTCAGACGCAAAAGCACCGGGAAATAGTTTTTCCCACTCTTTGTATTTGCCCCCATGTGAATTTTTTTTACTAACATTGAAACAATTTTTTTATATGAAACCATTAAATGTGATGTATTTTTTGTGTATTTTATTGTTTACAGAAATGCTCTTTACCAGACTCTTTATCTATTTATAATTTTTACAGGTAAAACAAATCTGAACGCACGTTTAAACCGCACAGTAAGGAAAACATTAACAGATAACTGGACTACAAGCAAATTAAAACCTTAAAGAATTGTATGTAAACAAAAAACTTTTTTGTAATATTCCTAAATAAACACAGGCTGTAAATAATCCACGTCATTCATAAGATCACTGGGAAAAGCACAATGATTTTCTCCTAGTTTAAACTTATCACACTGCCTTAGGCGCATGATGTTTGTAAAATCCGGATCTCGTGAGAGGTCCGCGAAGGTATCAATTGTTATCGCGGGATTTTGTACTTTTGCGACAGTGTGACGTCTTTCGGCGGAAACGGTTAGCTTGTTTCCTCGGATTATCTCCAATTTTTAGGGAAAATATACCCAGATTTAATATTTTTTTTTACAGGTTTAACTGTATTTGTTTTAACAGATCAAAATGGGGAAAGCGGAGTTTTTGACCCCGAAAGCGATCAGCAACCGAATAAAAGCCAAAGGTCTACAGAAGCTGCGATGGTATTGTCAGATGTGTCAGAAACAATGTCGAGACGAGGTGAGATTTTAGATGTATGATCTTATTTTTAAATCTTTGGTTGTTGTTGGAGAGTTCAAACGGTGATTTTATTCTGTTTCGGGGGCTAGAATGGCTTCAAGTGTCACTGCATGTCCGAGTCCCACCAGAGGCAGCTGCTGCTCGCCTCAGAAAACCCCACAAAGTTCATGGACTATTTCTCAGAGTGAGTTCTCCAGCAACTGGAGCTCTAGTCTAAACACACGCCTCAAAGGGGATGCTCGTGTTTCTGCTGCTAAATTGCTGCTGTCTGTTTCAGTGAGTTCAAACGCGACTTTCTGGAGCTGCTCAGGAGGCGATTTGGTGAGAAAAATACCCTTCAGAGAAGCATTTAAAGTCCAAAGAACCCAGTTTCCCTTTCTTACATACATGACTTTATTTACATCTGTATGCCTTTGAACAATACTGTGGCAAAAAGAAACACCCAGCGCCCCCTAATCTAAGTGTTTCTTTGCACATTTCTTAAAGAAAGTGGCTATTCTGAAAACTATTAAACATGATTTCAATGGGTTTTGATGGATTGATTTATTTAAAGACATTTTCAGCACTAAAAACAAAGTAATAGGAATTAAAAATGCACAGATATATCAAATGTATTTAGGAAATTAACTAAATCTGGACATAATTGCTCCTACTCGTCATTTTATTGATTTAAAGATCAAATTTACAAGATTTTTTGTCATTTTTAAAGACAAAAACTTCTCAAAAGGTGGTATTGTTAAAATTACTATTGAGTTAAATATTTTCTTATGTTTCTTCATGTCTTTCTAAAAGAATAAATAATAAGCAACAACTGTAAAAATCAGCCAAAAAGTGAATATCCACTTAAAAGATTTTAAATTATAATGTTTTGTTGTTGTTGTTGTTTTCATTTTAGGGACCAAACGAGTGCACAACAACATCGTCTACAACGAGTACATCAGCCACCGGGAGCACGTGCACATGAACTCCACGCAGTGGGAGACGCTCACCGACTTCACCAAGTGGCTCGGCAGAGAAGGTGAGTCCAGAAACTGGCTTTGGATCACAGCTTTGCTCCTCTTTTCTCCAGATTTATACTACATACATTTAAAAAAAAGTGTCAAATATCTTTGAAAAATGTGGATATATTCTCAACAAATCTGAAAGGAGTTGAATTTCAAAAGCGTCTGAAGTGACCTTGGATGCAGAAAACGCATCTGCACGGGAGCTTCTGCTCTAAATCTGTCATGAAAACCTTCAGGCCATTTTCCTGCATCTTCTCTGGAGATTTTGGGAAGTCGTGCTCAGATTTCCATAAAATGTTTATCAGGTTTGTGCAAAGTTGACGAGACGCCTAAAGGCTGGTACATCCAGTACATCGACCGTGACCCAGAGACCATCCGGCGGCAGGAGGAGCTGGCGAGGAAGAAGAAACAAGAGATGGACGATGAGGAGAGGAGCGCCAAGTTCATCGAGGAGCAGGTCCGAAGAGGCCGCGACGGCAAGGAGACGGAGGTGAGTTCCAGCCGGATGCAAATTCTGATTCTGTGCGTCTCAATGTACAGACGTAGGGGGATGAACGCCGTGTCCTTCTTCTTCTTCTTTAGGAAACTCCTGTTTTCACAGAGCTCAAGCGTGAAAGCGAGGAAGAAAAAGGTGGGAGTGGTTTCGCTTTGATTGTTTGTTTGTTTTTTTCCGGTCTCTTAACTCTGTTCTGATTCCCCGCTCTCCGCTCTTGCAGTGGTCTTTAACCTGGGAGCGTCCGCTTGTGTGGCCGGCCCCTCCAAACCGAGGTACGGCCGTCTCCGTTGCCCTTTCGCGGTCGCGTCTCCCTCGGCTCTAACGGGCTCTTTTGCGCCTCAGCTCCGTCCTGGGTCCCAGCGCTCTGAAAGCAGCTGCGGCGCCACCATCCGTCAAAAGGAAAGACCCGCCGTCCAGCTCGGACTCCAAAAGCGAGAAGAAAAAGAAGTCCGCTTTGGAGGAGATCATCGAGGTTCGGATCGTTTGTTGTGTTTATCCCGCCAGTGTCAGAGCGGACCGTCCTGAACCGTGTGTCTGTCCAGATGGAGGAGAGGAAGAAGCAGCAGTCGTCCAGGACCGACTACTGGCTGCAGCCCGACATTGTCGTGAAAGTGATCACCAAAAAACTGGGAGAGAAATACCACAAGAAGAAGGCCGTTGTCACGGTAACGGTGCTGTGGTGATGACACCATGGCGAGCGGGGAGGCCTCTCGTTGCTGATGGCTGTGCGCCTTTGTGAACAGGAGGTGCGAGATCGATACGGAGCCGTGGTGAAGCTGATCGACTCCGGGGACAAACTGAAACTGGACCAGAACCACCTGGAAACGGTCATCCCTGCGCCGGGTGAGCCCCCTTTTCCACCGTTCCATCCAGGTTCTGCAGGTCAGGCATGCTAACGGTGTCAAACGGTCCGCAGGTAAACGGGTTTTGATCCTGAACGGCCCGTACAGAGACACGGAGGCCCTGCTGGAGGGCATTGACGAGAAAAGCTTCAGCGCCACGCTCACGCTTGACGCCGTGAGTGTTTTGACCCGGGTGTCGTTCACATCAGAACCACAGTTTGAACCCCTCATTTAATGGCTTTTACTGTGACATGCTGCTGGGTTAATAAAAACTCAAGACTGACAGTTAAACTCGTGTCTGTTGTCTGGCACGTAGGTGGTGGGTTAATCATATGGGCCTGTTATCTGTCAGATACAGAGGCGTCGTCGAATCATTTTGAAATGATTTTCTGTTTTCTTTTCACGTCCAGGGTCCTCTGAAAGGGAGGAGGGTGACCGTCGCCTACGAGGATTTCTCCAAGCTGGCCTGAACATTCCTGAACGTGATTGGATGTTTAGACTGAGGGACTCTACTGTGTCAGAGTTAACCCCCCCACACACACACACACACGCACACCTGTACATACACCCACCCCTCAATTCACACGCTGGACAAATCAGGGATATTCACAGCAACAGTTCCATGTTTTTTTATTCTGTGACAAGTCGATCCTGATGTTTGCAGGTTTGAATTTGATCTAAATAAAGTTTGCAAAAATAGATTTTTGGTGGATTTGTTTTTTTGGAAAAAAAAAGTCACATATCTTCTTGCCCTCCCCCCACCCCCCACCTCTGTCATGACATTCTTTAATTTGAAGCTTCAGAACTGCGTGGTATTTTCTGGGTTCATGTGGAGGAAGCTGTTCAGACCGGGTACGATGTAGTCAGTGTAGTGTCCGTCGATGAAGCCCTTCCCGCTGTTGTGGACAAACCAGCAGTAGACGTTGGTGCCCTGCTTGGTGTCGCGCCTGTAGTCCTTCTGCCAGCCCCTGAGGAGACCAAGACCAGTTCACCACCCATTCGTGTTTTCGGTGGGGTTTGTGGGCCGGGAAGTACCTGGTGACCAGCAGCCTGCTGCCCTTCACCTCCATGGTAGCTTCCTTCTTCAGAGGGTCGAGTCCCTCGTGGACGTTGTACACGTGAACCTCAGGCTCTCTGGAAAACTGCCCTGTGAGGTCACACCAGACAAACCTTTATCTGCACGGTTACCGCACACTTTGTTCATTCTTGTCATTGTAGCCGAGCAGGACACGATCCAAAAGTAAAACTTCAGATTTCTACGACTTTAGTCAGAATGAAGACTTTTTTAATGCTAAAACCTGATAGCAGCAACCATGCTAGCCCCTAAATTTCACTTTTAAACTTTAAGCTAACCTGACAGAGCGCTGCAGTTCCTCAAATGACCACTAGAGGCTGGCTTCAAATACATTTCCATTCAAAACTCTCTGGTTTTATAAGCTTTAGATTTGAATGGCTGCACTTTGGAATAACAACCACTAGGGGGGATGTTGGTGTCGTCGCCGCAAGCCACATTTCTGTGGCTTACAGCGTTTATTCAAAACTGCTAACATTTTTCAGCGTAAGCATGCTTTCTTTACAGTCGATTAACCAAAGCTAACCTTGTATAGTCAGGGCTGTAGGTTCGATTCCCCGCTTACCTATGAGTCCGTGAACCAGAGGGGAATACTGGTTATTGTTGGGAATGTAGATTCCCAGGAAGTCGACGTTGACGGGATGCTTCTTCCACACGCGGTGAAGCAGAACCATCACCTGGATATTATTATTGATGGTGATATTCACATGAGAGTCCTTCACAACAGAAACTCTCACCCTGGAACAAAGAGAAAAAACATTCAAAACAGTGAAGAAAGTGGTTTCCGTTTTGCTTTTAAGCGGCTATAGCTACCCGTCCTGTGTGATCTCAGCCGCGGCCCCCCAGGTGAAAGAGTTAGCGTTCCTGTTGTCGGTCAGGGTGATGAGGTCCGTGCTGACCGTCACGCTGACTCCTCGTGGCTGGTAGTGGACTGAGATGATGCCGAAGTAGGTCCTGAGTTTGTTTTTGAGGGCCTTCTTTGAGCCAATTAACTGACCGTTCACAGCAACCCCTTCAGGACATGAGGAGGGGCAAATAGGACTCGTATGAAAACGTTTCAACAGTTTAGCACATGTTTATTCAAGCACAGAGGATTTGAATCTGAGGTCAAATTCAAAGATTCCGAAGAAATCTCTGTATGTCAGGATTAAAACTATCGCTAAACACAGAATTATGGAACAATATTCATATTGCCTACAAATGTATCTTTTATCCCAACTTTCTTGACTTATGTACAGTACATATTTTTAAATGAAAAAGTCCTCTTTTTTTTCTCACCTGTTCCATCGTCCGACACCAGGCTGAGGATGTCACCGGGCTTGGAGTCGATGTTAAAGCACACGTTTGTGGCCCTCCCAGGCAGGTGAATGATGAAGTGGGGGTCATTGTCAACTGTGTGTGAAACGCACGGTGTGACCCCGCAGCCACTAAAGATCCAGCCGTGAAATCTGACATGTGTGTTACCTAAGTTAACCGTCGCCGGCACCATGATCTCTTCCACTTTTGGCTCCTTCAGCTCACGTAGGGGGGCCTCAGTGCTCTGCTGGACCCAGGAGGGTGGGGGCTGGTAGACAAACTGCACCGGGGCGGGGCCAGAGAGTGCTGAAAACATGCAGTTTACTCCTCGTTAAGCATTCCTTCAGAAATACTGTCTTTTTTTTTATTAAAATGTTATCTTAGTGGGGGGTTTCAGGCACTTGAGCAGCAGCCTTTTTTGGGGTCCTTCAGGGAGTCGGCCAGCAGCCTTTCCGTGGTGTCCTCGCTCTCCACCAGCAGCGCAGTGAGCGGGGTGACAAACTGATGCTCCACAGCCAGAGCCATGATCCTCTTGGTGATGTCCCTCTTTTTAGCCGTGATTGGAGTAAGGGACCTGCAGGGGGCGCCAGAGAGCAGACAAATCTCTTTAACCTTTAAGCTACGCTCACACCGCCCTTGGTGACGCACCTTCAGGCGCCCACTTCCAACGAAAAGTATGTTAACGTGCACATTTGGTATTTTGCGTATAAAACGCTTGTGTTCAAGCGTAGCCAAACACGTTTTTACGACCAATTTTTAGCTCTAAACAAAACGCAAGACCACCATACACTAAACCAGGTCAAACTTTGACCAATCAGGGGCTTAGATGGAACAAAAGAAAAAGCCTGGAGCAAGATTGGTGCAGCTTCGACATCTTGCACCAAGACTCCTCCGAATGTAGGTGGCGGACATGCGCTAGTAAACGGTAAAAAAAGAAGAAGAAGAAGAAGCCCATCCCTGCAGGTCTAGTGTGAACACCGTTCGAGGCCTTTTTGAGCTTTTCTTTGCCATTTACAATTTCCTTGATTCATTTATCTTTCATTTATTTTGGGTTATTTTACAAAAAATTCCACAATGACCCAGAACCTGATCAAAAGACTCAGTTCTTAGAAGTAAATTTCAAAATTAAAATATATAAATCAACAAACCAAGCAAAGACGAGGTCAAAACTACGTAAAACTGTCAGACAAAGCTCCACTCTGGGTTCCAAGGATTCCTTCCAAAGGGGATCACATTTAAATCAATCCTAAATCAAAACATTTCAAAGCTGATAACTTTTTGAAACCTTCACATTAAATTTTTAATGAAAACTATACCAATGTCATTGAAACGTCATCTTAAACATGAACTCATCAGTTCTAGAGACTCCCGAGGGTTCAAACTTGTAAAAGGGTCTAAAGTTTAGAAGATATTTGCTTTGCTGTCCGTCTGCAGCGGCTCACCTCTCACTGATCAGCTGTTTGATGGTCATATAAGCCCACATCTGTTTGGCAAAACCCGTGAAGGAGTGCTGATGTTTGGCCAGCTGCATGTCCAGGTCAAACATGTCTGCCTCTGTCTCGAAGTTCATGTCTACATCAGCCTGCAAGACAAAACAAAGGAGCTCTTAACACAAAACCTGACATATTTCACTGCCGTGTGCACTTCTGCTCTTTAGCTCTTAGCAGTCCTCACAGCTAAGGCACTGATGATGCTGGTCAGTTTGGTGCTCTCCGAAGGCAGAACCTTCCCGGCGACCACCAGCTCAGAGCCGTGGAAGTACGTGTCGAAGCGGTTCTGGGTGACGTCAGTCACCGAGTCTTCTGGGAAGCGGATGGTGACCTGCCGCAGCAAAGGACTGGACACCTGCCTGTAGAAGGTCTGGAGGTGGACGGGAGGACAGGTGAGGGGGGCTGAACACACAAATCCTGTCTGCACTAAAGGACTTTTGCAAGGAGCGGAATTTTTGTCGTCATTGTATTAAAAGTATGTTTTTCTTTAAAAGATAAAATCTATTCTATGTACCGTATATAGCCCAATATTACAACAATAGTCATCTCATTTTCTTAAATAAACACATTTATAAAAATGTATGTAGTCTTTGAACTTCACATTTAATTTAGCAGTTTGCCATATGCCAAATGTCATATTTCTTATATTGATTTACTTAAATAATAAAGAAAAAGTGTAATTTTTACTTTGACCTAATTAAGTTAGAAAAGAGAGTATGGTATATTATATTTGTCTTGGGCTGATAAATACTTTTTCTTCTTAAATTTGTGTCCAAATTAATATTTCTATTAATAAAAATTATATTGTTGCCACAGAAACAGCTTGCATGGGTGGACAGACAGGTGGGTGGATGGGTGGATGGATGGATGGATGGATGGATGGATGAATGGATGGGTGGATGGATGGATGGATGGATGGATGGATGGGTGGATGGATGGATGGATGGATGGATGGATGGATGGATGGATGGATGGGTGGATGGCTGATGGATGGGTGTGATGGATGGATGGATGATGGATGGTTGGTGGATGGATGGAGGGTGATGGATTGGTGATGGATGAGTGGTGGGTGGTGTTGGTGATGGATGGTGGGATGGTGTGGTGGTGATGGATGGGATGGATGGATGGTGATGGATGGAATGGTGGATGGATGGATGGGATGGTGGATGGATGGTGTGCATGGGGTGTGATGGGTGGATGGATGGATGGATGGATGGATGGGAGGTGGGGGTGGTGGATGGATGGATGGATGGATGGATGGGGTGATGGTGGATGGTGTGATGGATGGGGTTGGATGGGTGGGTGGTGGGGGGTGGATTGATGGATGGATGGTGGTAGGTGGGGCTGGTGATGGTGGGTGTGGTGGTGGATGGATGGATGGATGGGTAGGTGGGTGGGTGGGTGGATGGATGGATGGATGGATGGGTAGGTGGATAGATGGGTGGATGGATGGGTGGTTGGATGGATGGGTGGTTGGATGGGTGGGTGGGTGGATGACTCTGCTTTTTCCTGTTCTGCTTCACAAACACCTTTTTGAGGCATCTGAAACTAAATTTAATCAAAGTCCATCTTAAATAAGAGCCTCATAGAAGCTAAAGTCAGACTTAACGTGTTCTGAAGATAATAAGACAGGAAAAGTATGTGTTGGTCTTGTGACTGATGGCTGATATCCTGGTGGGAGTCTTACCCGCAGCTGCTCAGCAGCGTTGTGGTTGCCAAGGATCCTCTGAGCCGCGCCCCGGTTCTCCGTGGAAATGCGTTCCAGGAAGTCGTAGTCCACGTCATGGCCAATGCCCAGAGAGAAGAGGGAGAAATCCTCTCTCATGATTCGCTTCACGTTCCTCTGAATGTTTCCTAGCTTGATCTCTCCTGAAGGAAGATTCACATAGTTTCATGAAAGGCTAGAAAGTTGATTCCTAAAGAGTTTTCAAGAATCTGATAACTCTTATTGTTCTTAAATGATTTTAAATCCTAACACCCTTTTCCAAATATTTGTCAGAGATGAAAAAAAAAAGAAATAAAAACAGAACATACCCACTGTGGGGTCTCCATCAGACACAAAAATGATCATAGAAACGGACCGCTGTTCTACCAGATCGTAACTGGATGTCCTCACCAACATCTGCACGGCTCTCAGAAGCGCCTCGTTGATGTTAGTGCCTAGATGGAAAAAGTCATCAGCGATGATGCTCATAAGCACCAGTCGGACCTGAGCACAAGGAAAACTGATGAACCTCCAGTGGGTCTGATGTTCTGGATGTAGTTCTTTGCATCTTCAGTCTGAATAGAAGAGGCAGGTACCAGGTCCTCGCGCCAGCATCTCACGTGCTGGTTAAAGTCTATGATGCTGAAGTGATCTTCCACGGTCAGGTCATCTAGAATAGCCTGCATGGCCTCCTCTGTCTGGGAGGAAAGGTTTATTTTAACATATTGTAGAAGGTGACCACAGGGTGGCAGTGTTTCATCAGGGGGGGTCGAGTGTGGTATCATCAGCGTAAAAGTTCACAATTGCAATTGTGACTGAGTGAACAAATATGGCTGAAAGTGTCGTCCTGAAGGGACGCAGATGTCTCGTACTTGCTTCATCTTGACCCCCCACATGGACCCGCTGACATCAATGACAAACACGATGTTTTTAGGAAGAGGCGAGAGTTTGGATGGAGCGAAGAAATGGACAAAATGACCATCTGAGACCTGGAGGACAAACCAAGATATAGTTATTTCTTAGTTCTGAGGAACCAGACTTCTGCCAGGTCCAGCAGCGGAGAGATCCTCTGCGGTACCTGCAGCTCCCCAGCGTTCCTTTCTCTGTTTACGTCGTACATGACTGTAAAGACGCCGTCGATGGCGCTGTCTGTGCAGTTCTCACACTTTCTCTGCATCTGTAAACTCGGCTTGAAGACAACATGAGCCTGAGGACACAAAAAATGTAAACCTCCGATCATCTTAATGAACGGCATTTTTTCAACAAAAACTGCTGCACAGACCTTCATGTGGTGGAAATTAAATTAGAAACATCCTACAGAAGGTACTCAGCTCCATCAAGTCTGATCGAATATACGTCTGACATCAGTTTATAACTCAGTTAAAGCTTTTTATCATGGTGATAAACTATAGTATCATCTGCATAAAAATATACAATTGCAAAACTATCATTATTATCAGCAAAAACATTAGCTTAACCCTTTAATACTGAAGATGTCATCGAAGACAGCAAAATAACAAATTCCATGACTACCTTAACTCTTCGAACATTATTGCAATTTAACGTATTTCCAGTGGATTCTGATGGAATAAAAAGCATCTTCACGCCGATTTCAGGGTAAAGCTGCTTTTTCCACATCAGAATCTGCTGATTTAGGTTAAACACACAGTAAAAGTGTCGTATATCGGAGCAAAGCTGCTTTCCTCAGCTTCAGAATCGATTGGAATCATGTTAACTGCGTAAATGGTTAAAGACTGACAGCAAGCCAAAGAGCTAAAGCTCCAGCGTTAAAAGCTCAAACAAAGCAGTGGAGGAAAGTTGGATACAAACCGAAAGTCAAGATGCCAACATTTCTCCAACCAAAACGTTCTGAGAACTTTTTCTTCTTTTTTTCTAACTCGGTTTTGTTAAAGTCTGTAAATTGCATCTGTGTCACCTTATCTGTGGAGGAGTTCACTTTAATCTGGTCTGCAAAGTGAGCACCAAGGGTGTTGGGTGTTTGTATGCTGGAAATTCCCTTAGGTTCATAGACGTATACATCCACCTACGAAAAGAACTGAATTTCAGAAGAGAGATGGATGATGTGAATGCAAAGCACCTGGTTGCATTCCTGATTCTGCCACCTGAAACTTTGGCACCAGTCTTCCAGGCTGCAGGTACAACGTATGTTTGTAGAAACCCAACTTTCTTTGCATCATTTCTTGGTAGTGGAGCTCAAATTCGATGTTGCTTCCCGGTGGAACGTGGACCTCTGTTTTAAAGGTTTCCATGTCCTGGGAGTTGGTTCTGCAGAACACAAAGACATATTATGTTTGAGGATATGTTAGTCTGACTGTGGAGTTTTATGGTAAGTGTTGCTGGAGCACCTGACGATGCCCGCTGCCTTGTTTTTGGATTTGGCCTGAGCATACAGGTTTCTGGCCACTACCTTGTCCTTCACCGAGCCCACAAACGTGATTCCGTTCACATTCCTGCATAAAAAAATGTCCAATAACATCAGCCTGGTTCGCTGTGTCATGAGGTGCTCTGAATCCTGGCTCACATGGTGAAGTTGGAGATGAAAGCCCGCTTGGGGATGTGCACGTTGAAGCCGATGCTCTGAGGCTTGGAGCCTGAATTGACCACGGAACTCTTGAAGGTGGTGTGAGCGAAACGTGACGTGATGCGACTCTCCACCTTGTAGCTCTTGACTGTGATGTTATCTCCACGGACGGCCTGAGCAGAGAGGAACACCTCTGTCACAGATGACATGCTAATGAACTATCTTCTAATTATTAGTATGTCTTTTCTATTTTAAGACGGTTTTCTTGGTAACCACAGTGCAGAAAGGAAGTATTTATCTCCTACAAACAAGCAGGAATTCTGTTCTTCACAGAATTGTCAATTCTTCTTTCAGAAGTTCTTTATCCTCCACTTGCTACCTGTATTAATGTCACCTGTTTGAACTGACACCTGTCCACACCTTTTGCTAACAGTCAGGCTTCAACCTCTCACTAAGACTGAAGGGCTGTCAAAGGACACAAATAACAAGATCTGAACAAGAACTAATCTTCAATGAGCAAGCAGTTTCAAGAGAAGAGATCAGCTCCCTCCACCTGGAGCTCCACGCAAGATCTCACCTGGTGGAGGAAAACTGATCTTAAGAACAGTGAGGAAACAGCCAAGAACAGGAACCACAGGAATGTACAGTAACACACGACGCCCTCATGAATTCAAACCCTGCTGGGCTCCAAAGGTCGCCCTGCTTCAACCAGCACATGTCCAGACCCATCTAAAGGTCTCCAGAGACCATCCAAATGACCCAGAGGAGGACTGCGAGGTGGTCAGGTGGTCAGACGAGACCGAAATGGAGCGCTTTGGTATAAATGACACACGTTTGACGGAGGAAGAACACCATACCCCCTGCAAAGCATGAGGGTGGAAACGTCATGGTTAGTGGCTGTTTTTCTGCAGAGGGGACAGTATGAATAATTGGATCCGTGTTTGGAGAGATTTTTGATTTAAACCTCCTTCCATCAGTGAGAGCGTTGCAGATGAAATGTGGCTAGATCTTCCAGCATGACAATGATACATTTACATCACCGTGGCAACCAAGGAATGGCTACATAAAAAACAAAAGTTTCACGGTTCTGGAGTGTTCTAGCCAGTCTCTGGACATCAATCCAGTAGAGAATATGAAGAGTGAGTAGAAAGTATGAAGGTAAATATGCTACAAAAAGAACGCACTTGTAGGTTTGATCTGAGAACTTGTAATATAGAATGTGAGAACTTGCACACCAAAGATCTGCATCTGTGTGTAGAATAAATTGACTCAAGTACAGTCAGTAGGAAAAATTTGGTGTCACTGCTTATTGTGATGCCAAGAAAACTCCAACCTGAACGTTTTGGATGCATTTTTCAACCACTGGATCTTTTTTGAGATTTTGAATCGTTTCTCTGTCTTTTCAAAATCGTGTGCTTACAAAGTAGTTTGGCGTTGTAGGTTTTAGCTTAAGAAAAACTGTTGAAAACATGAATAATATTTAGAAGAAAAGCGACGGGAAGCTGCAGGGTAAAGCAATCCGAGTCAATAGCCTTCCAGTCATGAGAATCTCTCCAAACAGCAGATTGATTATTTGATATGACGAAACTCTGACAAAGTTGAGAAGGTTTGAACAACAAGCAGGTCGTACCACGAAGTCTTCCTCTTCTTCACTGGTCGGCATTGCCCTCTGGAAGAAAGAGAACCACACAGAAAGCTGAAGTTATCCAATAATACATGTAATCTCATGAAAAATGGAAAGGTTTAAACATCTTTGTTTGCAGATGACACCTTGCTTTATTTATAGAGTCATTACAGTGATACTCAGTGAAAAAAAATCAAGTTTTTCCTTCAAAATGTGAGTAAAGAAAGGTCTCACCTTCTGCCTCTCCCGGTGATCACGGATATCTGGCTGAGGAAGGAAGGAAAAATCTCACAAAAATGTAGAAACGTCTTTAAAGTATGTGATGTCTGTTGCATGAAAATGAATTGACACTATTTTTACCACCTTGTCCTCCCATTCTCCATCGATCACAAACTCCAGACAGCGACCCAGAAGGAGCAAATGGAGCCCCAAACACAGCAGCAGCAGACACCTCATGTTTTCCCGGCCCGTGTGCTCAGACGCTCATGTTTCCACAGGAAACAAACAACAAAATCAAAATGGCAAACGGAGAGAAACCAGGTCCTTTTTTACAGGGAGCTGTTAGGAAAACTAAAGGTTAAAATCCAAACGCTGGACTTGTGGCCCCTGATCAATAATTGTTGTGTGAGGTGAAACCCGAAGAGAAGGACACGCTGAAACCTGACCTGCAGCGTGGACGGGATCAACAGGAACAAATCGTTTGAAACGTTGCAACGTTTTTGTCACACAAAACTATAAAAACAGCAACATACTGAGCTCTTCGGAACCCTCCAAAACAGGATGATCTACTTCTGTTGTTCTTATCTCTACTTACAGTAGTTTTGTATAATTCTGACCTTAATTCAAAAGGCTTGCAGTTTTCATAATGTCCCCTAGGGGGCGGTGTGCAAACATAAAACATTAATAACAGCCTCAATAACAGGTGATTTTCTTTCATTTTTCACAAGAAATAGTTACCTTACTAATGTTAATTTCTGAGAGTTTATGGGGAAAAACATTTTGCAGCTTATTTGCCGTTTTAACTGCTATTTTTTTCCATAAATAAAACTGAGAAATGGATTCAATGACAGTCTGTTCATAATCAATCGTGACGTATTAAGGGTTTGTGCACGTGCTCAACTGACTGGAGTCCTTCTGGGACGACTCATCGAAGCAGCAACACTGCCACCTTGTGTTTGCGACCACAAACTGGACTTGATCTACATCTTTAAATCTTGATTTTATAATTTAAACACATCGATGTAAAACTTCAATTCATCTCACCAGATTCTAAAATATAGGAAACAAAACGTGTTTTTATTCAAACTAAGGACAAACTCCAGATGTGAAACTGGTTTTATTAAATTTCACACAAAGTTTTAAAGAAAATATCAAGTTTTAATAGTCATTCTCCTTATTTATTCAGTAATGAAACAGATTAAATAAACCAAAGCATCTTAAATATGCAAACAATAAATAGTGAAGATGTCATCTCTGCTTATAAGTGAATTTATATCACAAAAAATTATCTTTTAAGTATAATGAGGCTAAATAAAAGTTTCCAAAATAAAATCCATCACATCGCTGAAATCTCACAAACACTTTCTTCCCGATTCTCATAAATAAATCAATCATTTGGTTATTTTCTTTAAAAAAAAAAAAAAAAGTGGAAAAAAAGGATTTAAATAAAGATAATGTAAAACACGAGTCACACAAACACACACAGACCGTAAAGTTAATATTATCATTATAGATTTCAAAGTCCTGCAGTGCCTTCAGATCATTATAAAAATAATATCTTTAAACAGCAGCTGCTCAGTTTCAAAGACATTTAGACCCAAAACTGTAAAAATATAAAAAAAAATGCTGAAATACAATCTGATTTACTAACTTTTCTGTCTAAAAATACATTTTAAAGTTTAGAAAAACTTGAAAAGAAGGTTAATTAAAGCACTGAATCCACTTTCAGGAGTTTCTGAATTCAAATTTAGGATTTATTACCAAATAATTTAAAAAATATTTGAATAACATTTTAATAATTTGTGACAATCGAGTTATTTAAGATTAAATTCAGAAAGTGCACAGTCAGCTTAAACTTACAATCCTTTCAATAAAAAAGAAAAAAAAAAAATCTACTGAAATTCAAACAAAACTTTTATTTATTGGCTTGGACCTAAACACATCTGGAGTCTCGCAGGTGAGCCTGAAGGCATCGCTAAGGTCCACCAGGAGGCGGGCCTGAAGGTGCTCAGCTGAGGTAGGTGTGGCCTGAGCAGACGGCGCCTCAGCTCAGGTAGGTGAGGACCACGGACTGGATGGGCATCCTGCAGACCGGACACAGCTTGTTCCTCTTCTTCAGCTTGCGGGCGCAGACGTAGCAGGACATCAGGTGGCCCGTCCGTCCGTGGACGATGCAGCCGTTTTTGGGCCGGGACTGACAGATGAGGCACGGGTCCAGACACGAGTCCGGCAGGCGCCACTCCGCCGACACGCTGCGCTCCAGCTCGGGGAGGCACTGAGGGGGAGGAGGAGCTGTAGGCGAGGAGGGGAGGAGCTCGTTGATGTCTGAAGATAGTGAGGAAGAGGAGGGCTGCGACTCTGGAGTCCAGAGCTTCTCCTGCGAGGAAGAGGAGGAGGGCTGGGACAGTGGGAGGAGATCCTGGGAGTTTGGAGCAGAGGAGCTGTAGTCCGACTGACTCTGTGAGGAAGGAGAGCTTTTCGCTCTTTTTCCATCCGGAACGTCGACTCCTTCAGCGTCCTCCACATCACAACCTGGGAGAGAAACCAAAAATGAGGAGTGGATCCTCTCCGGAGCAGGACTGCTCAGTGGATCCGGGTCTCCACCGGGTCTGTGAAGCCTTTTTGTGCCAATTTCAGGACTCTGGATGGAATGGTGGCCCTTCTAGTCTAGCTACATCCCTTGTGCAGGCACACTGACGGTGGAGAAGCTTTGACGCTTTCACCCTGATCGTATACTTTTGCTGCTTTTGATCTTTTTGAGGACATCCTTACCTCTTCATTCAACTATCAAAGCATTCTTTAGGAAGATCGAAGCCCAAAAGTTTCAACTTCTCAAATTATTTAACCAAAACTGGGTTTTTCATTCATTTTAAAACTTTGAGCTCTACAAAATGCAAAGACGTTCAGCTAAAAGACTTTTGAAAACTCAGCATCCATTGGCATTTTGTCCATTTGAAAGTTTTTGTTCAATCACAGTTTAAGGTTTCCTTTCTGGATTTATAATAAGTCTTTTTCTAACGGGCGTCATCATTTCAGCTTCTGCGTCTTCAGTCACACGTTCATCTTAAAGCAGCCACTTATGCATCACATGAGAATAAAATGAACCTTTGAAAACTCCTCAAACGCCATGACAGAAGAATCCAGACAACAAAGAAGGTTTTGGAAACTGCTTTCCAAACATTTCTGAATTTTTGGTTTTAACCACCCAAAGCGTTCATCGCTTTCAGCCATTTTCCCTGTTTAACCTCATCCGCTCTGTGTCAGCGTCAGACTGGAGGTCAGAGGTCAGATCTGAACGTGTACTTTGATTTAAAGACCAACTTAGACCAACTCCATAACTTTGCATGGTTGCCGTGGCGATTTGCTGGCCTGAACCCGACTGAAACATACCTGGAGCGTCTTGGGCGTCTGATTGGTTGTTGGGCTTGGCAGGAAGCGCTTTGGGGCTGGAGGCGGCGTTGACGGACTGGTTAGGCAGCCAATCCTGACGCAGATCCCAGCAGCGGAGACAGTTTCTGGGCAGGGGGGGGTTCAGTTCGTCACACTTTGAACACCTCCAGTAATCCTGAAGAGGAGGGGTGGAGGTGGTTAGAGCTGAGCGAGGAGGCGTGTCATACAAACACGGCGGCGTGCATTCAGACTTACAGCCTCTGTGATCTCGGTGTCTTCATCAAAGGAGTCTTCCTCGTCGGCCTCAAAGATGGTGACCTCGTACACCTGGAAACACAGGACAGGTTTAGATCTGTTCCTCCACAGGTGGAGGGAGTGGAATCCTCTGGAACCTTCCGGTTCTGCAGCTGCGTCACCTGATCATCTGCCGACAGAGACGCGTCGTCTTCGTCATAGTCTTCAGAATCGATGGACTCCACCTCGAACTCCACGCTGAAGTTGTCGCTGTCTGACTCTGAAGGCGCTGCCGTGACCTCCGACCTTTCCGACTGAACACAAAGTCCGGGTTAAGGACGGACACGGGAAGTGTGGTCTGTGCGTTTCGAGGCGGCCGGCTCACCGTGCTCTCTGAGCTGGAGGATTGGCTGTTTTGTCTGTCCCGCCCGTTCTCCAGCCCTCCAATCACGCACCACGACAGGCTGTCATCAAAGGTCAGGGAGTAGCTGTCAGACCTTCTCCTCTTCCTACCTTCCCCCTCCTCCTCTTCCTCGCCTTCATCCTCCTCCTCCACGCTCTGAGAGGGCCCTGCAAGGATGAGGTGGGTGGAGTCAGATCAACAGGTTTGATGATGGAAGCAATAGGGCGGGGCTTCAAGGGAAAAACTCACCTGGATCACTACTTCTGTGGCTCCTCCTTCTCCTCCTCCTCCTGTCAAGTGATGAAGAGCAGCTCTCTGTCTCTGCGACCTGAAACACATTTTTGAAAGAACTCAGACCTAAGAATGTCCAAAGATGAGAGGAGCTCCACTTTTGGAAAACTCCACTCCAGGTTTGGAGTTTTAATCTCCATGGAAACGCTGCGGGGCGCAGGAATCTCACCTCGGAGCCGCGGTCCGCCCGGCTGCTCGCCGATTCACCGGAGTCTGAGGCAGAAGCTGTCGGGAACAAACACAGAGGTGAAGCTGAAGGATAACCTAAAGAAGAGGTTGAGTTTTGGTGAAAACATTTTACACGGAGGTCACCAAAACCCCAGGAGACATCTGGAGAACAAATTCAGAACGTGTGTTTTTTATGTTTTTAAAATTTACCTGATCATAGTTTACTTCTTTGTTGCTGTTAATTGCTGCTACCCAAGATGATCAGAAATATACTGTACATCTAAATAAAATGTTTACATTAAATCAAAAATGTTCCAGAGGCTTTAACTTTAACTGTTTTTCCCCTCAAATATACGATCTGGTTTTCTTTCACTTTCAGCTGATCCTGATTTGACCCCGTAGGGTGGAGTGCAGAAAAAAGTAAAATCGTCTCTCAACTTTATTTAAAATAAAAATTTTTTTTAAAAAGAATTGAAGAGTTTCTAAAGACTCAGACCTACCTTTGTTATTTACAGCCACCAGGTTCTTGGTGATCATTGCAAACAGAACTCTGAAACAAGCATGGAGACGTTTCAAACGTCATTCCTTGACATTTGGAAGCAGCTGAGAAAACATGCAGGTTCCGACCCGCTCGGGTCCCTCCGACCCGTTCGGGTCCCTCCGACCCGCTCACTCACCGCGGTTCTTTCACGGAGAAGCTGTCGACTCCCAGAACCCGGCCCAGGGCGTCCTGAGCGCAGTGCACCATGTGCTGCTGCTTCTGGTCGTACAGCTGCTTCTGCATGATGTACCGACCGAGGTAGAACATCACCTGCAGGGACACCAGATGCATCATGGGAGGAATTACGAGGGGCATAAAAATATTCATCTGGCATTAAATAACTCCATGTTCCTTTGGTTGCTGTGGTCACGCCGTGCAACAACACAAGAACAACCCAGACTCAGTCAACAATCAGAAAGTTTCCATCCAAGACCTTTAAGTTTAAATAAAAATAAACTTTCACACAATCAGTGGTTTAAACTGAATAACAGTAGAACCTTTACAGATATTTTAGGTCACTAATTCAGATCTGGAAAGAAAAAAAAAAATCCATAAATGTGCTCTAAGGGAAATAGATTATCTGGTTTGATGAATCTACATTGCAGATTCTTTTCTTTGGTTTAAGGCCAGCACTGCATGTGAAACGGAAGCCAAACGTTACAAATCGATCAACTGGAACCATCCGGCTGCAGCTTCACGGCACAGAAATATGTCTAAATCCTGATGGAATGATCCGTGTCATAATCCTGTTTGTTTTCCTCATGATGTGAAAATCCCTCCTGAGAGTCATGAGGTTTTCTCCAATCAATGCGTGTTTTTCTACCGATGCTCCAACAGGAGCTTCTGACACGTCAGCAGCAGGTCAGTGGACTCACCTGCTGGGGAATCGAACGCATAAATGACACCAGTGACGTTTGGATGCAGACTTTAGGGGGTTTAGGGGACCTGAACTAACTTTAATTAGGATTTGTTTGAAAGGATTCATGCTGGATGTTCGAACACGAAACTGTGATTTCCGACTTTAGCAGGAACTCAAAAACAGACAAGCTCTGAACGATTCTAATGTTCCGTCATTACAAGTCGTTTTTTTTACTTGCTGCATTGCAAAGGTCCCATAAATCCAAAAACCCTGAAGAATACGGACTAAAGGAGAAAATCTGATCATTACGAAGCAAAAACCTTTTTGCAGTAAGAACGTTTTAAAGGGACTTCATGCATCTGTAACCTGAGGTCCTGAACTATGAAACAAACATTGGAATGTCTCAGGACTTTGAGCCAAAACCTCCAACTTCATGTCAACATTTCTTCCTTCAAATGTCAAACATCTCAAAAATGTGAAGTATTGTGTACCTCCTTCATGGTGAAGACATCTTTAGTGGCTCCGGCGTGTTGCAGCAAGGAGCAGAACTCTACCTTTGGTCTGACCTGAGCACATAAAGAGCAGACCATCAGATCGGGCAGAAAAGAGAAAAAACTGATGGAAAACCGCCAGATAAAAGACGGAAAGAGCAGGGAGGAAAAAGGCAGAAAAAAAGTCTGGAAACAGCAGGAAAAAGACAGAAACTGTTGGAGAACAGCAGGAAAATGAAGACTGAAAAGAGCCACAAAAAACTTGGGCTGGGTTTAAAGAAAGAAACAATAATACTACTAATAATGAATTGATTCGAATCGATCAAAGCTTAATAAATCAATAATCGATCCATAAAAAGTAGAAATCGATATGTTATGCTTTTTCTTTTCTGGTGACACATAACAGCAATAATCCGCTAGCTTGATGCTAACGTATAATGGAACTTCACATAGAACAGCTAATGCTAACACTCGTTTTGACCTAAACATACGTCGCTGACTAAATAAACAGCTTTATATCCTCACAGGCAGGAATTTTCCTTAAGGAAACATTTTTTTTAAAGTTACCATCAGTGCTTTAATGCACAGTTTTTTAATTAAAGTCTTCTGGAATGAAGTGTAATGCTGTAACACCAGCTCCACCTGGTGGCCAAACTGAAACGCCCTTCAGGAGAGGCAGAACATTTATTTTTGTGAAAATGAGCCAGTTTAGAGGCTTTACAATGTTAATGATCTGGAGCTGCTATGTTTGAGAAACCATGCATCACTTTATGGTGTTAACAATCTCATTTGTTTATTATTCTACAAACACATTTCAGGGTATGTGAACTGTATCAAATTAACATGAATATCTTCAAAACATATATAGATTATTAATGTATTTCTATACAATATGTCTAAATGTTTAAACCATGAAAAATGACTCAGAAAAAGACATTTTCTATAAAACCGTATCCATCCAGGCTCTGGTGATTTGAATTTAATCCCTTCCAGAAATTATTGCCGATACCCAGCCACACAAAAAACACAAAAAAAAACTAAGGCTGAAAATAGATGAAGAAC
Source organism: Oryzias curvinotus (assembly GCA_023969325.1). Classification (NCBI taxonomy): domain Eukaryota; kingdom Metazoa; phylum Chordata; class Actinopteri; order Beloniformes; family Adrianichthyidae; genus Oryzias; species Oryzias curvinotus. The sequence goes on from CM043728.1 coordinate 20,377,648, forward strand.
ATCAGAAAAAAAGGTCTGAAAACAGTCAGAGAAGAGTCTCTCTCACCAGATTGTTTTCATTTGTAGCGTCTGTGTCGATCTCCCTATCAGCTGACATGATGAAGCTGTTTTTTCCCTGCAAACAAACAGCTGATGTTAAAGCTACACAACAGGAACCTGCACCCACACAACTGATTCAAGCTAAGCTATACAAAAGAAATATCTTTAAAATCAAAAACCAGTCACGTCAAATCATTTTTGGAATTAAGATAAATAGATAAGCTTTATTACAGACTCAAGGTCCATTTGCCACAAACGTACACAAAACATAAAAGACTTAATGATAAAAACAGAACACTCAAACAGGTATAAGAAAAATGACATAAAAAGTATTAGGTAAAAAAAATGTCTAAAAGTCTAAAAATCAATGACATAGGAATATGAAAACAATGAGATAAGAGTATAAGAACAATAAAAAAAACAGGTATCAAAGGCTAAAACTGCTGCAAAAAAAGCAGCAAAGTCTATCAAAACAACAACTTTAATACGAAAACAACAACCAAATCCTGTTCATTTAAGAACAAAAATACGGAAACTTTCCATTACATCAGAGGCAAACGGCAAATGAGCTATGATTGCTTAAAATTATTTTAGAAACATGATCTGTCACCAAACTGGAAAAAAATAAAAGAAAACCTGAAGCTCTTCTTTAATAAATTAGAACAAATTAAAGACTTTAGAAAAACCACTAAAGAGGATTTATAGGTGAAACCCATTAAGTTTATTTATTTATTTATTTTTTTAAAGATGCAGAAGATATTATTTACATTTTGAAGAAGAGAAAAACAATTGACCTTTCATCCAAAGAACTAATATTCTTAAGCAGAAATTGACGCTGCTGTAGATTTAAACTGGCTGCTATGAATGCATCCTTTAGGGGGGCTTCAGCCTTTAAGAATTCAGTTCTTACCCGTATTTCCAGAGGAAACCGTCAGCGGCCCATCCTGTGCAAGCAGAAGCAGATAAAGTGCAGTCAGAGCGGAGCGGAGCTGCAGCCTCTTATAGGTCTGCGCAGACATGTCGGGACTAGACCAGAACCTCAGAGGCTGGACTAATGTGGGCCTATCAGGCCTCAGGCTGAGTCAGCACAGACCCACACACGACTCCTGTGGTGACTTAACCAACTGTAGCAGCTGATTCAATCATCCTCTCAGTGCAGACATGCCGAGACTAGTTCAGAGTGACTCAGAAGGAAACCACAACAACCCGGTTTATGGTAACAACCATAACCAGAGTTCAACACCAACCAGAAGGATGGAGGTCATCAGAACTGATCCTCAGGATGTGAGGACATTCTTCCTCTTCCTTAAATAAGTTTGGCTGAATGTCAAATATTTCTAAATGAAACCATAATGATGTCATAGTTCACGTATTTGAAGAATTTTCTATTTTAAAATGAAATCTTAAATAGCTTTGCAGTAAAACAAAAAATAGCCATAAATCTAGAAAAATGACAAAAGAACAGACGTAAGATAAAAATTATTTTACGTTTTTATTTTAAAGCAGAAAAGCTTGAACTCCAAAAAGCTGCTGATGATCTGATGAAGCAGCCAGCAACAACAAAAAATACATCTTAATCTGGTTCACATCATCATTTGACATGACGGCAGATTAGGATAATCTTATCAATCTATGCCCCCACATCACATGGGAGAAAAAAACAGCTAAAAACCATACTGTTCACATTTTCATGTGATCTTAATCTAAAAACGTGATAAAAACTAAATGCGGAACATCTGAATAAGTTATTAACCCGTTTGTAAAGGTTGTGTCTTAGTTACAACAAAATAATCTCATAAATGAACAAATGTCATGGTCGCAGCTAAAAATAGTATACATATTACTATCTTATCTTTAATTCTTTAAAAACAGGTTTAAACCCACATTTCTTCTGCACTGCTCTGTCCTTCAGGGTGAATACGTCCGGGCATCAGCCCCGATGACTGCGCGGAAGGGATGAGCTGTTCCGGGCAGCTGCCACGCGCGTACATATGCCCGGACATGTCCCGCGCTCCTCGCGCTCACTTTCAAACGCTGCACTGGCGGAGACTCCGCCCACCATGACACAACAGTCACCGAACCCTCAGACTAACCAACGGACGAGTTCTGCAAACAACAGAATCTCTGCATTTAACATAGAATTGTTTGTCAAAACGAACTTATATTTTGTTGATGCTTTTGGAATTGACTTTAAACCCCACATTCTTTTTAAACTTAACTAAAGACGTCTGGATAACTGAAATAAAACTTGTTTTTTTCCGCTATTCTGGCTTCAAATTCAAACAAAGCGTTTAGACCCAAATTTACAAAGCAAATAATAAAGAAGAATACACTCAAATCTACTTAAAATACCGTTTTTAATTCTTACCAACACATCTTTTGCTTGTATTATCGCCAAGTCCAAGCGCGAACTTGTATAATGGTGTCGCGCCGCTAGGGTAGACACTTTAGCCAGGAAAGCCCGAGGCTTTGAGGCCTGCTAACACAAATGTTAGCTAATGGGCTGCTAAATTTGTTTTCTATGTCTATAGCGTTTCAATAAACGTACATATTGTTCACGCACCTTTTAGGGGGCAAATGTGGCTGAAACAATATCCCAAAAAGACGTAGATCCGCTAGTTTTCAAAACAGTTGGGAAGCTACGCGGTGGGCTGTTTACGGCGCCTTCCTTTAAAGGAGCGTTTGGGACTCGCCAGCGCCCCCTCTGGAAAAACTTTGAATTAAAAAACTACAACCACCGGACAAGATAAACACAAATAAAAGAAAATATTTCGTAAAATTATTAGGCAATACTATACTATAACATTTTTTTAATAAATAAATTCAGTATTTTACAAGGAAATAATCGCAAATATATTATCTAAAAGGTAGTAATTTTACATATAAAAGTAATACATTTTCAAAATAAAGTTATTTCCAAAAATAAGATTGAGCAGATTATTAAACTGTGTTATAATTCGATTTATCTGCAACATAAATTAAAAAGATCTTGTTCGATTCTCTTTGTTGAATCATATTAAAGTTAAATATAACTTTTTCATTGAAAAATGACTTTTTGAAGCAGAAATTTAAGACTTTTTTCTCATAAAGTTGATGTTTTTGCCCCTCATAATTGGACTGCTTTATTCTCATACATTTTCTTTTCTTCCTTTAAGGTGGTCCTGATAGCAGTTCGTAGAGAACAAAGGACATTTGGAAGATTCGTTCCTTAAAAGTATAAAACTCTTTTATAATTAACAAGATCACAATTTTTTACGTTTTAGACTAAAATTAAAATGCATATATATATATATATATATATATATATATATATATATATATATATATATATATATATATATATATATATATATATATATATATATATATATATTTTAAAATGGCACCACCTATCCATCACAGTTCTTGTTAAAATTGAAATAGCTTACATCTTTTATGAAACCACATTTGGTTGTTACCATGGCAACTCACCACATTTTTTCTTTTTTTAAAGAAAAGCAGGAATAAAGGAGGAAACATTTACTTTTTAAATAACTGTCCCTGGGTGAGGATGAGAGTGTGTATTGGCGTGTGATGGTGGCCCCTGACCTCTGGCAGTCCTGTAAGAGACAAAACGGCTTTAGAAGACGAATGAATGAGTTTTTAGCCTGCAAGAGTGCTTTAAAAAAAATATATATTATTATTTAAATGATCAGGACCTTCTTCCAGTGGTTTTTATAAAGGGGTCTGGTAACTTTAGAGGTTCTGCACTTAAAAAGGGGAGGGTTTCAGGTTAAAAGATCACAGTCTCCATGACTTAGAAAACTCAAGTCTAGCTGATGACTTTAAATCTGAGAACATCATCTAAAATTAAAGCCATGAGCATTATGGTATGGACCACAGGCGCTAACCGCCCCCGTTGCCCCTTTTGAACAACCCTTACTGGGCAAATAATGCCACACGCTCCTCACTGTCCCCTTCTACCCAGGGCAGAGCTAGAAGTGACAAATTAATGAAAAGAAGAACACTTTTTTCAAGATGGCGGCTTTTCTGTTGGCTTCATCTCTATAGAAACCATTTTGTTTTTTGGTCATCTAAGGGGGACAAAAAGGTCCGTGTAATTTTTGAAAGAATCGGAAAAACTAAACTTTTGGATTTCCTTGGCAACAGAGGTTTTTTGCTAACCACATTACTCATATGTTCATATCGTATGTGATATTGTTTCATTCAGCTTTAGCCAGCGATTCATGTGTGCAATTTTCACAATAATCCAAACACAAAGACCGCCGAAAATCTACAAAACTTTAACACCAACATGTTTTTTCCAAGTAGCTCCACACTAAACGGGCGAGGAGTTAGACGGCAAAAGACTGAAAGGAGTTTACGTTTGAAAAAGGTACTGAAGGTGATATTTTTTGAGAACTCGAGATGGCGCCCTCTTCTCAAGGTCAAAGGTCAGTGAAACGTCCATTGAGGTTGTAGGTTTACTAGTGGCCTGTGGGGGAAATTTCCTGAAAATCACTCAAATAAAAGTTTTTTTTCCCATATTGTGGGAAAAATCCCCAAATTTCTCACTTTGCCACAAATTGCCATCAAGCTGTAGGTCCTGTGGCCATCCCATAATAATTTCCAAACTTCCTTTGGGTAATCCAGGCGAGCGTTTTGGTTTATGGATTTCAAAATGTCTTTTTTTTTTTTTATCGTTCCGCCCGGCTGTGGTTCCGTTCACTATGCACAAAATAGGCTGAACAAGATTTTTATTTTTTATTTTCAAAAAAACAGCAGTGACACAAAAACATATGCGAGTCGTCTGAGTTCAGGACTTGAGTTCGTAGCCCAGCGGGTCGAGTCCGCGGTCCAGCAGAGCCAGAGACGACTCCCGCAGCTTCTGCAGGAACCTTCGCAGCTCCTCTTTGGAGAAAACCTGAACCGCAAACACTCATGGAGATCAGAACCCGGAGACAGACGGCGCCTCAGAGCGGCTGAACAGGAAGACCCGCTTACCTGGTAGAGGCGGTGCTGGTCGGATGAGATGATGTCCGCCAGCCGCAGCGCCTCCTGGTGTCTGGAGGAGCTCTGCAGGACGCTGAGGAGCAGGAAGGTGAGGCGAGGCAGACACAGAGAACGCAGCGCTGCCATCTGGTGGCTGCGCTCCGCGTCTTCCTCCAACTCCTGCAGACAAAAGTCATTTTTACCACCAGACACCAACTAGAGTACATTTTCATCATTTCAATGTTCTCCCTGCACTCAGATGTTGTTGCAGCTCCACTTGGCTCCAAAATGTAAATAAAAACCAAAAGTTTGACCAAAACTTTCTCAAATGTGCGATTCAGAAGAAACGCTTCGGGCACCTGTCTGTCGTCGACCATCCATCCGCCGTCTACGAACAGCAGAACGTTGTAGATCCTCTCCTTCACGTCTTCAGTCAGGTTGTCCAGGCGACAGGACCAGACGCTCAGGCCGTCCTGACATCCACACACACACACACACACACACACACACGGATGGTTAGAACCTTTAGTCAATGTTTGTGAGGGTTGGAACGGCGTTTCCGTGACCTTCCGGTGACACGGACGCCGTTATCTCTGTGACAGAACAGAAATCCATCCAAGCTCTGATCATTTTTCCCACAGATGCCCAGCAGCCAGAGGCATCGCTGAGAAAGAAGGGGTTGTTGCAGTGACCTGGTTTGAACTGCAGGAATGTGATGGGGGGGCAGTTTCTTCAAGATGAGACAGAGCATCCATCCCAACCACAACCAGCAGCTTTGAGCAAAGGTCAGATCAGGTCAGGAGAGAAAAGCGATGCAGAACAACCGAACCGGATCAAACGCTCCTCCTAATCTGATCCACCGCTAATAATCCCAGGATTAACCTGATTTATGGGGTCCGGTTCTTTATTTAGTAACCAAACCTTTGAGCACCTACAGGTGTTCATCTATTTTTTTATTTTAACAATCCAGTTATTAATAAACAGTTTTTGGGTAACGTTGAAAGAAGACTAAATATCGGAAATGTTTCTTAAATCTTTCATTTTAAAAAATGTAACCTAAAAGATACCATGTTCTGTAAACACTAGAACAGAAGTTTAAGACATTAAACCAACATAACATATACATGTCTAATGTGTATATAGATTTTTTTGCCTTTTCCTTTTTTACTAACGTTTAATTGATAAAGTTTGTGAACCGTAGCCCACTTTTCCTCAGGAGAACATTAGATTTAAGACACTTTACACCAGGGGTGGGCAAACTACGGCCCGCGGGCTGGATCCGGCCCGCCTCCATCTTTGGTCCGGCCCGCTGAACAATATCAGAGACCCATGTGTTTTTTTTTAATCTGGCCACTCGATCAAGACGTGACATTTTCTTCCACCTTCTGCAGTCTGTGTTCTACCTGAAACCCTCTAAAAATCTGTCAAATAGACCAGAAGACAGTCTTCTCTTTCTACGTCGCATTTCATCTTCCCTGGTTTAGCTAATTATTTCTGAGCGATCATGCTGCTTTTTTTAAACAGCGCTCCCTGTTCTGTGTCCTGATTGGCTGGAGACCTTGTCAATTAATCTCCTCAGTCCGTGGCGTGTCTCCTGGACAGAAACGCGCAGCTCTTCAGATCTACAGAAATCTGTGATCGATGATCCGATCTTTGTTTTCATTCTCAGATCCTGGACCTAATTTCTATGAAGGTTTGAGAATTTAAACAAGAGAAAAGGTGAAAATGTTCACGCCTGTGTGAGAAAAGTGTATTTATGCAGTGAGGAGTTTTACTGCCATAAACATCTGGAATCATTCTCTGTGGATTTCACGGTTATTTTTAGAACGTAACTCCTGCAATAAATGAGGAACTCTGTTCTGGTGAAAAGGTAACACAGATATATGTGTAGCTACAGCAGAAGACACAGAAATGAGCTTTTTCCGTATTACTGGATGAGAAACAGATGCAGCTGCTTAAACTGTGAGACGTATGATGAGCTCAAAGTCTCTGTTGAATTATGACGGGAGAGGATCCATTATTTATTGTTTTTTTTGTTTTTAATGTATCAGTATATTTTTCCTGAATTTTTGTCTTTAAAAATCATAGAGTGTTATTTGGTCATTGTTTTATTTAATAAATAATGTTATTTATTTTCTTAAAAGGATCATGAATGAATGAAACTTTATTCATAGCACTTTACAACTCCTTGAAGGTACCAAAGGGCTTCACAATAAAAAAGATCTTAAGATCTTAAAGATCAAAAGTTTTAAACTAAAAACTCTAAAATATTCTGTTTCAGAATATAATTTTCAATCCAAATGTTTTCATCTACATTCATGTTCTATCATTCTCACTCCACGCATCTGCTCCTGGTCCGGCCTTTCTATCCAATTTTAGAACCCAATGTGGCCCCCCAGTTAAAATAATTGCCCACCCCTGCTTTACACTGAAGCCAATGCAGACCGGATAGTGAGCCACCTAGTGGTTACACGGTAAACTGCGTCGCTGTTTTCCTGCTTTCCTGAGCTTTTGTTCATTTATTCTCAATAAAAACAGTAGAAATATATAACATGACACTGCAGACTGTAAAAAACCTGGGAACATTCTATGATGCTTAAAATAATAAATAAATCTGCAAATTGTCAACAATCTGCCTCTAAATAAGAAATATGGGGGGGGTCTGACATTTTTGGGGGCCTTAAATGCACCACACCTCGGTGCCTCTGAAACTTCAGCAGGAAGAAAAATCATCAGGAAAACTTCTGAAGAACCTTTTACTGGGAACAACCTCCAGAATGGTGTGTGAGTGAATCTACACAAACACATTCACAACAATGTGAGATGGTTTTCTCTGCATTCATTCAATCGAGGGCCTCTAACTTGCAGATTCTCCTCAGACCGTTCCAGGACTCAGAACCTCATGAAGGCTGCGGCGTCCCAAACAGGAACCGTCTCGTCTTTCTACCAATCCGTCTGTGATTCTGCAGGTTGATACAGAAGCGTGGAATTACGTACCTGGTACTCCTTCTCCTTCATCTCATTGGCCACTCTTTCCGTGAACTTGACCTCGGGGGCGGGCACCGGCTTCTGGGGTGGAGAGCTGCTGTGGCTGAACCAGTCAGTGAAGGCCTCGTGGGCTTCCTGTCAGAAACAATCACATCCTGTTCGTCTGCCTAACACAACTCCACAGAGAGGTCTTCTGCAGGGATGACAGACCAGGTAGGCTCTGATGCACAGGTGCTCCCTGATGGCGTTCTCGTCCTCGGCGGGTAAAGGCGTGGTCTGACCAGCCCCCGTCCACTGCGAGTAAATCTCCCTCATGGAATCTTCTGGGACCTTGGAGAACACGGCTTTGGCTGCGTCGTGTTTCTGCAGAGCTGAGAGGCAGGAAGCGGCTTCAAAAGGCGGGAATCCGTGTGCCGGGGCATCAAGATTTAGGAAAAGTTAAGAGTACCCAGAAACTTCCTCATGATGGCGTTGGACTGCTTCAGGGCCTCAGCGCGGTGGGCGGGGTCAAACAGCAGCCAATCGATGACGTCAATCTTCTTTTGGTCCTCCTATCAGAGTGCAGATTCACATTGAGAGCTTTTTATTTTGGGGGGTTTTAACCTCAGATTAAATGATAACTTTGAGTTTCTGAGATCTAATCAGTTATTTACCAGACTGGATTTGTGGCGGCTTTTTTTTTTTTAAATTTATCTCCATAGCAACACTTATTTTTGATTGCCTCGTGGCGACAAACAACTCTATAGTTTTTAGAAGAATCTGAAAAAACGAAACTTTTGGATTTTCTTGGTTTTTCCACAGCCACGTTCCTAATATGTTCCTATCAAATGTCATGTTCGGTATGAACGATTCACGTTTTACTTCTTCCTAATATTCTGATTTAAAATGTGTGAGCAACAGGGGAACTTTTCCAAGCTTTTCCCTCAGGTAGCTTCCTGGTGACGCGTGGAGTTGTGAGGCCGTATATAGAAATTATCAGGAGAAGTTTGGATTTGTAGCTGGTACGAAAAGGCAATTTTTATGGAAAATTCAAGATGGCGGCCTCTCGCCGAGGTCAGGAACTTCAGCTGTGGCTGTGCCGGTGGAATTCTGTGTAGATCGTTTGAGGAAACGTTTTTCCATATTCTGCAAAAATGTAAACATTTCTGGTTTTTTTTTTAATGGATTCTCCCACCGTGATGTCATCATTGGGGGCGGGCGTTCACCATGTCCAAAATTACCTTGCATAAGGTGCGTGCAAATTGAGTTTGTGCTGGGGGTGAACGCCTTTTTCCCTCAAAGGCGCAGTATAACAGTATGACAAAACAATCTGTTAATATTGAAATAAAATTTTATTTATTTTGTGTTGATTTTTGTGCGTTTCTACCTTCGTGGTTCCGGTTTCCAGCGCCTGACTGTGATGCGTGAACGCCGTCTCATCGTGTTCTCGGACCGTTTCCACCACCAGCTTGGTTATGGCGGAGACGTCCAGCCCCGCCTCCCTGGCGAGCTGCAGGCATTGCGGCCGCAGCTCCGGCTGCGTGACCGTCTCTAAGAAAGCGGCGTACTGAGCGGTGGCAAGCTCGGCGGGAAGCTGGCCCACGTAGCTCGCCACCAGGTCGTTGTGCTGGTCCCGGATGAGGAGGGAGACGTACGCCTTCAGCACGTCAACGCACACCTCCTCCTGACAAACACAGAAGAGGTCGTCTCAACGGCGCCGCTAGAAACGACTTGGAAAGACGCTGACAAGTTTACCTTCAAAGCCAAACCCAGAGAGCGGAAAAACAGCACCAGGTGAGTCATGAAACGCAGCAGGTGGAAGGGGAGGGGCTTTGAGGCCGTCAGCCAATCGGAAAACTCCTCCAAAAGACCTGATGGAGACAGGAGCAGACCAAGCTAACATCCTCCGTAGCATCGTCGGGTCCAGAGGGGCGGAGGTCTTACCGTCCAGGTCTTCTAGAATGATGAACTTCTGGATGACGTGGTAGTGTTCTTTAGTCTCATCCAGGACCCTCTGAGCCCACAGAAGAAAGAAAACCTGATTATGATCCTCAAGGTTTCACTTTATGGTCATTTGAAGAGAGTCTGACCTTTGATTCTGAAGCTTGGAGCTCCTCAAACACCTTTTCCATGGTCCAGCTGAAGACAGAGGGACAGTGAATGACAGGAGGGGGTTTCAGCACATTCACCTGCTTCCTTTCTATGACTGCTGATTGACACTTAGGCCATGTGAAGGTCGACCGTTCACAGGTACGATTCTTACCGTGTCATAGATTAGGTCTGAGTGGTTTTATATGTACGTTTTTTAGTGAATGTTTTAATATGCATTTTAATCGCCGTCATTGAAACCTTTATTTAGAAAGGGAGATCACAGTCAACAAAACAGACAAAACTCAAAGATTTAGAAAGAAAGAAAGAAATGTTTTTTATCCCTTCAGACAATCTCCCACTCAATTGTTTTGCGTCAACTTCCTGGTTAACTCCAGCAGCAAACAAAACATTACCTTCACTAGCTGCGTTTTCATCACACAAATGCCAATGTGACTGAAACTACACACAAGGACCCGAACTCTGGGTTTGGTAGGCTTTCGTAGCGCCTGACCAAAATTCAGACAAGTAGCTGAAGTGGAACCACCTGGCCCAGGGGAGGGGCGGGTCTTATAGAAGAGCATGTGAATGTTGATTCCACTTCAGAGCAGTCTCAGTTGCAGTGAAGGCAACAGGCTCTCCCAAATAAATTGTGTTCTTTGGATTTGGGAACATCAACAACCCCATTGTTTGGAGTCCACTGGCTTGGTCATCTTATTCCGGAGTGATTTATTCACCGCATAAAGAACCCCGTCGCAGCCAGAAACTATCAAAATTCTAAAAATGTTGGAAAAACACAACACTTTTTTCATTAAATCCTACTTATGTGAATAAACTCAAACCTAGTCACACAATAAGTCGTTCAAAAACACAGATGTGACCAATGCTTTGATTGACAGCAGATGCATTTACATTTCTGCCACGGCAGAGGAGACGTCGGCGTCTTCTTCAGGCCGTGAAGCGGCGAGCTCCTTACGCGTGGGAGGGGCTACAGGTGAAGCCATTTTGGGAAATGGTGGTGGGTGATTTTCCAGAGGAGCTGTGGCTCCAACATTTCCACATGACACGCCCAACTTCTGATGATCGCTGTGACGTCTGGTGGCGCCCGCTGTGCAGTGACCACGGCTGCCCGTGGAATCTACATGATGGTCATGTGACTTATATAATTTTTTAAAAAAAAGTGTTTCCTTTGCAGTTTAGCAAAATATGTCCATTTCAGTCAGACTCATTTCAGCCAAAAAGTTTTTTTTTTTTTACTTATTTCACCAAGCCGAACGTTGTTTTTTTTTTTATATCTCAAAGAACCTTCACTGAAGATTTATTTCCTTCCTGTGACAGCAGTGCATTTGGTTTGTTTAGTCTATATACCTAAAGTTCAGCATTATTCAGCAGTTTACAGCCATAACTATATTCTTTGAAGTGAATTTTACTATATTTTATTTCTAAAGATTGGTATTCAGCGATCTCGGACGTCAGAAATGTTTGCACTTGTTTTTAGTGGAACAGACCGTGAATTCCCGAGTATTCGGAATACTCGTTCCCGCACTACTGGTTTCATACTTGGCCTCCAGATATTCCCGTGGGAGCGTCTCCACCTCCTGGTGGGCCATGCCCGACGACAGCAGGTCCTTCTCCACCAGCGAGTCCACCGTCACCCTGAAGTACGCCCAAACGCAGTCCTCCCACGACTCGCACACAGCCAGAAGCTGACCAAAAAACAAAACAAAGACTTAAAGACCCCAACGCTCCGACTCCCGCCAGAGACTCGACGACTCCACGCACCGGTCTGAGGTTCCCGCTCAGGCTGGCGTAGATGGCTCGCTCGTATCGGTTCAGCTGCTCCTGAAACACAAACGGCAGCTCAAAGCTTCTCTGCTTTCCCGTTACCAGACCGTTTCTTCCTGACGCCGACCTCCTCAGCCAGCCTCCAGCAGCACGCCTTCCAGACCCCCCTCTGTGGGTTTCCCTCCACGGGCTTCAGCTCCAACCCGCCTGCAGGGAGAAGACAGACCGTCGTCTTCAGAACAAACACAGGGAGGAGAGGAGCTGATCTTCACGCATGAGACGACGGAAGAGCTGCTGCTTCCTTGAAACGACAGCAATTTAGTTCTTAAAACTCCAAATTTAAGGAACAAATGGCAGCAGAGTGAAAATCCAACTGATGACGTGACAAAGTGGGCGCAGCTTTTTGAAACAAAACTTGCATCAAAACAGGAAACGTTTAGGATTCTTAAAGAACGTCCGCATTCCCATCAATAGAATCAGGTTTCTATCAAATTTCCCTTCTATCCGTGTCGTGTTTCACCTTTTGCGGTGTAGCAGATTCTTTAGCTGCAATTCTGTGATTTTTCTTTTCTACTATGCATCGTGTTCTACGTCCTGATTGGCTGCAGACCTTGTCAATCAATCTCCTCCATACCGTGTCTCCCGTACAGATTGTGTTTTATTTGTCAAATCGGATCTTCGTTTTCATTCTACAATCCTGGACTTATTTTCTCTTTAAACTTTGAGAGTTTAAACAAGAGAGAAAAGTGTTTGTGAGGAGTTTTTCCAGCCTCAAAACCTCCAGAATTATTGTTAAACAAAAAACTAAAGATGACCACATGGCATTTTTACTGTATGCTGGGTTATTTTTAACTCCTGTGAGGATACCTGAAGTCATGTTGGGATCGTGGTAGAGCTTCCAGCCTTCCAGCGTGGCTGCTCTCCAGGCCTGACCACAGCGTTTACACAACCTCTGAGCCTGCACACACAAGCGCACACATTGTTAGCGTTTCTCATCACACTATCGCCGCGTAAAAGCTGTAGATCAGGTTGAATAATGTTCATAGTGTCTGTATTATTAGCTGACACCTTAGGCTCTTCTCTTATCAGACATGTGTGGGTTTTTTCACACATTTGACGTGTTTCGACATCCGTAACAGAAGATAACAGAAGAACCTAACAATCGACTGTGAATCAGGTGTGGCTCCATCTTTGGACTCACTGTACCTCCTCCGTCATCCCCGCTCTGATCAGAGAAAACAGGTTCTTCAGCAGTCGAGCGTCGTCTTCTCTGTCCAGGTCTGCTAGGGGGCGCTGCTGTCGCAGAGGAGCATCTGGATCCTGGGCGGAAAAACATCAATTTAGTAAAAAAAAACACCATAAATGCTATTGGTAATCAAACCAACAGTTTGTTTCGGACTCACCAGCTCAGTGACGAGAGGGACAGTGAAGGCGCCGCCGCTCTTCCTCCTCATCTTCAGAGCATGGAGCGTGTTCTCCCTGTGACACGGTTATCACACGTGAACACATATCCATAACGAGGCGAGGCGAAAACACGTAGGGCGGCGACGGACTCACCAGCACACGTTCTTGGCGTAATATTCGATATTATCTGAAAACTCTCCGATCTGATCTTTGGCGATGCTCTCCAACCAATCAACAACCAGCTGAATCACAGCAGAAACGCAAAGTTCAAACACATTAACCTTTATTGAAAGAGACGTTTCAGACAAAAACAGCAGAAGGGAAGATTATTGGCTGTTTTTAATCCTAAATATACTTAGAACACCTAAAAGTTGATATTCACAACAAATATTTCTTAAGCTTTTTGGGTTTCATGCGGATTGAGAGTCTTGACATATTTAGGCTGAAAAAAGATAGAAATGTTGATAAAATAAACTATAACAGTAAAAAGTTTAACTGTGTAATATAAGTAGTAGGTACAGTTAAACTTTGTCTTCATGGCATGAGGCACACATGTAGAGGAACACGCATGAAAACATGCAGAGGAACACGGAAATGAACACAGTGAAACATGCTGGTTCTTTACTAAAAACCCATTTAAAGGCGGAGTGTGAAAACTTTACATATCTACAAAATGTGTTTTCTGAATTTGATTTTCTTGACCCAAAACTGAGCCGATTTTCACGTAGAGATTTTTAAAACCCTGAAATTTTGTCTTAATTTGTCATTTGTTTTGGAGAGAACCACACAGAGATTAGGAAAGTCTGCTCCTAGACATAAGATCATAATAAAAAAGAAAAGATTAACAAAAACAGCAGCATTTAGGTTTATATAAACATTGATTGTCTTAAGAATTTCTTATATTGGCTTATAATTACCACGAGTTTATCATTTTAAAAAGGAAAGCTTCAGGTTTGTTCAGTTTCAGTCACAACAACAGTTTGAAATTTAAAAAATCTGTTAGCTGGACTTTGTCACATAAAAACAAATGCAGACTTTTTGACAAGGACTCTAAACTGATTAAGACTTGTGGAGGTGAAACCCACAGAACCAAATCAGCACAGCAGGACGCTCCGGTCCAAAGAGCAGAACTCCTCACCTGTCCCTGCCGTATGGCGGCGTCGCGCTGGAACAGCTGCTCCACCACCACCTTCTCGCTCTCACCGGGAACCTGGAGACAAACCCAGAACAGTTCACCTCAGGGCCTGTTCTGATCTGGAAACTGAGCTTTAGGAGGAAATCCTCTGTCTGTTTGGGTTGCATCACTCACAGCCATATCTGCCATCATGTCATCTTCCAGCGCCAGCTGGACCCGGTCCCTGCAGAACCAGACCAACGATGAGTCAAATGAAACAGGGAAAGGAGCTGTGGTGCAGTGGCAGGTACCTGTAAAGCGAGGCGATGAGTCTCCAGGTACAGTTCTCCTGCTGCAGCAGCCAGCGGACTCCTGCTGTTTTACTGTTCTGACCGGCTCTCAGAACCACAGACTGGAGAACGTTCACCTAAAACGTGATGCAGAGCCGCTCAGCGTGACGTCCAGAACCTGATCTGCTCAAAGGCATCGCTCTACTCTACCTTCTCCTGGCAGAGGCTCTGATAATCCTCCAACAGGTCAAACACCGCAGAGGAAGAGTGCTTCAGAAAAGAGGCAAGGAATTCTGGGAAAAGACTTGCAGCTGCTGCAGAGAAAGCAAAGTCAGGAGAGGTTGGTTATAAAAAAAATGACACGCTTTCTCTTTTAGGGGGAAATGTACCTGGAGATGCTGCTCAAACAACGATGAGGCTTTTTTAGTTTCTCATCAATTATTTAGGTAGTCTTTTACTCTCATCACATCATAATTTCACATAAGTTTAAAAACACATTTTAGGACAAGCGTCGAGCAGCGCATTTGACACCCGGTTCGTGTGTGAAGGCATGAAATTTGTTTGTTTTCCTCACCTGCATCTCCTGGATCGTCCTCCTTCAGCAGGGCTGAGCTCAGGTTGGCAGCATCGTCCTTGAGGAAGCTGGTGTTCTCCAGTCCAGACACAGGTGAGGTGTAAAAGCTGTTGGTCCAATCGCTGTCGTCCAAATTCTAGATATGCAATGGATGGGTTTGAGTGACAGACTGCAGCTGATCGAGGCTGTCCCTGCACATTCATCAGGGTCTCACCAGACTGCTGAGCGCGTTTCTGGGCGTGTGCATGAATCGAGGCGTTCGACCTCCCGGCACCAAAAGAGAAGAAGTGGCTGGAACCCTGGGGGTGACTGAGAGGCAGAGACGTGAGGCAGGAATAGCTCAAGGCCTCAGATCTGACGTGAATGTGAGTGTAACAGAAGGTGATCTGTTCATTTTAATTACACAAAATATTGACTGTCTCTAAGTTTCTTTCCCCCTTGTATTCTGTGTTGGGTTTTGTAGCCCCTCCTTAACGTGTTCTTCTTCGCTGGTTTTCTCTTTATAAGGTTGGCGCTTGCCTTCCCTCTCTCCTTTTTGTTTTACTGTCCAACGGGAGAGGTGGGTGTCCTGTAATGTTAGCCATATGAATCCCCATTTTATGTTAATTATTGTCCCATATACTGTTATTATTTTGAATGTGTTATGAAAAACATAAAAACCCTTGTAGATGTTAATTGTTTATTTCAGAATAAGGATTTCATGTTCATGTTCTGTGCTCCCTCTACCTCTCACCCTCATGTAGGAGCTAATACGGGATGCTAACACGTGACTCTATTTTTTTTTGGGACTTTCAGGTATGTGTAGGGGATCCTTTTTGTTTTACTGCCAGCGGGAGGGAGCTATACGATGTAACACGTGACTTCGAATGTCAGATGCGCAATAAGGAGGTGTCCCAAGGGTTGGCTGTGAAGTGCTTCTAACAAACGCAGAGTGCATCTCACCGGCCTGTCTGAACAACGAGGCGGGAGTGTTGACCAGGTGGGGGCGGGCTGGTGTTACCGCGGATGCGATGGGGCTGCCACCACTGGGTGACGGGACTGAGGCCAAGAGTCAGGAGAAACAAAGAAACTGTCCCGACATATAACTGTACACACAAACGCACATCAACACACACAGCAACTGAAGCTGGAGGATACAAGCCACTTTCTTCCTCCTCCTGGCTGCGACCGTCACCTCCTCCTCTCGAACCACCGGAGACGGAAGCTCATTCTGACCCCTGGAGGTCAGAGAGATCAAAACAGAAACATATATTATCTTAGATAAGAAGCCAAGTTTCTCCAAGTTTCATTTCAAAAGAGAATTTCCCTGGGAATCAGGAGCAGACGAATAAATATGACGTGGCAAATATGCTGTTTGGGGCCATAAGCTCCATGTTCCGCTCCATTCTGATGCATCCACTGTCAGACCAACTGATCCATGAATGAACGTTTTTGTTTTCCTCGTCTGAGCTGGAATCTGGGTCAGAACTATACAACTGAGAGCTCTCAAATATAGGTGACGGGAAGGGGGGTGGGGTTACTCCACACCAACAGTCCCGCCCTCAACTCAGGTGTTTGCTAATGAACTCCTGTCGCTCTGCAGAACCTATGTATGTATGTCCAAGAACGATACGGGTGTTTGGATTTTGGCTAAAAACAGCATAATCATAAAAATAAGAACACTGGGAACGCTTTGACAATAGATCAGAAGATAACCTAAGTGGGTCTTTAAACCTATCATTCATTATTTTTTGACTAAAAAGACGTCATGACGTTCAGCTGATTAGCTTGATGCTATCGTTTGCTAATCTGACATTTGTAACGTTTCCTGGAGACAACAAAAACACAAAAACTGTCCGACCGAACCACACAAATGTAAAGGTATCAGTGTTTCACAGCTGGTGAAATTAATGACACAAAGATTTAACATGTTTTACCAGTCCATGCTGGAGAGCTGCCGATTCCCGCTTCGATATGTTCTTCTTCTTCTCTAGCTTTTCCCTTCTTCGCCTCTTCTCACGAATCTGCCTTTGAATTTAAGGTAAAACTGTCAGGCCTGTCAGCTGACTGCTGCCCCCTAGAGTTCCTCGTCAGATTACACCTATTGATGAGAGGACCAAATAAAAAAGACAATATATGTATTAATATAAATATGAATTAAGCATATACATCTTTTGATTTTCACTTTTTTTGTCATTAATCCTATTATTTGTAATTTTGTGTATCAATTTGCTTTGTTGTTTATTTATTTATTTAGTTAAACAGTTATTCAGATCCACTATTTGATTAAAAAGTTTACCTTTGTGTAATTGTGTCATACTTACATTTTAAGTAATAATTCAGTCATTAATTTCTTTGGTCTGTTCAGCCGCTCAACAGACAGAGTTACTTGCGTGTTGTACAGATTTTATGTTACAAAAGGTTTTCTTAAACATTCAAAACTGTTAAAACTTTTATTTTAATAGCTGATGATATTTGAACGTCCGTTCAGAGAACAGATCGACAAAAAAACACATTAACCTCATGATATGAAGAATTCGATTCAAATCAAATAGTTGTCCTTTATTTTTCAAATCATTTTTAAAAATAACTTTAAAGTTTTGCCTTAATTTTGATATTTAAAGAAAGAGAAAGTTTTTAGGAAAAATTTCTTTTTTCTTTTACAAGAGTGAACACGTTTTCAGGAGAAAAATGTTTGAATTATTAAAATTATTTGAAGATTCTGTTTTAAAAAAATGTTGAAAATATATGTTTACATTAAGATACACCTTATATTCCTTACATAGAAGTTGAATTGGGTCAGATACACGCTTTTAAAAAGGGTGTAATAGGATTTTCCCTCCCTGTCGGTCCCAGCTGTGGTCGGAGTGAGACGTCTTTCCTAATAGACCATCTTTGTGCTCTGCCCTCCGCTCCGTTAGCTGCCGCTGTTGCGGGATCGGTTCACGCAGCTCAGCTAAAGCAGGAACACGGGACGCTTCGTGGTCCGGGTAAAAGGAGTCTCAGCCATTCAGAGAACCGGGAAAGGGGATCCTCACGGTCAGCAGCGGATCCTGGTCACCCCAGAGGCCAGATCGACCCCCGCAGGCGGATCCCCAGCGCTGCCAGAGGGTCAGTTTGACCCGGGCGGAGATGGAGACCCCAGGTAAACTTTTCCCACTGCGTGGCAGGATCGGCCGCACAGAGAGGTCATTCATCAGATGGCCGCAGATTTGAACCTGGATCCCGCAGATCAGGCTCTGCTGCGGGATTTCAGAATAAAAGAGCCGCGTTCTTCTGCAGTTGTTTGATCAATGACGCAGGTTCTGGTTGAAAAAGAACCCGTTAGAAACTAACATCCCATTTGAACCGGACTTTTCCTTTTTTTAAAGCATGTTAGAGGATGAGACGTTTTCAGAAATTCGTCTAATTTTGTTAAAATTGAATAATATTTACATCCAGCAAGTCAAACTTCTATAGAGATGTTTATATGTAGGGATTTTAAACATAATCACTTTATGCAAATTATATTCCTAAATCTGGATTTCTCTTAAAAAGAAAAACTCCGCCCCCCCTTTCTATTTGTAGAAATAATTTTTATATTGTTTCTATTCTATTTCTATTGAATCCTGAACTATTAAAGTCATGTTCAGGTTAACATAGGGAAAACTTTAGAAGAAAAGACGGTAAAAAATGCTGTTCTTGACTTGCTTCGTTTCAAACATCTCATCAGCTTCAGTGGGACGATCCAATGAGGCACAAGATGTCTTTTATTTGGGAACGAAGTCATATTGGCCAATATTACATTTGGAGGAAATACTTTTTATTCATACACAAAAACATATTTAAAAGTAACAATGAAGCAAAACATTTTCAAAAAGGTGAAATCATTGACTGAGAACTGGACTGAGTGACTCCTCCCCCCTGGCGTTCCAAACAGGAAGTGTCATTCTATTGGTCGGAATAACCATTCTTGATCTGATGCCTTTTGTTGATACATTTTCTTGATAATCCTCATTGTTTCCATTATGCCTTTTCAGTTCAAGTCATTCTATTTATAAACCGACCATCAGGTGGTTCAATAAAAGTAGGCGGAGCCTGCTGGCCCCCCACGTCTAACGTTCAAATTGTTTGACAGATTTCGCGCTGTCTGCTTTTAAGTGTAAGAGCTTTGGCCTTCCAGCAAGCTCACTCCTAATTGGCCAGAGTGGTTGCTATAGAAACGTAGACCGACTGCATGGTTTTCGTTTGGTTGGATGATGTCCCTCTTCTGTCACTGACGCGGCAGAGCAGCTTGGGTTTTGTGGAGGTAGTGTTATGATATGGGGTTGTTTTTTCTTTAGAACAAGGTAAAATATGACTTCAAATCTGTTTTTTTGTTGTTTTTTTCTTCACAGTTTAGAAGCAGAGTACAGAGACTTCGGATCATCCAGAACGATGTTGCGTTTCTCAGCCAACAGGCGCATCGTCATCTGCCTGCTGGTCAACCTCCTGTCCTCCATCTGCATCGTCTTCATCAACAAATGGATCTACGTGCACTACGGCTTTCCTAACATGACGCTAACGCTTGTCCACTTCCTGGTCACCTGGCTGGGACTCTTCATCTGCCAAAAAATGGACATTTTCTCCCCCAAAAGCCTCCCGGTGCGCAGGATTGTGTGGTTGGCCCTCAGCTTCTGCGGCTTCGTGGCCTTCACCAACCTGTCCCTGCAGAATAACTCCATAGGAACGTACCAGCTGGCCAAAGCCATGACCACCCCCGTCATCATCCTCATCCAGACCACCTACTACAAGAAGAGCTTCTCCACCAAGATCAAATTCACGCTGGTAAGGAACCCCGTCTCTGCACTCAGAGC
Organism: Oryzias curvinotus; assembly: GCA_023969325.1. Taxonomy (NCBI): domain Eukaryota; kingdom Metazoa; phylum Chordata; class Actinopteri; order Beloniformes; family Adrianichthyidae; genus Oryzias; species Oryzias curvinotus. The sequence continues at coordinate 20,397,694 of CM043728.1, forward strand.
TTTGTGGGGGGGTCCATCTTTAAGCTATTTTGTCCCTCCAGGTGCCCATAACCCTTGGGGTAGTACTGAACTCCTACTACGATGTGCGGTTCAATCTCTTGGGGACGGTGTTCGCCACACTGGGCGTTCTGGTGACCTCACTTTACCAAGTGGTGCGTAGAACGGCGCCGCCGGAAAAAGGTCTTCATTAAAATGACAGGAGTGAAGAGTCTGTTGGCTTTCTTTTCTCAGTGGGTGGGGGCCAAACAGCACGAGCTTCAGGTGAACTCCATGCAGCTCCTGTACTATCAGGTATGACTCCGTCCCTGAGGACCAAAGGTGGTTTAGTGGAATCTGTTGAGTCATGACGTTTTTGCCCTCATTGTAGTCTTCTAGCAAAACTCAGCTGTGGATGTGGTCAACTCATGACCGTCACAAGCAAGATGAAGGTCATCTGAGGTTCTTTTGGCGGTAGACCCTGTTCCAGCTCAGTCTTTGATGATAAACCTGCACTCTTAAAGTCAAAAGTCCCATTATTATCTGTGGGAAATATTGTTCTCCCCTTTTGACCCATTGGGTCCCATTTATAGTCTTTGGTGGGACTCGGCCTGGATTTGAACTCACAACCTCTCGTCACAGGGAGAACACTCTACCACAAGGCCACTGAGCTGGTCTCCTGGGTTCTTTTCCTCTTTTGGTTTCTCATCGTCATCATTTCAATTAGCAGAAGCTCTAAAAAATACAGCAGTGAGAGTCCCGGTAAACGGTAACTTCTGCTCTACTTTTGGTCAGAAGATGTCGGCTCTTCATTCATTTACATTCATGTTAATCATTAGCCGTCTGGTTTACTGCTGAGCCGGATCGGAGGAGCTTTATCAGGAGCTCCTGTGCTCCTGCGCCTGTTTGTATGTGTGTGAATGATAACATTAATAACTCATAATATTCCTAGTATTCCACTTATTCAAAGATCTGCTCTTCTCTGTAAAAACAAAATCTAAATTCTGTGAAAACTCATGGAAGAGCTGAAGAGTCGCCTAAAAATAGGAGGAGAACGTGACAAACTGAACGAGCGTCTGCTGGTTTTCTGCTTGGTGTTCATGACCAAACTTCTCCAAAAACGCCTGAACGTAGAGAAGCTGCCGGCAGCTTCCTCGCCACCTCCAAGTCTGCGAAGCTGTGGACGCGGTCGTCACAGCTGACATCACGTCTGCTTGAGGGTTAAACCCGGAAAGTCAAGACCCGTCTTTGTTGTCGCCGCCCCTCGGTTCTGGTTCCTTTGAGATGCTCTGTGAGGACAGTGGGTTTGTGGGCGGAGCCGCAGAGCGGCGCGGAGAACCCGTCAGAGTGAACTCAGTTAACTGTTGTTTCAGGCTCCTCTGTCGTCGGGCTTCCTGCTCGCCATCATTCCCGTGTTCGAGCCGCTGGCCGGAGACGGGGGAATATTTGGACCGTGGTCTCTGCCTGCTCTGGTCAGACTCTCACACCACACCTGAACACCTGCAGGGGGCGGAGTTTTGACATTCACCTACGGCGAGGGCGGTTTTCATTTCAAGTCATCGTCATTTGTTTGTGCTTTTGGTTGGATCAAAGCAAAAGTGTTTTAGTAAATTAATCCATTTTTTTCCTTTCTCTGATTGTTTGAAGTAAAATAAATGTTAAATAATTTCATACAAAATCAATTTAAGCTTTAAGGATGGCTCAGAATATGTTGCTTTTGTCTGTACTATTTTTCTGTATTCTGGTTGAAGATTTACTTTCATTGAATTTTTTTTTTTAATTTAGTTTACTTCTCTGGGACATTAAACATTAAAAGAATCACATCCAATCAGCCAGAATTAGCCCACCGACTATTTTTCATCTGTTTTCACAGGATGAATGTTAAAATTGTAGAAGATTAAGTTAAAAATGTCTAAAATGTCTAAAAATGACAACATTGCGGCCATTTAATGAAACAGGAAGCCCAAACTTTTAAATCAAATGTAGCTGTCTTTATGGAGAAATCACTCAAAAATGCTCATACAGAATGTTTTTGATGTCAAATGTCAGACAGCAGCTTGTTGGTGAAAAGTTCCTCCATCAACGCTGAAAATTGACGAGACTTCCGGGTTGAAGCTGCTCCTCTAAAAAGTGCTGTTCTCCTTCTGTCCAGCTGACGGTGCTGTTCTCAGGTGTGGTGGCGTTCCTGGTCAACCTGTCCATCTACTGGATCATCGGAAACACCTCGGCGGTCACGTATCCTCTGAAGTTCAGTTTACTTTGACCCACAGGAGGCTGGTCCTGGGTCAGGAGGAGGCTCCTCCCACAACCTTCTGGTGTTTTTCCTGAAAGATTAGTGAGAACTCCTCACAATATTGAGGAAAACACATGTTTTTCTTAGCTGTTACTTTCAGAACCACCAATTTTTGTTTTTTGTGTTGGTGGCATACTAAAACAGGCCCGCATCATGACCACTCCACCGCTCTACAGTTACTTTGGTTTGCTGTTTCCTGTGGAACATCATCTCCACCCTGCAATCATCTATCTTTAGCTCATTGTTCCAGAGGTTTTTTTCTTAAAGAGGAAAAAATGTTCCGTTAATCCAGTCTGGCGTCCTAAACTTCTCTCAGCTGGATGTTGACGTGGTTTTAGAGACACGACTGGAGAAACTGGGGCTGTTACCAGCAGTCATAACGACTAGGAGACTTTTCAGCCCAGCTCTGGAAAATCTGCCTTCTGAAAACTTAAGCTGGACCACAAAAAGATAAAATACACATGATTTATAAGGCTTATGTTCTCAAACAAAAATCGTATTATCTTAATGGAACCTTTTAATGTGTTTAGACCATTGACTGTACATGAGAACTGGACTGAGTAACGCCACCTCCCTGGTGTTTCAAACAGGAAGTACCCGCAAAATCCCATAGACTTCTACAGAGAAATAAACAGCTGTCACTCAGCCATTCTATTAGTCAGAAGAACCATTCTTGATCTGATACCATTTTTTAAACATTCAAATTGATGTTTTTTCCCCATATTTTTCAAGTTATAAACTGACCAATCAGATGCCTTAGTAAAAATAGGTGAAGCCTGCTGGTCCCCACGTCCAACAATCAAAACGCTCTAAAGATTTCGTGTAGTTTGCTTTCAGTGTGGCCGTCCAACAAGCTCACTTCTGGTTGGCTAGAGTAGTTTCCATAGAAACAGTGACTCAAACCGATTTGGACCAATCACTGCCGACGACGTCTGGCTCCAACATGGCAGCGTCTGTATTGCAATAAAAAACACACCGAATCGGCTTCATTTGGTTGGAGCCGGACATCAGATTACATCGCACTCACTCGTGCAGTCCTGCACATAAACACTCAATGGTTTTAACTCGCAATGTGGGCGTGGCCAGTGTACTCATTGGTTGCTATGGGAATTGAAAACTTTGATGTAAAAAAACAAAAAAAAAAACATGAAAAATCCACAGTTCAGGAGACCCTGTCTTAGATTTTTATTGAAATATGTTTTTAAAATTTTTTCGATGTTATAACTATGAGAGCTTTTTTTATTTTTATTTTGCATGCTGTTACTGAGGATTCCTCGACGATTTTGAACTCAGACCTTTCAGAGTTTCAGTCTCTGGGTTTTTACAGCCTGATGGAAATGTGTTTGTTTAAAGCTTCTGTGAGGAAGCTGTTGTTGTCCTCTAAGGCGTGAGAAGCTTCTAGGTGTCACCTCTGTGATGTCATCAGCTTTTTGGAGCTCCCCGTGAAGCTGTTGTTGCCTCCCTGACTCCTCCTCCTCTCAGTTACAACATGTTTGGACATTTTAAGTTCTGCATCACTCTGGTTGGAGGATACCTGCTCTTCCACGACCCGCTGTCCGTCAACCAGGTGAGCCTTTCATTCTGGGTCGGTGCCGTTCTTTGCTGCTGCCTCTTCTGCTGACGTCTGTCTCCTCTGCTGGTGCGTCAGGTGTTGGGGATCCTCTGCACGCTTGCAGGTATCCTGTCCTACACACACTTCAAGCTGGCCGAGCAGGAGGAGGGGAAGAGCCGGCTGGCTCAAAGGCCGTAGGATCCATCTCCGGAAACCGACCCCGCAGCCGCTCAGTGTGACTTATGCACAGACTTTTATACGATTTTTACATTTTTTTACTTCAAGAGCGTGTTTTAGACGAAGGAAAATGTTATCAAGCTGAAATTTGAGAGGTTCAGGAGAAGCAGGCTTAATTTTCTGCAGACTTTTGCTGATGATAACGACTTCCAGGAGCAATCTAATGTTTGTCGGAGGTTGAAGGTCAGTATAATTAGATAAATAGAATAATCTAGTGAGCAAAAGGAGCATCAAATCATCCTATAATCCAGATAAACTGGACACTTTCAGTATTTCTGTTCTAAAATGTCTAAATCCGACATAAATGTTTGAGACAAAACGCATTAAACTTGATGATTAAACAAGAATTAATCAGAATGTTGAGATGAACAGTATTTGAATTGTTTGGAGGAGAGGCTTTATAGAAAATAAAAGATTCAAACTTATGCATATTTCATGAGAAATCAATTTGGTTTTTGAGTTGTCCTTGTTAAATTGAAAAAGCTGCATTTTCTTTTGGTTTGGAGACAAAAGGAACATTTTTAAAACCAATCAAAGCACATTTGGGGTTCATTCTAAAAAGTCCTGCTTTTTAGAAAAACAAAAACTCTAAGATGGTATTTATTCTTTTAATCTTCCTAAATAATTTGACTGAAAGATTTCTGGAAATGAGCCGCCTGTCATGAATGTTTCCACAGTGCATTTTTCTTCAGTGATTTAAAAATGAATATTTCTTTTTTGTTATTGCTGCCTGTTTGTTTTGCCTCTTTTTTTTTTTTTGGTTTGATTTTGTTTAGATTGAGTCGGATCAGTTTTCATGTCTGTATTAGTTTATTTTAGTTGTGGGAAAACCTGCTCCTGGAGACTCTCCTCAGTTGGCTCCATCTGGGATTGTTTAGGATGTTGTTGTTTACTAAATGTAAAGCTGGTAAATAAACTGCATTGAAAAATGTTTTGTTTTACTGTCAGAGTTAATAGTGAACAATCAAAATCAACTTTAAAAAGAAATACCTACTACAATATTTAAAACTTGAGTTTTCTACCAAAATATGAAAAATTCAAAAATATTGCCTGAAATAAAAGTTTGTTTATAAAAGGAAATAACAAATAAATATTTAGCTATGAAATCCAACCTGTTTACATGCAGAGAAGGGATTTGTGATCATAAGCATACTAAAAGAGCTCCATTAAATAACTAAATAATGCAATAAATAATCACAAATCAGGTTTCAGTTATTTAAATAACTGTAAACTATGTTACCACAAAAAAATATTTGTGATAAAGTATGAGGGAACAGAAAGGAAGGAAACTTCATTCAAAGAATCAGTTAGGAAAAACCATCATCTTTTTTTCAGCGAGGGAAGGAGCAATGAGAAAAGAGAAGCAGAATGGAGACGGAGGTAGTAGAATCAAAGTGTAGAAATCTGAAACTTCATTTAAAAAGAAAGTGTCTGAACTATTCGTGAACAAATACATTATTTTTGTAAGTTATTCACACTTTTTTCATGATAAAACTCAACTGCAAGTGAATGGGCTCCATGAATGGTTAAACTAAAAATGACTCTTCTGTAAAACTTTATTGATCTTTCTTGACACATCTTTGTCTCGTTGATGCTTTGTCAATAAAGTTAAAAGTGACCCAAATTCTGTGGGAAGCTGTACATAGAAAATAATCTACAAATAATAATATAATTTAGTGAGTAACAGGATCAACAAACCCGCAAGATTTTTATGACAAATTATGATAAATTAATTCATGCTTATAGATGAGCTGTTAGAATTTTCAAAGGAACGTCATTGCATCCTTTTAAAAACACCTTTTGTTATCAGGAGAATCACAAATTAAATGTGACCATGTGGAACCTGATCAACAAAAATTTTGTATTTATTTTAAGATACAACTAAAATAAAAACAGCTACAAAGAACAAAGTAAACCTATTTGGGGGAAAAAATGTGACTTTTTCAAAATACAACAATTGTTGTAGACCTCTAAAAAACTCTGACCGCTCCATCAAACCTACAGGTAGGCTGTTTGTCAAAAGCAGCTTATCATCTTAGAAACAAACGAGGCAGATTTTTCTGTCTTGCTCTGTTTGTTTCGCAATTTAACAGTTCCAGATTTGATCTGATTGAATGTGGAGTTCCCCAAGGTTCTTTTTGGGGGTTCTAAACATTTAGTATATAAACTCTTTCTTGAAATTGTCAAGCAGTTGAAAAAAACATTGCTAAAAAAAAAAGAAAAAATTTAGCTTTTAAAAAAATCTACTTTTTAAAGAGAAAGTCTTAATTCCAAATGCACATTACCCACTAACCATAGTTTTAAGTGACACTGTGCAGGAGAGAAAAACTGTCTGTCATTTTGTGAATGTGATAGGAAAGTCCCCCCTTCTCCCCCCAAAAAAAGGTTAAATAAGTTGCCTGCAAAAGGCAGACAGTCAAAGCTGTGGAGTTTATTTATTTATTTATTTCTTATTATTATTTTCAAAGCTGTGGAGTTTAACTTGTCAAGAAAGTGTAATAAACCATGTTTTTTAAATGGTCTAAACAAGGCTGTACACTTCAGTTGCAGTGAATTGAAAATTACTCATTTAAATTGTATGTTCAAAATATATTTTATGCAGGTTTTAGGCTTCAAAAGACAATCTAAAGAAGTCAAAACTTGGTCAAAACAAAAAAACTGTCAAAACTGTTAAATTCCCAAAACACATCTAGAGAGAAAGTGGTCCAAAGTAATGCCTGTTGACTTAACTATCTTTTATATGTCATATCCTTGTTGCTTTAGATAAATTACATTTTAAAACCTATAGAAAATATGCAAAGAAAAAATATTTAGATTTGAAATAAAGGGGTAAATATAATTATTTCTAATTTTTAAAAGGCATATTTTTGGCGACCAAAATAAGAGGTCCTACTTCCGTTTACACGGAAACCTGTCTTCGATGTTTGTTGTGCTACAATTAGCAGGTAAAACTTTTCATTTTAGTTGGTTTATGAATTAGATTCGAGCAATTTAGGTTCTTTTTTAAATTTGCGTATTTAAATTTCACATTATAGCGGCTTAGTACGCAGTGACTACGAAGCTGAGCTTGTTTTATTGTTGTTTCATCGAAGCTTAATTTTCTGGGCTAATGCTAATGCTAACTGTGGGTTTGTTTTGAATCTGAAACCGAACTTTACCTCTGTCAGATCCCGTATAACGTTATGGAGTGGACTTCTTTTATACGATTATTGTCTAAATCTTTAACAAATATTGAATGAGAGGTTTTCAATTGAGACTGTGTCTCCGGGCCAGTCGCTGCGTGGGTGTGCGGCTCTCATCTGATCGTTGAAACTAACTACGGATGCGGAAAGAAGTAGCCTTTGCTTTTTAACCGTCAATGTAGATACAAGTGAACATAAATGCTTGTTTATAATTTTAGAATGCATTCAATTTATAGATTTTCATAAATGCGGTGTTAACTTCAATAATATACAAGGACAAGAAGCAATGATGATCGCCACTTTTCCCTTAACCGACAAGAATCTACTGATCATGATCGCGTTCACAACTTCAACTGCTGTTTTTATTCTAACTGTTCAATAACTTTGTTGTTATTTGTCGTGTGTTATTTTTTAATCTTTTTTGATAAATAGGTAAAATTATGGATTTGTCATTGTCATAGAATTTAGGATCATCTAGGTTCACTGGAATAATCTGGATCGTTGAGTTGGATTAAAATAATTTGGTAAAGATCTTTTTGATGTTCTTTTGCTTTTTGTGTTGTGCTTTAGGACAACTTTGGTTGTGAACTTGTGTTCTATAAATGTTATTGATCTGTTGATGTGAGGTAAAAAAAAAAAGTTAGATCATGGGAAACATCTGTTGTTGTGTCTCATCTCACAACTTGGTTTGTGTAACACAAACCAAGCCTTTCTTTTTTTGTTTTTGTTTTTAGGAAACATGAAATCAATCCTAACTGATTATTATATTTGAAAAGACTTTAAAATAAAAGTTTGATAGTGAGAAACATGTTGTTTTTCAGCCCTGATGCAGACGTGGGTTCGTGTACTTACAAAGGAAATTTTTACTTGATGGATATTTACATATTTTTTTTCCTTTTTCTTTTAAATAAATTTCAATTAGATTTTACTTATCAATTAAAAAAACTGCTCTGGGGGGCTTCTCTGTCCAGTGCACTCTGGGTCCACTACAGGGCCCCCTCCCTCTTAAATATTTCCATATCTGTGTCCTGGTGGCGTTTTGGCCGGATGTCCAAATCCCCTCAACTGACTTTATTTATTTATTTTTTTAATGTGGAGTAACAGTTCTACTGAACATCCACCCTTACAAAGTTCATTTCTGCTGTCCATGTCTTTGATCTCAACTGCGTGTTCACAGCCCCAGGGCTCATATGAGGGTGGAAATGTTGTTCATACGGATCAATTCTGATGTGTCTTGATCTGCAAACTGCTCTAAAAAGCACAATGTTTCCTTCTTGCTGCTTTCAGTATGCCTGCTGAAGACAAACACTCTGTAAACATGGAGGAAAAAGAGCCCGGCACTTTCAGCAGCAAAGAGAAGGACAAAGAAGGAGAGAAAAGGGCGACATTCACTCGAGACCGATCTAAGGAGGAGGTGAAGATGAGTGGCAAGAAGGACTTCAGCAAGGAGGACAAGAGGAAGCGCATGGAGGAGGAAAAGAAGAAGAAAGAGGAAAAGGAGCGCAAAAAGAAAGAGGAGGAAAAACAAAAAGCAGAGGAGGAGCAGAAGAAACGAGAGGAGGAGGAGAAGAAACAGCAGGAGGAGCAGGAGAGAAAGCTCCAGGAGGAGGAGGCCAAACGGCAGCGTGAGGAGGAGGCAGCTCTTGTGAAGTAAGAGAATATGCAACTCATTGTGTCTATGAGAAAATGTCTGCTTCAATCATGTTCAATTCATTCTTTATATTTTGTCATCTCTATTTCAGATTCCTCTCTGCAGTTAATTTAAAGAAACATTTTTATTAAAGTCAGAATTTGGATGTTTAGAGGATTTTTTTTGACTCGTTAGCGTCTGTGCAGCTTCACATAACACTGTGAATAAAAATAACTGCAACTTCCTGTCTGCAACCAGGAGGCAAAGAATTCAGTTGGAGAGAAATGTTATGTTGTTATGTGTGCAGGGAAAAGGAGGAGGGGCATCAGTTGCACCAGGAGGCCTGGGAGCGCCACCAGTGCAGGAAGGAACTCCGCAGCAAGAACCAGAACGCCCACGAGTGCCGGCCCGAAGAGGCCTTCTTCAGCCGGCTGGACTCCAGCCTGAAGAAGAACACGGCTTTCGTGAAGAAGCTGCGCACGCTCACCGAGCAGCAGCGGGACGTGCTCTCCAACGACTTTGCCTCTCTCAACCTCAGCAAGTACATCGGCGAGGCTGTGAGCTCGGTGGTGGAGGCCAAGCTGAAGATCTCCGACGTGGGCTGCGCCGTGCACCTGTGCTCGCTCTTCCACCAGCGCTACGGCGAGTTCGCCCCGCTGCTGCTGCTGGCGTGGAAGAAGCACTTCGAAGCGCGGAAGGAGGACAAGGCGCCCAACGTGAGCAAGCTGCGCACGGACCTGCGCTTCATCGCGGAGCTCACCATCGTCGGCCTCTTCACCGACAAGGAGGGGCTGTCGCTCATCTACGAGCAGCTGAAGAACATCATCGGAACCGACCGCGAGACGCACACGCACGTGTCTGTGGTCATCAGCTTCTGCAAGCACTGCGGAGACGACATCGCCGGGCTGGTTCCACGCAAGGTCAAGCTGGCGGCCGAGAAGTTTGACTTGACCTTCCCACCCAGTGAGATCATCAGCGTGGAGAAGCAGCAGCCTTTCCAGAACCTTCTGCGAGAATACTTTACCTCCCTCACCAAGCACCTGAAGAAAGACCACAGAGAGCTGCAGAACATTGAGAGACAGAACAGGTGAGATCCAGGGTTTCCTACTCTGTTCTTCACTCTGTTCTTCGCTCTGTTCTTCGCTCTGTTCTTCACTCTGTTCTTCACTCTGTTCTTCGCTCTGTTCTTCGCTCTGTTCCTCGCTCTGTTCTTCGCTCTGTTCCTTGCTCTGTTCTTCGCTCTGTTCTTCGCTCTGTTCTTCGCTCTGTTCCTCACTCTGTTCCTCACTCTGTTCCTCACTCTGTTCCTCACTCTGTTCTTCACTCTGTTCTTCACTCTGTTCCTCGCTCTGTTCCTCGCTCTGTTCTTCGCTCTGTTCCTCGCTCTGTTCCTCACTCTGTTCCTCACTCTGTTCTTCGCTCTGTTCTTCGCTCTGTTCCTCGCTCTGTTCCTCGCTCTGTTCTTCGCTCTGTTCCTCGCTCTGTTCTTCACTCTGTTCCTCGCTCTGTTCTTCGCTCTGTTCTTCACTCTGTTCCTCACTCTGTTCTTCACTCTGTTCTTCACTCTGTTCCTCACTCTGTTCCTCACTCTGTTCCTCACTCTGTTCCTCACTCTGTTCCTCACTCTGTTCTTCACTCTGTTCCTCACTCTGTTCTTCACTCTGTTCTTCACTCTGTTCCTCACTCTGTTCTTCACTCTGTTCCTCACTCTGTTCTTCACTCTGTTCCTCACTCTGTTCTTCACTCTGTTCCTCACTCTGTTCCTCACTCTGTTCTTCACTCTGTTCTTCACTCTGTTCTTCACTCTGTTCTTCACTCTGTTCTTCACTCTGTTCCTCACTCTGTTCCTCACTCTGTTCCTCACTCTGTTCTTCACTCTGTTCTTCACTCTGTTCCTCACTCTGTTCCTCACTCTGTTCCTCACTCTGTTCTTCACTCTGTTCTTCACTCTGTTCTTCACTCTGTTCTTCGCTCTGTTCTTCACTCTGTTCCTCACTCTGTTCTTCACTCTGTTCCTCACTCTGTTCCTCACTCTGTTCCTCACTCTGTTCCTCACTCTGTTCCTCACTCTGTTCTTCACTCTGTTCTTCACTCTGTTCTTCACTCTGTTCCTCGCTCTGTTCTTCGCTCTGTTCCTCGCTCTGTTCTTCGCTCTGTTCCTCGCTCTGTTCTTCGCTCTGTTCTTCGCTCTGTTCTTCGCTCTGTTCTTCGCTCTGTTCCTCACTCTGTTCCTCACTCTGTTCCTCACTCTGTTCTTCGCTCTGTTCCTCGCTCTGTTCTTCGCTCTGTTCTTCGCTCTGTTCCTCGCTCTGTTCTTCGCTCTGTTCTTCGCTCTGTTCTTCGCTCTGTTCCTCACTCTGTTCCTCGCTCTGTTCTTCGCTCTGTTCCTCGCTCTGTTCTTCGCTCTGTTCCTCGCTCTGTTCTTCGCTCTGTTCCTCGCTCTGTTCTTCGCTCTGTTCTTCGCTCTGTTCTTCGCTCTGTTCTTCGCTCTGTTCCTCACTCTGTTCCTCACTCTGTTCTTCACTCTGTTCCTCGCTCTGTTCTTCGCTCTGTTCCTCGCTCTGTTCTTCGCTCTGTTCTTCGCTCTGTTCCTCGCTCTGTCTTCACTCTGTTCCTCACTCTGTTCCTCACTCTGTTCTTCACTCTGTTCTTCACTCTGTTCCTCACTCTGTTCCTCGCTCTGTTCTTCGCTCTGTTCCTCACTCTGTTCTTCACTCTGTTCCTCGCTCTGTTCTTCGCTCTGTTCCTCGCTCTGTTCTTCGCTCTGTTCTTCGCTCTGTTCCTCGCTCTGTTCTTCACTCTGTTCCTCACTCTGTTCCTCACTCTGTTCTTCACTCTGTTCTTCACTCTGTTCCTCACTCTGTTCCTCGCTCTGTTCTTCGCTCTGTTCCTCACTCTGTTCCTCACTCTGTTCCTCACTCTGTTCCTCACTCTGTTCCTCACTCTGTTCCTCACTCTGTTCCTCACTCTGTTCCTCACTCTGTTCTTCACTCTGTTCTTCACTCTGTTCTTCACTCTGTTCTTCACTCTGTTCTTCACTCTGTTCTTCACTCTGTTCCTCGCTCTGTTCTTCGCTCTGTTCCTCGCTCTGTTCTTCGCTCTGTTCTTCGCTCTGTTCCTCGCTCTGTTCTTCACTCTGTTCCTCACTCTGTTCCTCACTCTGTTCTTCACTCTGTTCTTCACTCTGTTCCTCACTCTGTTCCTCGCTCTGTTCTTCGCTCTGTTCCTCACTCTGTTCCTCACTCTGTTCCTCACTCTGTTCCTCACTCTGTTCCTCACTCTGTTCCTCACTCTGTTCCTCACTCTGTTCTTCACTCTGTTCTTCACTCTGTTCCTCGCTCTGTTCTTCGCTCTGTTCTTCGCTCTGTTCTCGCTCTGTTTTCACTCTGTTCCTCACTCTGTTCCTCACTCTGTTCTTCACTCTGTTCTTCACTCTGTTCCTCACTCTGTTCCTCCTGTTCTTGTCTGTTCACTCTGTTCCTCACTCTGTTCCTCACTCTGTTCCTCACTCTGTTCTTCACTCTGTTCTCACTCTGTTCCTCACTCTGTTCCTCACTCTGTTCTTCGCTCTGTTCCTCACTCTGTTCCTCACTCTGTTCTTCACTCAGTTCTTCACTCTGTGACTCGTCCTCCTCTGCAGGCGCATCCTGCATTCCAAAGGGGAGCTGAGCGAGGACCGGCATAAGCAGTACGAGGAGTTTGCCACCTCCTACCAGAAGCTTCTGGCCAACACTCAATCTCTGGCTGACCTGCTGGACGAGAACATGCCAGAACTTCCCCAGGACAAAACCGTGCAGGAGGGTGAGTGACCCCTTAGTCCTCAGGGAGTCAAACATTTTAGCATGCTAACGTAACGTTGTCCCCCCCAGAGCACGGACCCGGCATCGACATTTTCACTCCAGGGAAGCCGGGGGAATACGACCTGGAGGGAGGAATCTGGGAGGATGAAGATGCTCGCAACTTCTACGAGAACCTGGTGGACCTGAAGGCCTTTGTCCCCGCCATCCTCTTCAAGGACAACGAGAAGAGCAGCCAGGGAAAGGACAAGGACGAAGCCAAAGGTTCTGATTCCAAACACTGACAGAGCCGTGCAGAGGTTCTTTAAGGTTCTTTTAGGTTCTGAAGGAATAAAACATCAGCTGGAACCACATTAGGCCTCAGTCACAAGTTAGACTCCAGATCTTCTCACCTCCTTTCAAAAGACGACTCGTTTTATCTCATTTAATAATGAATATTTTCTGTTTTTAAAGGGTATATTACAAGAGTTCTGTGTAGGGTTAACTCCGATTAAAAACTACATTTAAAGAGTTCATCTAAACGTTGAAACATCTCCATCGTGCCTTATATGTTCTCCTTCTGTCCTCGTGGGTCCTGGGGTCAGATGGCAGAGACGGGAAGGAGGCGACCAGCACCACCGAGGAGCTGGAGCTGGAGCTGGAGGCCCTGGAAATCGCAGATGAGCCTCTGGAGCTGGAGGGGACGGATGAGGTGGAGAATGAGGAGCTGGCCAAAAAGCTGCTGGATGAGCAGGGTCAGTAATGATCGCCACGAGAAACTGATTTTATTTATCGATTCATTTGAAATCGCTGTGTAAAGTCCCTGCCTCCTTTCCCATCACCCATCTGTTTTAGCCCCCCGCCTTTACTGCCCCTCACACCCTCAAGCTAGCATTAACAATTCCAGCTCAGACGAGGAAAACAAAGACGTTCGTGGATCTGTTTGTCTTGTTTTCTTTGTTAGTGCGTCTAACAGAAACTAAAGGGAGGAATAAAAAATGGAGTAAAATCTGAAATTGGAATTTTGTGTGGAAAAATCTCGGATATAATTTGATCAAAACCACAAAAACTTCTCATTTTGAGAGGTTTTTATTTGGAAAAACTGAAGGAGGTTTTTGTGCTCTTCAGACCCTCTGAGAGAATTCAAAAGGCAGTCACTGTCATTTGCTTGATCCTGACGGCCGTGAATGTTCCTGTGCAGAGCAAGAGGACGAGGAGGCGAGCACCGGCTCCCACCTGAAGCTGATCGTGGACGCCTTCATCCAGCAGCTTCCCAACTGCGTCAACAGAGACCTGATAGACAAGGTGACGTCCAACGCAGACGGTCAAGCTCTTAAGGCGGAGAGCGTCCCTCACTCGTGAGTTTAACCAGGCCTGTGTCCATCCTGCAGGCCGCCATGGACTTCTGCATGAACATGAACACCAAAGCCAACAGGAGGAAGCTGGTCCGAGCCCTCTTCACCGTGCCCCGGCAGAGGTAGGCTCTCCCGGAATCACCACAGGGGGGCGCCGTCGCTCCACATCAGCGGCGCTGACTCATTCCCCTCTCTCAGGTTGGATCTGCTGCCTTTTTACTCCCGCCTGGTTGCAACTCTGCATCCCTGCATGTCTGACGTGGCTGAAGATCTGTGCTCCATGCTGAAGGGAGACTTCCGGTTCCACGTAGGTCCTCCTCATCTCCAGATGATCCTAAATCCTAAATTAACCTAAAGTCTGCTTTTTCCGAGACGCAGTTTGGATCTTCTGTAGGAAAGGATCTTTGCTAATCTGATTCCTGCTTGTTTTAGATTCGTAAGAAGGACCAGATCAACATCGAAACCAAAAATAAAACTGTGAGGTTCATCGGCGAGCTGGCCAAGTTCAAGATGTTCTCCAAAACCGACACTCTGCACTGTCTCAAGGTGGGTGGGGCTTTTTTCTGAGCCCAGAATCCATCAATCGTCTGGGCTCTTATGTGTACATCCATCACTTATTGAGTGTGAAAGTTTTGTTTTCAAACAGCACCAAAGATAAACTCTTATAATTCGTTATTGTTTTAACCTTAAAGTTCTCCGCTGAAGCAATAAAAGAACGTTCTTGTGCATTTGTCGCTGCAGATGCTGCTGTCTGACTTTACCCATCACCACATAGAGATGGCGTGCACGCTGCTGGAGACCTGCGGCCGCTTCCTCTTCCGCTCCCCAGACTCCCACCTGCGCACCAGCGTCCTGCTGGTCGGTACAAACGCGTGACGCCAGCGGCCAACACCTCCAGAGGAGCAGCTCCGGAGCTGATCCCGTGTTTTATCCACTCTTCCAGGAGCAAATGATGCGGAAGAAGCAGGCGCAGCACCTGGATGCACGCTACGTCACCATGGTGGAGAACGCCTACTACTACTGCAACCCTCCCCCCATGGAGAAGGCGGTGAAGAAGAAGAGGCCTCCGCTGCAGGAGTACATCCGCAAGCTGCTCTACAAGGACCTGAGCAAAGTCACCACGGAGAAGGTTCTCAGGCAGATGCGCAAGCTGCCCTGGCAGGACCCCGACGTGAAGAGCTACCTGATCTGCTGCATGGTCAACATCTGGAACGTCAAGTACAACAGCATCCACTGCGTGGCCAACCTGCTGGCCGGCCTGGTGGCCTACCAGGAGGACGTGGGCATCCACGTGGTGGACAGCGTGCTGGAGGACATCCGGCTGGGCATGGAGGTGAGAATCCTTCCAGCTTTGAACTCGTTCCATTCAGGCTTTAAATGACGTGGATCTTCATGGAAACGGCTCCTCCGACTCTCTGAACCATTTCCCCACATTTCTGTGTTTACTACTAAAAAAAAGCTTTAAGTCAAAAATTTTGTCTTTGTAATCAGACTTCATGAACACGTGAAAAGGTCAAACATTCCTAAACACAAACATATGACAGAGTGTTAGGGCCACTATAAAAGAAAATATTTAAACATATGACAGTAAAGTCGTAAAGTTCTAAGAAAAACATCAAGATTTGACAGTTTAGTCATACGATTATTGGAAAAAAGTCCAAATGTTACCAGAATAAATTCCAACATTTTATGAGAATATTTGTTGCTTTATGAGAATAATTATTTAAAAAAATAATTTTTCACAACAAGAAACTTATTAAAATCATGACAAGTCTAAATGATGCTATGATAAAAATAATATTTGTGATTTAAAAAAGATTTTACGAGGATAAATTTGTGCACTTAAAAGTAGTCATTGTTGAAAATAAAGTCGCTCATTTACAAAAAAAGCTCATCAGATCCATCAGGTTTCTCTGAATTGTCTGCAGCAAAAATTAATCAGTTAATGAAATATTTCTTTGTTGAAATTTCTTAGAGGCTAAATTTAACATTTTTATTTTCGAAAACTTGTCTTTTACTTGTAAAACTACAACTTTTTGAAGCAAAGAAAGTTGTGATTATCAAATGTGGATGTTTTTTCTAATCATTTGGTGACTTTATTCTAATAAATGAGGGGGGGGGGGCTCCTTCATCTGAAGTAAAGGAGGAAAAAGACCTTTGGGGGGTATTGGGGGGCAGCAGAAGATGCAGATAGAGAGTAAAACTTATGTTGTTTCGCTTTTTAAACAGTATAGATTTATCTATTTAATTCATTCCCACAAGATGATTACAAAAATGAAACACACAAACCAGTTTTAAAAAAAAAGAAAATGTTTTATTTCTGGCCCTTTTTACTTAATAAAAATTGTTTTCTTCCTTTTTCAAAACAATAAAAATACAACAGATATCAAACACCAACAAATATAGATAGAAAATGCAAAAGATTTAGAAAACATGTCTTATTGTTCATGTTTTTGGCGATATTCATTCATATGTTATCAGTTTGTTTACGGTTTATATTTATTTGTTTTTTTCTGAATTTTAGCTTTAAAATGTAAAGTTTCCTCATTAGTTTTCAAAGTGAATGAAGTTGAACTTTCTCTGGTTGGAGCGGCTTCACCGCTCAGGCGGGTGATCGTTGATGAAAGAACCACGTTAGAATCCCGCCTGTCATTTCTCCTCGCTGTAGTCGTGGCGGTCCGGCGACGTGCCGCTCGACACGCCGAAGCCTCCAGTTGACGGGTGGAGGAGTGGCAGGTTTAACCTGAGCTCCTCACTGACCCCGAACCTGCTGGCAGCAAACAGCACATTTTTTGTTGATTCCTGAAGTGCAGACTGATGGAAACGACACCGCTGACCCTCCTAGCTTTAGCCCCGCCCCTCTGAACTTTCTCCTCTAAACGTTAAACATCGCTCTGTAATGATCTGAAGCAACGGCAGGAATCAAACCATCCCATCGTTTTCTGTGAATGAATTTTCTAAAAATATTTGACACTTTTTCTCTTTGATTGGATGCTGAGTGATGTGGGCAAAAACTTAAATCCCTTTTTCTTTGATTTATTTATTTTTTTACTTTAAAACCTCTTAAAAAACAAACACCCATAAATGTATTTTAGTCCAAATTGCAGATGGTTTGGGCTCAAATTCACGACCTGACAACAGTGCGGTTGTGCTGCGAGCGCCAGACGGGATGGAGAACGCCATGATGCTGATCACCAGTGCTGTCAGCCTTACAGATCCACAGAACCGACAACAGGAGGACCTTCAGATTATGAGGAACTTCTTCTAAACACGAGGAGAAAAACCACTGGTCCTCTGAACCGGACATTTTGACCAAAAAACAGCAATGAAAAGAGCAAAACCTCCAGAATTCTCCTGGATTTAATTTGACGATCAAACATTGTGTTTTTACAAAAACGTCTTCCTGACGTGTCGAGTCGTGACCCTCAGCTGGCAGGAGTTGGAGCACTGATGGTAGATGGAGTTTAGTGTAGGCGGAGCCAGTTTGGAGTGAGCGGCGGGAACCAGAGGTCTTCTGCACTAAACTGAAACCATGAAACCAAAGTGTCCTTTTCAGCGTAAACCACTGATTCAAGTTGATGGATCCTCTGCAGGGATCTCCCAGCAGAAAGGTCAGATCCCTAACTGTGGAGTGGAACCCAGTCTTCTGCTTCCTGATCTTCTGTAGAGCTGAGTGGGAACAGAAACCGCCGGAGGGTTTGAGGTTTTGTGCTTGCAGCAGTGTTGCGTCCTGCTGCTGTGTGAGTGGTGGGATGTGGGTGGTGTTGGCTCTGCAGGGCTCCTGGCAGGACGCAGGACAGTCGTGGTTGGACACGTTTGAGTGTTTCTGGTCTGTTCGCAGGTCAACCAGCCCAAGTTCAACCAGCGCCGCATCAGCAGCGCCAAGTTCCTGGGCGAGCTCTACAACTACCGGATGGTAGAGTCGGCCGTCATCTTCCGCACGCTCTTCTCCTTCATCTCCTTCGGGGTGAACCCGGACGGCGGCCCCAGCCCCCTGGACCCCCCTGAGCACCTGTTCCGCATACGGCTGGTCTGCACCCTCCTGGACACCTGCGGTCAGTACTTTGACCGCGGCTCCAGCAAGAAGAAACTGGACTGCTTCCTCATCTACTTCCAGGTCTGAGGCGCCCACGCCACCGTAACGTGAGCGCCGAGCGCCGCCTCACAGCCCCCTCCTGTGTCTCCGCAGCGCTACATCTGGTGGAAAAAGAGCGTGGACGTTTGGACCAAGGACCACCCGTTCCCCATCGACATCGACTACATGATCAGCGACACGCTGGAGCTGCTGCGGCCCAAGATGAGGCTCAGCGGCTCCCTGGAGGAGGCCACCAAGCAGGTCGCCGACCTGGAGAGGGAGGTGCTCGTCAAACTGGGTAAGACTCCCGCGGCGTGCGTGTCATCTGCGTTTGCTGCTTGTGCTGCAGCCGGTTCTGCCGGTTCTGCAGCTCCGGGTCGGCCTGTGGAGCCGCATTTTTCTCCGATGAGGAGGAGGGTGCATCTTCCCTGACCCTCCTCTTTCAGTCTGACCGGTTCTTTAAAGGGTGTAGAGGGGGGGGGTCACTGGGTCAGGTCAGAGGTTCCAGCAGCTTCTAGACTCCCTTCAGATTTATGGATCATTAAAAGATTTCTTTGAGGCCAGAAAACGGACGTTTCTTCATTTTCAGCCTCAAGATTCTGAAGGTTTTTATGTTTAAGAGCTAAATTGCAGATTTAGATGTGCCGTTGAGCAAGGCAGTCTAATATCTGTGCTCATGTCTAAGTTTTCCTTCCATGAGAGCATCCACAGTGAGGCGCCAGAGAGCTGAAGTGTGTCACAGTCAGATTTCTCCACAAACACAAAACCAAATGGGAAAATTCCCTCTGAAGATTCAAGTGAAGATTAGAATTAGAGAACTTTCCCGTTATCAGCTTTTCCGCCAACAAACAAATTCAGAAGTGCTCCCGTTGAGAGTTCAGGTCTGAAAGATGCTCGTTCTGTCATCGCTGAAGTATGTGGAGCAGCTGAAACAGAAAACAGGAGCAGCGCTGAAGCCCGGCGATCCTAAGCTGTAATGGTTTGTTTCGCTCTCCGGTCTCTGGGGTGAAGCCTGAGGAGCACCGGCCAGGAAATATCACTTCAGCGCTCATTTCCACTTCCTGAAAAGGCTGCCAACTATGCTGCTGATGATTTGCCTCAAGCTGCCAGTCAGGTTTGACTGATTGAAGGGGGGGGGGGATTTGTGGCTGTGGTCACATGACGGTCAGGGAGGAGCTTGGAGAAGCTTGTTTTGGCATCATGTCATCAGATTTTCCTGTGGAGGTGAAGATCGTGGGCCTGATCTGGTTTGTTGATCTGATCTGGAGAGATTCTCCTTCCAAAAAGTACCCCCCCCCCCTCCCAATCCAGTTGAATCAGAACGAAATTGCAGTTCCAGCTAAGCTCCTGGAACCTGGAGCAGTGAAGAACCTCCCCAGCCACCAGAACAGGTTAGAGAACACAAGGAGGACTCGTCCAGGAGGTCCCAACAGAAGCAGAAGGTCCGGCCTCAGTGGCCTCAGTTCAGCTCAGAGTTGATGTGTTGTAGGACCAACGTGGATCCGTGAAGTTGAAGGAGGAACAAGGAACACAGAGGAACATCCGGACTGCCATCCAAATATGTGGAGTCAGTCCAAACACATTTGAAGCATGGTGGTGGCAGTGTGATGGTGTGTAGCGCTTTATTAGAAAATCCTAAAGCCGAATTCCTTCCATTGTTTTATAACTTTTGGGTTAGCAGAACAATAATCTTAACTCTTAATGTTAGACTTGAAGATCCGGTCTGAATAATCGTAAAGTTCCACTCTCATCTTTTTTCTTTTAACCACTCTTCTGTCGTTTTTAGCCTAAATCCAAAAACCTGATGTTTTCTAGGACAAATTTTCTGCAGAGCGGCAGGACTTCAAGTTCCCCTTTAAGCTGTGAGTGTGACCGCTGGCACAGAGCAACTCCGCCCCCCTTCCTCTCCACGTTGCTGACAGCTTCCTGTTCTCTCACCGTTTTTTATCTTTAAACGATTTTATTGAAAAAGCTGAAAGTTTATCTCCGGAAACCGACCTGCAGTTTTACAAACGTGGAGTTAAAGCAGCAAATGATTTCAGTCAGTCGTTTAGTTTAGGGGGCTGTCGGGTACATTTTCCCCTAAAACAAATATGATCAAATATTCATGAAGGTGATTAAAAAGTCAAAGTCAGGTTTATTTGTCAATTTCTTCACATGTGCTTGACATACAAAGGAATCGAAATTACGTTTCCCACAGTCCCGTGCGTAGACAACAACAAACAACAGTAAAGTGCAGATGCACAACAAGAACAGGCCTATTCACTAAGTAATAATAAATAATAAAATGTGAAGACAATAAATATGTTAAAACAAGGTGCAGATTGCTTAAAGCAGCATGAGCCAACTGTGTGCATTTGGTTGGTAGGAATGAATATAATTTACATGAATGAATATTATTTACATGTGCAGTTGCATATGCAGAGGTAGTTATTTGTCTCAGTTCAGTGTTAGTGTTTTGTCCTTCAACACTTAGTGGAGGAAGGGTGTTTATCCTATCCGGTGGTCCTGCTGGCTGGCACTGTGAGTGGGGAGGGGAGTGAGTTCAGCAGTCTCACAGCCTGATGGATAAAGCTGTTGCTGAGTCACATTTGAATTAATTAAAGAACAGAATCAAATTTAACCCTAAATATCAGCGAACCGACATAGAAACCTCTGAAACCACATTTTTCCTTTGGATGTTATATTTATAGACGGAAATATTCCGTGTTTGGTTCATAAAGTCGTGGTGTTTTTTTTGCTCCTGCTCTGTTTTCTGATGATGAGACTTGAAAGTCATCTTCAGGATGCTGCTGCGTTCAGGAGCATCACGTCGCCGTTTGTTTTGGTTTCTGTTTTTAACCTTCAGGATTGATGAGCCGCCTGAAGAAAACGCAGTTTAATTGTTTTTTTTAAGCTCCAGATAAAAGGCTCAAAGCTGTGGTAAATAAACGGAGGCGGCTGAAAGAGGGAGCAGCCCTGCGTACCGCAGTGAGGTCACGGCGTTCAGGAATGCTGAGGGAGCAGGGCGGGGCCGCTCCGACAGGTGCGTCCGGCTCTACAGCTGAGCTCATCCTCGTTCCGGCCCCTCGAGCTGCTGACGTGGAATGCAGAAAGAAAACGTGACGAGCTGATCCGCGGCCTCCGGAAGCCGGAGCGCCAAAAAAAGTCCAAGTGACCTTCCAAAGTCCGGGATCTGAGCTTCTTTTGGAGGCGTCTCTGTTCAGGCCGCAGAGGAGGTGCCTCGGATCTGAACAGCGGCGCCGTGGTTCCCTGGATCACATTCCAGATCTGCAGCTCCTGCTCCTCCGTGCTTCATTAGGCTGAGGTTCTTCATCGCCTCCTGAGTCCAAACGTGGAAGTCATCAAAGAGGACTGAAAGCTGAAGAGCGACGCCCTTTTTTTGTGTGTGTTTTCCCCAAGGTTTGGCGGCAGAGAAGGACGGCCGCTCCAGCGCCATGAGCGAGGGCGAGGGTCTGGACGAGGAAGATGACGACGATGAGGAGGAGGGTGGTGCCGAGACGGAGGAGCAGTCGGGAAATGAGAGCGAGATGAACGAGCAGGAGGAGGACGTGAGTTCCTGCGCCGCCCTGCTGGTCACTCTGGACTCTGAGTTCATCTCCAAAAATATCTTTTTTTAAAATGACATCACATCGGGAGAAACCACCCGAAAAAATACCAACTGGTTCCCAAATCTTTTATGGGCTCAAAGAAAGGAGGTCAAAATTGAAGAATGAAACCAACGCACACCTGTCGGGGTATCCAAAGGAGTTTAAAATTATTATGGGATGGCCACTTGACCTACGGCAAAGTGTGGCAAAGTGTGAAATTTGACGATTTTTCACACAATATGGGAAAAGAAAACTTCCCAGTCACAAAATCACACCCATATCCTGTAAGTCTACAACCACAACTGAAGTCAACATGTTGAAATTTCCAGAAAAATGACCTTCTACAAATGTAAACTCCATCTAGGGTTTTTTTTATCGCCTCCAAACTCCCCGAGAATCCACCTTGAAAACGTCTCATCGATCGCAGTTTGGTAATAAATGAGGAAACTTTCATTTTTATGCCCAAAAATAAAAAAGTTCATCAGTAAAGAAAATGTATTCATTTATATATCATTAAATGATCCTTTCTATGTTTAGTTGAGTGATTTGGTGTCGGATGTCGTCACTGATAGAGTCACGCTCTTAATGTGAGGAATTTGGTTTTCAAGTTTCTCTTTGTTTTTGGCGTGAAGGCAGGTGTTTTCCAGAGCCGACGGCTGCAACAGTTGTTTGGTTTTTCTTCAAGGTGTTTTTCTGAGTAAAAGCCAGGAAGGAGCCAAAGTCCAGTGCTGCTCCCAGGTTCAGCTGAGGGAACCGCTGCCGTGTTGGTTAACTTTGCTCGTTTTCAGTCGTTTTCTGAATGAAAGCTTCATTCTTTTAAGTTTTTATTTTAGTGACCGCAAAAAAATCCAACGAGGTGCATCAGCGTTTGAATTGAGATGAAAATCTTTCCTCCTGTTTTTCTTTTTCACTGTTTTTTCATCACAGGAAGGGTCAGAAAATGAGGAGGAGGAGGAGCGCGAGGAGGAGGAAGAGGAGAACACAGACTATCTGACCGACTCCAATAAAGAAAATGAGACAGATGAGGAGAACAATGTAAGAGGGGTCCAGTTTGGGAGAAGCCGTGAAGCTGCAGAGCTGCCTCTCACTTTGACTCGCCAGCAGGAAGTGACCATCCGCGGCGGCGGGCTGAAGCACGTGGCGTGCGCTGAAGACGAGGACTTCATTCAGGCTCTGGATAAGATGATGCTGGAGAACCTGCAGGTAAGCCTGGATTGCAATCATAAAACACACAGCGGTGCAGGGAAGCGGCGACGTTGAGGAGATTCCTCCGTTTTGCCGCCACAGCAGCGCAGCGGGGAGGCGGTGAAGGTGCACCAGCTGGACGTGGCCATCCCGCTGCAGCTGAAGAGTCAGCTGAAGAAGAGCGGATCCGGACAGCAGTGCATCATGGAGGGAGACTCGGAGGGCTCGGACACCATGCAGTTCGTCATGCTGACGCGCAAAGGCAACAAGCAGCAGGTAGGAGTTTGTCTCCAGCCCCAAATCCTACTCCGCTGTCGGCTCCCTGCTTCCTTTTCATCCCTCGATTCACTGTAGTAACAGACCATCAAGTTCTTTCCAGATGTGCATGGATACATCTTTTTTTGTAGTTCCTGGTTAATATCAGTATTTCATAAGAGGTGATGCTCGTGTTTGATTCCATCATTTAATGTAGAGCTGATTATAGTTTGTAAAGTGAATCAGTCAGGAGTTTATGAGGCCTGAAAATACTCACTTTCACACGCATCAACACACACGACTTCCTGTTTTTGGCTTAAATCCGTCTCCGTTTAGTCTCAGCTCATGGTTTCTCATTTTTGTCCCAAATTGGTCTTAAATAATTCTAGCCTCACAGATTCTTTTTTTTTTCTCTCAGATTAGTCTCAGTTTATGGATTATTTTTCTTTTTTTTTGTCCTAAATCAGTTCATCAACACCTCAGTAAGTTGTTTCTTATTTTTGCCAAGAGAAAACAGATTTCAGAATGTCCACAAAGAGAGGGCTTTTTGGAAAGTTGTAGAGTTTTTTTGTTTTTTTTAAAGCAGTGAGACGAGTTTGATGAACTTTAGGACTAAACTGTGAATAATCGGAGACCAAAACCAGAACCCGGCTTCCGTCTGCAGAACTGCTGGAAACCCTGAAAGCAAACAAGTCTGATTCTTCTGAGTGAAGTCGAGAAGAATCTGAGCGCAGACGTCGTTTCCTCTGGTTCATTTACAAAAGAAAAGTGTTCCGTCTGTGTCCTTCCAGTTGTGGCTGGTTTTCATTTTCGCTGGTTTTGGCAGACGCTCCACACCCAGACATGTGAAGAACTTTCCTTTACTGATCTTCTGCTTTGGTTTTGTTTCTTTCTTTGCTTTGATGATTGCGGCTCCAGTTACCAGAGCTTTTATTTAGTCTCTTGTTGGAATGTCTGTTCAGTTTCTGAGGGCACAGAAGTAGAGGGGTTAATCACTGATTGGAAGGTTGTAGATTAGAAAATTGGAAATGTCAGAAATGTGACTCTGAGGCAGATTTGTATCCAAATCTGAGTCTGATTCTCAGTCGAGCGTTTTTTGAAGTATCTTTGATTTTCAGCTACCAGGAAAGGATTATAGTGCCTGATATATAAACTATTGTGTTCTAGTGGTTCCACCGGCGGAACCAGAACTCTTATGTGTCAGACAGTTATGTGCAGATCTTCTAAAGGGCTAAATAAGGTTTTTACTTGCCGAGAATCAATATACGGGTTTTTCTTGCCTTGAATATGTCTGTTTTCTTGCTAGAAGGGTCAGTCCGTCGCTATTTTTCCACTGTGTTTTAGTCCAAACGTCTACTTTGACCGGCTGGAGTCGGAGGTAACGGGAACGATGCCAGAGCATCTGTTACCCGGCAACAAAGAGATATGCAAGGAGCCTGTGTTTTTCAGAAGTAGTTCACAGAGCTGCAATAAAACAAGGGGGCCCTGAATGTAGCCTTGTGGTACCCCACCATCCAGGCGTGGGTTTTTTGGTTTTTTTTAACTTGTCCTGTCCAACAGCTGAGCAAACAGATCAGAGCTGAAAGACTCTTGTGTTGAACAGATTTTACTGCTACAACGGGGAGTTCTGAATCTCCTGACGCAGAAGGTGCATGTTTGTGTAAACCGCTTTTGTTTTTCACTTTATTTATATGGATTTTTGTTGTTGTTATTTTGTTGGACCAGACTGGAAAAAAAAGAAGAGAGAAGAAGAGAGTTGGATGTTAGAGACGGGTACAAAAGAAAGGGGATTAAAAAGAAGACAATGGGACCTCGAATGTAGCCTAGTGGTACCCCACAGTGCAGACATGGCGCGGGTGTGGGGGGGTTTGGGCAGAAGTCTCTGAGACGACGTGTGAATGCAGGTTCAGTTTTGCGTCGTCGTTTAAAACAAGTGGGGGGGGGGGAAAAGAGCCGCTTCATTTCTGCTCAAAGGTTCTGAGTCGCTCCCTGAATCTTTGGTTCCCTTCTGCGATTGGTCGATTTCGGGCGCCCTTTTTCCTGCTGGTTTTCAGTCTTCGAGGGTCCTGAGGAGCCTGGAGGAGCGGCTGCGTGTGGTTTGAGGGCAGGGCCCGTGTTTCTGCAGGGTGTGTCCAGTTCTCCTCCAGGACTCGGTCCAGCAGCTGCCGCAAACACACCAGAAAAAACAGGAGCTCGCGTGGAGCACAGAGGCCGCACACACAACCTCCAGCGCCACGGGAAATGACTTCCTCTGTAAACACGCACAGACGGCCTCAGCCAGCCGCCGAGGACGTGTCTGCACGCCACAGAAGCTGCTTTGAGCTCCTGACAGAACAGAGCAGAGCTGTGTGCTGCGCCTTCTGCACCTTCTGCTGCTCCACACTCTGAGCACTGCTGCTTTTACCGGATGTTTTTATCCATGTGTTTCCTTCAAAATGTTTTACAATGTGGTTGTTTTAATCTCATCATGTAAAGTTGTTGTTTAACCTCCACACTACCAGAAAATAAAGGTTTCCAGTCAAAATACTTTAAATCCACTAAAAACTACAAATCCCAGAACTCCACCCTTTCACATTTGGTGTTATTGACAAGCCCCAAATGTGCTCTGTAGATTCAGGACAATGCATTTAGAAATGTCCTCTGCAGAGGACGCGTTGCTGGTTGTCAGGAGGATATAGAACTCCAAAATTGTATTTATTATTTTTAAGTTTAGACCAGAAAAAATTAGGACTTTTTTAACTTTAAAATGTTGATTTTTTGTTTTCTCCCTTAAAATGTTGGAATTTTCAGAAATATTTTTTCATTTCTAAATCAAAATTGTATTTTTCTCAGAGAAACGTGAGATGAAGAGTTGCTGGCCTGGTTTCCATTATATGGACCTTCTTTAAGGAACATTTAGAAGTTCTGTTCTGTTTTGAAAACGGGTTTAAAGTCATGACCCAGGTCCTAATGAGTCCAGAAACGTGTTTTTTTTTTTTTTGAATAAAAATGTCAGCTGTTACTGTTGAGGTGAGACCCTCTGTGTTTGGTTTTTGTCGTCGACAGTATAAGATCCTGAACGTTCCCCTGTCGTCCCACCTGGCTGCCAACCACTTCAACCAGCAGCAGGCGGAGCAGGAGGAGCGCATGCGGATGAAGAAGCTCACGCTGGACATCAACGAGAGGCAGGAGCAGGAGGACTACCAGGGTGAGACCGCCACCCACAATCCTTTGGCTGAATAACCTTCGTAAAGTTGTTGCTTCACTGTTACTAAACAAACCTCGGTCCACGGTAAGTCAGTCTAGGAAAAACCAAAGCAGATCTGTGGTCTTAGCCCATCAGATGATGTTCTGCTGCAGAAGAACCTGGTTCCTGTTTCCATAGTTTCTGTCCTGACTGCTGTTCGTCAAAAATGTAGTTACCATGGTGATAGCTGTGAGAGATCCTTTTGTTTTTTAAGAGTCTTGGTTGGAGAAGTTTTACTTTGAAAAGCAAGTTTTGTTTTATTGCAGATAATCATCTTTATGATTTAATTCATCATTTTTCGGGGCGTTTGTTTTATTTTTGTCAAAGTTTCACAAAGTTTACGGTATGACTGGTCTACGGTTGTGTTGGAATTCCTTCCCTTGCTCACTACATAGTGCACTCTATAGTGCGTATAGAGCTGTCCGAATCTACAATTCTGAAATCCAGCGCCCTAGAAATTTCCTAGAAGTCTCTGCGAAAAACCAGTGTGCATCCATGCTGACTAAATCGGAGAATATAGACCACAATGCATTGCGTTGGTACAATTTTTGCCAAAAAATCTTTTTTTTTTTAAATTAATCATCAATGTATTTGTCTTTAGATGACTGTGGATTCATAATCATTACAAAATGCTCATATTATTGAGATTTTCTCTTGGTGAGCTTGATGATGTCATATTAGGTAGTAAAGTCATGAGCATGGTGAGTGAATTGCCTTTAAATTCCAAGCCACTACATAGCAAAAGCATGCTAATGTTAGCAGGTTAACGTTAGCATGGTCTTGGAATTTGTCAAAATGTACATGAGCATTCGTACGTCATCTCAGCGTTATTCGTCTATTGAACATCAGCATGCAAACTTTTGACGGCACTAGCTTTATTTGCTGTTACCATCTTTTATGTGGTCATGAACCATGACTCAGCAGAAAGTCCCCTGTTTGAAAGTGATGTTGTCAGTCGGTCACTGGTGTTGCTTTTTGACTGAACCGCCTTTGCTCTGCGCCTGACAGAGATGATGCAGTCCCTGGCTCAGCGTCCAGCTCAAGCTAACACCAACCGGGACCGCCGGCCCCGATACCAGCACCCCAAAGGCGCTCCCAACGCTGACCTCATCTTCAAAACGGGAGGAAGGTGAGACACAAGCCCTGATGAGGCCGGTGCCACCTCTGTGGCAGCTCGCAGATGTTTGCTTGGTGCTCAGACTCCGTCAGCTCGCCTGCAGTGACCTTTAGCTCGTCTGCAGTAACCTTTAGCTCGTCTGCGGTGACCTTTAGCTCGTCTGCGGGGACCTTTAGCTCGTCTGCGGTGACCTTTAGCTCATCTGCGGTGACCTTTAGCTCGTCTGCGGTGACCTTTAGCTCATCTGCGGTGACCTTTAGCTCATCTGCTGTGACCTTAAGCTCGTCTGCGGTGACCTTTAGCTTGTCTGCGGTGACCTTTAGCTTGTCTGCGGTGACCTTTAGCTCATCTGCTGCGACCTTAAGCTCGTCTGCGGTGACCTTTAGCTTGTCTGCGGTGACCTTTAGCTCGTCTGCGGTGACCTTTAGCTCATCTGCAGTGACCTTCAGCTCGTCTGCTGTGACCTTTAGCTCATCTGCAGTGACGTTCAGCTCATCTGCTGTGACCTTCAGCTCGTCTGCGGTGACCTTTAGCTCATCTGCAGTGACCTTCAGCTCGTCTGCTGTGACCTTCAGCTCGTCTGCGGTGACGTTTAGCTCGTCTGCAGTGACCTTCAACTCGTCTGCAGTGACCTTCAACTCGTCTGCAGTGACCTTCAACTCGTCTGCAGTGACCTTCAACTCGTCTGCAGTGACCTTTAGCTCGTCTTTAGGGACCTTTAGCTTGTCTGCGGTGACCTTTAGCTCATCTGCGGTGACCTTCAACTCGTCTGCAGTGACCTTCAGCTCGTCTGCAGTGACCTTTAGCTCGTCTGCAGTGACCTTCAGCTCGTCTGCAGTGACCTTTAGCTCGTCTGCGGTGACCTTTAGCTCGTCTTTAGGGACCTTTAGCTCGTCTGCAGTGACCTTTAGCTCGTCTGCGGTGACCTTCAGCTCGTCTGCGGTGACCTTCAGCTCGTCTGCTGTGACCTTAAGCTCGTCTGCGGCGACCTTTAGCTCGTCTGCAGTGACCTTCAGCTCGTCTGCAGTGACCTTTAGCTTGTCTGCGGTGACCTTTAGCTCGTCTGCGGTGACCTTTAGCTCATCTGCGGTGACCTTTAGCTCGTCTGCTGTGACCTTAAGCTCGTCTGCGGCGACCTTTAGCTTGTCCGCAGTGACCTTAAGCTCGTCTGCGGTGACCTTTAGCTTGTCCGCAGTGACCTTCAGTTTGTCTGCAGTGACCTTCAGTTTGTCTGCAGTGACCTTCAGTTTGTCTGCAGTGACCTTTAGCTCATCTGCGGTGACCTTTAAGTCGTCTGCGGTGACCTTCAGCTCGTCTGCTGTGACCTTTAGCTCGTCTGCAGTGACCTTCAGCTCGTCTGCGGCGACCTTCAGCTCGTCTGCAGTGACCTTCAGCTCGTCTGCAGTGACCTTTAGCTTGTCTGCGGTGACCTTTAGCTCGTCTGCGGTGACCTTTAGCTCATCTGCGGTGACCTTTAGCTCGTCTGCGGTGACCTTTAGCTCATCTGCGGTGACCTTTAGCTCGTCTGCTGTGACCTTAAGCTCGTCTGCGGCGACCTTTAGCTTGTCCGCAGTGACCTTAAGCTCGTCTGCGGTGACCTTTAGCTTGTCCGCAGTGACCTTCAGTTTGTCTGCAGTGACCTTTAGCTCATCTGCGGTGACCTTTAAGTCGTCTGCGGTGACCTTCAGCTCGTCTGCTGTGACCTTTAGCTCGTCTGCAGTGACCTTCAGCTCGTCTGCAGTGACCTTCAGCTCGTCTGCAGTGACCTTCAGCTCGTCTGCAGTGACCTTTAGCTCGTCTGCAGGGACCTTCAGCTCGTCTGCAGTGACCTTCTGTTTGTCCTCCAGGAGACGCTGAGCAGAGTCCGGGCCGAGCGAGCACGAGACAGATTGAACCAGCAAAAGAGAGAGAGAGAGATGAGGAGATCAGCGGGGAACACCGATCGCAATCGGGAACGAGTCTGCCCCCGGATGCATTCTGCCGCCGGGACAGACCACACCCCTGACCTGAACACTGCCCCCCTGCTGGGGGGCCAAAGCGTGAGGAGGAGGAGCCAAAACCAGGAGGCGGGGTCAGGGCTCAGACACACAGCTCTCTTTCTTTTTTGTCTTTTGCCTGAGATGACAAAGACATGTGGACCGCGGGGACGACAGACTACAATTCCCCGACGGCGGGTGGGGCGCGGTGACGTCTCGCCTCGTAGGTGGAGGAGAACAGGAATAAAAAAAACTGAGTGAACAACCAGATTTCTTTCTTTCATTTGTGCTTTTGGGACTTGAACTGCAGCAGAGAACACGGTGGGACGCTTGCTCTGATCCACGTGGACGCTGGTGGCGTGACTAAAGATCCAGAAAGAGAAGTGGCGCCGTTACGTTTGATGATCACGTTCTAAATGAAATTAGCAGAGATGGAGCCAAGTCCGTCTTTTGATCATAACTTTAGAGAATCGACTTTAAAACTATGAAGTCAAAGAAAACATCGTAACATTTAGTCTACAGGAAAACTTTCCTTTGTTTCTTCACCAAATCTTTTTTTTCCCTACCTTTTGGTTGGATCCTTGCTTAGTTTCTGTGTGATGAAGAGGAGGAGGAGGAGGAGGAGTGGACGTTATACTTTCTGTTTCCTGTGGTCTTTTAGTGTTTTTTCTTTTTTTTGGTGCAGCAAACATCTGTGTTACATTTACCACTCTTTGGACTAAAACGATCGTCTGTTTTGGGTTTTTGCAAAGTGTTGATGAGCAAACGAAATGATGTGATACTTATAAAGGAATCCTGATGTAACCAATACATTATAGAATTAAAGATGGTTTAAAAAAACAAGTTTCCCTTTTTTTTTTATCCTGGTTGACAACAATCAAATATTAACACACAACCATCTGCGAAAGTATGGACTTTATAAAACTCCTGTCAAAATAAAAGCCTTTGCTAGCTTTAGCCACAAAGTTCCCATCATTTATTTGAACAAATCCACCCCCCCGCTCAGTTTATTTTAGATTTTTGGTTCTGCATGTTACTCACCTTAAATGCTGACAGCTTTAGAACGAGTGATGATGGTTTAAGCATGTTCATGCATCAAAGGAAGCCTATTGTCAACATAGGTAAACTACGGTTAGCATAAACTCTCCAAATTCACTCCCTTAAGCTTTAAAAGACTCTACAGCGCAGAACCGCCCAGTGCTCTGGGGTCTCAGACACTTTTTAGAGCACCAAATATGTTTTCATCCGTTTTCCAAAGTAAAAACCTAACAATGCAAACATTTTACAAAGACTATTTAGGATTTTGGCTGTTCTGATGATAAAATGTTGGATGAATAATAAGAAATACACTTCCGTCATCTTTTTTTCTACTTGTAAGTTGTTCTAATGCTAAGCATTGTCATCTATATTTCAGAAAATGGGCTTTTTCGAGCTCATTTATAAACCTAAACTAATGAGTGAAGAAAAACTGTCAGATATTTAGAATACCTTTTTAATACTAAAAAAATTAAGAACTAATGACTTGGAGCAGCAGCAGGAGCCTAAAGATCTGCAGACCATCTGCTGCTGTTCTGCTGCTGCTGCTGTTCTGCTGCTGCTGCTGTTCTGCTGCTGCTGCTGTTCTGCTGCTGCTGCTGTTCTGCTGCTGCTGTTCTGCTGCTGCTGTTCTGCTGCTGTTGGAGCTGGTGTTCTGCTCCTGTTCTGCTGCTGCTGTTCTGCTGTTGGAGCTGCTGTTCTGCTGCTGCTGTTCTGCTGTTCTGCTGCTGTTGGAGCTGCTGTTCTGCTGCTGCTGTTCTGCTGCTGTTCTGCTGCTGTTCTGCTGCTGTTCTGCTGCTGCTGCTGTTCTGCTGCTGCTGCTGTTCTGCTCCTGTTCTGCTGCTGTTGGAGCTGCTGTTCTGCTGCTGCTGTTCTGCTGCTGTTCTGCTGCTGTTGGAGCTGCTGTTCTGCTGCTGCTGTTCTGCTGCTGTTCTGCTGTTGGAGCTGCTGTTCTGCTGCTGTTCTGCTGCTGCTGTTCTGCTGCTGTTCTGCTGCTGTTGGAGCTGCTGTTCTGCTGCTGCTGTTCTGCTGCTGTTCTGCTGTTGGAGCTGCTGTTCTGCTGCTGTTCTGCTGCTGCTGTTCTGCTGCTGCTGTTCTGCTGCTGTTCTGCTGCTGTTGGAGCTGCTGTTCTGCTGCTGCTGTTCTGCTGCTGTTCTGCTGTTGGAGCTGCTGTTCTGCTGCTGTTCTGCTGCTGCTGTTCTGCTGCTGCTGTTCTGCTGCTGTTGGAGCTGCTGTTCTGCTGCTGCTGCTTGGTGTAAACTGGGTCAGCTCTGCTCCGTTGGTGAGGGCGTGTCTGTTTGTCGAGGTGTAATTACACGGCAGCAAGTATTTCCTGCCGCCGCTTTTCTCTGAGCAACACCAACCATGGCAGGATGTACCTGCTGACAGGGGGTGGGGGCACCATCCACACAAAAGGTCTTCTATAGTGACAGATTACATCAAAGGACTTCCTATAGATGCAGCTGTGTTTTACTCTAAAAAAATGGTTTTGAGGCATCAAATTAATCAACTGGTTTTATTTTTATCAGCTTATTTTGTGTCACACATCTGTTATGGAGTCCTAGATATGACATTCAAAAACAAAAAACATTTCCCCTAAGTTACTCTTTTGTGGCCATGAATTATTATTTGATATATAATATAAATTAATATTGAATATTTGAGGGCACAAATACAAATTTGTACCCTCAAGATACTATTTTTATGCCCACAAAATACTAATTTTGTAGCCTTAAAATCAAAATTTTGTCCACTAAGTCCAAATGTGTTTCCTCAAAATACTCATTTGTACCCTACTATTTGATGCCAATAAATTACTTATGTGTGCCCACAAAATACCAATACAAAATATTAATTTGAGGGAACTTTTTTTTTAATAATATCCATCAATTACTAGTTATGTGAAAGTATTTTTGTCGCAACCAAACAAAACTGGTTTTGGAATAAAAATGTGACAAACTGAATTTAGTTGGTCAAGTATTTGATTTGACTTTAAGTCCTGAACATTTGATGACAAACAAGGACTACTAATAAAAATAATATGATTATGAATAAATCATTTTAATTGTTTGTTTTCTTTCTTAGGCTTCATTTATCCCTAAACTGTTTTGGAAACTAAATCTGCTTTAAAATCCAATAAGAAATGCTTTTCGTCTGATCGTTCCTCTAGTTAAATAAAGACAATCCAACACTCTGTCAAACGTACTGCTTTAATAAGTGACAATAAAGGAGGATGAATAGATTATGACATAAACATTTCAGTGGAGTGAAAGTTGACCAGCGTCTTTCACCTGGTCGTTTCCCGCTCAACGCAAACTAAAGCTCCTCTTCTGGTCTTTACATTTCCTCTCAAAGAGTTTTAGATACTTCAAAATATCTGTAGATGAACTACAAAGAACCGGAGTCTGTACACAAAAATCAATCCTTCAAAAGTTTCTGTAGGTGAGCTACAGAGGCCGGAGTCCCAACACACACGCACCACGCACGCACGCACACACGCACACAACACTTCAATTACACACCACTAAAAGAAAACACACGTTGCCCAGAGTGTATTTCTGGATTGTGCGGTTCGACTGCAGATGTCTGGGTGAAGCGACCTCCCTAAAAAGCAGCTGAAAGGGCTCCGTCCGCACGGCCTGACCTCACGCCCGCCTGTGGGCTCGCCGTGGGAGATGGTCCGTGGAGTAAAAATATCCTCCAGCTGCACAAAGGCCCGTCTGGATCTCCCTCTCCTCCTTGTGTTTAGCTGCTCCTCCCCTCAGAAGGAGGTCAGCTGCTGTCGTGGAAGGAGCTTATAAATCCATACAAAGAGCTGACAAACAAAATCCCACGTTTTCTTTGGAGTAAATGAGAAAAAAATGAGCCCCCCCCTGGAACAGAGTCCATCCCAACAGGCATGAAAACAACACAGCAATGCCCCCCCCCCTTTTTATTTTTTATACATTAGAGTTAAATATATGTTTTAAAGCTTTAAAGACTATTTATATAACAGCTCCTTATCAAATGTGCTGAGGGACACATGTCCACACTTTGATCTTTTTCTTTTAAATAAATATTCAGAATTTCCTCATTAAATGAATTATTACCTATTTTCTTTTTTCATGGAGTCACAAAATCCTAAAATCCTTTCAGCAGTCGTGTGAACTGAGACGACTTTTCAATCATGTTTGAAATTGTTACTGGCTTACACCAGGGCCTCCCATTTTCCCATAAGCCTTTGCTCTGGACCTCTCAGTAAACATGAATCCTTTGTAGTTTGTGTGTTTTTCATAATGATTCCTCAAAGTGATGCTTTTGCTGCAGAGCAGAGATCCGTCTCCAGCTGGGATTCTCCAGACAGGATGATCACTCGGATGTTTTTGTTTTTGCTTTGGGAAATTCTGGTTAAATGTAATGAAATAAGTTAAAATACTAGGCGTAGCTTATTTCTAGAAGTGGATGTGCGCCTGTAAGGAAACTACAGAGCGCTTCAGGCTGCAGATGACAGAAGGACCTCTAAGAGCACTGACAGAAGAAGTTCAAAAATTCCCCTTTCCCATAAAAAAAACAATCTACAATCGAAGTGATCATGCCGTTCTGTGAGCAGAGGTGAGCCACGTGACAACATGTCGCTTGAATCTTTGTCCAGAGGTATTCAGTGTCTTCCTGTCACAAAGCAGTTCTCCAGGTTCCTGTCACAGAAAAATGTCAACAGTTTTTTTTGCCGTCTGGAGGTTTCGTGTCCAGACGGGGAGAACCGGCTGGGCAGGTCCAGCGGTTCCAAGGTCCATTCCTCTGAGAGAGCTAGTCCACCACACCTCCAAAGAAAATGAGGAATGCTGTCCTGCGTCATTCCCATCCGGCTGGTGCAGAGGATTCAAGCTCAGGAGGTGGCCTTTGCTTCGGGATAGTTCTTCAGGTCTTTAGCAGTCCCAGTTTCCTCAGTGCCTCCCTGCGGGAGTCGTTCATCGGCCCCCGTCCAGAAAACTGCACTGTGATCCCCTGTGGACGGAACATGGAGTTGGATCTCCGCCGTTCGGGATGCGGGGCTTGTGCTGGTTTTGGGGGACTAAGAGCGCCGTGGGAAGAGTGCCGAGCCGGCCTTGGAGCTGGAGTTGGCGCTGGACCTTTGACGCTCTTGGACAGGCCGCCCGTAGAACGATTCCCGCCAGTGGTGGGGTTGATGGTTAGACTCTTGCCCCCGTAGCTATTGAGCTCCGCGGCCTGCGGCTCCTGCCTGGCCGGAGCTGGTGGATTCTGGCTGATGTGGGAACAGAGGATGTCAGGAAGGTCAGTCCTGTTCATGGACCCGGGATTCATGACTTTTGTCTTTCCTCCATAAAGATTGGCCTCAGGGGGGTTGGAGAGCGCAGGCAGGACAATTTTGGGTTCATTTCTGATTGGAGAGGTTGGTGGGTCGATCCGAGTTGGAACTGTGGGGTGAACCATGATGGATTTCCCTCCGTAGTGGTTGAAGGACAGAGAGTTGACCTCAGTAGGATGGTTCGGGGTGGTTTTTTCCATCTGAGGTGTAGAGGGTCTGCTTTGGGTGATGGACGGAGAAGATGGGGTCAGGTGGGTGCTTGTAGTGTCATGGCTTCTGTGGACATGTGTTGGCGGGGCTTCTGGTTTTTTGTCTGCGTGGATGTAGTAAGGTGTTGTCCCAGCAGGCTCTGGGAGTTTGTTCTGTGTAGTTTGTGGGTTACTAGTGTCTACAGTTTGGGTGCCGGGGGTTGTGACTTTGAGGGGTTCCACTGGTGTACCGTGAGGTTTGTTTTCAATGGCTTTACCTCCGGACATGGCTCGGTTTCTCGTCAGTCCCAGCTTGGACAGGGCCTCCATTCTGGATTTGCCAGGTGTAGGATCCTTAAAGGAAATGCTACGAGTAGGAGGTTTTCGAACTTTCGTCTCTATACTTTGTTGATAATGTTCTGAAGGCGAGACGAGGGATTGTGACTCTTGTCTATTGTGAATGTTCTCATCAGACCCGGATGGGTTCAGGTGCTCCCTGCTGCCGAGCAGCAAGCTGATGTTTGCAGGTAAGTGAGCGGGCTTGGCAGAAGTAGGAGGACCGCGTCTGAATGGATGATCTGAGCTTTCAACCTGGGTTTTTTCAGACTCAAGACTCAGGCGACGAAGGAATGTAGATGGATGGAAGCTTGTGGTTCCACCCCTCTGGTTCTCAGCTATCTGCTGTGCAATCAGGACAGGGGTGGGGACAGAGCCTGGAGGTTGGTAGGCAGAGTGGCCGTCGGGTGGGGTGTTTGGGGTGGGAAGGTTGTACTCTGAAGCCACGCTTTCGTGTCTGGGCTTTATTTCAAAATGGCTTTCTGGGGGAGGTAGCATATGCTGAAAATCTGTGAGAAACAGGGACGTTACTGAACCTGTTTTTATAGAAAATTACAACACGCATGAAAGCACCAGAGCTGCACTCTACCTGGGTTGGAGGGGTTGAATATCGGCTCTCTGGGTGGCATCAAATCCAGTTCAGGGTGAACCAGGTCGATAATTTCCTGGTGAGGAGTTGCGCTGATTCCAGGGTTGGGAACTGAGACTGAGGGTCCATCAACTGCACAGATGGGCCCCTGGCTGTTCTCTTGGGGTCTTATCTGTGTAGACCTCCTGTTCTCCTGCTCCTCCAGACTGTCATCCAAAGAGTCGATGGTCTGCTCAAAGAACTGGAGGGTCTCCTGCTCCTCAGGGCTCAAATACTTCAGAGTATCGTCCTTCTGTAAGAACCAACACAAGATAAAAAGTTCAGCTCTAGGCTTGGGGATAGATCCTGGAGCACGCCTCCTCAAACTAAGTTCACTAATGCGATAAAAGCCAAAAAGTGTTAAGCATGTGGTGTTTACACGGAACAAGCAGGATGGGGATTCTTAGTCTTCTTTTCTTTTTCTACTGTTTACTAGCACATGACCTCCACCTACTGTTGGAGGAGACTTGGTGTGAAATGTCGTAGCGGTGCAAATCTCGGTGAATCTCGCTCCAGGATTTTTCTTTCTTAGCTCTATTCCGATAATTGAAAGACTTGGTGTTGTAGACTTCCTCAAACCACAGTTATTATTTTCTCTTTCATGATCAATTTTTAAAATGTTGGTACTTCTGTGAATTAAAAGGGACATCTTCCGCATGCCACTACCAAATCCGAGTCCTTCATTGGTCAAAGCTGCAGCTCGTTTTGTACACAGAGCCCAAAAAACGGTTGTAGAAACTTACACAGCTATGCACCAATGGGAGAGTTTTGAACATTGAAGCCCGAAACACCCCTTTTTTTATTATTTACATTGATTTTTTAGTAAAAGTGGTTGCTTGAATGCATTTAGCAAATATAGCTTCCTACAGAAGATCCAACAGGTTTGTTGCCCAACCTTCCTGCTTCACCTCCACACCAGCATGTCATGGTTTATCCAGCAACAACATCGCAAACCCCTAACAGACTGCATGATGGTGGGGGAGCTTCTGAGGACATTTTGGTGACAACACGTCGTAAAATAACCCATGGATCTTATTTCCACTTCTGTGAATCGACTCCAAGCTCTAACTCAGAAATATTCTTGACATTTTCAGACATAAGAAATGTTTCCTAATCTGACATTTAAATCTGAGTTGTTACAAAAACACACTGTACAAACTTTTTATTAAGCGTTGACTAACTCTTTATGTACTGTCAGACACTTTGCTCTTTATTAAAGAATCTGCAGAGTCAGTCTTGAACGTTTGGAACAAAGTCCCGTTCTTAAATCCCCGGCCTCAGACCACCTGAAGGTAATGACCTTCATCCTGCGGTTGACGTGGCAAACTGCTGACATCATGCTTGTGAAAAATCCCCACACTGAGGCTGCTGAGTGTTTTGTTTTGCTTTCCATAGATGAGCACACCTGCAGCCGCTGAACCTGATGTCAGATAACTCCTCCTGACCTGCTGGTTTCAGCTGAGCTCTATTGTTGGGAAAGAGCTCAGGAGTCTGAAGACTGCGGCTCGACCGGTTTGGCTCTGTGGGGTGCTGATAGTCATTCCCAAGAGGTTAGGTTGCTGAGCTTATGATTTCTCAGGATCTTTGATGACTGGTTGCATTGTGTGTAAGTCAACACTCCACCTGAGTTATCTGATAGGTTGGGAGAGATTACTGTATTTCAGAAATGGGGGGGAGCACAAAAAAACAGTTTGATGGGAACAAAATCCCCTTATTGTGCCTGTTTGTGAGGAGAAATGTGCAGGACTGGATGGGAAATGAAATTCTGAGAATAATCACACGACAAAATTATTGGCTCACCTGTTTGTTCAATAACCAGTCAGCTTTTAACAGTGACGGGTGGCAGATTATCCATAGTTTTAATGCTGCAATTTATCATCATTTGTATTATTCAAAATTAGAAATAAACTCTGTCATGTTATTTGAACAATAATTCCATGATGTTTGGGAAAAACCTTTTAAATAAATAAATAAATGTTAAATTCCACCTGACAACTATGCCCTGCCTAGCAATAAGTGCTAAATTCTAGCTATAGGTTATGAAGTTTTATTAAGAAAATAAATTGCACTTCAGATGTATAAAAGCTTCTAATATACTTTATTAAATGGTGGGAGTTGTTATTTTGCAGCGCATAAACAAGTTTAGCGCTCACTTTTTTCCAGATACGGAAAGGAAAATATTTTCCCGCCAATCTCCAGTGTGCATGCTATGCTAAGCACTAAGCTAAGCTACTAAAACATTCATTTAAACTTTTAACTTTAGTTAAAATTTTTCACCTCAGACAGTAATTTTATTTTTAAAAAATTAACTGAAAATATGAGAATGATCTTTTCAAGAAATAAAAAAAAAAAATATTTACCATTGAAGCTAGCTAATGATAGCTAGTGAGAGCTAGCATTCGTAAACACTGCATTGTTATGTTAGTAGTGTTATTGCTACTGCTTTATTACCTATTATAGTTAGATGCAGTACTAGTACTGCATCTAACAGTACTAGTCCAATAGTAGTAGTACTTCAGATTCAATTTCATTGTACAATGGACAATGACAATAAATCTATCTACTGTACTACTTGCATACACTTGTATAGTTAGATGCAAAATCTGGTTTGTTGTAATATTAATTCAAATGTGTATCATATTTAAGTGGGATGTTGATATTTGTACTTTATAAGTTTATATTGACCTCAAAATATCTGAAAAAGGTCATTTTTAAGGAGATTAAAAATATAAACAAATAACATTTATTTACTTGTCAAAAATAAGAATTTGGCCAAATAAAGATAATTAAATTTGTATTAAAAAAACAAACAAACAAAACATCTAATTAACCACCTCCTGTAGCTGTTTAGTATCCAGAAACAAACCAAATAGTTTCTTCTTTTAGAGAAAAGGTTTGTGCATACAAGAACGAGGGTTTTCATTGGGAGATGTCGGCCATGTTTTCCAACACTCACCTCTGATCTGGAGCTGCGGTGGGCTCCTCCGTTGACTCTGTAGTGAAA
Source organism: Oryzias curvinotus (assembly GCA_023969325.1). Classification (NCBI taxonomy): domain Eukaryota; kingdom Metazoa; phylum Chordata; class Actinopteri; order Beloniformes; family Adrianichthyidae; genus Oryzias; species Oryzias curvinotus. The sequence continues at coordinate 20,436,616 of CM043728.1, forward strand.
GTGGGAGTTGCCATGCAGACGGACGTCCATGTTCAGGTGGGGGGGTCAAAGGCCAGCTGGCGTTTCGACTTCACGTGGACGGCCCGGCGACTCTAACCTCACTGAATAAACCCGAGTCATGTCTGATGTGGGTGAAAAGAACTGAGGAATCCTTCTGTCCGAGAAAACCTGGAGACACACAAAATGTTCATCAAGTTTAGGAGAGAGAAGAAGATGGTATGAAATTATTTCATGCCAGAAGACACAAAGAAGCTTTTTATCACTGGTTCAGCTGCAATTTTAGCTTTGATCATATGGATACATACCTGAAAACAGCTACAAAACACTTTATAATATAAAAAAAACCTATTAAATATAGACTTGAAAGATAAAATAAACCTCATTAAAGTACAACTGGCTGTTTTCTTTTTAAATGAAAGTCATTTGTGCATCAGAAATTACATTTTTGCTGTTTTAGATTCTCACAAAGTTAACAATAAAATGTTTTGGAAACATTTCTTGGAATATGTAGGGGTAATTTTGGTTTGAGTGAAAACTTATACAGAACGGAGGAAAGTAAAACCAATTTAAACATTTGGCGGTTATATTAATTTCAGCTTGTTTTTCTCAACTAATCAAAGTTTTTTAATGGTGTTTTTATGCATTGAGTCACATGAACTCTATATATCTATCTGTCATTTTCCTCACAGCAGAGCCATGGAAACGCTCTGCCCAGCAGCTGCTGTGACGTTCAGCATCCCACCTGTAGTGCCGGTTCCTCCAGAACAGAAGACCGAAACCAGCGGCCTCCTCAACCACATTCCTGGAGGAGCTTCCTCCACAAGGAGACAGGAAACAACTCTGAGGTGACACCGGACTCATTTAACTCGGCAGAAAGGGCTCCTTTATCAAGAATCTAAACTCTTTACTAACGTTTAAGTTAAAATAACTGAGAAGAACAACGTTTTTATCGTAATAAACCTGTTCAAATGTCCAGACTTCTCACATAAAACTTAAAAATTAGTTTTTGTTGAACCAAAGATAAAAACAGATTTATCACTAGTTTTGGCTTAAAGTTACACAGGAAACCCAAAAGGTGTCAGGCAAAACTAAGAAACAAAAAGTTTTTCCTACTTTAATATTTGTTCATTTTGAACAAGTTCGAGTATTTTATCTTTTTATAATATCAGTACTACAAGTTTTTTTGTCCTAAAACCTTTTTAAAGCAAACAATCTGACTTATGAATAGAAATAAGAAGAAAAACCCCACAAAAGATAAATAAATAGACTTTAATGCTATAAAGCGTTTTATTAAAATAAAAGTGTAAAATAAAAGCATCAAATGGTTTTTAGTTTAAGCGAAAACGCATTTTTTTATTGAAGGTCTCTAAAGATTTAGCGATAATTGTCCATAAATCAGTCAATTTGAGGTTTTGTCGCATTTACGCAGCAGATTCTCACAAAGAAAGAAATCTCTCCGCAAAGGAAACTCACCCAACAGCTGCGCAAACCGGTCACCATCACGCAGCCGCGGCCGCATTAACCTCCGATCGGCCGCATGCCGCGCGCCTCCGTGGAACTCCGTGCGTAAAATGCGCCGCCGCCGCGCGCACTCCCAATTAAAGACTCCGAACTCCGCCCATTCTCGGGTGTGTCCGTACGTGTGGACGTTCATTCAGAATTCAGAAGTGTTAGGAGTCACGGCGGTGACACACTGAGAAGATATTTACTTTTATTATTTACAACTGTTGGTGTTATTCAGAGAAGTTTCAACTTGACGCTTCACAACGGTGGAAAATTAGAGCTTTATCTTTCTTCTTGAAAATTTGCAGCTGTTCTAATACACTAAAAAAATGATCATCCAGTGTAAAATGGTCCCTGCATGGAACGATCAATAACTGAATGTTCCTCCCTCACAAAAGTTTAAAGGGTTTTTATGGCTATAGTAAAATCCTAAAGGAATTGAAAATAAAAAAGAGAAAATTAAAATAAATATACGTTAAGATGAATCACAATACACGGAAGTTCCATACATATGGTTTAAGATTAGGTGAAAAACTCTAAAGCTAAAGTTTAATTCCAGTGTTGTGTTATTTTGATGCTTTATAGCAAAAGTTAATAATCACTTCCAGAGTGAAACAATCGATCAGTTGAACGAGTTCAGGCTCAGAGATGAGCTCTGGAAGCCACTATGGTGATCATTTATTTGCTTCTGGCGCCCTCTGCTGGCGGCAGTACTTTATTGTCAGATGTTCAGAATCAGAATCAGAAATACTTTATTGACCCCACACGTGGGAAATTTTTTCGTTACCATAACAACAGACAGGGGAAAAAAAGACTAAGAATAATATAAAACAAAATAGAATAAAATAAAAAAATGAAAATAGAAACAAGAACAAGGAAAATGTGGTATAATTTAAAAAGCTCTTTACAAAACAGTGCAGGTAAAGAGATGTGCAAAAGCAACGTGCACCACAGAGAAGAAGAGAAAAAAGAAAATGTGCAAAGGTTATCTTCAGCATAGTGAGTTGTTGTACAGGGTTATTGTATTGGGTAGGAAGGATTTCCGGTACCGGGCAGTTTTGGAGCGGAGCTGTCTGAGCCTCTTAGAGACGGAGCTCCGCTGTTTGTCCAGAACAGCGTGGAGAGGACGGTCTGGGTTGTCCATGATTGAACGGAGTCTGTTCAGTGACCTCCTCTCCATCACTGCTTCAAATGTGTCCTGTTTGCAGCCAATGACAGAACCCGCCTTCCTGATCAGCTGTTCAGGTGTTTGTTTACCTGTAAACAACCAAAAACAACACGTCACACCGTCAAAACAAATGTGTCAGGTGTTTTCCAATGATCTGATTCTATTGTAATAAATAAATAAATAACAAATATACAGAATTTTACGAAAAAAGAACAAAATCTGAACATGGCAAATATATGAAAAGTCGTAGAATAAGTTGTGATACAATTGAGGCCTAGATCAAACCAAATTTAACTGTTTTTTAAAGGACACTTAAATCCTATACAATTATTTTGCTCTATTCAAATTATTAATTTTTGTCTTACTGTGATTTGCATCAATGCAAGTTGAATTTGGTGAAAGTTTGTTGGGGTTGTCATTTGTTCTCATGATGATGCGTTTACAGACCACCGTTTTTCTGCCTTCTTTGAATGTGTGATCGTAAAAGCTGGTGTTCAGCGTCTGGTCAGAAAGCAGAGTGTTGATGGTTGCTCTACTTTCCTAGAGTTCCGTGAACGCAACCCCCGTCGGTCCCTGCGTCAGCAGCCTCTCCGGTGCTCCTGTTTTTTCGGCTCGTTTACCGGAAGGCTTACCGACCGGTCCGGTTGCTGTTCACGGGGAGGTTCGGTGAGTCCACATATTAAATATTATTGACGCATATATATTTATTCAGTTTATTTGTAGACGTCATAAATTCGGTTTTCGCTTACTACTGCTGCATCGCATGGATTTGCTTTACGCACCCATCATCGGACAACAATTAGTCTCTTTTCTGTTTTCTTTGCTAACAGGAGGACATTTGGAGTAAATTAACAGGTGTGTTTCAAGATATTTGTTATCATGTTGATTATAATTTATTTGCCTGGCATACCTTTGCTCTTGATGAATTCGTAACGCTGTGTCTGTTGCCTGGCTACGAATAGTGACCGATAATGGAAGCAGGGCTTCCCTCATCGCTAAGTATTCTCATCGTGACAATTATTGAAGGGATTTTATCTAAATATATACATTGAGTTGTTGGCGTTATTGTGTCAAACAGCTGTTCGGGGTTCCTGTTCAGGGTTTGATGTTGAAGGAAAATTGTAATTTCTCTCTGAAATACTAAAAGGGGTTAGCCTAGGTTAGCTAGCTCGGCTAATCTGAATGCTAACGAGTCCGTTTCTTCAGAGAAACTCAAGCCGCCAGGCGCCGCTGTCATGCATGTTTCATGCGTTGGTGCTCGATGGCATCGTACGGTCGCCGTGGATAGCCGTGTACGGTTAAATGCGCGTGCACGCCGCTTTCTCACTGTCGTGATCCATGCTAGCGGATGCTAACTCGGAGCTAGCCCCCCCTGGGGCATCTGAACAGGTGAGCTCGCGCGGAGAGTCTGTTGTGTTTTCGTCATGGGAGCGGACAGAAACAGGCTGCAAACAACAAAACCTCACTTTGGAGGCTGATTCTGCAGAGGGCGCGTGCGGCTGGAAGCCGTAAAACGAGCGGGAAAAACGCTGTCTGTCAATAATGTTTTTATTTTAGATCCTACAAAGTTACGAAGAAACTAAATCAAGTTCGATCTACTTTCAAAGCGCTCCCAAGTTTTATTTTATTTTTTTTACTTATGATTATGACGTTTTTAGTCATAATCAAAAAACTTGTTTTCTACTAGGACGTCGTTTCTGCAGAGCGGCAGGAGTTCATCCGAAGTTCACCTCTGAGTTGTGGGCGGGGCTGATTGCGCGATTTGTTGAGAGCTGTCTGTTTACACTCTCTGTCCAGCTGCTAGCTTACAGCCCCTCACACCCCCCATTCCAAAATTAGCTGTGCAACAAAAATGGAGAGCAATATCCGGGTGGATCCATCCGAACGGGGCGGAGCTGGGACTAGAAGCCCCGCCCCGCGTATCTTCTACGTTGCAAATAGGATCTTTTGCCATTTTTTCATCTTCTCCTGAACATTTCAAAGACCCACGTTGATGAAAATGACGTTTTTGTTGTTTCTAGCATGGTTTTTGGGGCATTTCTCTGATGATGGAGGACATGTGTTAAGAAAATTAAGCTTAATATTGTTTTTTGCTTTATGCAGGTTCTTATTATTTGGGCTAAAACAGCATAATCATAATCAAAAGATCACTGGGAATGATTTAAAAATAGTTTAAAAGACTTTTTAGAGTTAAACTCGAAAAAACGTTTTTTTTTTACCGTCAAAGGTCATGTGACTGCTGGAAACTGTGCTGCATTTGTGATTTATTTCCTTTTAGTAGTAAGAAAAAATGAGGTTAGTTGGTGTTATCATCATTTGTCTTCATTTTGATTTGATAGTGCTGCCCAGAAATGTGCCTGACTGTAATTCCATCATCAGCGGCTGAGCTACAGATTGGATTTTTTCAGTCTTTATTGGATTAAATCCTTCAGAGCTTTAATTAAAAAAAAAACAACCAAGGATCGTTTCATGTGAAGCCTTTTAGGACGAGTGTCTCCTTTGGATTTCATCGATGGGTGGGGGATTTGTTTTTGTGGCGCTCCAGCTGTGCGGTTGCGTGGATGTCCCGGATCGTGCGCCTGTTTCCATTGTTGTGGTTTGGTTCTCTCGCCGCTGCGTTTTAATCCTGTAAACGCTGGCAGCGCGCCTCCGCCAGCCTGGAGGAACTGGATCTGTAATCAGCATCCTTCAGTGTCGGGTTACCACAGCTCTCCAGGACACGTCTCCATGGAGATGAGTGGAGGGGGGGAGGGTGAGCAGCTGGAGTTTCACCTGCTTCAGACTGTCACCTGTCTGTTTCTGTGGAAGGATGGATGTCAGAGGTGAGGAGGCTGAAGGTTTGTCGTTTTTTTCATGGTGTCCGTGTTTGAAATTCATGAAGGAATCCCTGCAGTCAGAACCGGTCCTGCGTTCTCTGCTCACGAGGGAGGAGAAGCCAGAACGCGGAGACAGAACCGATCTAAAGAGAACAGTTCAAGTACATGAAACTGTACCCAAAAGTCATCCAAAAGGGAAACTTGCCGTAATTTTCAGTAATTAATCATTATTTATGACTTCACGCTTTGATCAGAAAACAACTTTGAGTCATTCTGAATGACACTTCTTTTGTCCATCGTTTTTTGCGGTCAGTCAGAGCAGAACATAAAATAACAGACTCCTATTAAACTTTATTTACAACCACTGAAGGACAATGAGCTCACATACGTCTCAGGTTTTCTTTTCAAACAATAACAAGAAGAAAAAGTAAAAAAAAAAAAAACACACACACACAAAAGAAAATTCAACTCTAGGGGTTCTGGCTTAACATCACAAACAAAAATAGAAACTCTTTTTTGCCCTTTTTTTTTTTTTTTTTACTCTTCATGAATTTAAGTGAAGTAATAAGCAAATGTCCTTATGAAACGTATTAAAGAGTGGTTTGATTTTTTTATTTTATTTTTGCTTTTTGTTTTTTTTTACAAACCTGCTGTTTGAGTCTGCTACTGATGTTGTCATGGCAACAGTCTATGTGTCTGTCTGTGGGTTCTGCTACTCTTGGTTCTATCTAAAACTCACTGATGCCAGCTCCGGGTATCCTGAATGGATTTAAGATTTCAAACTAGGGGAAGGAAGAAAAGTCAACTTTAGTGACTTTATCATGACCACCAAAGTAAAATGTGAAAAAAAAGAACTAAAAACTCAGAATTCACTGTATTTAAAGAAACATCTTGACAGAAGATCCATGAGAACATGGACCTGCTGCTGGAGGTGAAAGTTTGTCCTGTTTGTCCACAGAGAACCTGAGACATGGATCCTCCCTGATTTCAGTGGGAACCTGCAGGCATGAAGAACTGTAAAGCTTTTGTGGGTTCCTCAGAGTCCTCTACAGATGTAGTCAGAATATGCAAATGTATGTAAAAATGCTTTTTGCTTACATTCAGATATAAAGGATAGACACTGTTGTGTTCATGTTGGTCTTCTTTTTTTGTTGTGGTTCTGTTCAGTTTTTACTTTGTCATTGAGAATCAGAATCAGCTCTATTGGCTAAGTACAGGGCATGTACCAGGAATTTGGCTTCGGTGTGTTGTGCAAAAGTTTTAAAGGAAACGTTTCCATGGATACCAGATGTTTCCTCCTAAAAGTCTCTTGAACAGGTTGAGCGATATTGGTATTATATATACTTTTTTTTAACCTTTATTTAAACAGGAAAGTCCCATTGAGATTAAAAACCTCTTTTATAAAGGGAGTCCTGGCCCAGAGGCAGCACATTTCAATACAAATTTTTTTTTGACCTCAGATCATTAAATCTAAAGTACTTGTATTTTGTCAGAAGTTAAAGTTCTGCTTCCTGTTTATAGAAAGTCTTATTACTTTTGACTTTTGATGGAATCAAAGGCTTGCTTTTGTTAGATTTCTGTGTGTGTGGAAGTCCTTAGACCAGCTACGATCTTTTTTCCGTTTTGTAATCGTTTAGAAACAAAAGACAGAAAAAAGTGAAAGCGGAGGTCAGCAGGAAGTGGTTTCCCTCAACCTGAGGCGTGACGCCGCTGCGTTTCTGTCACTTTGATTAGATCATGTCTCGAGAGGCTTTCAGGGCTGAAAAATACCACGACACACAATGAAGGGAGTGATGCGATGACTGGACCCGCACCTCCATTTGTCCTCAGAAAACAGTTGTGTACACTGTGACGGGGAGGCCACGCCCACCAGGCTGAGCAGGTGGGACCGGTGTTTGGTGCCGTGTCTCGCTCCTGCTCGTTCTGAGTCGGGCCGTAAAGCTGAACCTGTTGGCTCTGAAAGTCATGACTCTGCATTGAGTGTGAGCCTCCATGGTGGAGTTTGACCCAAACGGGTCGTGAAGGGATCAGAGCTGTGAGGTCGCTCCTGTTGTGCAAGACGGTGGGCTTCAGACGCAGGTATGTCCTGAGCTTACGGCACCTTTAAGAGCTTGAAGGATCCCTCTGAACAACTGCTGAGTCATGGCTGCAGGCTTTCAGACCATGATGAGGGTACACATGGAAGTGTGAGTGCAGGCATGCTGAGTGTGGAAAACAGAAAAGATTTGCTCCATTAAAGTAAAAGGGTCCTAATGGTTTTGGCGCTTCCATTACTCGGGCGATTGAGCAGCAGCCTGAAAGGCAGAACCCAGGGTAAAAAAAACCCAACAACCAGTCAACAGCTGCTGAAAGGAAGTTGTGGTTTTTATGGATTAAAAATGTTTAATGAGTCGGCATTATTTCTGTGAGAGCGTGTTTCAGCCATGACTCAGCACTCATGAACAGATGGTCCTTAACTCGAGCAGGACCGACTTAAATGTGGTTCTGATGTTCTGCTGTTGGTCCACATGGACCAAAGACTGCAGAGCTTCACGTTTGTGTTTGTACAGGTTTGTTTTTGGCTCTTAAACACACACATAAAGCCGTGAGTAACTTTATATGGCCCGCAGGTCGCCATAAATCACTTTTTTCTCCCGAAATGGCGGCTTTTCTGTTATCTACATAGCAACCATTTGAGGCTTTGGAGGTGACGAACAGCTCTAAAAAGTGAATTTCTAGACTTCCTTGGCAACAGAGATTTTTGTTAACCACGCCCACATTCTTAGTATGTTCACATTGTACGTCCAATGACCGTGGATTACATTTCCACAATATTCAGGTAAAAACCTTTGCGGGCAACAGGGGGTAACTGGTCCCCATGCTTACATTTTATTTTCACCAGGATCTAGACGTGTGTAAATTCAAGTAAGTTTTTGGTGGGGGGGGGGTATCTTTGCTCAAAGGCACAAGAAAAAAGAAGAGCTGTGATAAAAATCTACCCCTTCAGTCCTGGACGGCTGTAAACGCTCCGCAGTTTGGTGATTTGATGCTTCGTCTTTTATTTTGAAATGCAGAAAACTCCAGAGGAACTGAAGCAGATCTTTGTGTCTGCGCTGTAGCTCAACGCCCGTGTGGACCCGTAAGCGGAGTTCTTCATCTGTGGACTGTCCTGCTCGACTCGGACTCGAACCGCCATCCCAGCCGTCGGTCCTTGATCCACAGCTTCTGCAATGGTATGAAGAGTTTCACACCTGAGAAACCTCGGAGAAAATAAAAATGAACAAATATAAAGTGACGCATTTGTTCTGGTCCGAAAAACTGAGACGCTATGAATGTCATTAGTGAAGAACTGGTGGGCGGAGCCACTGACAAACGCCAACCTGCACCTGGATGTTTGTGTCTGCAGAGTGTATGATGTCTGAGAGCGGTCGCCATGGCCTGCAGTGGCGGTCAGAGCAACGCCGAAACCCTAGAGGGCTTCCACGAGGTGAACCTGGCCTCGCCCACCACGCCTGACCTCCAGGTGGGCTTTTGTCCTCACGGCGCCAACGGCCTCCAGTTTCCTTTGACAGGGTTTTTCAGAATAAACCTCAGCAGCCGAAAAACTCCACATTTCTGAGGTTCACGAACATCTGGTGTAGAAACCTTCTGCTGCATTCAGTGCCCCTCAGAAGTTGGAAATCAGAGCTCTGAACCACCACGATGGTTTTTTTACACGTTCCATGAAACTTTAGAGAAAAGAATCGTGACTGAAGAAGCAGATCAGGACCAGCAAGGTTTATGGGATTAGTCGCCTGTAGGGGGCGCTGGGGCTTCACATTCAGATGAGGAAAGTTTGAGTCGGCTTGTGGGAAAACGTCCTCCACACCAGAAGTTCATGGTAGATGAGAAGTTTTCTGTCATTCAGAAAATAAACATTTTGTCTTTGGTTGTGTTTTTTTTTTTTTTTTACATTTTTTATAAAGGAAACAAATCAGGCGTATAAAAGCTTATTTTTTTTGATCATCTTCCTGTTGCTCCCAAACTACAAGAAGCTGCAGTCTCCAGATTTCATTTGTTGCTGAGCCAAACCATCGTCTGCTCTCTGATTCACGGAGAATCCGCTGTACCACTGGGACGCCGAACACTGAAACCTTCTCAGCATTTGTGGTTCTGTCTTTGTCCTCACAGAACCAAACAGAGCAGCGCCCTCCCGCCCGTCAGAGCACCCCTCCCACCTCTCTGTACCGCACGCACTCTCTGGGACCGCCCCCTTCCGGCCTCCCCAGCTCTCTGCGGGCCGACCAGCTTCCCACTCAGCCGGTTTACTCCACGCCGCGGCACAGCCACAATGGAAGGTGAACCAGCGATCGCTCGTCAGAACCGCGTTCCTGCAGTCGGATCTGATGGACGATCATTCCCGCCGCTTTTTCCTGTGGTTCTGCAGCGTGCCGGGGCTGGAGGCGGAGTCCGGTGAGGCCAGCTTCCTGTCTTTAGAGGAAGGGGAGGAGTGCAGCGCTCTGAGCGAGAGCCTGTCGAGGCTGCGCAGCCCGTCGGTGATGGAGGTCCGAGAGAAAGGATACGAGAGGCTGAAGGAGGAGCTGGTGAAGGCTCAGAGGGTGAGGTGCACACACGCACACACACACACACACGTCTTTGCACACACATGCGCACTCTCTGCAGACTTGAACCACTGTCTTATCATTTTAACAGTGTTTGTGTTGCAGCTCACTAGTTTGTGTGAAATCACATCTGCATCAAAGCATTTTATTTATTTGCATCTTTCTGGTTGTTTCTTAGGACAGCATTTCATTTTTTAGCTTTTAGCTCATGTTGCTTTTCTTGTTTTGCCATGTTGTGTTCCTTTCTCCACCTCATGTGTTCATTTTTGCGTTGTTTTGTGTTATTTTCTGTGTGCGTGCGTGCGTGCGTGGAAGGAGCTGCTGTTGAAGGATGAGGAGTGTGAAAGGTTGTCTAAAGTCAGAGACCAGCTCGGCCAGGAGCTGGAGGAGCTCACCGCCAGTCTCTTCCAGGTCGGTCCGCTTCTGCCGCACCTTCCTCTTCCCTCCACTTCCTGCCGCCTTTCCTCTCGCCGAGACAAACCCCAAAAAACGCCGCCCGTCTGGAAGCTTTTCTAGAAACGGTTCAAATGAACGGGAGTTGAGTTGGAGGTTCATTCTTTCCACTAAATAGATTTATTTATGTTAACGATGAGCCATCATTTGATCATTTTTACATTTTCATTGATCTTAAAACGTCTGCATCCATTCAGTTCTTCAGGTTCTGTGGTCTCCAGATGTTAAATTTGGATTAATGATGGACTAAAAATACAAACCCGTTAGCAGCAAAGACGATCCAAAGTGAATCCGTTTTCCCCTCAGTCAGTCCAGATCCTGGTTTGATCTTTTCTCCTTTTTTTTCTTTTACGCTTTAATTGAATTTATTGTTTCCAGCAACTTTTAAACTAAATGAAAACCTTTAAATGCAGCAGAAAATAATTGTGTTGCTTTCCTTCTATTTTGAGTAAAACAGACAAAGATGTATTCCAAAGTTTCCTAAAGCTGAATGAAAGCTTATTAGTTAGAAAAACTATAAACTCAGAAGCTTTTTTCTGGGATTTTCCTGAATTTATCGTCTCCTTCACCTCCATCCTTCCTTCTCTCCTGTTTGCCAAGCTGTTGGGGTCTTGCTTGTTGGTGTTTTCTGTGTGGTGTGTGTCTGCGGCTGATCCGTTGGATTTTCTTTTCCTGACTTTGGGGCGTCGGGAGAATCCAAACGGGCCTTGAGCAGAACCCCCCTGTTCCGTGTGTTTCCAGGAAGCCCATAAGATGGTGAGAGAAGCAAACGTCAAGCAGGCGAACGCTGAGAAGCAGCTGAGGGAAGCTCTGGGAAAGGTGAGGAATCCCAAATCCCGGAGAGGCTCCGGGATGAAGATGTGCTGCTCAAATCTGGAAAATGTTGTCTCAGCTAGAAATTCTTAATAGAAGCATCTGAACGCCGGTAAAAAAGTAAAAAAGAAGTCATTTGCTATGCCAGTGCTGCTGAGTGTAAAGTATCAGAAAAGAGTGAGGGACATTGTCCTGCCCCGCCCTCACTAGGGTGAGCGGCTGCTACATGCCCCTCTATCTGCCCCTCCCACACTGGTCAAAGCTGCCTTCACGGATAACGTCTTTTCAAAGTAGCAGCTTTTCTGTTGGTTTTGTTTCCATAGTAACCAGTTTTTTTGGGTCGCCCGCTGATGCCGAACCGGTTTATTTTTGCTTCTTTAGAATCAGCAAACGTACATTTTTAGATTTCTCTGACAACTGAGGTTTTTTGTGAACCACGCCCACATCCCTAAGGGGCGTTTCTTTTTTCTTCTAAATTTTCAATTGACTGTCTTTCTCTGAGGTCAAAGGTCAACAAACCTGTCCCTGTGCGTGTGGGGCGCCAGCCGGTATTCCGGTATTCCCTTCGTCCCCGGTTCTGTTCAGACTCTCCATGGACAGGATTTTAGGCGTGGCCAGGAGGCAGAGGGAGTCTGGTGTGGGCGGGGGGCGGGGCTATCATCAAGTGTGAAGTGGCTGGATGGAGAACTAGAACCTTCCAATTGGAGGCCACGGTTCTCGAGCAGAAAAAGCTGGTCTGCCCTCTGCGTGGAGGTGGAGATCTGCCCCAGGGGGAGGAGTTGGGGTATCCTGGGGTCTTATTCAGGGATGAGGGATGAATGGAGCGTGGGCGTCTGTCCGTCCCACACAGACGTTAAAATTTTAATTTTTTTTTCAGTAACGCAATGTCAATCAACTCTCCCCGCTTTTCTCCGTGGGCCATTCTTGAATGTTTTTGTTGCTCCAGATCGACGTGCTGCAGGCGGAGGTCCAGGCGCTGAAGACGCTGGTTCTCTCCTCCCCCAGCTCCCCAGTCGGTGAGCTCCCCTCAGCGGCAAGTGGAGGAGTGAAGACTCCCTTCAGGAAGGGCCACAGCAGAAACAAAAGCACCTCCTCTGCCATCCTGGGGACGCAGCCCGACCCGTCAGCCACTGAACCCATCGTACGGGAGTGCAGGGAGGTGAGGGCTCCTCCCGTGTCTCGGCAGCTCCCACGGCAGACGAGGAGACGCTGATTCTGTTGTTGTGGGCAGGTGGACAGTCAGCTGTTCAGCGAGTTCAAGGCGTGGAAGGAGGAGCCGACCCTGAGCCGGAGCTGCTGCTTCCTGGAGCGGGTTTACAGGGAGGACATCTACCCCTGCCTCACCTTCAGCAAGAGCGAGGTGTGCACGCAGACGCCAGCGGGTTCTGGAGTAACCGTCCTGGATCTGTTTGCTGCTGTGTTGTGACGCCGCTCTCCCTCCTCAGCTGGGGTCGGCCATCTTGGAGGCGGTGGAGCAGAACACGCTCAGCGTGGAGCCTGTGGGTTTCCAGCCGCTGCCTGTGGTCAAAGCGTCAGCGGTGGAGTGCGGCGGACCAAAGTGAGGATCCCGACACCCACACTCTGTCTCTTTAAGCTTTCACGCCTTCATCATCACATCTCCATCTCCCCTTAAATGCCTCCTCTAGCGTACGAAGGGCTGAGCTGGTCACGTAAGTCTGTCTTTCTCCCGATAGCATCGTGTACTCCTGCCCCCCCGCCTGTGACGCTCCTCCCTTCAGCCCCCCACCCCCACCATCCAGGTTCCTCGCGGGCCAACCTGACAGAGATTCCTCTTCTCCTCGACTCGTATTTTCCTGATGTTGGTTGATGAGCGGCTTCAGTTCTCGTTCTCCTGAAACTAAACGGTTTTCCTTCTCTGATCTCTGACAGAAAATGTGCCCTGAGTGGTCAGACCAAAACCTGCAAGCACAGAATCAAGTTTGGAGACTCGTCCAGCTATTACTACGTCTCCCCCTTCTGTAGATACAAAGTGAGTAAAAACACAAACTGCACTTTGGTTTGCCTCACAGCTGCTTTGTGACTCCTCTAAGACGACATGGTTCCTCCTCTGAGGCGGCTTCAATCCTCCTCTTAGCGTCCCTTGTGGTCGCCGTCGTTCCTCCCGTTAGGCGGCGTCGTTCCTCCCGTTAGGCGGCGTCGTTCCTCGTTGAAGACTCCATCAGTCCTTCCTTAAAACGCCTTTGTTCTTCCTCTGAGTCGCATGTTGTATCTCCTCTTAGGCGGCTTTATTCCTCCTCATTGCGTCCCTTTTGGGCGCCGTCGTTCCTCCTCTGAGGTGCTGTTTTTAATTTTTTTAACCTTAAGGCCCGTACACACCGGGACGAATTTTGCCGGCGAAATTCGCCTCGTGACTAAACAAAGGGCACCAATGAGAGTGTGCACATCGACGCGAAAAAACGCCACGCGTCAAAGCGTCAAAAAAAAAAACGCCTCGGGTTTGTTTTGTTTTTTTGACGCCTCGCGTCGAAATCTATTCGACCAATGAGAATGGCGCTTTTGCACACGTGTCTGGAGCTTCTGAAGTTACAGTAAAACACAACTTGGGGGCGCTCAAACACAACACTGCCTTTCTGAGCACACATACCAGCAAAGAAGATAGACGCCAAGTAGCGTCTACACTGCTGCAAAAAATAATGACGGACATTCTAAAATATCCCCGAAAACGCTCATGATACATTTTCAGCTCTTGTACCCGTCGATAAAACTCACCATGTTCTCTTCTCGTAACTATGGGATGTACCCAAAATCGGCGTCTTTTCCGGCGTCTTTCATCATCAACAGAACAATAATTTCTTCATCATTGGAACTGGAGCTGGAGCTACTGGTGCTTGAAATATTCATGTTTTCTTGTATGATTCTGACAAGCGAGTAAATACTGGCTCTCTTCTTCTGAGTGAAAACCACCTTGTGTACAGGAGTATTTCTGTTTTACATTAAGCGCCATCTAATGTCAGGGAATGAAATTGCATGTTGGCTCGGCTCATCGTCAGCGAAAATCGCCTGGGTGTGAACACAAAAGACGTGGCGAAAAACGCTGGCGAATAACGCCTGGCGAATATTCGTCCCGGTGTGTACGGGCCTTAACATCTCAGCTGTTCTAATGGAGTCTGTAGGCTCCGATGTCCGAGTCTCATCTCTGAGTCGTCGTTGTAAAAGTAAAATGTTCTGAACGTGGTGATGCAGAAGGAACCCCACGTCCTCACAATGACGGGACAGAACAGAACCGGGCTTTTGGGCGGTCAGTTTAATCAGAAACGAGAAACGAACAGTTTAATCTGCAAACAAGTTGAAGCTGAAGTGGATGTGAGCATTGCAGGACTCAGAATCCTCCACCAGGGGGCGTAGGAGAGCATCAACGTATTTAGGATCGGCAGGTCAGTCTCACCTGAGAAGTTTGTTTCTCCTCAGATCACCGCCGTCTGCAACTTCTTCACCTACATTCGCTACATCCAACAAGGGCTGGTCAAGCAGCAGGACGGTGAGGCCAAGTCCAGAACGTGAATGTGGGCTGGAGAGGTTCTGAGCGTTTGTGACGGAGGTTCTGCGGGTTCTGTGTCTGCAGTGGAGCAGATGTTCTGGGAGGTGATGCAGCTGCGCAGAGAGATGTCCTTCGCCAAGCTCGGCTACTTCAGGGACCAGCTGTGAGCGGACGGCGCCGCACACTTCCACCTGATGCTCCACCCTCCGCCCAGTTCTGCCCCCGCCCCCTCCTCCTGTCGTTCTGAAGCACCACCTCCCGTCCTCCCCCCTCCCCGTGCGTGAGTGTGTTTGTACAGACTGACTGACAGCGCCCCCTCTGGCCAGCCGTGGTCTCTGATCCGGAAATTCATCTTCTTTTCGACTTCCGTTCAAATGAAGAAAAACGGCGTCAAGGAAAAACAAAAATGGAAGAGTTGGAGATTCTGACTCTTCTGTGGAGATCAGTATTTTCTTAGAGCATCAATAAATTATTTTTAATTATTTAAAGTCTATAAAAAAAGACCAAGTAACTTTAAAGTCAGAAACACAAATTAAAACATCAGAAATATTTGGCTTCAATTTCATGCAAAAATATTTAGTTTGAAAGGAAAAATAAAAATTTAGATAAAAACATGAAATTGTAATAAAATTACTATGAAAGCTGTGGAATTAATTTTGTTTTAATTTAAACATTTTAATTACATTTAAGATCTAAATATTGATCACACCACGTAAATTCAGTGAAGTTTTATTTAATTTTTATTGTTTTTAATGTCATTAAAGAAAAATTCTAAATATTTTTTCTAATTTTTTAGTTTGTTAAAATTCACCTTGAATTTAAAGCTGTTTTGTGTTGAAAACTTTCATTTTCTTTTTGTGTCAAATTCTATTCATTTTTCACAAAATGTAGCAAAATAATCCCAGATAATGCTGCAGAAACAATCAATGTGTGACAAATGTTTAACATGAAACTGGAGTTCTACCAAACAGGCACTGAAACATCAGAAAATGTCACATTTTTAGTTAAAATTGTTGCATTTTTTAACAATTTTAAAAAGTCACAGGCTTGATTTGATTGTTTTCCTTAGAAGGCGTTTCTCCTTGGAAGTCTGCTGGCGTTTAGTTTTCCGTGGAACGCCGTTTTGCTTCCGGGCTGTTATAATCTCTGCAGAGCGGATGACGCTCTGCCCCTGAGGCTGCTGGGAACTGACGGCTCTGCAGAGACGCCGCATGCCGACGGCTTTCCTGGTTGGTGGTGTGAATGTGAAGCCCCGCCCCCTTCCCGGTTTGGTTCAGTGCCTTTTCTCTCAGACACTCTGAAATAAAAACAGGAATACCTCTGGAAACTCGCCGCTCTCTGCGCCGTCTGTTCGCCGCTGGGTTCGTTAACGTTTCAGGAAAAAAAAAAAAAATCAAAGTCACAAAGAACCAACTGTAAACTTTATTAGACTATTCCACCTCCCACAGAGTTTCTGGTAAAACATGATCACCATGGTAACCAGCACAGAGGAGGAGGAGCTTCTTGTCCCGGCGACGCTCCTCATTAAACACGCTCACTGAACCCGGTTTAACTAACATGATTCAGCAGATTCTTCTTCCATTCAGAACCCGCTCATCTATCGAGGCCACGCCCCCCACGCCATCCCGGGCAGGAAGATGGCGATGAGCACGCTGGAGAACAGGTTGACGGCGTTGTTGTCCAGGATGGGCTTCCCGCAGATCCGCTGCGTCGTGGCGGATTCGTAGCTCACTACCTTTCCGATGCTGGCGTCGAACCCTAAAGGGGAGGGGGCAGGAAACCAGCTGAGCAAACCCACACGTGACGGTGACCTCCTGCCGCCGCCGCCACCTCCGTCAGCCTACCTGAGTACTGCATGTGAGCTCCCAGGAAGGAGTCCAGCACGGAGCCCAGCAGGCCGGCCAGGCCGCCGTACACCACGATCGGCCACTGGGGGTCCGCCAGGTGCAGGTCGCTCACCGTCAGGAGCTGAGTCACAAAGTAAGCCACGCCCACTGCGGCGCCGCCCAGAAAACTTGCAACTAATCCGACAGGAGTGACACCGCCGTTGGTTCCTGAAGAGAACAGAACAGTTTCTAAGAGGCTCCGCCTCTGTTCCCTCTGAACAGTTTCAGTCCGAAACACCTGATGAAAACAAACGCCGTCCACACGGCGGCGGCGAAAACCTCCAGCTGCTTCGGTCCCACCGGGATCTGGGTCGGGTGGTCAGTCCGCGACGAAAACCATTTCTGAGCATCTTTACAGATTAACTTGAACCTCCTGGAGCTGTTATAAACAAAGAACTCTGAACAGATGGAACCAAAATCCCTCCAGCAACTGGACTTTGAGACGGTTGCCATGACAACCTGCAGATCTCAGCTGTAGGATGATGATTAACTGTGACGGCGTCCGGGTCACAGGAAGAGTGACTCAAAAATCTAAAAATCAAGTCTGTTCCATTTCTAGTTCATTGACACAGAATCAGACTAACCGGGTTTCAAAATAAAAGCTTCTGTTGTACTTTCAAAATAAAAACATCTAAAAATGTTATTTTAGATCTCAGGTGACGTGCCCACACCATAACGCACGTTACCTGAAACAAACGAAATGTAAACGTTTTGGAGCAAGTCTCTGAAAAAAAAGGAACCATGAAGAGGCTTTTCCAAGCAAAGAACATCAGAACCAGAACGCCGCAGCTCCTCACCTGCCGGGACTTCCTTCCAGGTTGTGATGAGTCTCGGTGGCGTTTCGCTCAGAACCGGCCCCACCTCCGATGCCCAGGTGTCCCCGGCGCTGCAGGCGAGCGCCCCCAGCAGGGAGAGGCACATCCACGAGGCGGAGTACTGCTTACCGAAGTCGATGGGGATCTCCCCCGGACCCACCTGAAAGGCAGCGCCGGTTCTGAACGGGTCGGTCCGGCGGTGGCGAGGCTGGGCGTCGGTGCGCTTACCTCGATCATGTAGAGCAGGGCCAGCTCTGTGGGCACGCCCCCGTTACAGAAGACCTGCACCCAGTTCCTCTGACCTCCTGAAACAAACGGGTCCGGGTCAACCCACAGACGGGACGCCACGACCCCCCCCACCCCTGCGGCGCCTCACCTTCCTTGTAGTCTGCGTCTATCTTCTTCTTCTTCGCTGCCCCCCAGCGAGTCAGCCTGGAGGACGTGATGAAGAACGCCAGCAGGGCCGAGAAGAAGCTGTAATTGGCCATGGTCAACACGAAGCCGACCAGCAGAGCTGAGAAGAGACCAGTTCATTTCCTCATCCCCGGTTCTCTGACTCATGCTGCAATGACCCGGAATCCGCCCGACAACCCTGTGACGTCTGTTTTTATGCTTTCAGAAGGACTTAAGCGATGCGTTTGGGAGCTTCAGTTATCACATCACACTGACAACCGGAGAAGATCAAAGGACTGCAGGACGCTGGAGCTCCCAGAGGAAACCCACCTTCACCTAACCTTAAACTTTCACAATAAGAGCATGCTAGAGCTGCTTCCATAGAGGCTGGGAGGTTAGTGCAGTTAGGAATGTACCAAGTTTTTTTACGTGATTTCGTACTAAAAACTAGAAAGACAGTCAACAACACAACCGTGAGGTCACCGGGGGATGGAAGCTGCTTAGCGTTCGTCCTGCTGCAGCTGGGATTGAACCCACGACCTTCTGATGGGCATTTTATCACACCACCTAAACTCTCTTCACGTGTTTTCACCTCCTAGAGCCCCGGACCGGTCCAGACTGCGCCTCCTGAGTGCGCGGGCCGTCAGCATCAGAGGAACCAAGATGGAGAACAGCCATCGCCATGGCGACACCGGCTGGAGATTACCTGCAAATTTAGTACATTTCTGTTAAAATCAGAATCCAAAGATTATTATTTTCTGATTTTTTTTCTTCAATTTTTTTACTTAATTTATGTCATTTATATATCAATATAAATACTAATTTTTTATTCTACTTTTTATTTTGTTTGATTTGAGGTATTTTGTGTTCTTAGCTTTTGTTGTTTTTTACTTTAGCCAATCAGAGTCGAGCAGAAACAGAGAGCTCTCATTGGGGTTCAGAGACGCAAGAAAAAAAAGGTGAATGAAGAGAAACAAATATTTCATAAAATTAAAAGAAGCAGTTTTTTGTTTGTTTTTAACACAAAGTTGGTTTAAAGTTTTAAATCCGTACCAAATATAAAAGAAAACCTTTTTATTTATTTAAACATTTATGTTTAGGAGTTTCAACTAATTTATTTTCCTTCAGTTTGTTCATTTCATGTATTCGTGAGCTACACCTGCCGTGCAATGAAAAGGAGGCAGCAGGGGCAAAAGGAGGCGTCACACGGCTCACCGGAGACGGCGCTCATGGTGAGGGAGACGACCCAGAAGAACAGGGAGAGTGCCAGCGTGACACAGAGCACGATCATATCCGTCATCATCTTGATGTACTCTTGGGTCAGAACCTCCCTCTTAGAACCCATGATGGGAGCCGAGCCTGAGCTGCAGAACAATCATCAGTCACTTTAATTTGACGACGTCTCAGTGTGCCCAAAGTCAAATGAAGAGCCGTACAGTAAAACTGAAGTTTAAAGGAAAAATAACAGTTAAGTAGTAAAATATAAAACATAATCAATTATTAAAACAATAAAAGAGCACCAGCAGAGCAGATTCTGCTTCTGTGTCTGAAACCTGCATATAAAGATCAGTTATCTCACCTTTGTTGTTCTTTTTTTTTAAAGAAAAGTCCAGAAAGTCAGATTTTAATTATTGTTGTTTTACTCTTCGAGTATCATTGAAAGAAAAAGAAACTTTCATTCATTCATTAACACTTTAACATCTCAAGACATCTTATTTATCCTCTAAAACTTTAAATCAGGCAGACACAACTTTGAATGAATATGCGAATTTGGCCATTTTGTGAATAAATGAAAAGAAAAATACCTTTTATTAGCAGTCTTATTGCAAACAAAAATTGCAGTAAAAACACCTTGGGGAGGATTGTGCCCCCTGCTGGAATATCAGCAGTACTGCATGTTAAAAACCACAGTAACGTTCAGGTTTTACTGTCAGATTTACGCGCATTTATTACATTATAAATGTATATTCATGCATAATATTACGTATACGATCAAGACTTCACATTAAACTGATGGGATTGTTTATATAAACGGATATAAACATTTTTAAAAGATGAATAATTGATTTTAAAATTTCCTGTTTTTAGAGTAATCCTCTCTACAGCAGAGTAACGCCTCGTTACAGAGACTTACCCGTTATCTCGGCGGCCATGGTGGTTAACGTTCCCTCCACCGGAATGGCGGGATTAGCGCGTTTGTGTGCGGTTACCGACTGCGGGATTGATCGCTGGTTTATTTAACGAGGTAAAGGTTACAGATGGACTCCGGCGGAAGAACATGAGGCGGAGAGTCTGTCTGAGCCGCGGGGCAGAGGACCCCGCGGAGGGATTTCAGGGACGGACTCACTTCCGCCAACAAACCCAGATTCTTAAAGAGACAGTGACCCAATAATTTCAAAGATACAAAAGACGTTTTTAGTTCCATTCTGACCTTCTTCTGATCTATTTTCAATAGATACGATTTTTCAGTACGATTTGAGTAAAGAAATACTTAGAAATAGAATTTCTACTTTAATTTTCTTTATAAATGTCCCCCATCATCAGAAAAAGAACATGTTTTAAAAAAAAACAGATCACTATTTTACAGTTAACATTTCAGGGTTTTCAACCTCAGTCAACCTTTTCAACCCAGTTTCTTTTCAGTCTTTGGTCATGACTGTCTAGAATCTTCATGTCGATCCATTCATGTCTGGACCATACACCGTATGAGACGACTGGAATGAGGGACCCCTCCCCCTTGACAGGAAGCCCCCGCTGGCTCCAAGAAACCAAAATCCCATAGACTTCTACAGAGAAATATACAGCTGTTACTCAGTCATCCTATTGGTCAGAAGAACCGTTCTTGGTTGTCCAGTGGTCAAAGATTTTCTGTAGCCCGCTTTCAAGTGGTAGGGGTGTGGTCTTCCAACAAGCTCCTTCCTGATTGGAGAGAGTGGTTGTCATAGAAACTCGGACCAATCACTAGTTACTGATGACGTCAGGCTCCAACGTGGCGGCATCTGTGTTGTGACAAAATGTCTGAATTGACTTCATTTGGTTGGAGCTGGAACCGTTTGCTATGGATGATGTCACACTCGGTCAGTCCAGTGCTCATTTACAGTCTGGACCTGCTGCTGTTTGTGACAGAAAGTGACGGAGGATGTTCTCCTTTCACATCTTCTAGCAGAATTCCTGTTTCCAGCAAAGCATCCCAACATCATCACACTACCACCGCCGTGCTTAAATGCTGATGTCCTGAAGTGTTTTTAAGTTGAGTCATGGCGTGTTAGATTTAAAATGAAAAACTTTTTTGTGTGCGTTTAAATTAACCAGATTTAATGATCTGAATCATTAAATTTTGAATTTTAAGGTCAGAAATCTTCAAGAACTCCAGTTTTCTGACGTGAAGCCATGTGGTCTGAGTCTCTGCACAACAGGCTCCCTCTCAGCTCTGGTCATACGGGGAAGCACAAAGCCCAGCTTTGTTCCCCCCCCACCCCCCAGCATCAACACAAGCTCTGTTCTTCAAATGTCAGAACCTCCCAGTTACGGCGTCTCCTCGGATCATCTGACCTCTGACCAAAACGCCGCCGACTGCCTACCACGCCGCCTCCACATTACTGGGATGCTCACAATTTATCATGCTCCCATTCCCAGAAGATGGATCTTAACTTAACCTGGCAACCTCAGTGACTCCGTGAATGAGGCTGGGATTGTTCTCTGCAGCGAATCAATGGAAAACGGGAACTTGCTCCTGTGGAGTTGGATGGCGTCTGCGGCGTGACCTGGGCATTAGACACGGTTTCCACATGAAGAAGCTTCACGGTTTGCAGATCTTTTGACTTTTCTTTGAAGGCCACAATGAAACGCTTAAGGAAGCACAGAAATTGATGGTGGAAGGATGAAGAATGGGACTAACTTTCATGATAATAGGACTTTATCAGGCACCACCTGCTGCCGAGGGCTGATGACTTTCCATGGTTGTCCTTGAGTTTCTGCAGTTTTCTACTGAAGCTCTGATGATTTCCTCTCAGATTAAAAAAAAAAAACCCAAAGAAGGTTTCTGATGTTCTTCTTTGTCCCCCCATAAGTTCTGGATTGTTGAGATGCGATGCAGCTTCAGAGCTCCACTCAACAGGGAGATGAGATGTTCCCTCAGACTCCTGGTTCTTCTGAAAGCATCACGTCTGACCCTGAAGGGATGAAGAAGTTCTAATCCAGAAACCAGCTGATGGTCTACAGCTTCTCTGTGAACCTTCTTCCTCCTGAAGGATCAAGTCTAAAATCTGCTTTGTTTTTCATTTTGGTTTCCAGTGGAAGGATCCGGATCTTCTCACAACGCCTCCGCTGTCGTTTGTTGGAACGTTTCTCAGCTAAAGAATCTGCTGCTTTCAAGTGGAAAACGGCAGAAGACGAGCTTGGACACCATGCAAGTCTTTGATTTAAGCTTCTTTTCTTTCTTTGGGAAAAGACCCACAGTGACTCGGATGCGACAAAAACCTGTCACAAATTTCAGAAATGTAAGATATATTTTAATTAATAAACTAAAGTGATAATGTTTTTATTGCTCTGAACTTCTGGTAAATCCCTCTACAAAGCTGTGAACATCTATTGTAAAATGTCAGCCTCCAATAATTCTCCTAAAGTTAAAGTTGGGACTCTGAAGAAAATCTAAATGAATCGTCTCTGAAAGAACATTTGATCCCAAACTGACCTTCAACTAAAACCTCCAACGTTGTTTCTCGTTTTCTTAAACTATTTCCCGTCACATCATCCAGCAGCTGAGCAGCAGAAAAAAGGTTTAAATGTGTAAATGTCCTGCAGTTTGTCTCCTTATATAAGAAAAAAATTGCATTTGAGACTGAAAATGTTTGTTTGATTTAGTTTTTGTTGATTTTTTTTGTTTTGTTCAATTTGCTTCACAGAGTTTACACGAGCCAATGTGTGCATAAACATAAAAGAATGAGCGTCTATAACGATAAATGTATGGAAAAAAAACAGAAAATACAGAAATGAATATAAAACAAATGAAACCAGTTTATCCTCATGAGGAAACAATTGAACTAAAAGTGTGTTCAGATCTTCAGGATCCTTTAAAAACCGACTTCAATGAATATTTTTGATTTATGACATTTTTAACTCAGTGAAGCTCAAATAAATAATTAAGTATGATAAAATGCTGTTTTGATCCATTTTTTATATTTTGATTCACACAGCTGTTATCTCTGAAAACTATTATTGATGCCTTCAGTCATAAATATTATCATCTTTTCAATATTACGTATTTTTCTGTCATCTTGGATGAAAGTTGTGTTTTTTTTAAGGTGGAAATGGTTGCAGCAGGTGAGTGAGGAGAGACCTACCGGGCAGAGAGGAGGGCAGCTGAGTCTGAGGAGCCGTGGACGGAGGAGGAGGTGTTGGAAGGAGCTCAGATCCACTCCCTGCAGTGACAGACATGCGGGGGGGCTGCAGTGCAGCTCTTTCCCCGAAATGAAAACCACACATCTGATCCGCTCTCCTCCAGCCTTTTGGGACTTTTTTGAATCTGCTGATGGTTTTGGCCGAGTTGTCCCCAAATGTTTGGTTGCTTTGCTAACAGACAGTTCAGGACGATGAAGGAGAATCTTCATCCACAGCTTCTAAAACTCCTTCAGTTCTTACAAAAGCGCTCCTGAACTGTCCATCTTTCCAGATGTTTTTGTTCATAAATTTCCTTTGCTGTTAATTTGAGCTTTGCAGAGGATTGGATTTGATTTCCTTATTCGTGGAGTTAGTTTATAACACAAAAATCCCTAAATACTTCCTAGTTTTGAGCAGAATCTGGTGTTTTAGCAAAGTTCAAGCGACAAAAACAATAAAAGAACAAAAAGATTTCAATAAAACCATCAGAACTATAGGGAGACATTAGGAAGCACACCGTTTTATTGAATTTGTTAACACACTGAAGTCAGATCCACCTGTTTTCAGACATTTTTCTTTTCTTTTAAGAGAACCAAAATAATTAATCTTATCATTATTTTTGGCAAATTTTATATTCATAAATGTAAATTTCCTTCATCTTCTATTTTTTCCCTGTTTTAATCAAACAAATTGAATTATATATCAGTAACATTTCCAAGAGTATTAATCAGAAAGCTGTATGTCTGTATGAAAGTTGCAGAGACCTGAATGTTTTTATGTAAAATGTATGTATATATGCTCCCCTGGCATGTCAGAAATTTATTTTGTAAAATTGTGTTTTGTTTTGTATTCCGTTATATACAATAAAGTAAAAAAAAAAAAAATTTCTTTACCCACAAACAATGCCCCCCCCCCCCCCCATCTTTCACCGTCGCAGCAATGCACCACCACATCTTAAATTGTTAAATAATGAATAAGATATTAAGGGAAAAAAGGTGAATTGATTTCATGAAGCAGTAGCAGCGAGTCGATCCGTGTTTGAGAATATTTCCACAGTTTTTGTTTTCATTTAAATGTCATAAAATAATAACCTGCTTCAAGTAAATAAAACAATAGTCTAGATTAAGTAAATAAACAGCTGCCAAACTATTAACATTTTTAAATGATATTTGAATAAACATGGGAAGTTGTGAGAAATTAAAATGCAAATGAATTGAGGAAGAAATATTGTCCCTCCTTGCTCTCCGTAGTTTTCAAACAACATGGCGTCACATGAGAAAGCGGCCGACTTTCTTCCCACGAGTTATGACATTTATTCTCTTTTAATGGAGACATTTTAAGGCTGTCGGTCATCCTGTGAAGTCTTTACGGTCAGTCTCCAGCGGGGGGGTCGGTTAGGAGTGAATGTTATCCGCCCCGGTGGTTCGGTTGCTGACGCGGCCCGCAGAACCCGTCCTCCTGGTCCGGCCATCCTCATCCTCCTCATCCTCCTCCTCATCATCATGACGGAGGCGGAGGAGCTGCGTCCCGTCCCCCGAGAGCGGGCCATTCTGGAGAGCTTCTTCACGCAGCTGGGAATGCTGTCGTTCGACCGGGCCAAGGACTACGTGGAGAAGGAGAAGGACCTGAGCCGCAGCGCCGGGCCCATGTGGAGCGCGCTGCTGGCGGCTCTGGCTCACCTGTCCGCCGCGGAGAAGGTTTACCACCACATGACCTTCCTGGGACAGAAGATCGGTAATTCTGACCTTCATTTCACCCAATTTTATAATGAAAAAACGCTTGTAAATCTACTAAAACTGCATTGATGTGGTGGCAGTCTCTACAACAGCAGCTCTGTTTTACTAAACACAAAGAGCTGCCTCCACGACCGGCCAACTCACCGTTATTTATTTACGTTAGTATTTTAATGCGAAGTTAAAATACCAAAACCCCAAACTGTTATATTTATCATTTTATTTTGAAAATGGGATATTTACATCATTTCCACGAAAAATTGACTAACTTCCGCTTTAAAAACGTTAAAAGAAGGTCACGTGGTATAAAGTTTTTTTTTTAAAATCTGCATTTAATAATAAGAATCAAGCCCATATATTACGTTTACGAACTTAAAAATGATTAAAAAATGTTAATGTTTTTACAGAGGTAATTGTATTAAAACTACTGTATCTTCTACAAAATAATCCATGTAACCCTTGTTACAGTAGACCCACTAGACAGAGCTCTGAACCTTTGTTCTTCAATGATTTGTGATCTTCACTGGTGTCCATGGATTACATGAAATCCTCTCCACCTTTATCCACCTTTGTCATGGTAGGGAGAACACGTCAATGGAAGGGGGGGGGGGGTCATAGGATAGCACAAGGGTTAAAATAAAAAAACGTAATCTAGTCTGTTTTTTACAGATTGAGTTACGTGAAGTTAAAGCTCTTACCTTTTCAGTCAAAACCATTAAAAAGTGATATTTTGGAGGTATTTTTTTTAGTATGAAGGTCTTATTCAGAAATGTTTTGCCTCCTCCTTTAATTTTAAAAGAGTAACCACCTTGAAAGGAAATATTCCGTCTGCAGAATTCAGAAATGAGCAGCAGCAGTTCCAGCTTTTCAACACTAGAGGGAGCTGCTGCACCAGAGTCACGCCTTATCTGCCCTGCAGGCGGTCAGTCCTTCTTCAGCCGCAAAGACTCCATCCGCACCGTCTACACCTCCCTCTACAACGAGCTTAAGAAGGTGGTGACCATGGGGCGCCACGGCCAGCCGGCCTCCTCCTCCTCCTCCTCGTCTTCGTCATACCTGGAGGACCTGCTGTCTCACCTGTCCGAGCAGCTCTGCCACTTCACCCAAGCGCGCATGGAAATGGCCGACCTGTACGAGAAGCTGCACTCGCTGGGCAGCCAGAAAAGCGTCAACTCGGAGGAGCTGGTCGCCACGCTGGAGGTCATCCTGCACAAGTACAGCTCCAAGTGGGTATCCGAGTATTTCTACTCCTCCGTCAACCACATGTGGACGAACATTCGCGTGTTTTAACTTTGCTTATAATTCTGACAGTTCTTCTTCCTTCCTTGAGCAAAGATTTCACTGCCGCAACATACTCAAAAACTCCCCAAAAAGATGTGCACGTGCCTTGAGAAAATGAAAAAGCCACAGTGAACGATGGCGCACGGTGATGACATCACAACATGATGACACAACCATCCAAAGAAATGAACAGGGGCTCAAAAACTGTTATAAAATCCACCAACGAAACCAAAACACACGTGACGGGCATATCCAAATGAGGTTTTGAAATTCAAAACAAGACATGTCCATATTAGGAATGTGGGCGGGGTTTACAAAAAACCTCAGTTTCCAAGGGTTGGTCAAAATGGGTGGAGCCAGCGGCCCATACACCACCGCCTGTAGCTTTAAACATTTAGTATTTAGACATTCATGCGTCATTTTATGTGAAATGTAATTTTATGGAGCAGAAATAACAGAAAGCTGCACATTCAGGCTGCTGCTCTGAGTCAGCCCCCCCCTCCACTGCTCCACCCGTGCAGTCTGCTTTCAGAGCCTCGTCATGGTCTCAGCCGTCTCCTGACGGACGGTCCAGGAACGCTTGTCTTCTGCCTCTCGTCCTCCTGCAGGTTTCATCACCCCATCCTGGGCCGAGTGGAGGAGAGCTTCCAGACGGAGGTGGACGTGGTGACGCAGCTGCTGCGCTGCCAGGCTCAGGTGTCGGAGTGGCGCTTCCTGCCCGCCCTGCTCAGCCTCCACGGCGCCCAGTCCAAGCTGGTGGCGTGGGGTCAGCTGTTCCAGCGGCAGAAAGAGACGCGCAAGCTCCTGTTCGGCGGCCAGTCGCAGAAGACTGCGCAGCCGCCTCACCTGTACACGTGGCTGCAGCGCTTCCAGGCGGCGCTGCTCGCCAAGTTCAGCTTCTACTTCCACGAAGCGCTGAGCCGGCAGACGACGCCGGCCGACATGAGGGCGCTGACGGCCCGCACGGCGCCGGACTACCACGGGAAGATCTGCGCCTTTATCCGGAAACACGACGCGACACGATTTTATATTCATAAATGTAAATTTCCTTCATCTTCTATTTTTTCCCTGTTTTAATCAAACAAATTGAATTATATATCAGTAACATTTCCAAGAGTATTAATCAGAAAGCTGTATGTCTGTATGAAAGTTGCAGAGACCTGAATGTTTTTATGTAAAATGTATGTATATATGCTCCCCTGGCATGTCAGAAATTTATTTTGTAAAATTGTGTTTTGTTTTGTATTCCGTTATATACAATAAAGTAAAAAAAAAAAAAATTTCTGTACCCACAAACAATGCCCCCCCCCCCCCCCCCCCCCATCTTTCACCGTCGCAGCAATGCACCACCACATCTTAAATTGTTAAATAATGAATAAGATATTAAGGGAAAAAAGGTGAATTGATTTCATGAAGCAGTAGCAGCGAGTCGATCCGTGTTTGAGAATATTTCCACAGTTTTTGTTTTCATTTAAATGTCATAAAATAATAACCTGCTTCAAGTAAATAAAACAATAGTCTAGATTAAGTAAATAAACAGCTGCCAAACTATTAACATTTTTAAATGATATTTGAATAAACATGGGAAGTTGTGAGAAATTAAAATGCAAATGAATTGAGGAAGAAATATTGTCCCTCCTTGCTCTCCGTAGTTTTCAAACAACATGGCGTCACATGAGAAAGCGGCCGACTTTCTTCCCACGAGTTATGACATTTATTCTCTTTTAATGGAGACATTTTAAGGCTGTCGGTCATCCTGTGAAGTCTTTACGGTCAGTCTCCAGCGGGGGGGTCGGTTAGGAGTGAATGTTATCCGCCCCGGTGGTTCGGTTGCTGACGCGGCCCGCAGAACCCGTCCTCCTGGTCCGGCCATCCTCATCCTCCTCATCCTCCTCCTCATCATCATGACGGAGGCGGAGGAGCTGCGTCCCGTCCCCCGAGAGCGGGCCATTCTGGAGAGCTTCTTCACGCAGCTGGGAATGCTGTCGTTCGACCGGGCCAAGGACTACGTGGAGAAGGAGAAGGACCTGAGCCGCAGCGCCGGGCCCATGTGGAGCGCGCTGCTGGCGGCTCTGGCTCACCTGTCCGCCGCGGAGAAGGTTTACCACCACATGACCTTCCTGGGACAGAAGATCGGTAATTCTGACCTTCATTTCACCCAATTTTATAATGAAAAAACGCTTGTAAATCTACTAAAACTGCATTGATGTGGTGGCAGTCTCTACAACAGCAGCTCTGTTTTACTAAACACAAAGAGCTGCCTCCACGACCGGCCAACTCACCGTTATTTATTTACGTTAGTATTTTAATGCGAAGTTAAAATACCAAAACCCCAAACTGTTATATTTATCATTTTATTTTGAAAATGGGATATTTACATCATTTCCACGAAAAATTGACTAACTTCCGCTTTAAAAACGTTAAAAGAAGGTCACGTGGTATAAAGTTTTTTTTTTTTAAAATCTGCATTTAATAATAAGAATCAAGCCCAGATATTACGTTTACGAACTTAAAAATGATTAAAAAATGTTAATGTTTTTACAGAGGTAATTGTATTAAAACTACTGTATCTTCTACAAAATAATCCATGTAACCCTTGTTACAGTAGACCCACTAGACAGAGCTCTGAACCTTTGTTCTTCAATGATTTGTGATCTTCACTGGTGTCCATGGATTACATGAAATCCTCTCCACCTTTATCCACCTTTGTCATGGTAGGGAGAACACGTCAATGGAAGGGGGGGGGGGGTCATAGGATAGCACAAGGGTTAAAATAAAAAAACGTAATCTAGTCTGTTTTTTACAGATTGAGTTACGTGAAGTTAAAGCTCTTACCTTTTCAGTCAAAACCATTAAAAAGTGATATTTTGGAGGTATTTTTTTTAGTATGAAGGTCTTATTCAGAAATGTTTTGCCTCCTCCTTTAATTTTAAAAGAGTAACCACCTTGAAAGGAAATATTCCGTCTGCAGAATTCAGAAATGAGCAGCAGCAGTTCCAGCTTTTCAACACTAGAGGGAGCTGCTGCACCAGAGTCACGCCTTATCTGCCCTGCAGGCGGTCAGTCCTTCTTCAGCCGCAAAGACTCCATCCGCACCGTCTACACCTCCCTCTACAACGAGCTTAAGAAGGTGGTGACCATGGGGCGCCACGGCCAGCCGGCCTCCTCCTCCTCCTCCTCGTCTTCGTCATACCTGGAGGACCTGCTGTCTCACCTGTCCGAGCAGCTCTGCCACTTCACCCAAGCGCGCATGGAAATGGCCGACCTGTACGAGAAGCTGCACTCGCTGGGCAGCCAGAAAAGCGTCAACTCGGAGGAGCTGGTCGCCACGCTGGAGGTCATCCTGCACAAGTACAGCTCCAAGTGGGTATCCGAGTATTTCTACTCCTCCGTCAACCACATGTGGACGAACATTCGCGTGTTTTAACTTTGCTTATAATTCTGACAGTTCTTCTTCCTTCCTTGAGCAAAGATTTCACTGCCGCAACATACTCAAAAACTCCCCAAAAAGATGTGCACGTGCCTTGAGAAAATGAAAAAGCCACAGTGAACGATGGCGCACGGTGATGACATCACAACATGATGACACAACCATCCAAAGAAATGAACAGGGGCTCAAAAACTGTTATAAAATCCACCAACGAAACCAAAACACACGTGACGGGCATATCCAAATGAGGTTTTGAAATTCAAAACAAGACATGTCCATATTAGGAATGTGGGCGGGGTTTACAAAAAACCTCAGTTTCCAAGGGTTGGTCAAAATGGGTGGAGCCAGCGGCCCATACACCACCGCCTGTAGCTTTAAACATTTAGTATTTAGACATTCATGCGTCATTTTATGTGAAATGTAATTTTATGGAGCAGAAATAACAGAAAGCTGCACATTCAGGCTGCTGCTCTGAGTCAGCCCCCCCCTCCACTGCTCCACCCGTGCAGTCTGCTTTCAGAGCCTCGTCATGGTCTCAGCCGTCTCCTGACGGACGGTCCAGGAACGCTTGTCTTCTGCCTCTCGTCCTCCTGCAGGTTTCATCACCCCATCCTGGGCCGAGTGGAGGAGAGCTTCCAGACGGAGGTGGACGTGGTGACGCAGCTGCTGCGCTGCCAGGCTCAGGTGTCGGAGTGGCGCTTCCTGCCCGCCCTGCTCAGCCTCCACGGCGCCCAGTCCAAGCTGGTGGCGTGGGGTCAGCTGTTCCAGCGGCAGAAAGAGACGCGCAAGCTCCTGTTCGGCGGCCAGTCGCAGAAGACTGCGCAGCCGCCTCACCTGTACACGTGGCTGCAGCGCTTCCAGGCGGCGCTGCTCGCCAAGTTCAGCTTCTACTTCCACGAAGCGCTGAGCCGGCAGACGACGCCGGCCGACATGAGGGCGCTGACGGCCCGCACGGCGCCGGACTACCACGGGAAGATCTGCGCCTTTATCCGGAAACACGA
Organism: Oryzias curvinotus; assembly: GCA_023969325.1. Lineage (NCBI taxonomy): Eukaryota > Metazoa > Chordata > Actinopteri > Beloniformes > Adrianichthyidae > Oryzias > Oryzias curvinotus. The sequence continues at coordinate 20,467,366 of CM043728.1, forward strand.
CGCCAGCAACGTTTCGCTTGTGTTTGACAACCGCGGCTCGGAGAGCTTCCAGGGCCACGGCTACCACCACCCGCACTCGTATCGAGAGGCGCCGAAGGGCGTGGACCAGTTCCCCGCCATCGTGTCGCTGCCGTCGGAGCAGCCGTCCACGCACTGGCCCAACGTGATCATGATGATGGGCGATCGCGCCGCCGAGCTCAACACTTTGGACAAGGTGGTGCACTTTTATGACGACAAAGTCCAGAGCACGTACTACCTGACGCGGCCCGAGCCGCACTTCACGCTGGTGGTCATCTTCGACGGCAGGAAGTCGGAGAAGGACGTGCAGATCGCCGCTTTCCTGCAGGAGATCAGCGGCTCTCTGAGGAACTCCAAACCCTTCAGCAGCCTCAAACCGGGGTCCAAGGGTTGAGCTGCGGGATCACGGCGCAGCGCCTCCTGCTGGTCACATACAGGCTTCCTTTTACTTTTATCGTTTTTCCTAAACAGAAAATTATTTTTTTCTTGAAAGCTTTGATCTGAAAATGATTTACACTTTTAACAGTTTTAATCATCTATTTGTAATAAAAACCAAATGTTTATTAAAGTTGTTGTATTTTTTACTTTCATTATGATGCTGCCTGTTTGTGTGAGTGGTGCGTTCGCTTCCTGTTGTTTAACTTAAAACTGACTGGTGATGCATTCATGGACCAACTCTTGAACCAGCCATTCTAGTGCTGCTCAGGAGTTTAAAAACTTGATGCACATTCTTCGGTCACATTAACTGACGGGTTCATAGACTGCAGTGCAGAAAACGGTGCGTTCATGAACTCATCTGTTATACTTTTTTTTTCCAGCATTGAGCTGTTGCATGTAAACAATGGTGCATTCAAAGACCTGTGCTTGTGAACTCTTGTAGCAGAGAATTCCTTGGAGAAAAACTATGATAAACGGTGAGAAGTTTACTGACACTCCATTACAGTGGATTTTTGAGTATTTGTCAAAATGATGCGTTCACTGACTAGGCAAGTTTCGATACAAGATGTTAGAAATTACACGATTTTTTATAGTGATGCATTCACTGTCTTTTACCTCCAAACTTCCTTCATTTCAGCTGCGTTTACTAACTGGTGATACGTTCATGGGCCAACACCCAAACCAGTTTTTGTAGTGCTGTTCAGGAGTCATAAACTTTATGCTTGGTTCAAACTGATGAGTTCATAGACTGCAGGGCAGAAAATGATGCGTTCATGAACTCATCAACACTATTGGACAAACTTTTAAAAATGAGTTCCAGCAGTGAGGCATTAATCTAAACAATGATGCGTTCAAAGACGGGGTGGCTGTGAGCTCTTCCTTAGAGGAAAACCAAACGATAATGAAGTAATGAAGTAAATCTTTGAAAATGCTCGATGATGCGTTCACTTGTTCCTCTGCTTTTAATAGTGAGGCATTCACCTGCTGGTTCGGTGGAGTTCAGGCTCTTTTTTTTCTAAAATTGTCCAAACTAAATAGATTTTTCAACTTTGACTGTGAGAGCATTTCAACAGTGATGCCTTCAGGGACACAGAAGAACAAAAGGATTGAATTTCAATGACTTGAATGCTAATTTATTGGGTTTATTTATATTATAAATACAACACATTGATACAATCCATTTGGCTATATGAGCTCAGCTTCCTGAAGCCTGGTGTTCAAATACAGCAACACTAACAGACAAGAACTGTTTCCGTTATCATCAAACACAAACCTCCCTCCGTTTAAGATGCACCAACATGTGATGATGCTACATGCCAAGTACACAATCCTATACATCAAAGTGCAATGTCACAATGGGTTAATGCTAAGATTCATAATTCAGTAATCTACTACACACTTCATGATTATTTCATTCGGAGTGCTGCTGCTCTTCGTTCAGGACATGCGGATGTGGATTCACGACTCCCAAAAAAGACAGATTAAAAAAAAAGGCACTTTCACATTCGTTCTCACACACACACACACACTGGTTTCTATATCTCTATGGGGACACGCTTTTTTAGAAGGCATCCTTAAGACCTTAACTTTTATATAAATGATCATAGCTGAAAGTAAAAACAACCCCCACACTTTTTACAGTTCATTTAAGTCTAAACCCTTAAAGGATCAATGAGCTCGAAGACTTCAGCTCACCACTACTCAGGTCCTGGTCCCCACGATGATATAAAAATCCACACACTCATGTCTTTATATAGTTGTGTTATCAAATACCACATTTAGTTCCACTCATTTCTATCCTTTTTTAGGTGTAACAAGTCACAGGTTTCAGTGACATACAATGAACATGTCAATTTTTTTGTTTAATTTGGCACATTAATAGCAGTGTTATCATTGTGTCCATACAGTATAAGGTATGGTAACCCTAACCAATCAATTGCTGATTGTGTCTTATACTAGCGCTAGTACGCTTTCTTAGAATAGGAGAAACGACTTCTAACTACTCAGAATCAGGAGTTTTAATTGGAATTTTTTCATTTAATATATTTTACATTTCATTGTTGAATTTAAATATCGTTATTTAAGATAACTTGGTGTCAATGTCCAATAATTGCTGGTAAAACATAGCTAAAGACATTAGCATTAGAAAGTAATGTTAGCCAAATTAGCATACTATGTTAGCTCCAGCTACAGCAAAAAAAATAAAAAATACAAGCACGACTGCCCTCTCGTACGCAAGCTGTATTATACATAAGGGTAGTCTTGGGTCAGAGGTGGAGCGGTCAACCTCAGATTGGAAGTTTACATATGCGGTTCCCACCATGTTCCAAAGTGTTCTCGGCCAAGATGCTGAACCCCACATTGCTCCTGGTGGCTATAGGTTGGCGCCGGCGTAAGTGTATGAAAGTGTGTGTGCATGGGTGAATGGGACTGCGACTGAAAAGCACTTTGGGCCTTCAAGGACGGTAGAAAAAGTCATCCCCAAAAACCGAACCGCTGCGTTTTGGTCCTCATAACTATATAAAGACATGAACACACAGATGCTCACCCATGGCCCAGCTCAGCACATCATGAGTAGTTTCTTCATCACACTCACAGCCCAGTGGGAGGCCACATTCAGTGTGCTGTTCAAGTCTTTTTTTTTTGTTTTTTTTCTGTTTATTGGGGCGAATACGCACAAAGCCCCACCCTGTTAGCTTATTGTGATTTAAGGTTAACTAGTGACTAGTGTAACAAGCAGGTAAACCTTTATTTTGGCACACATAAAAGTGTCATGCTTCTTGCACTTGTGCCATCGTCCCAACTTGCACTCGCGTGTTCTGGCACTCAAGGCAGGCATGAATTATCTATGGTCTATCACTATTTTAGTGGTTCTGCACTTACAACGGAACAGAACAAAGGGTAGGCAGGCAGGATGCGCACACACTCGTTACCCACTCGCACAAACGACAACTAAATCATACATCCCCACTGTCCCAGAAAAAGCTTTCCCTCCAGTTTGAAGCTTTATTCTGGGTACCCCACCCCCCCCACCCTTGAAAAACACAAAAGAAGGCTGTTAAACCGTGAGCACTCTGCTCACAAACATTCAGTAAGATGGCTGAACAGTCGTTAAAAGCTGGAAACATTCATTAAAAACCTGGACGTTGGTCAAATGAGTTTTCTGTCACTGACGACCTCAAGAGGCGTTTGAGGACTGAGTGAGCTTAGCAGCGGAACCGAGTGAAAAAAGAACAGAAAAGTCATCGTAAGCCACAAAAATGTCGTCGGACCGCCGGAGCCGTTGCGTTTAGCGACCCACTCTCGGTGGAGACGGCAGCCAATCGGGGATAGGTCCTTTAGCTAGAGCAAGTCTATCTTCATGACAGTATATCCAACATTCATGTCACGGCATCTACATTTACTGGAACTGGCGGCTCTCTCCTCCAGGACAGGAAGCTCCGCCCCCTGTTATTGTTTAACAGCGGTTCTTTTAGCTATCCTTGGATAATGCTTTAATACATGGAGAAAGTAAACTCCTACACACCAAGTACACACCAACCTAACGACACATATATCATGGCATATCATATCATGTCATAGATTAAATTTTATTACTACATTAAAAGCCTTTTCGTCTTTCCTACCGTTTCTACCCTCATGTTGATTAGAACCAGTACCCTGATCTCCTCTTCTGGCCCATTTTTGGCCCGGGTAGGCCTGATTTGGCCTTCTGCTGGCCGGGTTTGACTCACATGGTGCAGGATTTGTCTACAGGCGGGGGCAGAGGTGGGGTGCTGCTCTTAGGTGGTACAATAGGTTTGGGCCTCAGTGCAGGGGGGCGCAGCGGAGTCCCAATGCGGGAAGCTGCCACAGGTTTGAAGGATCCCAAGGCGTCAGGGGACGGGTTGGCCGGTCTGGGAGGTCCAGGTGGGGGTCCGGGAAGTGGACTAATAGGACTCATAGGGCTGAGAGGGCTCGGGGTGCCTGGAGTCCCAGGGGTACCAGGAGTTCCTGGGGTGCCAGGGGTTCCAGGCGTGCCGGGGGTGCTGGGAGTACTGTGGGGACTGGGAGACTCGGAGGAGCAGGTGGTCACTGGACCGTTCTTCACCTGCTCCAGAGTATCCAGAACCACATCCGGGGCGGGCCGACACCCCTGCCGCTCCAGCTGCCTCAGCTCACCAAGAGCCACCGTCACCGTCTCCTCGATGTCCTGTGAGGAGGGGGGCATAACAACAAACAAGCCTTTTTAATATACATTTGAGTACTCGTACATAAAAGTTATTGATGTTTTTAAGTTCATTAAAAACTTTATAATTAACCAGGCAGGGAGGCCCAGTTTAGTTAGTCTATTTAGTTAAAGTTTAGTATTATCCTATTGAATTATGTTTACCTTACAATTACTGGTACGAAGCCCATTGAGACGACTGTTGTTGTGAATTTGGGCTATAAAAACAAAATTGAATTGAATTGAATTGAACCATAAGGTAGATAGAATACACATTAAAAGCTTAGTATACTTCACTTCCTCATTAAATTATTACCACAGTGTCTCCACTAATTAGTGAGATATTTGAAAATAATCTGACTGTTTATTTGTTTAATACGATGGAGTTTTAGGGCCAGTTTACAAAAAAATATCTTTTAAATTACGACTTTTAAGTTACGAGAAAGAAAGTCATAACTGTTAAATTACAAATTTTAAGTTGTAAATTTACGAGGAAAAATCCTGTAATTTTACTTTTTTTTGGTGGCTCTAAAACTCTGCTGTAGTTTAAAAAGAGTAAATTTGTGAAACTATTTTTTTCCCCCGACTGTTTTAATAGTTTTAAAAGCTTTATCATCCATCCACTAAATACTAACTGTTCACCTGTGGGATGGGTGTGTGTGTGTCTGTCTGTCGGGTACATGAGGCTAAAGAATCCTAACATCTGTGAGAGCTGCTTCAGAACATCATGGGACGATGGTTTAATGGTGGCTTTTGGCTAAAAAGTCATTTAACTGCACATTTACACAAAATACTAAACCAGTATTTAAAGCAGCACCAAAGCAGATGGTAAAGACACACACTCTGGTGTCAACCCCTTTTAAACACCACAGAAGAAGAAGAAGAAAATGGCCGACTCTCTTGGAAAAGAAAAAATGGTTGTGTTTAAGGCGGTAACAGGTGAGTACAAGCACCTGAAAGGTAAGTTCATGCATTTATTTAGCCAAGTATTATACGATAAATGTTATTTCCAGCTCACTGGAAGGCTAGCTATTAGCTGCTAACATTTTAGCTGCACAGCCAATAAAACAGATGCTTTATATTCCCTTCATTTTGTTGTTGCTCAGGTTGGACAGTTTGACTTAAAGGCTGGAAAGTCAGGTAGAAAGAAGAAGCAAATCTGGCTGTTTTCACTGTAAACATTTGAGGTAAACATGTGAATGAATTGGTTTGCTAACATTGGTCTGTATACTCAGTGGAAGGGGGAATGTGTTCATTGATGCCTTAGTTCCTGTAGTTTGAGCGGTTATAGAAATAAGCGGCAAATACAAGAGTTTTTTGAGTAAAACAGCTGTTTGCTAACTGTTGACCCTTTCGGTAACTGTTGACCCGTTGGCTAACTGTTAGTTAGTGGATTAGATTCATTTGAGCTTTTCCAGACGCCCAAAGCTCTTACAATGTGTCCATTATTCATTCCCTCCTCATTCACTCTTGGTGTTGGTAAACCACTGCTGTAGACTGACAGAGGCGTGGCTTTCAGTTTGTGCCTCCGGCCCTCTGACCATCACCGGGATTCACACACCAGTGGAGCCACACTGGAGCCAGGGAGGGGGAAGACACATGCTCACTACGATTCTTTTGGACAAATATGACATCAACCATTTGCCAAAGTGAAAATCTCATAAACATGAACATTTGAAAAGTTTTTTTTATGAATCCACTGTGTTCTGATGATGAAAATTTGGATCATTTATAAAAACTAAATTGACATACATTTTTTATCAAATGACAAATTGCTTAAATGCAATGTGGTCTATATCTAGTGAGCATTAATGTACAGGGACAATCTGTCTTTGATGTGGGGCTGTGGTGCAGAGGTAGAGCGGTCGACCTCTGATTGAGAAGATCGCAGGTTGGACTCGTGCCTTGCCCCCCCCATAAGTCAAATTGTCCTTGGTGCCAGTGTTTGGTGGCGGAGCCGCCATAGGTGTGTGATTGGGATTGTGACTGTAAAGCACCTTGAGCCTTCACAGAGGGTAGAAAAGCGCTATGCAAGTACAAGTACACGCCTTTTACCATTTGAGGTGTGCTAATAGATTTGGAAAACATCTGAAGTGTCCGCTGAACGCCAGTATTTGAACGCTTTCCTGCGGTGGAGCAGTGTTTACATGGACACTCGCGTTATTATCTCCAGCTGTTTACCTGCCGTTAATCCTTGCTGCTCCTTTCCAGCACGTTTAGTTAAATATATTTTCATTCTCTAAATGAAATGTTTGTGAGAAAGTCCGATCCACATGATCAACACCACGGTGTCAGACTCCGGGCCTCGAGAGCCGGAGTCCTTCATGTTTTCCAAATGACCTGCCAATCAGCAGCAGGTAGGGCGCGATCTCTGAGAACCAGCAGGACACTCGCCCCTGAGCCCCGGAGTCTGACACCCCCATCAACACCGTCCACGTGTCCGTCTGTGTACCTGAGCCAGGGCGTCGGGGTCCATCGCTCTGGATCTGAGAGAGTCGCTGAAGCCATGCTGCCCGCTGCAGGACCGCCGGATGGGCGTGTCTTCCGGCTTCCTGAATGAATCGTGTCGGCTCACCGTCATGGTCACGGCAGCAGAGCGGCGCCGGCGCTCGGGGCTGTCGAGGGGCGGGGTCATGCCCTGACTCCTTCCCAGCAGCAGCTCTCTGGGGCTGAAGTGACCCGTCACCGGGGGAGAACTCCGCTCCATCACCCCGCCGTTGTCGTTGGAGCGGCAGAGAGGGCGGCGGAACAGACCGTCGGTTCGCTTCCTCCTGTGACTGTCGACGGAAAATCACATCAAGGTTATTTCAAAAATGATGTCATACACGGGTCATTGTTTTTCTATGAGAGAAATGATCCTATTTGACATCAGATTAAAATGATTTGAACTATTATCAAAATCTTTCAAGACATTTCCTGATTGAAATATTTTCTGGATATTTAATTCAATCTAAATCTGGGTGGCCCCGCCCTACCTAAATCACAATATTATATCGGGCAGCTCAAACACCAAAACTGAATAATAATTGATATTTACAAGCGCCTTTCTGGTAACTGGAGGACGCTAAAATGCTGACAGTTTGGATAGTGGTTGTCATGGCAGCAGACGGGATTCACAGGTTTCCCAAAAATGCTTTAACTGCAGCAGATTTGGAAGTTTTTAGCCCCAAGAGGAAAACTCTAAAATGGTGTTCTAAGGAACCTCGTGTGGAGGGAGGGAGGTGTGTTTGAATATCTGGGATCCACACATGGTCCTTGACCGAGCAGCCTGTTCTGATCCTGGTGACACGTCAGGCTGAGATGATCCTCCTCCACGTTCATTCATGTTCCACACCCATCAATTCAACATCCGGTCATAAATGGAATCAAACTTCAGCATCATTTCACCCAACCTACAGATTGATTCTCTTTAAGTTCTATTTCTTCAATGTTTTTCGCTAAATGTTACAAATAATTTGTTACATTTAAAAACATTTTGTTACATTTAGTTTCATTTTAGAATTTTTTTTAATATTTTGTCAAATTGTACTACATTTAACCACATTTTACTACAGTTTTCTTCATTTTACTGCAGTTCATCATTAAGGTTTCTTTTTCGACAGAAAACTGCTTTTCAGTTCATTTTGAATGTAAAAAGGTAAACTTCCATGTTCTTTTTCTACCATTAGTTACATGATGTACTATTTACCTAAGCAAACTGACATTTAGATTGTAAATTTGATCTCATAAATTGATATTAAATGGCATTAAATTGTGAAAGATGTGTTGATTGAGTGTTTCTGCAGTCATGGCTCTTCTCAGCCTTCAGTTTTCAGCAGGTTTTAATCACTCGGTTTCCTCTAGTCTGAGTTTTTTGCTGCATAATCACCTTAAGAAGCTAAACTTGAGATTAATCTGGCCTCTAATCAGTCCGTTGTTAGCTTCACAGAGATAAATCCAGAACAACGATCAGGAGGTTTTGGTTTGGTAAATTATGTTGCTGCCAAACGTCTTGGTGACGAATCTTAAACCTGAGTCTGTTTGTGACATTGGAGCCACATTTGTGAGGAATGTGCATCTGCAGACTCCTCCTGCTGTCCATGCATGAGGAGTCTGCAGATGCTGCTCCAGGAGAGCCAGCTGTGATCCCAGACCCTGCTTCCTCTCACGATGGGGGAACTCTTGCTGCACCACAGACCTGTTGTAGTTGTCCGGCGGTCTGATGTCGGTGGGGGAGCTCAGCTCGCTCCTGGACCTCTTGTCCTCAGTGCTGCTGCTCCCTCCATCACTGTCAGCCTTCTGACTGAGCGTGTCGGACATGGAGTCGGTCCTGAGGAGACAAACCTCAGTGTGACTGCTGAGCTCCCAGAGGGAGGACGAACTCCGCTCAGATCCATCACTGCAGATCATCAATATGTAAAACAGCTGGATCACTGCATTAGCTCCATTCAGGACCTCCATTTCCTGCTTTTAAATGTTCATTGTTGAACAAAACACAGTTTAAGATATAAGTATGGAGCATGAAAGAAGCAGTTGATCACATTTCATAATCCACAGAAACATCACAGCAAATCAAACACTTCAACCCGTTTCTGACCATTTGGTTGTAACGGCAGGGACAGTCGGATAGGACATCATTCATATTGCAGCGTTTTCACACCGTGTTGTGTTTTTCATTTTGGATGAGTACAAACCATCTGGGGCTGTGCACTCGCCTGTCCTTCACCACGATGTACTGATGAGGCACCAGGCCGCGGCTGCCGTTGTGTCGGCCCTCCCACCAGTCATGTGACGCGCGCTGGAAGAGCTGCAGGGACGCTCCTTTCTTAAAGGAGAGCTCCCGGCCCGAGCGGCCCACATAGTCAAAGCGGGCCACCGCCTCCACCGCCTCGCCCTCTGTTGTAAAAGAGAGGAGGAGGAGGGAGAACCTTAACCTGCCATTCAACACCGAAAGCAAGCCTTTTCTATTAAGTTGGATAAAGAGGTGAATGAGACAAGGCGGGTGGGTGTGGAGAGGGAAGGAGGAAATGTGGTGATGTCTCCATGGTAGCAGTTGCTGTGGCAACGCCTCTCCACCAGGAAGAAGCGCAGCAGGAGAGTGGGCGATTGTGTGAAGGTCTAGGGTCAGTCGTACCCTCATCACTGGTCTGGGTCTCGGTGCCGGCATCAGGTTCGGCCTCCTCCAGAGCTCCTGGCTCGCTGAACGGACTCTCGCTGCAGGAGGAGGAGGAGGGAGTCAGGCAATGAAGCAGAATGTTCATTCAGAAGGTGAACAAAGACTGAAGGCGGCGGGAGACGAGGCGGCTCCGTCTGAAGACGCTGACAGACACAGCAGTGCCAGGATTTATTCACACCCAGATCTGACGGCTTTTAAACCAGTCACTCATTCATCACACCAATGAACATCGTCTTCTAGCTGCATTGACTCCGCCCTTTGGATAAAAATCATCCCCAACAAAACAGTTCTCTCTTCTTTTTTTTTTTTTTAAAACTACAAGATTTCAGCAGGAGTTACTTTTGGGTCCTGTCAACAGAAACATGAGTGAAAAAAACTAAAATCATAAGCACGACCTTTCCAAAAGGACACTAAAACGTGACAGTTACTACATTTCAATACATTTTGCTACATTTACAGCAATATTTAGCTAAAATTTGTAGTAATTACTGCAACATTTTACTACTTTTTGTTACTTTTTACTACATGTTGCAAAAATTGACTATATTTCACTGCATTTTCCTTTAATCTTACTACTTTATACTACATTTTACTAAGTTTGTTGACTGCATTGTCCTACATCTTAATACATTTTACTACAGTGCAAATGCTTGCAGACAGAAAAAAAAATGTAAATCAGCAAAAAAACTGAGTTACATTCATGGAACAGTAGAACTTGTACTTATGTTTCACATAATTAAGCCATGTTTTTGTAGCTTTTAGACAATAAGTAAAATCAATTTTCTTTTTAAAAATAGTTATTTGTTAATTTCAGTGCAAAGTTGCCAGAGTTCAAATAGTTGAACTTTTGCAGAGCTGTGCATTGCGTCAACCAGTCAGGCACTCCGCTTTGCCCCTAACGTGTTGATGATGTCATCAGTGGTTGGAGTTCAACATCAATATGGAGGAGAATCTGAATGTTTTTTCTCCTCCTGAACTCTGATATTTTTTTATTGGTACGGAGACAATTGTTAAAAAATGTCTCCGTACCAATAATTGTATTCTTGCTTTTGTTTTCCCTCCTTGGACTGATGTGGGACAGCAAATCGTCAAACTGCGTCACAGAGAGACGGAAGTGCCGCTGAAAGCGTCTGTCATTCAGATGCCAGTCCTGCAGTAGATGGTAAACATCGCCGTACTGGGAGAGTCTCTGAATGATCTCATGAATCCAGACATGAGACGAGACTACCAATGCTTTTGTATAGCTCTTCAAAATGAATAAACCTGATCTGTCATCATCATCATCCGCGTCTTCCATGATGTATTGATGATAGCTCCTCCAACACGAGGCGGATAGTGTCAGGTTTATGAACAGACTTACCAGTACTGGTCTCCGGTCATACATTTCTCATAAACAGGACCTGGTAGCTCCTTGGTCTGCGGGAAGATGTTGTCATGGTGCAGGATGACCGTTTTGATGACCTCGTTAACGTGCGCCTGACAGGCCACCTGGTCCAGGGTGTCCGGTGTCGGCAGGAGGGTGGGGCCAAAAACGATGGCCAGGTTTCCGGCATCCATCATGTTCTCATCACTGTATTGGGACAGACTGTGGAAAAGAGGATACGGCGCCAAAACGCTACTTACACTAAACCATCATTGGGGAAAAAACCCTACAACCCAGGCAATGCATTTCATAAACAACGAAAGTATTTGGATATGTTCATATGCCGCGTAGTTTCCATGGCAACTATTACCCACTGATAAATCATCTATCCTACAAATAACTTCATTAATTTATGTGTAGCTGCCATAGAAACCATTCTTAGTGAGGAGATTTTTTGTAACTCTTGGACATCTGCGGTAGAAGCTTGTCTGATTAAGATGGTAAAAGTTTCAATCCATGTTATGAAAGCTGGCATTTATATTTGAAGTATTGTGATGTGCAACTGGTCTTGGGAGGAGGGGAGGGGGGGGGGGGTTATTTAGACTTTGGACTAATCATTGACTATATAAGATTACTGGACTGAGTGCCCCCTCTGAGTCATGATATTTTTGCTGTAGCGCGAATTATTCAGGCTATAAACTGGCCAATCAGATACCTCAATTAAAGTAGGTGGTCTCGCGTTGAACGTTTAAAGTGTTTCATTGATAGAATCTCCTGAACCCACTTTCACTGGCAGGGGTGTGGTCTTCTTATATGCTCACTCCTGATTGGTGGGATTTGTTGCCATGGAAATGTAGACTCAGAGGAAAGAAAAATAAACTTCCTGGTTGACTGAACGTCAAAATGAAAACTAAACAAAAAAAAACCCAGCTGTTCGGACCAATTGCTGCTCACTGACAATTTCTAGTTCCAGTGTGATGATGGGTGCATTGCAAAATAACAGTGAGTGAATTGACTTCATTTGGTTGGAACTGGAGGAACGTCTATGGGTAACGTCACACTCACTCTGTTCAGTTCTCTTAAGCAGTAAATGGGACTAACTCAACTACTGAAGCCATCCTTGAATTTAATACAGAAAAGGCTTTGCTGTAATAGCAGTAATGCAGCGGTCAGACTGTAAGTATGAGGAACTCAGCTTTGTTACCAGTAAGTAGATTTAATTCCACAGCAGATTAACACTTGGCCTGGTGGATTAACACTTGCTTTAGTTTTTGTTTTGTTTTTTGCCTGTGGGGGTTTGGGTGAAAAATCTGATGGGATCGCAGAGATTAGGTTAAAGGCAGCAAGAGTGACTGATTCTGATCTTCTCAGTGGTTTTTGTTCAAAGCTTTCACACCAATCTGATGTCTTCAGACGACTGTCTCTGTGGAGGATTTAGTGCATAATTGCTATCAGCTTTTTGTTGGCCTTAAACATGAAAACTCCTGCACTCTGCTCAGAATTCCTGGTTTAATAACGTTGTGGCAAAATGAATTTCTTAGCGTCGCTAATAAGCAAACCAATTATTACGTCTGGTGGATCTCACGCTCATCACACTGCCTGCTCACACCTCCCGCCTCTCCGCCCTGTTCCCTGCTCTCAGTCTATATTTATTTGAGAGGCTGCAAAAACAAAATGAGCTCCGATTTATTATCTCTACAAGTGTGCACTTCTGTCCCCTCTCAATAATGCTGCTCACACCCATCTTCAGCTTTGAAACCACACGGGAACTCTGGGACAGGAAGGAAAATGGCAAATAATCACCAGATGAGAGCGGCTGGTTTAGTGTGAGAGGATACTCACTGGTTGAGGAAGGCGAACAGGTATCGCATCACCACCAGTGTTGCTCTAGGGACGCCCAGAAGGATCTTACGGATGCACTGCGCGCGTTCGTACAGGTTCTCTATTCCTGCAGTGAGAAATATGCAAGACGAGGTGATGGTGAGCCACTCAGGCGCCATTACAAGTCTGTAACTCAAGTGACACATCCTGTAAACAACAGCCGACGGCCAAGAAAGGCAGACAGACCCAAATCCTGCCACAAAAGAGGGATTAAAAAACACTAAGGGGAAACTGTGTTTGTGGGCTGAGGATAGAGAGCTGCTATGATGACACTCACTGATGCAGGACATGAGGTCATTAAATCTGTCCTTGGGAAACAGAGGGTTCTCCAAACCCCTGAAGTAGAGCTTCAACACCCCAGCCACTGAGTTGATATCATGGTTGCTCTCCTCATCAATCAGCGGGTCATTGCCTGGATGAAGCCCAGAAGAGACATTGTCATTCATCAGGTACAGGATGTCAGTCGGGTGTTCGTTGGGTTGACTTCTTACCTCGTTCGAATGAGTTCTTAATGTCGTTAACCTCGACCTGTGACCCTGACACCCGGAAAATTCCCTGATGCTGAAGACCTGTCAGCAGAGACAGAACATTTTTATGTCCTTTAGCAACAACATCTTACTCTACACAAGAGCCAGAGCTTTTGTAGAGTTCAGCAACACAACATCTGCTGGAGAAAATGTCGTCAGAATTCCATCCACACCCACTTATGGGTTTCCCAAAGCAATATCCTCCTAGTTTGTAACATCTAACGATTATATTCTTTCTTTGTTTTCCAAAAACTAAACAATTAAACCTCCAAGGTAAAGGTGACATTTACCATGTAAGTTGATGTATCGAATGCAGCTCTCCACAAGAAGCGGTATGGCTTTGGTTGAGTCCTAAGAAAAAAGTCAGAGCACCAAATAAGCATTTCTTTTTTATTTTAAATAAAATTTCACTTATTGCATTTTAATATGGAGCAAGAACAAGACTTCTCTAGGCTGCTAGAAGTTGAAGCTGGGGTAACTATGGTGCTCTGGGGTTCTGTCCTCTTATCTCATCTACTTCTACCCTTCCTCTCTTCTCTATTTTTGATCATCATCCATCATTTAGTTCTCCATGTCTCTGTTTGGTGCACTGATTCATGTATTGTCCCTCTTTCTGCTCCTGGGGAGTGGGAGTGCTTCCAGATTCCAGTTTACTCATCCGTGCTCCTGTTCCTGACTGTGTACCTCCTCTCTGCTCCTGCTCCTACACCTGGCTGTGGATCCTGTTTCTGGCTCGTCTTGTGCCCCCAGCCGTCCCCCCAACCATGGCTGGATGAAGCTCATACTTTAAATATGTAGTTAGATAAGCTAATGCTCTCTATGAGTTCTGGTTCATCGTCTGTCCGTCCTGGAGGAGGATCACTTCGTCATTTGGACACCCCTGAGGTTTCTTTTTTTTTTCCAGAATCCGTTTTTTTTAGGAGTTTTTCGTTGCTGCGAAGGGGGGTCTAAGGGCACGGATGTCCAGTTAAGCTTAGTCTGTTTAAAGTTTAGTATTATCCTATTGAATTCTATGCATTTATGATCCTTTTTGATTGTATGTGTACCTTGAAATGTAATTTTATTTGTATCGCTCAAATTCACAACAACAGTAAGAAAAAACTCCTAAAAATAACGGATTCCGGAAAAAACGAAGAAACCTCAGGGGTGTCCACATGAAGGAGGGATCCTCCCCCAGGACGGGCAAACGATTTACCAGAACTTCTAGAGAAGAATTAACTTATCTAACTCTACAACTACATATTTAAAGTCCAGCAAATTATCATCATCCAGATAAATTTGGGGGACGGCTGGGGGCGCGAGACGAGCCGGAAACAGGATCCACAGCCAGGTGTAGGAGCAGGAGCAGAGAGGAGGTACACGGTCAGGAACAGGAGCACGGATGGACCAACTGGAGTCTGGAAGCACTCCCACTCCCCAGGAGCAGAAAGAGGGACAGTACATGAATCACTGCACCAAACAGAGACATGGAGAACTAAATGATGAATGATGATCAAGAATAGAGTAGAAGTAGATGAGAAAAGAGGACAGGAAAATTGAATTGAATTGAATGCTTATAATACAAAAAAGATAAACTCATCAACACAAGTAAAGTTACGGACACTGGCTGAACGTAATGATTGATGACGACGTTTCTTTGCCCACTGACACTAACAGCACAAACACAAAAACTCTGCAGCCACACTGAAACTCTACCTGGTGCTTGCTATGGGAGTTCTTCCGCCCACGACTGTGAGGAGCAAAGGAAGGAGAGACAATGTAAGAGGAGCGTATCAGCTTGACAGAGTGTAGTCTAATAATGTGGGAGGGGACGTAAGACATGTCATTCGTGTAAAATGGATATGTGCACTGAGAGGACCTCTTACCTTGTAGTTAGCAGTTCAGCTTTATAACCTGCATAATAAAAAACACATGAGAAGGTCTGAAGGTGCAGAATGAGCCTGGAAGAAGCAGAGCTCTGGGTTTCGGTGTCTGTCGGTCTTACCCTCCGCTAAGGCCTTCTTTAAGGTGTCGTGTTTGGCCTGGAGTTTGGAGATGAGATTACTTCCCTCCAGATACTCGCGAAACTTCTGAGGATTGATAAACAAACCAGCAGATGCCAGGCTTAAAGATCATCTAAATCTGAGCCCTGAAGGTTTTTATCGGTTCGCACAGGTTGTTATTTGTTGAATATAGTAGGTGAATAATTGTACTTTTCCCTCTTAAGTTGTCGGTCCAGCTGTTCTTTTAGCCTCACATCTTAAACGTTCCTGTACAGTTTCAACGATTAGTGATTTTCGGGACCATCCTGGTTCTGACCAGCCTATGGTTTTATTCATCTCATTTGTTTGCTGCAGTTTTGTGATCTTAGAAGATAGGTTACTGCAACCAAACCAGTCTTAAATAATGATATTAATAAATGTAGACAGGAGTGTTTGGATCTTAAGGAGTTTAAAGATGAAGCCCTGCAGTTCACTCACATTGAAGTAGAAGAGCTCCGTCTCCTGCTGGTTGGCCCGTCTCTTTGCCAGACTCGGTTTGTTCAAGTAGCCGTCCGACACGCTGGACTTAACGGACTCGGAGGACGGGCTGTGGGTGAAGCTCTGAGAGACGTCGCAGTCATCCAGTACCGTCATGTCCTGGAGGGTGGCGAGGGTCGCTCCCCAGGTCTTCTTCACCTGAACAGAAAATATGCAAAAAATGTCATTGTTCACTGGAAACTTTATATACATTTTCATTACCAAGCTAAATGTGAGCCGAGTCATGTCAAACTGACTTTGGTGGAGGAGAAAATCACAAACTGAAGAAGATTCTTTGATGACAAAAAAAACGATTCAAATCTACTAGAAGTCCAGTTGACAAGATGAAGCTTAAAAAAAAAAGCTACACCTGGACAACGGAGAGCCTTCATCCACCACAGAGCTGAGATCAGTTCTTACAAGTCATATTTTGAGTCTCTGGCTACATCCAAGTCATGTTTACAAAAGTCACAAAGCACAAGTCCAAGTGTAAATTAAGGTTTGAAGCTACAGTGTAAGTTTCAGTTCTTGAAGCTAAGTCCTGTTTTAGAGTCATACCTCAAAACCAAGTTACAATTCTGTCATTACAAGTCCAAGTGAACTTTCATTAACAAAGTAGGAAGGTTCAAATCCTGGTCTTGCTTTGAGTCTAGTCATGTCAATATCAGATACAGAGAAATCTTAAGCCAGAAATCCTTTCAGCTAATTTGGCTTTAAGTCCTAGAGGGGCAAGTCCTTCAAGACTGGGTTTCAGTTCTTTGAACTGGAGTTCACGTCAAGTCCGGGGATCATTCGTCCCCCATTACGAGTCTCTGCTCAAAAGTCAAAGTCACGTTTTGAGACTTAAACCAGAAATGTCCACAGGCATGTCTTGTTTTCCTGGTCCTTGAGATCTTTCACTCTGCTTGTGTTCTAACTATTAGTTTCGTTACCAATTAGCAAAACCCGGTGAAAAAGTTTAGCCTTATTCACTTGCACGTGACTAAGGCTTTAAATTTTAACCTATTCGAACGTCCCAGACTCTGGCAGAATTCCAGATGTAGCTCTGCTCTTTGCTGGCTCATCATAAACGCATTAATAAATCTCCACTCATGAATTATAAATGATAATTGTTTAAGCGTTTCTGGTGGCGTGCACCCGACGCCCCTCTTTATGTGCGCCGCATAAGCAGGGCTCGCATGTACAGTGGGGGTAACGCATGGAGCGTGCTTTTATTTTCCTTTTAGAAGCCAGCCGTGCTGTGAGCTGCTGAGACATGAACCTCCTGAATGGTGAATCCTGTACGCCATAGCTCCAGCGCCACGCCCTTCTCAGACAGCCCACTTTTTTTAGAACCTACATCTGCTACATTGTTCTCTCATTAACACTATACATTACCATACCTGCTATTACTTAAACATCAGAAAACAAGCTGCTTGATGGATCTCTGAGAGTTTGTGAGATGATTGAAAAATCACTTAAGCACCTTCTGGACACATCTATGTGGCGCTCACCCCGAGGGTTGAAAAGATTGATCTAAAAATCTTCACAGCAGGAAAATCTCAAGGACTATTTTAAAATCTATTGAGCTCGTGTCTGACCTCCTCGTTTTCGATCTTCAGGGATGCCAGGCGGGTCTGGAGCTGAGTGAGGCGGAGGGTGAGCTCAGCCTGGACCTGAGGCTGGGAAGCAATCTGGGTCACCTGACAGAACATTAGACCAGAGCAAACATTACCTTCTCATTTATAAGATCATCATATGGTCATAGTGTTAATGAGAAAATGATGTGTCTGAATGCTTGATGTGGGAATCGAACTCGTACTGACCGTGTCGCCCATGTGGGCCTGGAAGCTGAAGCGCTGGGCCGGGCAGAATGTGGTGGGGTACAGCCCCAACAGGCGCTGCCTGTCCCGGGCTGGGTCCAGATTCTCCACGGCGCCCTCCAGCACTTCCAGACCCGCCCTCCTGGAGGCTTCAAGGCTCAGTTCGGCGGATAGGTAGGTCCTCAGAGCCCTGCTTAGACTGGAGTGGTACCCTAAGTCACAGCACTGAGGAACAGAGAGGAAGACGAGGGAATAAGAGCTTTGATCCAGCTGAGAAGCAATGTTGGAAATGTCACTTTAAAAAAGGTATCAATTACCGTATATTCAATACTTAATTCAAGAGGTTACCAGAAAAAAAGTAACTATTTTTAAAGAAAAAAAGTTTCTTTGTGTCAAATTTAGATTTTTCTGATCAGTTTTCAGGGGAAAAGTCAACTTAAGTCAGTTAAAACAAGTGAAGTATTCATGTACTTGTGCATAACCTTTAATAGTATACAACTATGTACATGTACTTTTTTTTTCTTTTGGAAAGATATTTTGCAGAAATTTTGCAAAAGAAAAGTGAAAAAAAAGGTACAAATTTTCTGGATGAAAACCTTACACAATGTTTAAAAAATGCATAAGTGCAAAAAAGAATATTTTAATAGGACAAACAAACCGATAAATGGATTCATCAAAGCATTTTACATTTTGTTTGCTTTATAGTTTGACTAATCTCCCAATAAGAGTTAGGTGAAACCTTCACTTCCTTTCTATCTGCACACATAAAACTCAAATTGAGTTTCCACAAACATCATATCTCCAGCATAAAGGTTCTGATACTCACGTCAATAATGTCAGGCAGATCATGGATGTAGTATTTGAATACTGAAGCATTAGTGGCTTCCAAAGTCAGCAGGTACTCATTTCTGGCCTTCAGAGTCTTCAGTTTGTTCTCTGAGTACTTTGCTTTTCTCTATTGATGAAAAAAAAAAAAACAACAGACGTAAAAAAATATACAAATTTTCCGTCAGTTTATCTTTCATAAATACTACTTTTCACAAATATTATATTTATCTTTTAATCAACAAATTCTACTCATGGAGGATTAAGATAAAATACTCCCCCTGTTCTTTTTGCCTGGGAAAACTTTGGCTAAATCATTAGCTTTGCAGATGATCCTCTGTTCTATTCAACTTGTCCTCCAAACATTCTGGTTTTGTACCAAAGACCATTTTCATCACAGGAGTTCCACTTTAAACCTAACTTTTCTAGTTGACTTGTTGATCAAAAATGTTCTCCTTCAACGTCACCCGTTTAAAGGTAGACCACAATGTAGAACCATTGACTGTATGAGAACTGGAACCAGTGAGTATAACGTAACCCGTATAAAATGGTGGATGTCCGGTTCCAACCAAACTGAAGTCTATTCAGTTGCCATTTTTGTGTGACACGCACACCGCCATGTTGAAGCCAGACATTGTCAATAACCAGTGATTGGCTCATGTTGGCATGAGTCTACGTTTCTATGACAACCGAAAAACAGAATTATATCAAAAAGTTAGAAACACATTTCTCGAAAAACAAAAAAATGATCCTAAAATTCAGTAAAAAGTATCACGAGAAAATAATAATATAAAAAATCAAGAATAAATAAATTGAAAAACAAATAAATAAAAATATCAAACATAATATCAAAAATTTATTTAAAAAAATTAGCACAGAAAACACATCTTGAATACAAATGCTTCCACTAGTTGGTGTCTTGTTTACCTTCTCTCTCATCTTCTCCATCTTGCGAGCAGCGTTACGCCTCTGGTGGCGCTCTTCTATTCGCAGGCCGAACACGGGCTCTCCGCCCGTTCCTGACACGCCCTTCACGCGTCCCTCTTGACGCTCCGCCTCCCGCAGCTTGGCCTCCGCGTTGATCATCTCAGCATGGTACATGTGGTAGGTCTTCATCACCTAGGCAGCAGCGGCAGCCCATAATACCACAGTCAGACAAGAGCATGCAACACTGCCTCCATGCCGTGTCCTTCTCAAGGTTATCAGGCTCGCTTTAATCTGATTTGTTGAGGCTCAGATGAAGAGATTCCAGAAACCTCAGCGGTTTCAGATTTCAGGTTCTGTTGCAGACGGTGGATTTTTCTCCAACAATGTATGGAAATGAAAGCAGCCAAAGACTTCCTCACAACCTGATTTACATTTGAAAACAATCTGTTCTGAGTTAAGAGATTCCGTCTGCCGCTTTTAGAATCTTTTATGCTAGACTTTTTTCCATATGGGCTCGGGAAACGTTTTTAGACCCAATGAAAGGAGAAAAAGATTCTTTAAAGAAGATTCAAAGTACCTTCAAAATGGGCGACTCTTTGTTTTGACACAAAAGTCATAAAAACCTGCATTGAGAACAAATATCTTGATCCAAACACTGAAAGGTTGGGTTCCACTTACTGTGTAAAGTTCATTTAACAGCTTCACCAGGTCCTCCTGAAGCTGAAAGATGATTTCTTTACTCTAAGAGACAAACACAACAGAAATGATTGCAATAAGCTAAAGCATTTAGAAACAACAATGTCACATCTAGTTCAGCAATTTCCTTAACTCCATAAAAAAAGTATTTTATTAGAATTAATCAAATAAAAAGTGTCTCTTCACTCGATTGGTTTTTGTCCAAAAAATGTGACTAGTTAAAAAGCATTTAAAGATCTCACCACATTTATTTATTCATTTTATTATTAATAACAAAGGTTTTTGCTCATGTTTATTCATTGTTTAAACAGTGAATTGTTTTGCCTGACGTTGGAACGGTTGTGTTGAACATTAAACAAAGAAATTCAGCCTTTACGTGCAAAAACAAAGCAATATCGAGCATTTCATCTGAACCTGAAGACGGCTGTCAGGCACGGAGGTGTGAGATTGATGATGTGGGCTCGTCTTCACTTACATAAACCAAATCAAACTTTAATCTTCTCAGGTTGGGTTGGTCCAACGTGAAGCTTCATTTGAGGTCATATTTAGTTGAGATTGTCCTGAAATCAGCAGTGATCCCATAACAAGAGCAGATTTATAAAAAGAGAAACTGATGTTTGGAGGTGGTGGACAGTTGTTCCTTGCCATATCACAGTTCACCTTTCGCTATCTTGCCGTCTGGCTGTAATATTTTGTGCCTTTTGCCTTATGTTTTTTTCCATTACAGTACATTGGGTTCTGCGTTCTGATTGGCTGTAGACCTTGTCAATCAATCTGATCTGTGCTGGGTCTCCTGGACAGAATGCATTCAGTTGGCCAAATCTATATAAATCTCTGATTTTTTTGTCTTCCTTCTATAATCCTGGACTTATTTTTTAATAAAGGTTTGAACTTTGAGAGTTTAAATGTAAAAATGTTCATGTCTATCTGAGAAAAGTGGATAAAGTGTGTAGTGAGGAGTTTCACAGCCTGAAATCCTCTAAATTACTGTAAAAATTGATGATTAGTTCATAGATTTCATCAATTGCAGATTATGTTTTTAGAACTTGTTGACAAACTTGTTTGACAAACGATGGCCATCGTAATAAAAAGAATGACTGATTTTTTTATACGTTATATTGTTGCTGTAAACATTTGCATTCAGATTACAGTAAATATCATTTGCTGTCATTGTTCTAAGAGTGAGGATTTAGCTGAAGAACCTCGCCTCTGCTCCTCCCTGAAATGTTTTCTTTAAGAGTTGATTTGAATGAAAAGTAAAGTCAGCACTCCCTTGGGCTCCGGCGGCTTGCTGTGGACTTTAACAAATTACACTCACACACAGGCTCAGCCACCTCTAACTTTAGCGGCACCTTCATTATTAATCTCGGTTCCAGCTCGTCTTTTATTCATGGTAGCTAAAGTGCAGCGGCCGCCAGCAGCTATAAACAGTAAGATCTCCATCACTTCACAGAGTCCTCTTAGAAACTCTGCTCTAAAGGGAGGCAGACGGCTGTGTGGCCATGACAACGCCAACAGCCCCGTGGCCATGGCGACCAGCGCAACTGATCTGCTCTCAGTGGGCGTTATGGGAATGGGATTCATTCATCCTGGGATTCCAGTCATTTTAGCATAATGCAATATTGATGCTGCCACATAACTCCTTCCCCAAACCGCTCGGCTTTCTCTGCAGCCGGCCGGTTCAGAGGAGCAGAGCTCGTTTGTTGGCTCCAAACCGCTCATCAATAATGTTTGCTTAACTAATCTTTAGAGAAAACATTCAAATCTAAATACTGCTGGTCTAATCAATACTTTTTCTGAACTTTTCAGAAGAAAAACACCACATGTATATTAAAGTCACTTTACTAGTAAAGTAAAACTAAAAGAATCCAGAGTGGATTTTGAAAGGTGTATATGTAAATGCCAGACGGTTATCAGGGATAAAGCCTGATGAGGTGTGGATTATTCACGGAGGCGACAGTTGCTTCTGTGAAGTTTGTTCATTTTTGATAATGCGCCCATCGCCGGGCGTTATCCTGCTTATATCATGGTCAAGAAAAATGTATTAAAACATTTGTTTGTATTTAAATCTTGTTATTGGGGTCATGGGGTCACTGGAGCCTATCCTAACTACTGTTGGGCAAAGCCAGGGTACACCCTGAACAGTGTACCAGTCTGTTGTAGGGCCAGAGTCTCACATTCACCTTCTCAATTCAGTGAGACCAATTAAGCTATCAATTATTGTTTTTTGACTGTGGGGGGAAGCCAGGGTCCCCAGAGAAAACCCACGCACACACCAGGAGAACATTAAAGTCCACTCTGAAAGAACCAAGCCGGGATTTGAACCTCCGTGCAGCCATTAGACAGTTTCCATTCCCTAAACCTTACCTGTCAGGTGAAACCAGGTTTGGTTCAAATCAAACTTAATGTATAAAGTATTTTTGTACTACAGTAACACTAAGTGCTTTATATAATTAGGACATCAATATGTAAATAAAACACAGTTAATGGCCTCAAGCCCAAAAACTAAACATAGTAAAACATAAAACTGCGTATGGTCCTTTACTATATCCCAGTTCACCTTTCCTTGTCTCACTCTTTCCTGTTTTTTAGTGCTACTTAGCATCCATTTTTTTTAACAGCGTATTGTGTTCTGCATCCTGATTGGCTGTAGACTTTGTCAATCAATCTTCCCTGCGCTGTGTGTCCTGTACAGACTTTATTCAGTTTGACAAATCCACATAAATCTTTGATAGCAATCAGATCTGTGTTTTCATTCTAAAGTCCTGGACTTATTTTTCTATGAACTTTGATAGTTTAAGAGAGAAAAGTGTAAAAATCTTCATGTCTGCCTGGGAATGAGGAGTTCTACAGCCTTAAAGCATCAAAAATCCCTGTAATAAATAAAGATGACATCTATCAAGGATTACTTTAGAACATAACTTGAGTGAGAAATGAGGGAGCACTGTTATATAGGCGTCTGAAATGTGGCTTGATACGGATGTGTGGATATTATGGAACTCTGTCCACACCAGCAAACCGCCATGATCACAGAGGACGCCACTGCAGGATCTCTCAGATCATATCCTGCTTTTTGGTTTGGGTTCATCGCAGCTTATTGGTGGTTTCATGAGGTAGAGGAGGTTTTTTAGCTGGTTCTGTTTACTAATTTTAGATTTTAAACATTTATGCAAGTGTGGTAGCATTGTTAAGTGTTTTATTAAATGTAATATTTAACAAAAATCTCAGTAAACCCATCGGTAGTAAAAGATAAAACTTTCTGTTTCTGTGTTGGAGGAAAAGCATTTAGCTGTTAGCATTTGCAGCATATCATCAGCTGAGGAATTGATTTATCCGGATGTTTTTGAAAATAGACGACCCTCCAGAAGTCGGTCCTTCTAAACGGATTTCTGGGTGCGACACAGATATGACACCTGGCCGGCAGGCTCACCCTCTTCAGCAGCCGAGCGGAGTCTTCACTTATGTGGGTGAGGCGAGTGATGACGTTGTTCAGGTAGAGGTCGCTGAGGGTGGCATGGTCCTTACTCTCCCTCCTCACCTGAAGAACAAATGAAGGTGTGGTCGATGACACGTATGGATGTTTCACTTTGGGGCTAAAAAAGCTTCTGACTGACCTGGTTTAGCAACAAGTACCAGCAGTTGACTGGAGAGAGCAAGTTCTGGTCCTTTCTGCCAAAACAAACAAAGACGTATAGAAAATGTATTCAGTCCTGAGGTTCCACATGTACCCGTATAGGGGGGGTTCACCCATATGGATGCTGGGGGTTTTTGGGTTGTCCGGGTCTCTGGGGGCTCATGGAGAGGAGCTGCTGCATCTTAAGCAGTTTCCTTCAGGCTCGTACAGCCGCCTTAAGGTATGAAAATGGAACGTACCATTGTTGTGCGTGTGGTAAGTGTGAAGTATTTGTACGCTACACTCTAGCTGGTAAGATGCAAGTACTGGCTCTTTACTGACCTCATGCAAAGGGTCCATGCACGGGGTGTGCACGTAATATGTGAGTGCCCGCAGGACGTCCACGCAAACTAATCTCTGATTGTCTCATTTACTTATCTCTAACTGTCAGAATGAAAATGTAAAATGGTAAATATGTTTTGATTTTTAGCAGCCTGCTGATTACTTTAACCTTAGGAAGTATGTTTATGAAGTTTAGAACTGAACTATAAAAATGCCACAGTGTCAAAACAAAAGTTAAGTTAATCCCAATGGTGTAAATGTTCAAAACAAATAAACCCAGAGTGAAATTCTCTTCCTCTGTCTGCATTTATGACCACAAACAAAAGAAATCTCAGCATAAATTTGATTCTGCTGTCTGTGGGAGGGGCAGAGTTACTGGCAGCAGCGTTTGCTGATTGTTAAAAGTAAAAATTATAAGAGACTTTATTTCTTTTCAATAATTCCTACAACATGTGTAGCTGCATCACTAGCCGTGTCTGAAACAGATTTTCAATTATAGAATCTAAACTGAAACCCTTGTACTTACAGAACAGACGGAGGTTTACGGTTGGTTGTGTAGCTGTAGGTCGTTACAAACCCAACCATGATTCTTACCATTTAATCTAAATGTGTTTGAAGAGCTGCTATACATTCGTCTTTTTACTGGATGTTCAGAATCAGAATCAACAAAACATAGCAGATAAAAACTCAAAGATTTCAAAATAAATAAATGATTTTTATCACTTTAAACAATGTTGAGGTTTTTATGTCAACTTCCTGGTTAACTCCAGCGGTAAACAAAACAAGTATACTAGATTCATAAAGATTGCGAATCAGCGAATCGCCCAATATTTGTAAATATCAGAGTTTTCTGATACGTGTTACAGCCCAGGTTGAATGTTTTAAATTAAAAGCCAATGATGTTTGGATGTGCATGTAGAGGGAGGAATCGGTTTAATCTGCGAACTTAACATTGACGGCTCACACAGCAGTTTACGGCGTTTCCTCCATAAGAAATAATGTTATTCAGTGTATTGATGCGTGTCACGTTCTACTAAGTTTTGTACTCTTACGAGCTTTTTTTGTATGAGGTTTAGCTTGTTTTAATACCTTAGCAGAAATATTTGGCTTCATCAGACTGAATGTGAAGACTTTTTTTTGTTTGTTGTGAGAAACTCAGTCCAGCGTCACGATAGCACACTGACATTCAACGACTATGAACCTACTTGTATTGCTGATGGTCCTTGGTGCTGCGAGTTTTGGCCATGAACCGCTCTGCCAGCTTCTCCAGGTTTCTGGAATATTCCGTTTCAATCTCGGCTTTCTTCCTGAAGAAGTCCTGCAGGTCCTGAAGCAGCTGGACTCGCATCTCCGTCTGCTGCTCCAGACAGCGCTGCTGCTCCACCAGCTGCGTCCGCACATCTGCATGAACACCAACACAACACCGAGTTATGGGATGGAAAAGTGGACCAAGAACGTGGCACCTCTAAGGCCGAATTCACACTGCAGGTCTTGATGCCCAAATCTGATTTTCTGACTATATCCGATTTTTTTGATGACCTTCTTACATCATCTTTTAAAAGTGACCCGTATCCCATTTTTGCATTTACACTATAACATGCTAAAACCGTCAAACGTAGACGTTCTGAGGACTACGTCACGTAGCAGCATTTCCGCCTTCCGTGGATTATGAGCGAGCAGGCCCTTAATAATAATCAGAACAGTAATAAAAGCACATTTAGAAGATGTGTGTTGGTCCAAACGACAAACGTTTAGCATGGCCCTCCCCTTATTGGTGTGTTTCTTTTGTGTGACTGCAGTTGTCATGGAGGGCAACGCAGCAACGGACGGAGGGGTTGCCTTGGGCGCTCCTGGATGAGGCAGGAGAGGGGATGCGCGGGAGAGGAAACAGGAGGGCTGCTCGGCCGGCTGATGTGCTCTCTCTGAGTTTTAAATGAGGAAGTGTTTGCAGACGTTGTACTGGACTTGATCCAAGCAAAGAAACAAACGGCTTCTAGCCTGTCCAGAGCAACGGTGTCCCGCTTGATTAGTTACCGTTTGCGTCCCGACCGGGACCGGACCGGAAACAACAGCGGTTTCCGACTACGGTCTGAAGCCTGAGGCTGAAAGGTAACACGCTGATGGGCTCCAGCTGTCCTCCAACAGCACAAAAGCACCTTAATAAGTCATGTGATCTCAGTTGGTGGTGTCCTGAGTTGATGCCACTGAAGTACGACTCGCATTTACTGGGGAATATCCGATTTATCTGCTTACATGGCACATGCAAATGCACGTATCCGATGTATTTCCACATAGGAATGAGGCCTGAACCCGATCTGAGAAAATTGGAATCCATATGCTTTTGTCCTGCTTACACGTTCACCGGTCATATCCGATCTGTGCCACATGAGAGGAAAAAATCAGAATTGGGTCACTTGAACCATGCAGTGGAAATGCGGCCTAAGAAACCCATAACATCTGAGTTTTTTTAATCCTCCAAAGCAATGTTGTTGTTTTTTTGTTAGGGAAAAATGAAAAGTATCGACTCAACAGTGATGTAAAAAAATATGAAACATCAAACTCTCATTCTTGTTGGATGGTCACACCCCTTTCACTTGAAAACGGGCTACACGGTACCTGTCATTTAAACGTTTTGAACGTTGGACGTGGGGGTTGATTCTCATGTATTGGTTGGAGCGATCCAGTGTTGGAAACCATCACCTGCCTGGTTTTTGGTTGAAGTTGGACTATCGTAGTTTCCTTGTATCATCTCCGTTTGTTGCTTTGATGGACAGAATTAGCTGCCAAAGGGTTTATGTTGAAGGTTGCTGAGCGATCCACCTTTAATTGAAAGGTTGCAGGTTTGGTTCCCTACTTGCTCACCTGTGTGTTGAAGTGTCCTCGGGTAAGACACTGAACCCCCCCATTGCTCCTAGTGGTTCTAGCATGGAGCCATGTACGGCAGTAGAGCTGCCATCAGTGTGGGAATACTAGGGGGGAATGGAGCTGGGACTGGACGGTACTTTGGGCCTTGACCCTTTAACACCAGAGACGCAAACCACCACACCTAAACAACACTCATTCTTTTGACATTGCGTAATTCTTTGACCATTTACACGATCTCCATGAATCAGCTGATTCTGACTCGGAAAAAGTGGCTTTGCACAGAAATACAACACATTACTAACAAACTGTGAAGTGTTGCTTCATGGCGTAAAGTGGTTTTCCTCCATGACAGAATTACATTGACTGAGTAGCAGAGGTTGAAGAGTTATGGTAGTCGGGTTAATCAAGGTAGAAAAGCGCTATATAAGCACAATATTTACAATGTGAGAGACCAGAATGTCATCCCGTCTTTTTCGGGCGATGCAGTTCTTAAAACTCATGAGCTCCAGCTCTCTGTGGAGATGGGTTGATGGTTCTGTGCAGAAATGGCGGCTTTGTGACGGTCCAATGTGGAGACAAGACAACTGAGACGCTAATCAGGTTTCCTAGCCTCACCTACAGCCATTCTGAATGTTCATTGGATGTTGGGTCATTAAGGATTTGTTATTTCCAGGTTTACAGGTTATTCATTTACTTTAATAGTGAATCTAGGACATAGTTTCTCAAAAAACTGAAGGAGTTCATGAGAAATTCACCTTTGATTTGTGGGCGGGACTGTTGGCATGGAGTTAGCCCGCCCTCTTCTCATCATCCTTCTGTTAACCCCCCCCCCCCCCAGCTTACAGCCCCTCACACCTACAACCTAACATTACTGCTGCAACAAAAATGGTGAGCAATATCAGATCTATCCATTCCAGCTCAGACGAGGAAAACAAAGACGATCGTGGATCTATTTGTCTGACAGTAGATGATCAGAAAGGGGCGGAGCAGGGAGCAGCGTATTTTCTGCGTCACAAATACAACCTTTTCCAAACGGCTTTTTTTTAAATCTCCTGATTCACAACAATTTGAATAAGATAAATATGGAGAAATGCAATTTCCAGCATGTTAAAAACACCCACATTGTTTAATCGAGTGGGTCTTTGATAAATAAAGACTCACTTATTTTTGTGTTTCTGCAGCAGAGGCCGGGCGAGCACCACAAACACTGGAACCACTCTCTCTCTCAGACACACAGCAATCCCCAGTTAATTCATATAATAATGAATTTAAAGTCGTGGAAAACAATCTTGGACTCTCAGCTTTCCATCTGACAGAATTAGTTTCTCTTTGCATTAATTAAAAATTCAAATAATGAACAGAATATTAAAACCCCCTGAATTTTAAATAGAATGGGTTCATATAATAAGATTATCCTGCAGCATTTATGTAGACGTGGTTGGATGGTCATTTGCCTCCTATACCATCCCTCCATCCCTTCCTCCATGTGTAGATGAAGGATGTGTGTTAGTCAGGAGTCACCTTGGACGTTAGAAAGCCTGACTCTGAATCCCTCCTCTGCCTCAGTCGGCAGCTGAAGCCCGGCTGCACGCTCCACTGCTCGCCGTTTCTGCAGCAGAGGCCGCGCGAGCACCACAAACACAGGAACCACTCTCTCTCTCTCTCTCTCTCTCACTGACAGACACACAGCAATCCCCAGGGACCCCATCCACTCCACTACCTGTTGTCTTGGTAACCACACACTCTGTGTGAACCATGTGATGAGGAAGGTGAGGAGCTGGCATCTGCCGCATCGACTCCCAAACACACGGCGTTCTGCGGGAGCCACGGCGCTCTGAGGAGAACTGCGGCGTCCGCAGAACCACGCTTCCATTGTTGCTCATGTCTGAGCGTGGCTTTATTGATTGTGACATCACTTTGCCGGTCTTTGCTCACTAAATTAAAATGGCTGCCGTCTCATGTTGGACTGCAACACTTTCATTGAGATGAATGGAAGCTCTGCAGAACCCCAATGCTGCACACTCCTGCAGGAAAATGCTAAGGAGGCGGGGCCTCTGGTTTGGTGTTTGAGTGACAAGATGTTTGTCTGAAGTTCAAACTTTCACTGTTTTGTACGGAAAGTCCAAGTTTAGGGAGGAAACAGCTGTTCTATGTTTACAAAACTGTATTTCTTATTAATCTAATCAGCATCAGGTTTACACGTACTGACACTTGTGGGTCCACATGGTGGCGCTGTACACAAAAATAAGACTCAATGTTAGCAAATTTAGACAAAACTACAACTTAGTTGCTAGGATTTTTTTGAGTCACATTTAAGTCTAAAGCAGGTCTGGGTAACTCCAGACTTTGATCACCTGGTTCAGGTGTGTCCTGAACCAGGTGATCACCGGGGGCTTGGATATCTGGAAATCATGCAGACACACCGGCCCTTGAGGCCTGGAGTTACCCATCCCTGGTCTAAAGTGTTTAACAGTTTATCAAACAGAATCTCTGTGTGGAGAGATCATTGCTATCAGATACTTTCATTCTGTTGAATGGAAAGATCCCAATCCTCCATCCATCTTCTTAACCCTTGTGCTATCCTGGGCACGTTAACATTGGGAGTGGGGTCATCTAGACCCACTAGACAGAGCTCTGAACCTTTGTTCTTCAATGATTTGTGATCGTCACTGGTGTCCATGGATTACATGAAATCCTCTCCACCTTTATCCACCTTTGTCATGGTAGGGAGAACACGTCAATGGTCATCTTGACCCCATAGGATAGCACAAGGGTTAACCAGCTTTTGGGGTCACGTTTAATACCAAACTTCTCCAGAAGTATGACTAAAGCAGAGCTCCAGAGGAAAAATGCTGGAACTTTTCACACTTTAAAAAAACTACCTCTTAATCAGACCTTTTGAGATTCAGCGACCACCAAGAACTGTAACCCTTCATAGGGGCTGGGCTAACCTGTACTTCCAACTGTCTATGAAGACTCTCATTCATCCAGGTCGGTTCCATTGTAGTAGGTTTAGGGGATGTCATCTGGACTTGGTTTTTAAAGTTAGAAGACGTTTTGCCTCTTATCTTAGACCAGCTAATTCAGAATTGACAAAGCTTCTTGGATAAGAGGCGAAACATCTTCTAACTTTAAAACCAAGTCCAGATGACATCCCCTAAACCTACTACTATGTACTTCCAACTCCAACCTCCAGGGGGGGTCCCATAAGCTTCAATAACAACAATAAAGATAATAGAAGAAGAAGAACAATAGAAGCTAATATGTTATAACATGACTTAACAAAAGCAGAAATGGGAAGCAAACCAAAGAATTAAAGAATTTAAAAGCTAAGATTCTACAAATGACAATACTTTAAAGCTACGTACACACCGAGGACGTGCTAAACGGGCGTTCTTAAAGGCGTGTTTAGCATACAAGGTGCTTACACACCGGCTGCAACGACTTGCCTTCAAGCGGCCAATTTCAATGAAAGGTCAATGCAAACGTGCGTAGACAAGAATTTCAGGCTTCCTCGTCCAGAATGCTCCCATTCACACGTCGCTATGCACGTTTTGACATCCGGTCGTGACGTCACTGCGTTCATTGATCGCCTGTTTTTGAATACTTGCTACTTTTGTGTTTTGAAAAGACTGCTCCCCTTATGTCACAACCAATCCCGAGTCCCTGATTGGTCAAAGTTGAAATGGTTTAACTTTTGATGTGTCTTCTATGGTTTTGTATGTAAAGCCCAAAAACAGATTTAAAAACCTGCTTAGCGACACGTAAACATGACAGTTTCGATCGCACAAGCCCGAAAAGCGCGCATACGCATGTTTACATAGACTTTTCAATGGAAGCGGTCTTTGAACGCATGTTTTGCGAGCATTACATGGAATGTGAGTAGATTGAATTCGAGTGCAGAAAATACAGTCGCTGAAGTGATCAGTCAGAGTTGACGGAACATGAAACTAACGACATTTGCATTGTCGTGTTTTTGTGCGTCTAAATACCGTAGTTGGATTTTAGAGACAAACAAGCTTTGCATTATTCTACAAACCAAAAGCGTACGTTCTTCTGTGATTTATTTAGAGTATAAATGAAGAAGAGCAGGCCTGCAGACAGTCATGTCATCTTCCTGACTAAAAACAAAGGGTTTGCTTTGCTAAGCAGGCGGAGGATTCCTCCACCGAGGAGGTGAGATCACATCAATGAAGGCTGCTGCTCGTGTAACAGTCAGCTGAAAGCGAAAAGAGGATATCCGCCGCGTTCTGCCGTTTTGATCTCTGAGACGCCTCGTCTCAGAAACCTCCTTCGGTGTCCTCATGACACCCCAGAACGACGAGCCTCTTTGATCCGACGAGCTGCAGTCGGGGAGGCAAAAACACTGACGAGTAGGAAAAACGCAGATGAGATAACAAGATCTGAGATCTCCAAAGAGCTTTCACATGTATTTGCCTTCATTCAAACAGGATCTCTGATTGGGTGCTGCATTGAGTGCACATATCTGCTTTTATTTTGAAGGAGGACATTCCACCACTGCCTAAAAAGAAAGCTTAGCCTTTGTTTAGATACAAACCCAAAAACATTTGTTGCTTTATTAGGGCCTACAAAATAAAAACAAGACACTTAAATGCTGAAAATGTCTAAATGAACCTGAGATTTAGCGCTGAGAACATTTTATTTTTGACTATTTCTGACGACACATGGTCTCCATCTCCTTTAAGTCACAGTTTCTGCAGGTTTCTGGAGGTCATCTGAAGGAACAATTAAATCTAGACTAGACGGAAATCTAGTTTTTCTGCTGCGTGACTTTCAGTGAGCTTCCCATTGGACTTCAGAATCTTCTGGAATGAAGACCAAGTGTCTCAGAGTTAAGAGATTCCTTCAACAGAAGCTTAAAGGTCCCAGAAAACACATCTAAAGAAGTTAAAGAGCCGGTTGAGAAACACTGAGAGTTTTCTGCTGCTTTGGGATTCTAGAGAACCCCAGTGAGATCCATCCTCCAAACATGGAGGAAACCGGGAACAGAGAAGAATGTTTTCATGAGTGAGGAACCAAAATGAGTCCAAGAAAACAAAAAGGAGATTGTCAAAGAAGCAGAAGTAGATGGAGAGAGGGTCGGGAAGAGACTTTTGGACATGGATCTTTGAATTCAAGGAGGAAGACACTGCTGAGGATCCAGAACACAGAGAAGAACTGTGGTGGTAGTGTGATGGTGTGGGGCTGCTCTGCTTTTTAAAGGACGGAAGCGATTCTAGAGAAGAAAATCCTTCACAGGTTTACCCGCTCTCGCTCCAGAACCAGAATCCAAACACATCCGCACCTCTGAATAGAACAACAGGAAGGTTCTGGAGTGTTCTGGTCAACGTTTGGACTTGGTTCAGTGACTTTTCAGAAAAGTTCAACCAGAAAAAGATGTGAAGCTGTGTTCACACCTGGACACCCGCCCATGGCGTTCACACTGGACAAGCAGGGAGGGGCTTCTTCTTCATTTTCTACTGTTTACTGGCGCCACCTACAGCTGGAAGAGTCTTTGTGCGAAATGTTGTAGCGGTGTAAATCTCAGAAAATCTTGCTTCAGGGTTTTCTTTAACAGCTTTATTCCCATAAATAATTCATTTCTCCTCCATGATCGGTTGGCACTTTTGTAAATTGAAAGGGACGATATCCATTCGTCACACCAGATCAGAGTCTCTGATTGGTCAAAGTTCAACTGGTTTAACTTTTGACGTGTGTTCAATTGCTAGCCTGAAAATGGAATTAAAAAACGTGCGTAGCGACACGTGAACGCGGAAGTCCGAAATGCACATTTTTTGCATGTTTAGATAAACTTTTCACTGAAAATGTTTGAAGCGCGTTGCAGAGGCCCAGTAAAAGTAGCTGTCTGACTTTAAATGTTTCGAAGGATTTGAAGGGAATGTTGTGACGTTAACCTCAAAAGTCAGATCGCCTGGTTTAGGTTGGAAATATTTTTCCTTCCCAGTTTTTGGATTTTATCCACCAAATAAATGTAGAAATGTGGAAGGAAGTGCTTTTATGCATGAAGGACGACCTCGTCCTCGTTTCTGAAATAAAGCGAACCAGGAAATATCCTGTATCTGGGACCTTTATTTCATGGGGAGTGGTTGGATTTCAACCCCAAACCAAGCTGAGACCTTAGAAGAACTTTGAAGTAACAACCAGCGTCTCCTCTCATTCAGGTAGACCCAATCCCGTCTGGTGTTGCAGGATGGTTCTGGTTCTATCAGACCGTCCACTAACTGGATGAAGTTTACACAAAGAACAGAACAGCTGAGGAAGATCCTTCAGTAAACTTCCTGACTCCCGCCGGAGTGATGAAGATGACGCGGTTCAAGGACGAGCAGGCGAGGGCTTCGCCCCGCTGAGGTCACTTCGTGGTCCTCCTGCCTGCCTGCAGGTGTGCAGGAGTCACAGATCACCTGCATGCAGACGCAGGCAGGAGGAGGAGGAGGAACACAAAAGCTGCAGCGGCTGCATGCAGAGGGAGGCGCGCCTCCTCTCCTGCGGAGCCACTTTTCTTTGGCTTCCTTTTCATTTGCATTTTCCCATTAAACCGTCCTCTCCTTCATCTACACGAAAGAGGTGTCACGCGTTGGCACGGCGACGGTCTGGCATCGCAGCGCAATTCAAGCCGATGCATTAACTGTCGCACAAATATGTATTGTCAGCAGTGTGCATAATCACCCCCCCATCACCACCACCACCTTTCCATCAGCCCCACCTCCTCCAGCAGAGCCCGCCTCCCCTGTGAGGGAGCCACCTCCAGTGTATACATTACACACCACCTTCTGCACCGACCAATCAGGAGCCGGAGCAGGGAGGCAGACTTGGAAGGCACATAGTTACAACCGAGGATCTATAGGTTTGGCTCCGAGCAGGAGGAGGCCGGAGAGGCCGGCCAGAGGAGGAGGAGCGGTCGGGCATCCCTGAAAATGTGGTGGCATGGCACCAGAGGAAGGGCCACACAAACAGCAGCACACACCTCCCTCTGTGAACCCCCCCCACCACCACCACCACCACTGAAGCCCGTCACTCAGTCCAGTCATTGTGATGGAAGCTGAGGAGGAGCGGAGGAGTAATAAGGAGCAGGGATGCTGCCGAGTGTTTACAAGCTCAGGTGTCTGAACGAGGTAAAGGTCAGACCACTCACCCCCCCCCCCCCCCGACCTGGCCCCCCCATAGCCCGGTGTGGACCATCATCCTTCAGCCTCAAACAATGAGCAGAAGGGTTTGCATGAAAGGTCATCCTGCATCTCGGTCCAGCAGGGATGCTGGTAACCATGGATACCAGAGGAGGATGGAGATGATCCCTTAGATTTGGACCTTACCTGAACACCAAAGCATGCATGGACCCCCCCCCCCCCCCCTCACACCACTACCACCACCCAAAAAACCCCACAACCACAGATGTCAGCCAGGTGAAGCTCTGCAGACATCGCTCCTCATCTCCTCCTCCTCCTCTTCCTCCCTGAGGCGCCATGCAGCACTCGGGATGAACCCTCAGATCCTGACGGCCCCCGTCGGGCTGTCAGCTCGTGTCTGAACGGAGCTGCACGAGCGCTGAACATGCAGGGGACAGGTGAGGTGAGAGCGGAAGGAGCGCGTGCGAGGACCTGCTCACCTTTGACTTGACTCTCGTATTCCGCGAGAATTTCTTTGTCCTTCTTGCTCTTATTTAAGTTTGACATGTCGCGTGGAGTAGGAGGGAGGGGGGCTGGTTCCGGTGGAAAAAACCCGAAAAATGTATTTAAAAAAAGTCTTTTATTTCCCTCCGCGTGCGCCGCCCGACTCTTCACCCGCGCACGTGCTCGTCACATCCATCCAGTGCCGCACAGCTGTGACCCCGCGAGGAGGAGGGGGAAGAAATCGCGCGCGCTTCCACGGGAGTAGCCGCGTGGACCTTCACCATGAGAAAAAAAAATTGTCTCCGTCAGCTTGGCTGGATGCACCCGCGTGCGCAGATGAGGAGGACCGGACACGCCCACTAGGTAGACACTCGCGCGACCGGACCCCACATGCAGCATTGCACGTGTGCGCGCTTTTAGTTAAATGTTTGATATTGGCTTCACCCCGCCTTCACCTTTTCACGCACGGCGCGTGGACGGCGCAGCAGCTTTACGCGCGTGCACCTGGTACCGAATATGGACCGATGGGTGTGTCCGCGCGCGAGGCGGAGCTGGCGCGTGATTGACGCGCAGTGAGTCAGAGCATCTTCAGGGACGCCTCCCAAAGATGTTCACGGGGGGGGGGCGGGGGGATTTTCAGTGGGTTGGTTGAAGGTTCAAATCCCTGATTGGACAGTCAGTGTGTCATTACTGACAAAAATGAATTCATGAAATCATCAATAAAAACCTTATTAATTAACTGACACGCCTGCATTAGTTTGGGTTTAGCATCTATGATTAAAATGATAAAGCTCTAAAAAACTAAAAAAATTAAGTCGATCAGAATAAGTTCAAAGATTTTATTTATAAATATCAATTTTAAATCAGTTTTAGTGGTAAATGACTGATTTGATGCTCAAAGCTTTTCCTTCAGTGGATGCTGCCCCCTATAGGTGACGGTGTGTCCCTGTCATCTGAAATGAACTCAATATATAAGAAAGTTTTTATTGTATTTTATGAGATGTTTTGATAGCAGATTATGATGTGGTTTGTTTAACATAAACATGATTTATAAAGGAGGAACCTTTGCTCATGGGGGGGTGGGGGTGGTTCCGCCCACTCTTCAAGGTGCCACTGGGTCATTTAGAGAGAAATGATGTTGGTTTATGATAAATCAGAACCGTTCAGTTTAAACAACATACTCTCCTTAAGAAAAACCTAAATTAAATTATTTCACATGAAAGTATTTCACATTTTAACATGCGAGGCAGAATTCACGGAAACCTTTCTTAGTTCAGATTTATTTGACATTCTAAATCTGATCTTTACTGCTTTGTCTCCATCTTGTGGCCATGTTTGGTACTGCAAAGCGTTTAGAAAGGCATCACGTTTGTCACTTAAATCACTCAATAATGTGAAGAAACTGTTACAAAGTAAACCAGTTAGGAGGGAAAAACTCTTTTCAGCTTTAGTTATACAAGCATCACGTTTTAGGAACAAATAATAAAATGCTTTAACCAATTTTATTATTTGTTATTAATAATGTATGATTTTACAATGGATCATTGATGATACATTTTAATATTCTAGTGTTTTGATGTTGAGCTCTTATTTTTTAATTTAATTATTATTATTTTTCTTATTTATTTTGATGAACAGCTCTTTGTATTACCGGGTATAACAACCACAGAGTGAGGAAGCGGTTTGTTTGGGACGTCTGTGTCTAACCTCCTCCATGGATGAATGCGGTGCTTTACCACGGAGTGGCAGCAGAATTCCCTGAATGTTTTCTAACCTTCACGTTTCCAAACCATCAGATTTCCATAGAAGGAGCAGCTGAGCGCAGATTTAGCACAGAAAACGTCTGCTTTTATTCACAGGCCTTTTAATAGCAAATAGAAAGAAAATGATTCCAGAAAAACATCTTTAATTCTTCTGAGTTGTGGTTTTATCCATTTGTGGGTTGTTTTTATGTCCCTATAAACTGTATTAGGCTCACTTTGAATTAGATTTAAACTCCATCGGTACTTTTCTCTTTTTGTAACTTCTGCTTTTACGTTTTTATCACCCAAAGTGTCTTTAATTTTTACTAAATCTTTAACCTGTGTTAATCTTTTTTTATGCAGCTAAACTCATATTTAAGATTTTGTAGCATTTTTATTGATCTGATATTTTTTTGCAGGTTGTTGTATAATTTCTTCAGCTTTTGTAGAATTTAGTGTTTTTAGGAGTTTGTGATAAAGATTTTCTTTGAGTTCTTTAAAAATAAAAACAGTTTTTTTTTCACAGTAAGCAGTCATATGGATTTTTACGTTTTTATAACTGTATTGCAAAATGTTTTATCTTTGTTTAGACTATATCAGGTAATAATTCAGGTAAGAAAATGAAACATTTACAGTTAAGTGAAGCAAAGCAGAGCAGGGCTGGAATTATGAGTTTGCTCCCTTTCAAGCGATCTATTGAACTTCTGGTGACAATCTGAACAGTTAACGGTTTCATTGGGTCTTGTTCTGTAAACAAAAGAGCAAATATGTTTATTTATGTTTAGGAGTAATACATGAATTCATTACTTACCCATCAGTTTTACATGTTTGATGTATCTTGAGCTCCAACCACAGGAAGTCAGTTCAGGCCTCATTTTTTGAGCTTGTTGGAAGACCCCCCCCCCCCCCCACCACCACCACCACTTGAAAGGGGGCCACAACCTTTTGACCGTTGGACATGGGGGCCAGCAGGCTCCGCCTACTTTCATTGAGGCACCTGATTGGTGAGTTTATAACTTGAACAACTTGTAAAAAATATCATAAAAATGAGGATTATTAAGAAGATGTTAAAAAAGGTTTTATTTTGTAGCATTATTTGATTTTTTTGGTCATTTTTTTAATCTAAAATAGCTTTGTAGTGAGCTGTGCTCATCAGTTTTATTTGCTGTTCAGCATCAATATGCATTTTTATTGCATTTTTAACTCAAAATTCATCGTTTATCCAGTAGAAGTGAACATTTCTGGTATTTTATTAAATTTGTGGAGCTTCTACATTTTCCCTATTTTCTGTCTTTGGATGCTGCTCTAAGAGCCTTTGAGTCATTTCATTTCTTCATTTGCAGCCGCCTGTTCTCTTTGGGGTTGTTTTAAAACAGTTTTAGCGATTTCATTACGACCGAACGACCATCTTGTTCTGTTTATTTTTTAAATGTGAAGTCCCTCAAAGGCTGTTTATTGTTCTGAATTCCTGATTCCTCTGTGCGACCTTCCTCTTTTGGTTTTTGATGACATTTTTACTACGTTTCCACAAAGGGGATTTTCTTGTTTTGTATTTTTCTCATTTGTTTTAAATTCCTCTCATTGGTTTGTTTCTTCTCTGCGTCCTGGAGGGTTTTCTGGTCTCCAGACCTGCTGTCTCCTCTGATGCTGACCCGTCCTAAAACCGGTCTAGACAGTTTTCTCATTTCATCTTCCTTAAGGAGATGTTATCAGCGGCCCGTCTGGTCTGAGATAATAAAGGATGAGACGGTCTGTGTGGATCCTGCTACCTTGCTGTTTTTGCATCTATTAGGAGACACAGACCTAACAGTTTCCTGTTGTGTGGGCTTATCTTAATGGAAAAACATGATTCAGGACCTGCAGACCTGCAGTCCAGGTCCACGAGTCCAGAAGGATATGATTGGTCGACAAAACGCTTTTTTCGTCCAAACTTTCAAAATGTCTTCAAGAGAGCAGCGGTTTAGTGAAAGTCCTGGTTTCATCAGACGTTTTTATTGTTCGTCTGGAAGGACAAAAACTGGAAACTTTCAGCCTCATCATGGAGAATCTGAACAAATTTTAATGCAAAAGCATGTTCAGATTCTGGGCTTTCAGTTACGAAAACAAAAACTGCTGGAGAAAATCAATAGTTGGAGGTCAGAGAGGTGGAGGAGGTGAAGAGTTTGA
This sequence comes from Oryzias curvinotus, assembly GCA_023969325.1. Classification (NCBI taxonomy): domain Eukaryota; kingdom Metazoa; phylum Chordata; class Actinopteri; order Beloniformes; family Adrianichthyidae; genus Oryzias; species Oryzias curvinotus. The sequence goes on from CM043728.1 coordinate 20,506,059, forward strand.
TGCCAGAAGCTAAAGATGATGAGGGGAGATAAAATCGGTTGGTTTGACTTACTGTCGGCTCTAAACACGTCTGTAAATCACACGTCTGTAAATCACACGTCTGTAAATCACACGTCTGTAAATCCCGTCCTGAGCGAACGTTTCTGGGTCATTTTGAGGTGAAGCTCCGTCACACAGAGTCCCTTCATTTGTAGATTGGGAGGGGGGGACCATCATAAGGGCCTAATGAGGGGGTTGTGGAGGGGGAGCGGCATTGTATAGCCTCTACCTGCCCCTGGTCAGCTTTGCTGCCTCCTTTGAACCGCCCCGCCACCCTGGTCAGAGCTAAAAGTGACAAATACATGGAAAAAAAGACACTTTTTTCAAAATGGCAGCTTTTCTGTTGGTTTTATCTCCATAGCAACCATTTAGTTTTTTTGGTCACCTGGAGGGGAAGAACAGGTCTATATTATTTTTGGAAGAATCTGCGAGAGTACATTTTTGGATCTTCATGGCAACGGAGGTTTTTTGTTAACCACACACACATTTCTAACATGTTTATATCATATTTCATACCGTTTCATTCAAATTAAGCCAGCGATTCATGTACACCATTTTCACAAGATTCTAGTAAAAGATTTGCAAGAAACCGTGAAAGGCCACTTTGGGGAGCTCGCCACGCTGACGGCGTTCACAATGAACGAAAACCCTATGAGGAGTTTCCATTTGTGGATGGTACTTTTTTTGGGGGGAAAACTGAAGATGGCAGCCTCTTCGTGAGGTCAAAGGTCAAATTGTACGTAGCATCAGTCACTCAAGTTCTCAGATACAGACAATGATTTAAGCTGGCAGCTCTGTCTGCGGCTGCAACAGCTTCTGTCTGCGGCTGCAACAGCTTCTGTCTGCGGCTGCAACAGCTTCTGTCTGCGGCTGCAACAGCTTCTGTCTGCGGCTGCAACAGCTTCTGTCTGCGCTGCAACAGCTTCTGTCTGCGGCTGCAACAGCTTCTGTCTGCGGCTGCAACAGCTTCTGTCTGCGGCTGCAACAGCTTCTGTCTGCGGCTGCAACAGCTTCTGTCTGCGGCTGCAACAGCTTCTGTCTGCGGCTGCAACAGCTTCTGTCTGCGGCTGCAACAGCTTCTGTCTGCGGCTGCAACAGCTTCTGTCTGCGGCTGCAACAGCTTCTGTCTGCGGCTGCAACAGCTTCTGTCTGCGGCTGCAACAGCTTCTGTCTGGTCCATTCAGGTACTTTTACGGTTTAATGAAGTTCTCTGAGGTAAAACTCCTTTTCACCCGCTCGTTTAATGTTAACAACTCTTCTAAAAGCAGCATTTTTTTTCCCCCCTGTTCTTAAAGTTTCTTTTGGACCAAAAGACCCATAAAAGCTAAACAGACATTTGGTTTCATCACCTCTGCATAAACTCCTTTGTGTTTATGAAGAACGACGGTCGTTTAGACTTTAAATCAAAGTCAACAGACTGGAATCTTGAAGACACTGAACAGCTTTCAGAGCTGCAGCTTCTTTTTTCTTCAGAAACTGTTTTTCTACGCTTTGATTTGGTGCAGCAACATCTCACCAGCTGCTTAACGGCACGTCTGCATGCATATCTGTTAGTTTACATTGAAAGTAAGTGAAGCCGAGCCGGCATCTTCTGTTTTTCTGCCATACGGATGAACTTCTCCACCAAAACATGAGGCTTAGTGAAGGAAAAGCAGGAGGTCAAACCCCACGGCGAGCACTCCCACGCACGCCGCTTATCACTTCCACATGCGGCCGGCGAGCCGCCTGGCTTCACAAAAGCCTGAGTCTGCAAACAGTCGTAAGTCAGAGCGACGAACAGAACAATAAAACAGACGCTAACATTTCCTTTCTTCTCAGACTGGAGGAAAACAGACGTTCCAGCCAAAAAGACATTCCTGACACGTTAGCGCCACGCTCCTGTTGTAGAGGACGCTCTGCTTCACATTAGAGAGGCGGCTTTTACAAAGGATGATGGGAAAAAAGAAACGTCAGGATGAAGAAAAACACCACAGCTTCACTGTAGATCTTTCTCTGTATTTAGTCTGAAGGATTTTTGGATTTCATGTTGTCTTCATCATATTTTGTGTTGTGTTTTCATGTCACCAAAGTTTCTGTTTCTGTTGTCAGATTTATGAGACAAAAATCAACAACAAACGCTCCGTCTTCTTCGTATTCTTCTCAGCATCGACCGCAGTTCATCAATACGCAGGTCTGTGAGTCGCTGTGGTTCTGTTAACGCCATGATGGGTTCTGTGCTGCATCACTGCCGTCTCCCCGACAGGACCCAGGGGGCCCCACGGGGGGCCAGATTGACGTCCGGTCATAGCCGCCCCCCCCGGCCCATGTCATCAGGTCGAGTGCCTGTACCGTACCATTTCTAGCAACCGGGCGGTGGCAGTGGGACAACAGCACGGGGGCAGGGGGGTGGCTGGAGGGTGGCAGTCTGAAATCAGATGATCACCAGACGATTTGGGGGACCTTGGAGACCCTCCTGTCAGTCAAATATCACACTGCTGCCTTCCTGCCACTCGCGCAACCTCCCAATGTGCCTAGGCGGGCACTGACCGTTCACGCATGTCACCGTTCACGTGACCGTCCACACGAAGCAAAGCGTTGCATGATGGCGCAAAGCTGCTTTGCTTCAAAATCAGCTGGAATTAGGTTAATTGTGTAAATGGTTCTGGTAGTTAAAGGAAAGTAAACAGCGGAGCTAAAACTCTGGTGTTAAAAGGGTCAAGAAAGTAGCAAATGTTTTCAAGACACGTGACCAAAGCGAACATCTTGACATGGGTCAAGAGTGAATCATAGCCGGATGTGGTGAACAGGATCCTGTAGTTTTCCAAAATAAAACTTCTTCAGAATCAGTAGTTAAATAAAACAGATATAATGTAAGTTACCATAAGTATCTTTTGTTTGTCATGCAGCGCGGTACCAAAGGGCCGAGGGGACGACTGATTTAAAGGAATCTGAACTGATCTTTTTATGTTCCTACATTTCATATTTAGATTATACACAGAATCTACAGCCCAGAGGTTTCCATCCCACAAACATTTTTCTCTTTGCATGATGCTCTCATAGTTGGTAAACTCAGAACATCCTCATCAGAACAACAGGGAAAGTTCCTCCTAGCAGGAGGTGAATGTATGGATGTTGGAGCCCCGCCCACATGCAGGCTGCGATGTTTTCACCAACCGCAGCAGCGAGGCGCTCTGAAGACCCGCCGCAGGCGGAGTCATCAGCAGTAGCTCAGTTTAAAGCTGCTAACAGTGTATGTTTGAGTGGGATTTTTCCCTGCAGATTTCTTTTAAAGCATCAGGGATCAACATTTTCTGATTTAAAAAGTCATGAAGCAGGAGTTTTGTCTTCTTTTTAAACAGAGGAGTTGAAACCTTCAAAGTAAGAGTAGTTTCTGCTGAAGTGGAGGAAGCCTTCATCTGTCTTTGGGATGGTAGAACAGTAACACAGTCAAAAGCCTCCGATGGTGATTAAGTCTTTAATGTCTGCTTAACAGAAGCTGCAGCGATTTCTGAGGCGGATCAGCTGAAAGTCTGCAAACCCCCCCACTTAATCCCCCAGGTGACCTGATCTGACTTGATCCCCGTTTTATTACAACCTCTGTCTGTCAGCCGGGAACAGGAATCTCTTCAGGAGCTCCTCAAAACTCCAGAAGCAGTTTGGATTTTTAAATTCACCGCTTCGTTGAAGAGAGAAGGAGATGTGTTTGCTGCAGGAAAGCAGCTTCAAAAACTCCATCAAGTTCATTTACATTTCAGGGCTTTAAAATAGAATCTCAGAAAAGATGGATGGATAGATGGATTTATAGGTGGATGGATGATGGATAAACAGAGAGATGAATGATATACAAACAGATGAATAGAAGGACAAGTGGATGGATATAAAGCTGGATGGATGGACAGATAGATGGATTGATAAAAAGAAAGGGGGAGGGTGACTATGGTGCAGTGGTAGAGCGGATGACCTCTGAGCGTGCTGAACAAAGCTTTCTTTTTTTCTCTAAAATCAACCCAGCAGGACAAAAAGGCTCGTTTCTTCTGCAACTGAGTTTGCCTCCAAACCACAAAGCCTTCACAAACAAATCTGCATGAGTATTAATGGATTTCTGCCGCAGAGCTCAGTGGGATTCAGTCATGTTCTGATCAGACATCCATCTGCTGGTTCTGATCAAACTTTGGACTTTTGGGGAACAAATCCAGTCCTGTGTTCAGTTTCTTTCATAAGTCAAGGCCTTCATGAATTTTCATGCTTTAGTCCCAACTGTCCTTACAGGTGGATACGGCTCTCTGCTGTTGAAAAATGGTCAGACCTGTACGGGACACGTATGTGGCATGCTGTTGGTGACAGGTCGGTTACACCACGTCAGGGTAAATCTAAAGCTTCATACAGGTGTATTGATATTTCATTTTTTTCTGTGCACAGTTCAAAGAGCTTGATGCTGTTCGGATGATAATTTTTGGGAACTTGAGGGCTTCTTTCACTGGATTTCACTGGATTTCACTGGATTTCACTGGCTAATGCGAAAGGCACACTCTCTTAAAATGTTGGAAGGACCTTTATCATGCATTATTCCACATTTTGAGCTTTTAAGGATATAATAATGTTAATTCCTCACGAAAAACAAACCCAAAGTGGTATTTTAATCCATTGATTGAGACAAAAAAGGTTCTTTAGTGTACCAAAGGTAATACATGATCATATGTATGGAGATAGTTTACTCTGAAAGACTTAAGAAAAGCATCATATAGGCTCTTTAAACACTGTTGGAACATTTTTTGCAGCCAGTTGCCTTTAATGTTTACAGTGAAGGGTCTGACTTTTCTAATGCTGTATAGACTGTAAATTTTCCCCACTTTGACCAATGTCTGAGACATCTTTGTTAACTTTTAGGGGGTCCTAAATGTTTAGCAAACGTTGTTGGTTAAAGTGGATGTTGAAGCTGTTTGGAAATATTTTTCTTGGAGAAGACAAGAGCCCTGTGGAACTCCTGAAGAACATCTAATCTGCTTCTACGGTGCAGCAAAGAGCCCAAACTGTTCCTCAAACCAGATTGGAGGGATGGAGTGGTATTTGAGCAGGAGGCCACAGGTTTTGTGTGTGCATACGTTGTTAATGCTCGGATTCCCCGGAGCCTTTGAAATTTTCAGGTCTTACTCTGCTCTAAAATGAAAATATTTCAAGACAAATGACTAACAGACGGCGAAGTCGTCCTGTCTTTTGTTGTCACATTCTTTTGAGAACAAGAAAGCCTTCTCCCACATTCCAAGCCTCCCAAAACACAGATTATGCTGGACTTGTGTGCTGAAGTTAGTTTAAGATGATCTAAACCAAACCGCAGCCTCGCAATCTCCCAGCTTTACAAGTCTGGCAGAAGTTTTGTGAAATCAAGTCACGCTATGACCTAAACACATTTTAGAAATTACAACTGCGATGATACATCCGACAGTATGATTGAATCTCTGGGGACAGACTGGAAGTGCTGAAACATCTCAAGAACTCAGGAATTCCAAGCGAATGTGGGTCATGATCCACACAGGAGGAAGGAAAATAACTTTGGAGCCGTCATGGGGTCACCCCTGAAGTGGTTCACGATCATAATTTACGATGAATCACATGCAGTAATTGGAAAACTGCTTTATTGTAGACTTTTCTGTAAATAGGAAATTATAAAATAAAAATGTTTTTAATCAGAGACAGCTGTGCAGGTTTGCAACATTTAAATACTCTCTTTAGTTTGGCTAACATACACTAAATTTGATTGTGCCTGTACCCTATAAGCATTTATCAACACTTTTCCTTTGGAAAATGGGATTTTTTTTTTTTAATACACCAATTACTGTTAAACCAAAAGGTGAACAAGTATCTTTCAGTTTTGCCCCAGGGTTCAGGCGGTTCACGATCTGAGGAACTGTATGAAGCCCTTACCTTGAATTGTTTACTGTTAATGTTTTGGGGTTTTAAGGACTGCAGTCGTTTTAAGGTACCATATGAATATATAAATACTACTACTATTAGTGATATAGGTTATTATTATACTATTAGTAACAATAACTTGTGCACCTCCATACCTTCAACATTGGCAATGTTTGCTTTTTGGATCAAATTAAAAACAAACAAGACGATGAAATCTTTGAGGACTTGTTCACACCAATTAGCTAGAAGGTTCATTTGTATTTTTAATAAAAGTATAAACCAGGAAGTCCAATTGAATCCATTTGAATTGAAGGGCATTTTACTGTGAAAAGTTTAGATGGTTTTTAACTACGCCGTGGCAGGAAAAGTCTAAAGCGACTAGAATAGAAATGCTTCTATTTTTCATGAGGGCCGAGCGTTTTCCCTCTCAGACGGTGGAAGGACCAGCGGCTCCACTTTAGAGGGAAAGACGATCAGTGAGTGCACAGAAACTCCACAGGTAATTACAGCTGTAATTGTCTCTGGGGTGACGGGTGAAAAATTACTCACATGCTCTCCAGCTGGGAAGAAAATAACTGCCCCCCCCCCACCCACACACACACACACACACACACACACACACATCTTGTGTAGTGTTCAGTGCTGCAGGCTGTGCTTAGAAAAGTGAAGTTCCGCTCAAAACTTTATTGCAATGTTAGTCGCAAGTGAAATATAAAAAGACAAAAGAACACACAGCTTTTTGCTTCTTTTATTTTCTTGAGTTGTGTATCTTTGTCCATAAAAATAAAGGACTAATACCTGGAAAGGATTGAACAGAATGATGCGACATAACTGGACTAAACCACGAGGCTCTGGAAGCTGCTCAAACAACATGTGACTGCAAACTGAAACCAGGTGGCAACAAAGCAAATGTGGGAAGAAAAGAAACGGAAAAACAAAAGTAAGTCAAGAGAAATCGAAACAAAATGAAAGAAGTAAACTAAGAAAACCCAAACCAAAAATATGAATCCCTGAAACCAGCCGCTGCCCTCGGAGTGACTGTGACAGACAACAGACTCAGTCAGGGGTTTGTTAGGTTGCTCATGTCAGCAGAAACAGACAGATTTCGCTGAAACCTGTCAGGACACATGGGTCTGTTCTTCTTTCTGTGTTTGCACCGCTCAGTCCTTTCTGTTCTGTTCTCTGCTGGGTTCATTAGCTCAGACTCTCAGCTGCTCACACGCATCTGTCTGACTGTAGCGGCACTTTCTTCTATTCATGATTGATTTAAAACCTAACCTAATTATTTACAAAAAAGGAAAAAATCACTTTTATAATCATAGTTGAAATATAAAAATGTTTGGCATTGGCTAAAGTAAAGTAAAAGAATCCTTCTGGGCAGATGACTGCTGGAATGTGGCAAACATTTCTGCTTATTTAGTAATTTATCGAGTGTCTTTATTTGGATGTAAGAATTAGTCGCGAATACTAAGTCAAACAATTATTTTACGTTTTGACCTTCGAGACAAAAACACAGAGTTTCCGTCACAGTTCAAATTATTAATGCATAACAAACTAAAGCTGTGGGGTTTTTGGGTTTTCCGGGTCCACGGAAGGTCACAGAGAGGAACAGTTGAATCTTAAAGGGCATTTATTCTGCTTTTCTTAAGCTTTTCAGAGTAAGACTCTTCCTAAAATGGTCCTCACGTTGTGACGTCACAATGTGAGGACCCCCTCGTTTTTGTGGATTGGGAGGGGCTGGTGCTCAAAGAGCAGGTTTTTACAGGAATAATAAGAAATGCATGAATGGATCAAAATATCAACTTGGAGTTGTGTTTTGTGAAGACTGAACATTTTAATGCCCTTAAAAGCTCAAAAAGTTGATTTTGCATCATAAAGACCCTTTAAGGGGAGCACAGGTCCTTACAGCTCCTTTGATGCTCACCTCAAGAGATATCATGAAAATGGAGCGTACCATTGTCATGCATGTGTGATCAGTGTATCAGGAAGTATTTGTAAGGATAATGGAAGGGTGGCAGCAGCTAGAGCAGGTCGTCCAATGATGGAAGGGTCAGCGGTTCGATCCCCCAGTCAACTGTCGTTGTGTCCTTGGACACTATACCCTTCCTGCCTCCAGTGTTGCTGTGTGTATTAATGTCCCGGTGATGGTTAGAGGGGCAGTAGGAGCAAACTGGCAGCCACGCCTCTGTCAGTCTGCCCCAGGGCAGCTGTGGTACATCAGTAGTAACCATCACCAAGTATGAATGAGTAGTGAATAATGCTAGACTGTAGACATTAGTAAGGTTAGAGTACTGGCTCCTTACTGTCCACATGCAAATGCTGAATGTACGGGGTGTGCACGTGATACATAGGTGCCCATAGGACGTCCACGCAAACTACACTCTGATTGGCTAAGTTCCTCATTACTAACCGTCAGGCTCCTTGCACAGTCTGCAGGATTTAGGGGGAATTAAAGAAAATATATCTGTACGACACACCTGCGTTTTCCCTACTTTAGCCTTACTTGTGTCTCCAGTACAGGTTTAACCAATTTTTAACTGCAGACGGTCTGTAAGGACAACTGGGACCAGAGCTTAAAGGGTTCAACAGATCAGCCAAAAGCAAACCTGTGACGATGGATAAACAGACCAGCGTAGAACATGGTACTGAAAGACCAAAGTGTGCCTGAAATTGAACCCTGAGGAGCAAATGAATCTGAATGAAGATCAATATGATCTGATACAGATATTGATCCTTTAGATAAAATCAAAAAGCCTCTGTCATTTTTAAGACATACTTTTAATGCAAGACGGGAGCTCATTAAAGGGGGTTGTGGGTGGGACTGTACCAAAATAATGGCGAGAAATATCAGAGTTATCCAGCCGTGAAGTTTTGAGACAGTTTTCAGCTCAGAATAGGCGAATGAAGACGGTAATCATTTGTCTGCTAGTGGAGGATTTAGAATAGAAACGGAGAAGGGAGACTTTGACCCGCTGTTGGCAGCGACTGCGTCATAAACTCGAGCTTTTTCCAATATCCTGTTTTCATCTGTTCCTGATCTAACATTTATTTGAATAAACAAATATATACTCTAAAACGCAGTATTAATCTTAGATTTCCTTTATTTATGTCCTCCATTATGAGAAAAATGCAACCGGAAAATGTTAAAAACAGCAAAACTAAATTTTCATTGGAATGGGTCTTTAAGACAGACTGAAGTTTATTTTTGTTTGTAAAACACAAGTAAATATTTTGTTTTTAAAACAAAACAAGAATAAAAAATCAGTCTAGAAAACTTGGGGAAGGGACTATGAGGAAAACACTCACAGTCTGCAAACCCAGAATGACTCCAATGAATCAAAATAGTTCAATGAGACACAAAACTGTCAGAAATCCTTTGAGTGTCTGTGAATCGTTGGGTTCAGAGACATTCAGTCAGGACGCGTGGTTTGTGGTCACCGTGTCTCTAGTTCTGGTGGTCTTCCTCCGTTTCCTGCGATCCCCCTTTAAAAGGAACATTTTACTGGGATGACCTGGACTTGATTCTCAGCCGGGACTTGACCCTCAGGAGTCTATCTGATGTTTTTTCCAGGCACATTGGTGTTCCTGGATTTAATTGGCCGAATCCTCCAGTGCTGGCGCCGAGCTGAGCCACGGCGAGCATGAGCCGGCTTCAGCTTTCTGTTCATGCCGCCGTGGAAGTGGATTAGTGTTTGGCAGAGATCAGAGCTGATGACTTTGGACAGATCTCACCTCAAAGCAGCTGATCAGGAGATCGGTCTCTCAACACGAACGAGCGCGCCGGCCAGCCAGAGTCCTTTCATGTCAGACTGAGCTCAAACTACCCCTGAGCTCACATGTGGGGCTCTCAGGATTAAATGTTCCCCCCAACCAAACTCAGTATTATACAATTCCACAGATAGATTGAAATAAAGACGCGTTGATGTGTCCTTTAATGAAACGACAGCAGCTGAGATTAATCACCAGAAACTTCCACCAAAATTCTGTTGTTTAGTACAAACAGAAAATTCAGAAAACATCAACCAGAGTGTAAACACAACTGTTGAACTGTTTGATCTTTTAATCAGATTTCATCTTTGTAGGGTTACAGTCTAAATCCTACATAAGGTCAGACACTATACAGGAGCCTTTTGTAATGGTATGGTTGTATGATTCTACAGCACACTCAAGCAGGACAAAAGCCTCCAACAATTCAGATCTTAACAATTGATTTAAAACAATTTTCCCTTTTGTCTGCCTTTGTTAATTACCACCTGTGTCTTATTTCCTGCATTCACCTCCTTCTGGAAAAAAAGGAGATCAGAACAGGAATTCATCTTTAATGTTAATTCAATTATGTCAATTGAATGATAATTGTCTGCAAAGTTAAAGGACAGTAGAAATTATAAGGATCCACTCAAAACTGTAAAGGAGTTATCCAAAAATGAGAAGAATAAATTCAAATCTAATAAGGATGCATTCATTAAGGTAATAGATTCATTCAAAATTGACAAGGATCCATTTAAAACTGATGAGGATCTAGTTGAACCAGACAAAGAATAATTCTAAACTGTAAGGAATCAAAACAACAATAAAAAGGATCCATTTCATTCATTATTTTTGAATTAATGTAGTTTCAAAACCATGCAAAAATAAGACATTTCAAGAAGACTTTGAGTTTTGTAATGTCAAATTGGGTTTGTTTTTCTGCTTCTTTACAATGGGAATCATTGAAACAAACCCTAAAGCCCCGAGCACTGATGATAAATAAGGTAAATAATGACTTTGCTGCTCTGGTTTTTGCTGTTTCATTGTCTGTGTTATCTGTTGTCAAGTCATTTAAATAGCTATTTTCTTTAATTCAATTATCTGTCATCCAGCTGTCTCCAGAGTTTGACATGTGGGTCTCTCTTCATCACATACCACAAAAGTCACCTCATGAACGTAAAACATTACAGAATTCATCTGTAATTTGTCACCAGAAAACCTGAGTGAATTTTAAAGCTTAAATCTGAATAAGGATGCATTAAATGTGATATTTTTTCTAGCTTGTATGACATTTTGCCGCTTATCCTGTGTATTTTGATGGAGAGCATAAAGAAGCAGAGGCCTGCCTTCATATCACCAGGGACACTTTCGATTAAAGATAGGAGTAAACCCTAAATGTGTCCACTTACCCACTTAAGCAGACGTGTTATGCAGAACAAGTAGAAATCTAATTACAGAAAAAGGTTGAATAAAAGTCTATGTGGATTAATTATCTGAAGAACCTCATTCCGCCTCCTTATTCCCAGAAGTGCCCTTGAGCATATTGATTTCCTGTAATTAATAGACCTGTGAGGTCAGATTAAACACCGTCAAATAAACCTTCAATTATTTAAAGCCGCCTGTAGCCTGACATGGTTACTAATTACTCTTTGGTGAAGATGGGAATGGACTGGTGTGTGTGTACTTGTTTGTATTACCTTGTCAGGACTTTTCGCATGTGTGTATGTACTTGTTTGTATTACCTTGTCAGGACTTTTGGCATTGACCACCCTTGTTGGAACCTGTGGTTTTTATGGGAACTGTTCAGTTAGAAATGGCTTTCAGGCTAAAGTTCCAAATTTCTGAGTCCATTTTTGCTGGAGCCAACAATCAAAACGTGGAAAAAAGATTATTTGTTGATGGAGTTCAGGGAATGTGTATATTTTCAGACGTCAGCTGCCAGAATCCCATGTATGCACAGAATCAGGGTATTTGTAAGTCAGTGAGTCTGAACTAGCTGATTGCACAATATGACAAGTCCCACATGTTTCACTGCTAGAATAAAAAAAAAAAAATGAGCAAAGCCATGAATGTCAATCACCAAAGTGTTGGAACTGAGTTCCTGTCCTGTTTCTGCTGGAACATTTTAGGTCACTTGATTTAAATTTACTCCTTGGTGGAGACTAGAACATGCTGTTGCTTGGTAACCAGAGAAAACAAACGTGTCTATTTTCCTCCTCCTTCTGGATATAAATGAAACAAATAACCAAACACATCGAGAACACAGTGACCTAAATAAAAGGGCTTTGAGCTCCAGACTATCCCCTACTGGATGATTGCAGCAAACTCCTCTTTTCTGACGACATGAGCAAATATTACCACAAGTGTATTGGATCTATTAAAGCCTGCAGAGTTTGTTTAAGTCCATTTATTAAATCTCAACTTAACGTGTAAAAGACAATAATTTTATTGGTTACTGAAAATTTACCAAAACAATAAAAATGCTGTAATTGTCATTAAAATTTGTTATAAACAATTAAAAATATTTTTAAAAACATGTTCAGAAAGAATAACATTTATTAAAAAATGTGAGTGGCGTTGTATGGTCCCCAAGCACTACCTGATCTTTCCCCTTTTTGACCCGCCTTCACTGGCTGAGCGGCTGCTACACGCCCCTCACTCTCCTGTCCTACCCCACGCTGGTCAGAGATACACATAACAAATTCATAAAAAAAAAAAAACAACACTTCTTCCAAAATTGTGTCTTTTCTGTTTTATCACCATAGCAACTATCTTAGTACACCTGGGGTTGATGAACAGGAGGATGTAATTTTTTGAAGAATCCCGAAAAGCACATTTTTGGAATTCCTTGGCAACAGAGGTTTTGTATTAACCACGCCCACTTTCTTAATATTTTTATATCATTTGATGTATTGTTTCAAATGTGAAAATGTGCCATTCACTATGTCCAAAATTCTTTTTCAGCAGGTGCTGGGTGCGTGCAAATTATGGTGAGTTTTTGGGTTTGTGGCAGGGAAGAAAATTTTGCTTAAAGGCACAGGAAGAAGGAAGAATTGTGAAAACAATCTGGTCCTTCCGTCCAGGACAGCGGCTCCTGTGGGATGGAATAAAACATTAGAAAAATAAAAGGCACTGAGATGGTTACAGCACTAAGGCATTTGCATAAAAATAGTTTTTAGTGTGTTTACAGCAACTCAATGAATGTTCGAGTGACATAACCATAATGTCAGTAAAGGGGCTCCATTCACACACTGGGTAACCAGTGAACCCTCTAGTGTTGTGGGCTTCAAATGAGTCACTTTTAAAAAATCAATCATCACATCGCTTTTCTGTAGACCAAAATAAAACTGTTTTAAATCATCAGTAAAGGTAATGCCAAAACAAGTGATTTAACTCAGCAGGAACAACAAGAATCGGAACAAAATCATATACAGCCACAGCAGGAATCGTCCTTGCAAACGCTGAGCTTTAAACACGCCACTACATTTCAAGGATTTGCAAGAAAAACCAGTGGAAGGCCGCATTTGTCATTCTGTGTTGTTTCTACTCCCACAAAGTGCAGACTGACGCATGCAGAGAAAACAATACCTGCTGCAACCCATCGTCACAGATTACAGACACTTCTCCCCCCAGATGCTTTCTGGGGTTCGGCTCACTCAACCCCTGGGATGCTAATCGTTTGTGACGAGTTTTCTCGCTGAGTGTCATCAGACTGTGATGACAAATCCTGCAGCGAAGATACTTTTAATGCAAGAAACCATTTCTGCACAGCATTAGCATCTTAGAAAGCAGATTTATTCTGTACACTTCATTTACTTGATCTACGGAGTTACATCTTTGATTAAACAAATTACAATGTATTCTTGAAAACTGATGGACACTTTTAAAAAATAGCGTGTCCTGATGCCACATACATAGCCCACACAACAGCTCTGTACTATGACAATCTGGGACTTTGAGGAGCAAGAAAATAAAAGTTTGATGCAAATAATTGATTTTCTTTAAATCACAGGCTACATGTAAGTAATCAAACTAAACTCATCTACATTTTACCTATAGATAGATTGATAGATACTTTTTTATTGTCACTTGTACAACGAAATTAAAAAGTGCTGTTAGGTCAGTGCATTACTTAATATGATGCAGTGATAATAAAGAAAAAGTGCATCATTTAAGCATTTAATTATTCAAAATAAAAATGTTAATTAGTTAAGGGTGTTACAATTGTTAATAGAAGAGTAATAGTCATAAATATAATTAAAAAGTAAGTAAATAAGTTTAAGTATAAATGTTGACACTGTAGCCTAAAAGCAAAAACTGATGCTGAAATCTTCCAGCATTGACATTTACACTTGTGTTTGTGTGTGGGTCACACAACACAAGTATAAATGGGTGAGTCTAACTGGAGTTACTGTTTGATGTATAGCAGGATTAGCTGAAAGTGATAAATCTGCCCGTCATCTGACTGACTGATCACATTTCAGATCATTGCAGTGCTGATTGATTAGACTCAATGTTAAAGAATGTTAATGCGGTGTTTTAGAACATGCTCAGATCGGAACAGGTACTTCATAAACGGAATTCAGTTCTGAATAATTAACACTAGTTTTTTGCAGAGACTTCTGGGAAATTTTTAAAGCATTAGGTTTTGGAACTGTAGATGTGGAAACTCCCCAAAAATGTTGAACACGCTTTTATAGTGCATCCAATAATGAGTACATTTGGACAAAGCCTGTGTGTAAATATTTGGGGGAATCCTTGCAATAATCTACCAGCTGTGAGGATCATTAATGTCCAACAGTGAGGACAAACATGGACAGGATGAAACCATGCTGAAACGCAGCAGCCAAAATACACTCTTATGCAGATCCGCCACATGTTCTGTGGAGAGATACTCATCAGACCATGAACACTGTGACAATGATTGTACATCATGTATATGCTGCAGAACCTCAAGGGCACGTCACACACATTTGACACATTTTCCACGTCTGAAATTTTGGTCTTTTGTGATATACCGGTCATTCATATGTGTTTTATGCGTTTGTTTTTCATCGATTTGGGCAGATGTCCGTCGAGGGTTTCGGCCGACGGGTCTTTACGTGAATTTGGTTTTGAGCTGTTCAAAATTTGTGATCAGTTGAGAAATACACAGTATACATATATTTTATGTTGTTTGTAAGCAATTATTATGTAAATCTTAGACAATTGTGCATTTTTTGCAAGATGCATATGCAAATTTGTGGCTTTCCACAACCGTTCCACGTATGTGCAATGGACTTTTTGCCATGTACCACCGATGTATAACTTTTATATCGTGTACACAGCGCAAAAATCACATTCAAATTACGTAATCAATGCACAAATCACTAATGATTTGCATACAACAGAATAATTATGCACCTTCATGCACGATTGGCGTATTGTGTGACAGTTCTAAAAATTGGCCGACCCTTCACCCATCCAGCAGTCTATACTGAGTGGGGGTCTCCGACTCCCCCTGCCCAGATGAGCCAGATGGGAAATCAGGTCTCTCTCAGAAGGTGGGTTGCAGGACGGGGTTGAGTATACTGGGCGTGGGACGCCTTTGGACGCAGGCCGGGCCCTTCTCGCAGATCATCCTAGCTGTGGCTCCCCCGGCTGGCGCCTACCAACTGACTTAGAACTGGTATGGACAAAGGGAATCCGACTGTTTAATTAAAACAAAGCATCACAAGGGCGTGGGAGCTGACCGTGGTGCTGGCGCAATGTTATTTCTACCCACAGCTCTGAATGCCAAAGTGAAGAAATTCAAAAGCGTGTGTTAACATGTTCTTTTCACGTATAGACACAACTTTTCTCACTTTTTCCACACATATTCATTTATGACCAGTTTTCAACCGTACAATACCCACAAAATATGTAGCGGCTTTGTGACATGACCTTAAATGGAAATTTAGAAATGCTGCAAGAATCTCGGTCTCATAAAAACCCCAAAAAACTCAGTTGGTTTTAATGTTTTTTCTGTCTACAACAAAAACATAACTCATGATTTCCAACAGCAGAATAATATGTAAAGACTTTTCCCTGCATGACAGAAAAACATTTGGTTTTATACATTAACATTTTACACGACTGCAAAGCAAAAAGAAAAAGGCCAAACTGGCCTGATTTCCTATTCAGTGAAGTTATTTTGCTTTGAAAAGTTGTTCCCGTTTTTCTTTTCTTTTCTTTTTTTTGGACGCCATGATTGCAGTGGTTCCACATGGAGTCACTTCTGAGTTGCGGCCAAGAAAACATCAGTGTCTGCATTAAACCAGCTGTAGGAGAAGCGATAATGGGCTTTTCCTGGAACCTGGAGATTCTGATGGCTGCTCCTTCAACACAATACGTGTTGAAAACATATAGCACACGTCTCACTGCAGGACGGTGAGATGTAAGTTCAGCCTTTTTGGCCTTTTCACTTAGATTTGGGTTTTAGTTTTTTTTCTTTTTAATACATTTATTTCCTTCTTTATTTTGTTGTTGAAAATTATGTTTCCTGACATGTGGACCTTCAGCTCAACAGCAGGAATCATTTCCTGGAGCTATGAGATCCAAGTGTTCACCTGCTACATTTTTAATGTAGTGGGTCTGTGTACTCCTTTTTACTGATTGGACCATGAGTCTGGAATAAATTCTGTCTGCCTGCCTGCCTGCAAATATCAGAGGGTAATTCAAAGATAAATATTACGTCTTCATTTGTAACCCAGTCAAATCTTAATAGCTGCTGGATCTGGAGCTTTAAACCGCAGGGATTTCCATCTCTGTTTGCAAACACAACTTTCTAACGTTTCACGTCACGCTGCTTCAATCAGCTAAAAAACTCCGGAAGAAATGACGAATCCAAACCTGGAAAATGTTATCGTGAACCTCTTTTCCAGACAGAAATTATGAAATAAACTTCTTTGAAGGAGGAAAAACAGATTCTCATGTATTCTCAAAGGGTTCTTTCAATGGGGCAAAAACAAGCATCTCATGGAAATGTTTATATCAGATCTGTCATTTAAAGCCCTCTTTCTGACTGAAACACCCATTTGCTGATTTTTAGCGTCAGAAATCTAACATAAGTTCTGAAGGTGTGTCCTCCATCCTCTCATGGCAGCGCGTTTAGGAGGTCACGCTTGTGTTTGATGGGTGGGAATGTTGTTTCTGTCTGTGTAAAGCTGCACTCTTGTGTCAACAAACTGCTGAACCAGGGCCCACTTTCTCCTGAACACAACAAGCGAGACACTCGGAGTGAACTCCAGGAGATGATGGAGAGGCACAGGAGATCCTGGGGGATCATGGTGAGTTTATGAAAGTACCCTGAGAACTGTGCCCAAAGGAACAATAGGTGAGACAAATCCACATCTCAAGATCCTGTTTGGCTTGAAGATCAACGGCAGTTTTTCCCTGATCCTTCTACTGCAGAGAAACTCGACAGTTTTTTAGGGAAACAAGAGGGATTTTTTTTTAGATGCTTCCTCTGAAAACGTCTGTAATTGAAGTGAATTGGCCTTAGACTGAAGCTGTAAAAACATTATTTACCATTTCAAAAATAAAGCTCAAGTTTTTATGGTCAACAGTAAAAACAGGTTGACATGAAAACTGGTTTACTATTTTATTTAGATCAATATTAAAGCGGATGAATTGATTTTCGGGTTGTCCAGGTTCATGGAGGGTCGTAGAGGTGCGGCTTCATCTTCAGGGAGGTGCAGGTGTCTGCAGCAATCGTATGGCCAGCTTAAGGGACGTCATGAAAATGGAACGTACCATTGTTGTGCATGTGGTAAGTGTATTGTGAAGTCTTTGTAAGGATAATGTCATTTAACCCCCATGACGTACTGGTGATGCTGACGTACGGCGTCCTTACAACACACTGCAGTCATCAGTAAGGTGTGAGTCTGCCTCCTTACTGACCGTCTGGAAATGCTGGTTTTTCTTTTCTTTTATTTGTATTTTATGTTGCTCTTGTGGATTTTTTTGGGTAATTTTATTCCTGTAGTAAATTGTTGATTTTTGCAGGCCATCACATTTTGAGGGGCAGTCATGGAATTTAGGGGGGGGGGCAATACCTATACGGCCTTGTCATAGAAAAAATGTATAGGTACATACAGGTTTGACCATTTTTCAGTGTCAGGGCAGTTGGGACTGAGGCAAAAAAAACTGTTATGCTAAACAAATCCGAGGAAATATTCTATGTTTCGTTATGCATAAATGTCCTCTACAAACGAAACTGGATCTCCTGAAAATGTTTATGACAAAAGCTGGGAAAAATATAGTAAAACCTAAGAACTTAAACTGAAAACAGATGAGATTTAAAGTGTTTAAATGAACTCATTGCAGCATTAACCCCTCACACGCCGTCACTACTTTGTTATGCACCATTTAATCCAGGACTGCTCCAGAAAATTTGACTTTGAAAGGAAAAAGAAATGAAGAATTTTATTTATATTATTGGAAATACATTCCGACATGAAGGGCTTAATGCCAATAGAAACACAATATTCAACTCTGAATGTTATTTTGGCAAAACAGAGAAAAAACCGATGCAAAAGAAATATAAATAATAAGATCAAAGCTAATAGAAAGCTCAATGTGTTTTATTATTTGTTGCTTTAATGCTCGTCTATTTGTGATTTCTGTTGCATTTGTTTAGTCATTTACAAGATGTTCGTTTTCTGTCTTCTGTTTGCCAACAAATCATGGTTCTCATGTTTTGTGGATTTTTTTTTTGGCCATATTTCAAATTTCTTCCTCACTGATCCTGCATGAGTACAAACTGTCAGCTTGATTGACATAAAAAAAGCGTAAAAAAATGTTAGAAATACTAAAATAAACAGGATCTGAATTTTGCTCAAAACGAAGATTAGAAATAATCACATGGTTTAAATCTACTGTAAAGCTTTGAATCGGTGTGTAATTGTAATGTGGAGATGTAATAGTACTCTAGGAATCAACGTGGCACCAAGTTATGCAGAAATCATAAAAACAGCTGTTTGTCTTCCACAAATAAAGGCAGGATCTGAAAAAGTTTAGATCAAATTCAAATCCAACAGGAACAAAGGGATGTCAGGGAAAAAGAAAAATGGCCTTAAAAGTATAAAAAGAATGGAGTGCTGTAAACCCAAAACACTCAAAACTGGCAGACTCTTCCCGGAAAATACCACAAAGACACAAAGTGGCCACAAAAAGGCAGCAGATATGCAAATTGACCCAAATGTTCAAAGGAAGCATGAAAATGGAGCATAAACGATCTGAAGACGAACATTAGGTTTTTAGGAGAACACAAAGACCCAGTGAGTGATTTCAGGAGCACATGAAAAGGGACAAAAGTCAAACACAAACCCAGAGAAGTGTCCTGTCGACACGCAGAAAAGGTCAGAACGAAGGTGAAACACAAACAGCTTTAATTTAAACTTCAGATTCAAATGTTTTTTTGTGACGACCAAGCTGAAGGGAAAACTGCTGGTTTGGGAGTAAAAAAGCAAACAGAGGTGCAGTGGAACGCCTCCACCGCGCCTCAGTCTTATCAAGCCCGTGTTATCTGCGGCGATGGCGTCCCGTCAGCCGCCAGAGTTTCTGCGTCATAAATCCATAACCCTGACAGCCCCCGCCATTGTTTAACCACCAAACATTATGTAATGGTCTGCAGCCACAGCTGGCTCTGCCTCCGACATGAAAAACACAGTCAGCCTCTGCGGCTCCCAAAGCCCTGTTCTGCTCCGTGCATATAGATTGAACATTAAGATATGAACGCTTGGCCTTGTAAGGCAGCGAGCGCTCAAAGTGCACGTGTGGTTTATCTCAGGGGATGAACTTTACAAAGTCGTTGTGAGCTTGTAATGTTGTCGGGTTACAATCAACAGGCTGACTTTGGGGGTGTGAAGCAGCCTGGATCGATTTCTCTAGAGGAGAAAAAGTCCAAGCTCCAGGTGGAGGAGCTTAGGGGGGTTGGGGTCTTCTCCAAACAGGAAGGCCCAAAGGTGATGGGAGTTTGAAGAAACAAATCAGCTGTTAGTCATAGAAGAACAGCCGAGCCACAAAGCAGCTCAGTTATTTATCAGAAGGTATAACATGAACCCGGGGAATACTCGATTCTGATTGGCTGCATCAAAAAGTCATAGTGGAGACTGCAAAAAGAAGTTCTGCTCACATAAATGTTACTGCGCTGGCCGAAAGGCCAGTTGGTAACCGAAACAACTGTGTCTATTTCAGAGGCAAAGGTCCCCAAATTTGAGGAAACAGACAATTTGTCCATTTAATAAATGTTATTGTAATGTTCCATGATGTTCCTATTAAAATAATTTGATTTTATTACGAAACATCCAGTTCCTCAATGTGGCTCATCTCAAAATGGTGGGACAGCGGATGTTTCAACAGCAGTGGAGTTTGAACAATAATATTTGATTCTATAAATTGAACAAAAAAACATTTAAAACAATTATTATTAATATTAGGAACACAATCAATTGTCATACGTAGTGTTTTTCCCAGGTGATTAATCAAAAAGTGTCCCAATTCATATGATGTCGCCATATTCAATTCAATTCAATTCAATTTTATTTGTATAGCCCAAAATCACAACAACAGTCGTCTCGATGGGCTTTGAAGTAAAACATGAACTCAAAAGGATGATGAGTACAAGGAGTCAATAGGAAAATACTAAAATAAACTAACAAACTGACTAAGCTATACTGGCATCCCTGCCCTTAGACCCCCCTTCGCGGTAAGGAAAAACTCCTAAAAAACCGGATTCCGGAAAAAAATGAAGAAACCTCAGGGGTGCCCACATGAAGGAGGGATCCTCCCCCAGGACGGACAGGCGATTTACCAGAACTCTTAGAGAAGAATTAACTTATCTAACTCTACATCTATAAATTCTATTCATATAGAACTGCATGTTTAGGTGAAGCAGTTTTTCTAATTGGATTCTCCAGCAATGTTGTCGTGTGTAAAAGAAGAAAAAAATAGGTTTTTCCTCCTTACATTTTGTGTTAAATCTGCTGCAGCCGGAGGATCTTATTTGACACAGGATGTATATTTCACTTTCCTCTGCTAGCTAGTCCTCATACACCAGCTGCAGCAGAGCAAGGTCTGTGCAGGTTACCATGACAACGCTTCACAACACGTTTCAAATGGTCCGCTTATTGTCTGCTACTCGAATATTAAAAATTACAGGACTAAAGTTCTAATGACTGATTTCATATTTATTTTATTTGTAAGTAAGTGACCGTGGTGTTAGTGGGATAATGCTCAATCATCCCTTACATCAACTCTGGTCACAAACATAAAAAAAAAAAGACAACTAAACTGCCATCAAACCACTTCAGGAGCTCTGTCATCCAGAACAGACCTGGAGGGAAGTTCTTGTGGAGTTGAAAGCAACAAATCTGCTCCTGTTGGGGAGAAGCTGTCACGGTTCCACTACATCAGACCAAAATGGTTGGAGCTGCTTCTTTCCAGGGTCACTGCAGTTCATCAAACCGTTTTCTCTGCATCTGAATTCTAAACTTCTAAAACGGTGGAACAACCTCCTGCACGTCCCATGTGGGACAGACCATAACGGTCAAACGTTCTTTTGCTGCTGTCGTTGGTGAAGGTGGCCCCACCAGGGAGGAACGGCTTTGAATGGCGCCCGTGGCCGCTCTGGTCGGGTCGCTCTGGCTGAGGGCTTCATGTAGGAGATGCTGCGGCTCTGCTTTGTGTTTCCCACCTCTTTGTCCTGACGCTTTACTGCAAACATCTGCAGAGCCTTCCAGCTAAATGAGTTGCTATCTGCACGCTGGAGTTGCTCCGGAGAGAATTTCACAGACTCACGTAGTGAACCGGCAGCCGCTTGGGGTGGTCTGGGTGGCTGATAAAGACGCCTCATGGGAGCCTTCACTGGGAGATTTACAGACTACCGGAAGCGGGGTGGAGGCCTGGAATCACAGAGGGAATATTTGTTCCATCTGGGCTGGAAGTGGATGGAGATTCCTCAAGAGGAGCTGGAGAAAGAAGGCAGAGAGGAGGAGACAAGAACGTCCTTGGAACACCTGCTGGTTGCCATGTTCACAGCTGGGCATTTATCAAAAGGAATTGTTCATATTTAGCAAAAAAGATGAGGATGGTCCGCCTGCGAACGTTTGCTGATGCAGAACGTCTCCTCTGGGCTTCAGCTTACCTTCTCTGCAAACGTGCACGTAACCTCACAAGCAGATCCGGGCAAAGTCGGCATCATTACCCAGAGGATTAGGACCGTCCAGTCAGAAATAGCCCATGAACGTATGGATTTCAGAGGTCAAAAAGCTTAATAAAGACACTTTTCTAAAGTTAAGCTGATGCTGGGACAGGAAGTAATGAGATCCTGCAGGACAATCACGTCTGCTGCAGTGGAAATATTTCTGCATGGCTCTGAAATCTGATCATAAATCGTTTAAACGGCTGAATTTACAGCTGTGACAGCAGAAACTGAAGTCTGCACACCATGAGGAGGAAGAGTCTTCACTTGGGATCAGAAGAAACCTTTAAAAACGCTTAGAATATATGAAACCTGGGAGTCACAAAAGCTTCCAAACCAACAGAATCTCGTTTTCTCCTGGGCTGATAGAGAACAAAGTTTAAAAAATGTTTAAACATTTAAACTCTCAGTGCCTCAAACCAGAGACAAACAGAAGGACAAGAATTAACAAATGGATGGAAGAAAGATTCTTCTAAGCAAACGGCTCCAACAGAGTCCAGATGCGCTTTCACAGCGGCCTGAACTAAATCGACTTTCCAATAAACTCAATTAACTCATTAAGCTCAAACTCCTAACGATGCTTCTCTCACCACACCGAAAGCGGAAGAAACACCCAACCGAGCTGCTTAATAATCAGTACCAGTTCAGTCCAAAGCCCATAAAAGGGTTTCGGGTTTGAATCCCAACCCTGAGTACGCAAAAGCCTGCCCTCATTTCACTATGAGGTTCCGTTTGTGCCAAAAATATGTTTTTGTGTCCACTGTCTATGAACTCGTTTAATAGACATAGACAATGGACCAAAGACATAACAGTGGACGCAAAAACACATTTTTATAATTTTGGCACAAACGGAACCTCATACACTTGCACCCCCTAGCTTACAGCCCCTCCCACCCCTAATCTAACATTAGCTGTGCAACAAAAATGACGAGCAGTGTCAGAGCTGTCCATCCATCCAGTTCTGATCCAGATTCCAGCTCAGACGAGGAAAACAAAGACGTTCATGGATCTGTTGGTAATTTTCTTTCTATATTTCCTCCATCATCAGGAAAATCAAACAAGACCATTTTAAAAACACCATTTTCATTGAAGTGGGTCTTTTCCCAACACTGCAGCGGATTCATTCTAAAACTGTCTAAATAACAGATTTAACTTCTTTGTTGCATTAAATAAAACGTCCTCTTTGTTAAAGAAGTTGTCCTTGTAAACACGGTAAATGCAATCCAATTATTATCATGGTCATAAAATATGACGTTTAGAAAATTCAGAATTTTCAGAAACCAGGTTTGATCTAGAATCCTCCTTTGTGATTGTAAAAGTTTAAAGTTATCAATGTTTTTGAGAAATTCCTCCGTATGGCTCCTCGGTGAGTTTTTGTTTTCTCGTGAGAAGTTGGAGGAGGGGTTGTGCGCGCGCGCTCTTTTC
This sequence comes from Oryzias curvinotus, assembly GCA_023969325.1. NCBI lineage: Eukaryota > Metazoa > Chordata > Actinopteri > Beloniformes > Adrianichthyidae > Oryzias > Oryzias curvinotus. The sequence continues at coordinate 20,529,382 of CM043728.1, forward strand.
ACGAGCCTTTAAAAGAGACTTCAGAGCAGCTCAGGCAAAAACTACTCGCAGCTGCGCGCCACGATGGGTCGATGCAGGTTCAGTTTTGATTCGGATTTGAACCCTTTTTCTGCGGTGATTTCACGCAGAGCCTGGAGCTGGTGACCATTACGCACAGACACGCGGGCAGCTCCGTGCGCGCAGAGCCTGGAGCTGTTGACCGTTACGCACAGACACGCGGGCAGCATCTTGCACCCGGAGCTGAGTCGCACCATGCTCTTCCCGTCGGACAGCCTTTGCAACTTGACGGGTCAGAACTGTTCCCTGAACGTAACGCAGCAGCTGGGGGGCGTGAAGAAGAACCACAGCGACCCGTTCGGACGGAACGAGGAAGTCGCCAAGATCGAGATCACCGTCCTGAGCCTCGCTTTCGTGGCGGCTGTGGTGGGGAACGTGAGCGTCCTGTTGGCCATGCACAGGACCCGGCGGAAACTGTCGCGCATGCACCTGTTCATGAAGCACCTGAGCCTGGCAGACCTGGTGGTGGCCTTCTTCCAGGTGCTGCCGCAGCTCTGCTGGGAGATCACCTTCCGCTTCTACGGGCCGGATTTTCTGTGCCGCATCGTGAAGCACCTGCAGGTTCTGGGCATGTTCGCCTCCACCTACATGATGGTGATGATGACTCTGGACCGCTACATCGCCATCTGCCACCCGCTGCAGACACTCCAGCAGCCCACGCAGCGCGCCTACATCATGATCGGCTCCACCTGGGCGTGCAGCCTGGTCCTCAGCACCCCGCAGTACTTCATCTTCTCCCTCAGCGAGGTGCGCCCCGGCTCCGCTGTCTACGACTGCTGGGGCCACTTCATGGAGCCGTGGGGGCTGCGCGCCTACATTACCTGGATCACAGCTGGAATCTTCCTGCTGCCCGTGGCCATCCTGGTGTTCTGCTATGGATTCATCTGCCGCACCATCTGGATGAACATTAGATACAAAACCAGGAGGAAGCGCGCGGACGCAGCGGAGGGGGCCACCACGAACGGCGTCCTGAGCCGGAGCTCGGTCAGCAGCGTCAGCACCATCTCGCGCGCCAAATTACGCACGGTGAAGATGACCTTCGTGATCGTGCTGGCCTTCGTGGTGTGCTGGGCGCCCTTCTTCACCGTGCAGATGTGGTCCGTGTGGGACCAGACCTTCTCCTGGGACGGTGAGCTACCCTCTCCTCCACAAAATTACCCCAATAAATAAAGTAATGAGTACAGAAATCATTTATTTTATTACTATTGGATCGTTGAAATGTTTCTGCACATTTGGGGTGTTGACCTGAACATTTCCATGATGGTTTTTAGTGGAACGTCACCTTCAGGGGTCTGGAAGCTGGACTGGACTCGAGCTTGCAAAGTATTTCAGCCAAAATGAAGCAGAAAAGTGTCACTTTCTTAGGACAAGTAAACTCTGTTCTAACTACAGAATTTCTGGCCAACATTAGCCTTTATGTCTTGATTTATGTATTTTGTGAGTAAGTCATTCAGAATTGATGAAGTCATGTTTTGCCCTCCAGCATCCTCCTGCTCATTTAGACTCTTGACCAGAGTAATTCAGCTTCAGGGGAGCAGAGATGGATGGAGGAAACTCTGTTTCTCCGATTACATTTCATGTTATTGAACTCCTGAGGAAAACAGGTGAAAACAAATCCGCCTCATTAGGTCCAAATTAAAAATGCATGAAACATGTTTCAGAATGTCCACTCGGAGGCTCAGACTGGATTCCCGTCTGTGCTGTTTGATTTATTCAGATGACTTTTTTTCAGGAACTCTTTGTTTTTATCTCTTTTAACATGTGCAAACTTCAACAAATAGTTTTAAAATTAAGGCAGAAGTATAAAGAAAGGGCGTACTTTACAAAAATGATTGACAATCAAATCCATCCACGTGTCTTTTAAGTAAATGAAAAATTTGGGACTTCCTGGAAAATCGTTTTATGATTAGTTTCACGTGCGAAGCCTTGAATTATGAAAATAAATACATTTATGGGATGTCCACAAGAGAGGTTTCTATATCTGTCCCTGGAACCTGTCGAGTGAACCCCGCCTTCACCCAACAGTAGCTGGGATAGGCTCCAGCAACCACATGACCACTGAATTGGATTCCGATTCAGAAGATGGATGGATTTGTTCCCGGATTAATAACCAATGTTAGTTTAATATTCCAATACTGCCACCTAGAATAGTGTATGACAAGCTATTATTACATTTACTGAATATTCTTTGTTATTAAATTTGTTTAATCAAACAAAACCTTTCAGAAAATGGAAATAATGTCACTTGAATTTGTTTCAAAGAAACTAATGGATGAATAATGATTTTTATAATCTACATCAAAGTATTGAAGATGTCAACACTTGTCTCAATAATCAATGGTATGTCCAAATAGTTGTTTTGAATTCAAAAATACACAGTGTAGTGTAAATGTTAATACTATAGAACACAGACAATGAGTTTTGACGTTTTTTAAGGAAAAATGATCATTTCATTAAAAAAAAAAACTGAATTATCCCCCTAACTATCAAAAAGTCCAGTCAAAATGTTTTAAAATCTTCCAAAAACTACAATTCCCAGAGCCCCGCCCCTTCACATTTGGTATCATTGAAAAGCCCCAACTGTCCTCTGTACCAAAAGGCCTTTGTTCAGTAGGATGCAGTGACTGGGAGAAATTTCATGTTTAGAAATGTCCTTTACAGATGATAAAAAATGTAAATATATACGATACAAAAACAGCTGCAGGCCATTATTAAATGTATAACTTTGTTAAATGCTTTGATCTTCTTTTAATTGAAAAAAACATCAGTTCTCGGCAAAAACAGTCGTACCACTTAAAGAAAAGAAAAAACTGTAATAAAAAGCAGCTTCTGCTTTTTGCTTTAGAATTTAACTAATTTTCCAACATTCCTTTAGCCAAACCTGCCGACAGTTTTAAAATAAATCAAACACCTGCTTTGAAATATAGAAAAGATCCAACTGTGTAGTAAAAAAGGAAAAGGTCATGACTTTTACACGTTAAAGTTAAACGTTTAACATAAAATAAAAGTTACAGCAGCTTCTCAGAAAACATCAAACCTTTTTCTTCTCACTTACTTTAAAAAATTTACCCTCAGATTGAAATGTTTCAGGATTTAAACAAACAATGTTTTGGTTTTATTGAATGACATTTTACTTTCTTGAAATAACATTTGTTCAGTTAATATCATTAGAATCAACATATTTTTTTAATACATTTGAAATTATTTACTGATTGAGCAAAATATAAAGTGAACAGTTTGTCAAATTTCCCCAAACCATTTTGTTAATTTATAAAAGCATTCAAACTTTTTTTTATTAACTCTTTTCAGGATTATTAAAGTTAGAATAAAATTATTTTAAATAAACGTAAACTTGTTAAACAGCATATAAAGTAATCTGTCATATTTTTTATTCCAAATCCATTTTGTTTGTTTATGAAAACAATTTTCACACAAACACTGATTTCAACTTAACAAAATATTTAACTATTATGAAAACAAATGAGGAATATCTGCTTAAAAAACCCAGAGATGCTGCTTTTGGTGAAAAAAATACAAGAAACTGTTCCAGTGGAACATCTATTCCTGCATTTTTATATAATGTAGGTGAAGATTGATTTAGATTATTTCCTAAACCTAAGATATCATTAACATATTCTTAAAAATAGATAAGTAGAACTTCCCATATGTTCACCACCAGAGCAGAAACCTTTAGGGTTTTGAGAGTTTTTTATCACCTCCTGAAACATAAACCGTGCGTTATAATTGTTTAAATGTAATCCATTAGGGATTTGTGCATTGATTATGTAATTTGAACATGACTGCGCGCTGTATAAGTGCTTTAAAAGTTATACATCATGGTACATGAATGAAAAACCCGTTAAACATATGCATCTCGCAAAAATCGCAGACAATTATGTAGGATTTACATAATAATTGTAGATAAACTATGCTAAATACACGTTAACTGAGTATTTCTCAACCAAAAACTTTCAACAGCTCAAAACCGAATTCACGTAAAGATCTGTCGGCTGAAATCGCACATTGACGAATGACGAACACAACAAACTCTTATGAATCACGTCTATCACGCATGGATCCCGGAAGACCAAAGTCATACGTGGAAATACGCAAAACGTACGTAGCGGCTGTTTGACGCAGCCTTGACTTAGAAGTGATCCAGTTTAATTCAAACAAAGCACCGCGAAGGCCAGCGGCAGGCGCTGACCGTGGTGCTGACGCGATTCCTGCTCAGTGCTCTGAATGCGAAGAAATTCACTGAAGCGTGGGTTTACGTGTTCTGTGCTGCATTTATCTGCACTTCCGTGGTTTTAATGTGGTTCATTTGTGATACATCTGTCAAAATTTCATGTAAAGAACCACAACTTTTCACATTTTGTCCATGTAAACTCACGTATGACCAGTTTTCATCTGCACAATATGTGCAAATTGTACAAATTCAGTGTTTTGTTGTGGAAGCATCTATAAAACATTTCTGATTCTCCTGCTTGTTGTACCAGACGTTCTTGTGTAGTAAAAATTCAAATGAAGAAATGCATTCCCTCTGAGAGCAAGGACCATAGACTGGGCGTGGACAAACTTTCATTAGACCCGTCAAACGAGCTTCTGTCTGGCCTCCGCTTGGGAAAAAGTAAACACTTGAATTGGGTCAACATCTCCGTGTTTTTCCTGCAGACTCTGAAAACACCACGGTGACGCTCTCCGCTCTGCTGGCCAGCCTCAACAGCTGCTGCAACCCCTGGATCTACATGATCTTCAGCGGACACCTGCTCTCGGACTTCTTCAGCGGCCTGCCGTGCTGTCGCCGCCTGAAGATCCAGCTGCATCAGCAGGACTCGGACAGCAGCCTCCGCAGGACCACGCTGCTGTCCCGCCTGCAGGGCCCGCGGCTTTCAGAGCCGTTCAGAGACCTCAGCGTCACCGGTAAAAGCTGTGCACAGGTCCCGTCTGCGTCCTATCAGACGGATCTGTCACGAGCAGAAAGCTGAAGAACTGCAGGACTGAAAGCAGGATGGAGGGAATGATCTCATCTGTAGTTTGTTTTCTTTGGTCCATTCCAGTGGAAAGGCTTAGCCTGCAGGATGCAGAGTTTTAATAACTCTTCATCATGCCAGACTGTAGATTTTGGCAGCCTGATGGTGTCAAAACAAATGTAGTGACTTCAACTGGAGCTAGTGGCATGGTGGAGCTGCCTGGACAGCTCGGCAGCAGGCCTTCCTCTTCTTTACAGTTTATTTGGAAATCACTGCATAAACGTTTTAACCTCATTCTTTGTTGTGGAGTCTTCGGAAGCGGAAGGAGACTTGAATCCAGCCTTACTATAGTGGTGCTGTCATATAGAAGTGTAAAAGCTTTAACAGAGGAAAACATTGGAAAACCTCACCAGACACAACATGAGCAGAGGTCCAGAGACGATTTCAGCAGCCAGAACGAAACTCTGATAACAGAACTAAGGACACACCTGCTGACCCCGCCTGGAACCTGTCAATCATGCTTGGAAACCTTCACTCTTGGTTCTTATATTCTAGACAGTTTATGTCCTTCTTATCAAGGTTCAAACTGTGTGGATGGCATCCTCTCAAAGGGATGTAGGACCTCCTTCTTTCTGACCACCTCTCCTTCAGAGGAACAGGAACAGCTCAGATGTGACCTATGGTCCCTCTGATCACTGAACTCTATGATCCAGGATTTTTCTGTGGTCTTGTCACAATAATCCCTCTATGATCTCATTTTTCATCAAAATCAAACAAAATACAACTAAAAACTTGGTTTAATGAAGTTTTATTCATATAACAGACTTCAAACTTTCAATTTTACCTCAACAAGGGAGATTTTTTTCAATCTAGAACAATATGGAAAAGAAGCAAACACACAAGAACAAAACATCAGGTCCAAAGTCTCTAATGGAACAGTAAACATTTTTGTGAGCAATCGCTGATCATAAAATTCTTCCCTTCTTCCTCAGTAGCATGCAGTAACCCTCCACGTACCCCACTGGCTTAACCCCCTACATAATAAATAACAGCTGTGGCGTCGTGGCTTTGTTTTGGGTTAATTCTGTAAGAACTACAAAGTCACACACTGATGACATCATAGCAGCGCTGCATCCACAGAAAATCAATTACACGCTAATTTGTCTGTAATTAAAAAATCGTGATTGTCTAATTAAATTGACACCTTACTAATTTTTATCTCTGTGATATTTCTATGATACCTTTGTGATTGACAATCCTTCTATGATTTGTGATCTTTCTATGATCTCTCTATGATATTTGAACTCCTACTGATGTATGATCCGTCTGTGATCTATGATCTCTCTCCAGCATGTCCTGGGTTTCCATTGGAGCCTCTTCCCAGTAGAACTCACACCTCAGTAGAAAGGCATCCAGGTAGCCTTTTTACCAGCTTTTCAAATCTGATCATTTTGATGTAAATGTTTCTCCCAGTGAAGAAAACTGCTTTCTTTTCTTCTCTGTGATCCTATTTGTTACTTTTTATGAAGAAGGCTCACAGCTACAGGGGACAGAAGCAACAATTATTCTGCTATAAACTCTGCATTGTTGTAGACACTGAACTATCAGTCAATCTCTCCTTACATAAGCCCCGCCTCTTGGGGGAGGGACCTTTTCCTAGATCTGAAGGAATCAGTTTCTCTCCTGGGGTGGGATTATTGAGGCTTCACCTTGGAGCCTGGATCTCAGTCTGTGAGGGTTTTATCCTGGCTCCACCTGCAGGAGCCCCAAGGCTCCCCCAAGGCGGGGGCCTCTCTGTTTTAGTTCTCTAACTCTCGAAACATTGATTGTCAGCCAACTTCCATGACTTTATCTCATCTTTTGTGATCACACTTTAAAAAGCAGCTTGTTTTGCCAGTTTTAAAAACCTCCTTTTTCACTTTTTGTCTTTTTTTTTTGGTTCTGACTTAAACATCCTCATCTGGCTAAGTCTGAAAAATAAAAACTTTATTTCAAACATAAATGGTTGCAACATTTACAAAAAAATGGTTTGAACATGATCAAATAGCTTAAATAGAAACGCACTATAAACAGTCAAAAGTAGATCAATTGAAATCAAAATTGGTCATACATGAATATACGTAGAAAGTGAATGAAGCATGTTAAAACCACAGAAGTACGAATAAATAAACCACGCAAATTAACAATAAATCAAGTAAAACCTGAACCATCAGGATTATTCCGCTGTTATTTCCGATTCAATTATTGATTTGTGCGCCGCATACGTGATATAAAGGTTATACATCGGTGGTACATACATGAAAAGTCTGTTAGACATACGTGAAGCGGTCGTGGAAAGACACAAAGTTGCGTTTGTATCTGCAAAATTCACACAGTTGCATAAGAGTTATGTCATGAATGTGTATATCACGACAGACTGAAGCTTCTTACGTGGAAAATGCGACTAACATATGAAGTGGCTGTGTGACACGGCCTCCACTCAATGTTCTTCCTGTTCCACCAAAACATTTCCAGGTTGAATCTATAAATTTTATTCTGTCAAAGTTTTGTTTACAATGTAAAGATTTGTGAATATCTTGTACATATGCAGCAATATTCTTCATAATGCCTTCATTTTGCATTTGGGGTCAGTACCGTGATGTACGAGGTGACATCGTGGTATAGTGGTCAGCCCTGTACTGCTCTGTCTGATTTGGCTCCAAACTGAGATAAAGTTGTTTCCTCCATCATCAGAGTTTTATTTCTGTAAACATGCAACACCAGATCATTTCAACCACAAATGGAGTTTTAAATAGGAACTAACCAGAGAGGGGAAAAATATGAACAAGAAGGAAATTAGAGGACCTTTTGTCATGGCTAACGGACTGAGGTAGACCCAGATGCTGGAACCCAGAAGGATACTCGGCAGGCAATTGGTAAGTATAAGAAGTTTTGATGTGAAGAACAGGATTTTCAGGGCAGTATGCGTAGAGGATGGTTGGAGGTTCTTGAGGGCGAATACCGTGATCCAAAGGGGAGCCAGAGGGACGTCGAGACAGGAATCAGCGAGAGGTGAGTTCAGTCCAAGTGTTCCAGACGAGAGCGAGATCCTGAGCAACAGACAAAACAAGGTATTAGACGTTGTAGCGTAAACCAGAGCGAGACAATACATGAGTCGGCCAGAAGAAGCACCATGGAGTACAACGAACTAGTGTCGAGTACAGGTCCTGGTTCTCCTTAAGAGTCCAGCCGCTGATGAGGATGACGAGGCACAGCTGGTGTCAGCAGGTGGACCTGATGATGAGGAGGAGCCGGCTGGGGGTACCGTGACACCTTTTCTTTTTTATTGTTTCGATGGAAACAAGAAAAAACATCAGAAAGTTTAGGAGACCCAGGCAGACTGCCCCCCCACGCCGCAGCTCTCTGTCTGGCTTCCTTGGGGGCCGCCGTAGCGAGGGCGAACGCTCCAGCCTCCTGGGGGACTAAGACAGACTGTCCAGGGGGTACCCGCCTTCGCCCAACAGTAGCTGGGACGGTTTGGCAACCCCGTTGCCCCGAAAGGGAACAGCGGGTTAAGAAAATGGATCGATCCACTATAGTGGATGTGTATTCCACCTGCTGGTGCAGTCACTGAAGACGTCACCTGCTCAAAGGGGAGTCTCTCATTGGTTGATGCAACGCAGCAACCTAGCCAAAGTTCAAATATTTTAACTCTGGTCACGCCCCCCCAAATTCCGCCGCTCATATTGTACTGCTGCTGGACCGCACCCGTTGCTCGCGTCTGCACATCTTCTGTGTCCACGTCCAAACCCTGAGCTGTGCTGCAGTGGACACAGAGGAAAGGAAAAACTAAGTACTAAATGCTAAACCAGAAGAGGCAGCAGAAAAAAGTTAATGCCAAAAAATGAAAACAAAAAATTCAGGGTTTTAGGAAAGGTTTTGCACAGACAGAAAGGTCAAATTAAAGAAGTGTTTAGCAACACGAGGAAGGCAAACGTGAAACCAAACCTCCTGTGTTTTCAGCTTAAACAGGATTATTCTCAACTTCATCGTGAAAATACCCGTTTGGGAAAGAATGTGGTCCAACCAACTCAAAAGGGCAGCTTTGACTTTCATCTTCTTCATCAAAATGAAACTTCAAAGTCGTCCGTCGTTCAGGCCGATTAAACCAAAGTGGGTCTGGGCTCTGGAGGATCTAAATCTTGTCTGGCATCTGATCTAAATCTGGTCGTGTCTTTTGTTGTTTTGTTAGACCTTTTTTTTTAGACTGGCTCAAGGTTTTATATAAAGACATGCTAGAATGAAATCAAAATAACTTTTCTCTGTCTGTTTGTGCTGGGAGGAACCCGAGTCAAGCAGAACCAAAGCAGACGTAATAATTCCTGCTATGAGCTAATAAATGAGGGGTTTTTGTGTGTCTACTCTAAAAAATTACTGCAGTTTCCTTCCTGCTTTGAATAGATTTCAATTTAAATAAATCATTCTGTCAGTTTCAGTTTATCAAAAAAGCAGAAAACAGGAAGTCAGATAAAGGAAGTACATTGTTGAAACCGCAGGAAGCTGGGATGAATGCAGTAAAGAGGGCCAGCGCCCCTCAAAAAGACGCAGTTTTCATGATGAAAGACGAAGGGCGGGGTCCCATCCTGTGGACTTTATCTTTCATTTATGTACTTTTCTTCCAGTGCAGGAAAATCTCCTTAACGTGTCACAAACACAACAGCGATCAGCCAATAAAAGCCCACGAGTAACTCCAGACATTAGTGACTTTCCTGTCATCAGAGCTGGAGCTGAGAGTCCACAGTCCCATCAGTTCCATCAGCAAAATGCCAATGAAGCACTCAGGAGACGCCACAGAAACCAGAACCACACACCACCACAGACCTTTAACGGACACGTCTGGTCCAGGAACTTCCCGCCATCGCCTCTATGTTCTCACTCGTGGAGGTTGGAGGAAAGAGATCAACGTCTTTTTTACAGCCCAACTCTGACCTGTAGGAGTTTATGAATCACTGGACGCCTTCACCCCCGTGACCTCTGAAATCCTGCTGTTCCTAAAGAGAACCTTTACGGCGTGGAACCTGTCAATCAGCAAAACAAAGAAGAAAGGAATCCAGAACCGGAACCACCCACAGATGGAGAAAAATTGGGCTCCTGATAAATAATCTACACTTGGACTGAAAACGTTTTAACAAATTTAAAAATGGAATATAAAGTAAAACATAATAGTGGTGGGATTATTTAAAGTTGTTTCTTCACACTCCATTTCCAGCAATTAATCAAACTCAATCAAACAAACAAAACTTGTTTTAGATTCAATCTGATATACATATGTGTGTGTGTGTGTGTGTGTGTGTGTGTGTGTGTGTGTGTGTGTGCCAAATGCATTAGTGCAAATATGTTTGTATTTATGACCAATTATGTCCAGAAGAAGATAGAAAAACTTTCTTTAGTTTATGTTTGAATAATTTATGAATGATAGTAAAATGATTTTCTAATTCTTTTTATTTTAATACCAAAACTCAGACTGGGGGGGGGGCTTTTGCTGCAGCAGCTCTTGCCAGGCTCCATCATGAAGGAGGGAAGACGTGTTTGTGTCGGAGCTCCTCCATGGAAAACCCATTTCCTAAACCCAAACACATTAGCAGAGCTCGCCGCCAGCTTTACGTGCCGTTTGGACATGCATCCACCCCCCCACAAAGACGGAACCTCCCTGCAGGCTTCACTGCTTGTTTGTGAGGAAACTAATGACCTGAACGTGCCGGGATAAAAAAATCATTACAAACGGAATTCAAACAGAAGATAACGGCGCCGTTAAGGAGGAAATGATGGTAGAAAGATCATCGGAATTTATTTTCCACCTTAAACCCAAAGTCCAGATCTTGTACAGATCTGTTTTCCAGATCTCCAAGTCCTGCTTGTGCTTGCTGCTGCTGTGCTCAATCAGATGAACACACCTGGTCCAGGTGATCAGCAGCAAGCAGTGGGCGGAGCTGGAAACCAGGCCGCCCCGTCCTAGATGAAGATTTTGGGCCTTTGAAAGGCCAGCCGAGGCTTTTCCACACATGCAAATGCTACAAGCATCAAATCTGCATCAGTTGTGTTTTTCCTTTACAGGCAGATGTACAGAAGCGATGTCTGTCCTATTCTCTGCCAGAAGGAGACGAGTGGATCAAAGCCTTAGAGTTGACTTTTTTGTATTGTTTAAATTCACATCTGTTTTTATATATTTGTAAATTTACTTTTTTTTCTTCTTTAATTTGAATTTTATTAATCCCAAAAATGTAAACCGGACAGATAAAGAAGGTTACTTCTTTCTGTTCCCTCTCATTTCTTCTGTCTTAGAACTTAGAAGACATTTCTTCTTTTTATGGATTTGTGGAAATACAAAATAAATTACAAAATTGAATAAAGTGGATATGACTTCTAGATTTTTCTCTGCGGACTTAATTCTGCTTTGTGTCTCCCTGTGATGAAACAGTTTGTGCTCCGTTTCTACAGTCTGTTTGTTGAACGTTTTGCTTCGCAGATTTTCCTTTATTATTTATTTATTCTGATCTGGCAATAAAAGAAAAAAATGAACGTATCTCTTTGTCGTAATAATATTGATAGTTAAAAAAATTCCACACCCTTCTTCTCCTCCCCGTTACAGAGCCCTCTGTTTACACCCCCCCCACCCCACCCCCCAGCTAACATTAGCGCTGCACCAATCATGGCAGCAATATTGTAGAGATCCATCCGTCCAGTTTAGATCCAGATTCCAGCTCAGAGGAGGAAAACAAAGACCTGATGTGTTTGTCTGACAGTGGATGCATCAGAATGGAGCAGAGCTGGGAGCTTGTGGCCCCGCCCAGTGTATTTTCTACATCACATGTACCATCTTTTCCAAACAACTTTTTTTTTTCATCTTGATGAAATGATTTGAATGAAAAGATACTCAAAAAATGTGACTTTTAGCTTCATTTTCTTGACATATATGTAAAAAGAAATGCACAGGAACATGTGAAAAACACCAAAAACACCAGGATCTTCATCTAAGTGGGTCTTTACAGGTTTATTTTTGGTGCCTGTTGATGATTTTGTCCACAGCTTTTTTCGTTTTCGTTAAACCAGATGACAGTCGAAGGATTGTTTCAGTCTGATTTCCTCCAAGAACCTAAGAAAAGAACTGAACGTATCTTCACTTCTTTTGTCAACAATATAATTTCCTATTAGTGTTTTCAGGCTATAAATTCAACTGAAAAAAAGCACACATTTATCGAAATGTAAAAAAAAGTTTTCATCCTCGTTAGAAGTTTGACTCGAATCAGATCCGCTGCAGGCCAGACAAGTGTCGCATTCGTGCAGCTGAAGTTCCAGAAACTCCACATCTGGGAGATGGCATCACCTTTTAGTTTCCTATGAGCTCACAGTTTCAGAAAATGCGACTGGAGGGGGGTAATCAGATCCAGCAGCACCTGGTCCGGACCATCTCAGGGCTCAGACCTTCGTCTTGAGGAGTCCAGAGACCTGATGTCACCTTCAGAGCCTTCCAACAGACTTTGCTTTGGTTTCAAACATTTGTTAAACATTTCAGGTGATTTGCTTGTGTGATAGTTAAAGTTCTGGATGAAAGTAGAAGATGGGCCGCAAAGACACAGAGAAACCCACTGAGATGAACCCGTCCAGGTCAGAACCAAGATGATGACCACATTCAGTTACACCACTAACCTCAGATTAATGCATCACTTCTCTAGAAAGTTGGCTGCGTTTTAATGTCTGTGATGGTTTTAAAATAGAAATAGTTAAGTAATCAGATGGAAAATGCAGAGCAGAACGGTCCGGTTGCTGCTCAACAAGTCATGCGAATAAAAGATCTTCATTCGGGATTTGAACTCTGATGCTGCTGCTGAGGTTCTGGCAACATTCAAAAAGCTTTTGTGTGTCGCCATGGCAACAGTTTTCTGTTTTATAAATACCTGTGCATGTGTTTTCCCAATTTATCTGTAATGAAACGTGGAGCGTTTTTAGATGAGAAATCTGTTAAATGCCTTTTGAGGCTGTATCATGATCACCTCACCTGACCGTCACACCTGACCTTCACACCTGACCATCACACCTGACCTTCACACCTGACCGTCACACCTGACCTTCACACCTGACCATCACACCTGACCATCACACCTGACCTTCACACCTGACCATCACACCTGACCTTCACAGCTGAACTTCACACCTGACCATCACACCTGACCATCACACCTGACCATCACACCTGACCTTCACAGCTGATTGTCACACCTGATAATCCTGATTTTTTCTTTTGTAGTTCAAGTTATTCAAGTCATAAACTGGCCAATCAGATACCTCACTAAAAGTAGGTGGAACCTGCTGGCCCCCACATCCAGTGATCAAAATGTTTGGCAGTTTTCATGTTTCAAATGGTAGGGGCGTGGCCTTCCAACAAGCATACTCCTCATTGGTGCTAATGGTTACCAGACTGACTCCCACTAATGACTACTTACTGACGACATCTGGCTCCAGCATGGCCGCATTCGTATCGCTCAAAAAGTATTTGGTCGGAGCTGGAAGGAAACCATTTTCCATGGGTGACGTCACACTCGCTCACTCCAGCTCTGACATACAGTCAGTGTGGGAATGTCAACAAAAAAATAAAAAATGCTTACAATTCTTAAAGTAAAACATTGGTGCTTAATTTTTAGATTTGAAAACGTTTCTTTTCTCCATCCGGCTGTGCGGTTTTTTGTCAAACCTGGCAACCAGGAATTTATGAGTCCAGGAGAAACAACTACAAGTATAACTTTTATACTGCGGTTTGTTCAAAAACTTTTGTCAAAAGTTTGAATGATTTTTTACCCATGATGCCTTTAAACGTCTGAATTATGAATGATAGTGCAGCTGTAATCGTACATTCATATGTATTCCTGAACACGTGTATTTTGTAGGAAAAAGGTGAAAGTTGACTTTCTCCCATCATGATACATGACGGCATCAATGTGAGCAGGTGCATTGAGGCTCATGCAGACAAAGGTAATCTCTCTAATGGATTTTCCTAAAAAGATTTAATCAGTGAGTGAATGAAGCTGCAGCAGCAGCGATTGAGACAAAAGCAGACAGGAAATGAATGAGTAACCAGCTTCTGCTGGGCACATGACCTGCATGAGGGCCTCTGTGGGCAAACAGGAGGAGAGGCAAACAAAACAGTTTCTAAGTTTAAACACAATAAAACTTGTTTTTGTAGATTCAAAACGGTAAAAATGTTGTTGCTTCTGTTAAACAGATGAAGTCTATCAGTTCATCTGCAGAGTTTTAGAAGAATGGATGTATTCTGGGGCGGGTCAGAGTCTGTGTGCACGTGCAGCTTCAGTGAAGCAAAAAGGTCGAAAAGAAGCCGTGGAGAACAGCGACCTCTAGAGGTGAAATCCTGAACGTTCTTTTCAAATGTTTTCCTCAGAGAAAAATACAAAATCAATAAAAACCCTGCACACACTCTGTTTAACCCGAAACTCACAGGATTTCAATGATCAAACAGTGGAAGTTTTTTTAAGATTCAGCAGAGTCGACTTCATCTGATGAACCCCTGATTTTACTTTGAAGGCCTTAAAAAACAAAAGTTGTGTTAATGTTTGGATACGTGTGTGAGGGTCAAAGCAGGATCAGATTCAAAAGGATATTCTGCCTTTTTCACTGATATAAATATGTATATATTTTATTTTATTAGCATTTTTTTTGTTTTTTGTTTAAAATGATTTTTCTGTTGTGAGGCAGAAGTTAATCAACTTATTTGTCAACCTTTTAGATTTTCATTTTGATTTAAGAAAATGTCTTTTTGAAGATTACTTCCAAAATTATGTATGTTCTGATCAAACGTTTTCTCACATTTAGTCCCTTAAACCTAAAAAACCGAGAAAATTTCCATTATAAACAAAAACAAAAAATGGTGTTTTTCAGACGATGGAGAATAAATATGAAGAAAATCAAGCTCAAAATTACATTTCTGATTCTTCTGTGTTAACAGACGGACCTGATCTAACTGCTCCATATGAAGACTAGCTCTCTGATAACAAACTTTACCACTCAGGGCTGCACAGTGGGCCTGAACACAGAACCACAAATAACGTCAAATTTTTATAGTTTGTATTTGTGATTTATGTTGCTCTTTGGTTCGAGGTCTATGTTTGTGTGTTCTGTTGTGTTCCAGGCATTTGATTGACACAGAAATGTTGCTTTTTCTTTTTTATTAGAGATTCCTTCATATAACGATGTTCTAAAGTTGATGTTTTTTGTGTTTTTGATGAAAAATCAACTTTTATGTAAAAGTAAATATTGAAACATGAGGTGAATTTTTGGAACAACTGTAAGTAAGTGAAAACATTTTTCTCTTTGAAGCTAATAACAGAGCTATTAGAGTTCTTATTAATCTATAGTTTATCTTAAATAATTTAAAAATTATAAGGAGCACGAGCCAGTTATAAGATGACCTAATGAAATCAGTTGTTCCCTCAATAGTTAATCCTCATCCTGAGATGAAATTATAGTTTTAAGGGGAGCTCTGCTCTCATTTTAGACCACAGAAAATGTCCTTTTTAAAATTCATTTCAATGGAATTTTCCTTTATTCTGTTTGAATTCTGTTTTTTTGTTATTTTAAAGTTGTTTTTTTTTAAATATTTCAAGAAGTCAAATGTTTACTCATGGCAAAACTAAGAGGTAAAGTTTTTTATCAATGCAGAAAAATTAGGTCCTGATTTGTCCCTTTGTTCTGGAAGAATCCTTCATTAAAAAAATAAAGGAATGTCTGTGTTCTTCATGATGTGATTACAGATTTGTAGAACAGAGGTCAGTTCAATGACCTCTGCAGCCTGACGAGATGATCAACCACAGGTCAAGAAAAAATAATAAAATAAAATCTAAAGATTATCAAGATGATTTTTACGAGATAAATTATTTAAGAATTACAAACATGAAAACGCTGATAAAATCGTTGACTTGATAAAATTGTCTCACAAAAAAAACTAGTAAAAAACAAAATGTTCTCAACTTAAATGAAATAATAATTATTCTTATTATATGTTTTTCTTTTTTAATAAATTAAGGGTGAAATTCTCTTCATCTCATGTGGGGGAAAAAAGATGAAAAAAAAGTGTTTTAACAAACAAATAATCAAACAAAAAAGATTATGTTGAAATACATTCTGATTTTTGTTTTCAGGCCAAATGATATTTATGGCCGTCAATTTTCCCAACAATAACAAGAAGGGGTTGTGGGTAAAATTATTCAAATCTCGCCTTGATAAACAAAAAAATATACATTCTTAAAAATATAAAATAATTACAAAAATCAAAACAAAAATTACATTGAAATGCATTAGATTTGTAAATCAAAGCCAACACAATAATATTTCATATTGGTACCTTCAATAATGAGAGACATTAAAAGGAATTGTGGGTAAAATTCTCTTAATCCTGCCTCGATTAGAAACAACAATTCTGGTTTTCACTGCGGGGGGGTAATGGACTGAATATTTTAGAGGGAGACGCCCTGATAAAACACTGAGTAGTTAGGAATATGGAAGATCATAAATACCTTTTTCTTTGTGTTTATTTGATTCTATTAAAGACATTTTGATTAGAATGACGGTACCGCGATTTAGCTACAGCTATTAAGTGTTTTAGGAAAAGTCCCGCCCCTTCAACTGTCTCCACCAATCATTCTTGGAGCCTCAATCACATGTCATCAGTCTGACCAATCAGAAGTGGTTAAAGTCTTCACTTCCTTGTTCTGATTCGGCTCATGAAGTTAGCAGTGGAGCTTTCCGTGGGATCTGGTGACAGACTGTGGAACAAGTGAACAAAACAATGAAGCTCAGAGAAGAGAGTCTGTCTGCGTTCGGCGGATGTTTGCACTACATCTCCCATGATGCATTGGGTCAAAGTGACAGTGTCTCAGCGCACAATGAGCCTTTCTTTGTTAAACGTCTTGACACCGCAACGAACACACATCAAACTGTTTTTAAATCTTCTATCATAGCTTTTATCTCATCTTTTAGAAAATACAGCTGCAGCTTCCAGCTTTTTCTGCCACAATTATCACAAAAATGCACGTGAGATGTGGATGGGACTGTACATCAATACAGACTATGAGTTTCTCCTTTTTTAAAATATTTGGATGCTGGTGTGCCGCAAGATTTTTGTCAAGGTTAAAGTGTGCCGTGGCTCAGAAAAGGTTGAAAAACACTGATGTAGAGGGAGAAGAAGCAGTTTAGAATTTGGTCGTAAGTTCAAATACTTTACAAACAAGAACATTCAGATAAACTTTTATTAGTTTAAATCCAGTCTTCTGGAACACTCTGTCCCTTTTAAAGCGGAAGTGTTTGTTTAGGTCCTTTTTTCCTCGTTAACCTTCAGTTTTATGGATTTTTTCCCTCCAGCAGCTGGAAGTTCAAAGATCAGCTGAGCTGCAGCTTCATTCTGAGACCTTCTGACCGGTGAGTCCAGTTCACGCTGTTCGGTTCCCCGGTGACATGATGGGAGAGCGTCTGTCCTGACTCCGGAACTGTGAGTTTGATTGACAGAAAACAGTTCAGGATTATGATCCTGAAGCTCGAAACGTGAGGATTATGATGGAGATTTAGAATCTGTAGAAACCTGTGCAGTGACGTGAATCTCCGTGTGTCCGTCCTTACTAGTTTTATTTTTCTTTAAATTGGCTGTTAGTTCGTTGCAATTATAACTTACAAAGTTAGGAATTGTGTGGTGTCAATTTCATGTAGTTTGTGTTGTTTTATTTATTTTTAGCTGCTCTATGTGAGCAAATTTGCACTGTTTCATGGGAACCAGTTGAGGTTCGCACCATTTTTCATTGATGTTTAAGTTACTTTTCTTTCTGCATTCAGCATTGTTAATTTTAGTTTTCTGTGTATGGTGCAGTTTTCTCATTTTATCGTGTTCTTTTTTTCTTACTTTACATGCTGTGTGTGTGTGTGTGTGGGGGGGGGGGGGTGCTCAGACTGCTGCGAGATGTGGCTGAGGGGAAAAACACTTAAGAAACTCTGGACAGCATTGTTAATTTTGGTTTTCTGTTAACCAGGATTAAACGGAGATTGACTCAGCATCCAAGCGTGGTCTTTTATTAACTGGAACACAATGTAGACCAGAAAACTTCACCCAGTTACATTGGTGCCGTGACCTCTTGGATTCCAGAAGCATCGACATCATCTCGATCACTGGGAAGATCATCTCAGCACAGCTTTTATAGTTTGTTTGATTTGGAGTGTTAAAATTTGGACATAGTGATTGAATTAGCTCACGTTGAGCATTTTTTTCCTAATCCTGTAGTGTATAATATTTTTTCAGCCATCCTGTTTTATTTTGGTTTCTCGCCATGTTCGCGACACCTAATCCAGACAGTGATGAATGTGTTTCGGATGGCGCAGTTAATTCTAATGTGGGTTTTGGGAGGGGGTGGTTAAAAGATGTTACTGAAACCCCCTAGGTAGAAGCGTTAAGGACTCCAAGGTTTAGCTCTACTCGTGTAAACCCCCCCTTACATGTTACAAACTCACAAGACACAGACAGAGCTGAGCTCAGCATTTTAATATCTGACTTGGCTAATCAGATTGGTCAGTCTATTGCTGCTCAGATTCAGAGCAATGATTGGAGTTCTCACTCACAGTCCCACAGCAGTTTTCAGACAGTTCAAAGTCATCCTGAGCGGAACCTGTCTGGCTTCAAACTTGTAATGCCGTCTGACGTTAAGGAACCACCAATGTACAGAGCTGATGGGAGTGATAAATGCTCAGTTTATGAGTTGATTCAGATGGTAGAGCTTTTTCTGTCTATGAAAGTATTTCCAGTACAACAACAGAAAACTGAAGTTTTAACTAAGTTGTTGGGAAAAGCTAGAGATGTAGTGACAGTGACTTTACGCAATCTTCCACTGACTGACGACTCTCAAACACCTGCTGTTATATTTGACATAAGCAGCACTTTGGTGAGCCAGCCGAATCAGCCATGGCCATGGCTGACTTCTATGACACCAAGACACTTCCCAATGAAAGTGTGATGGACTACTGGATCAGGCTGAGCAAGGCCATCAACGTTGCTGATGAATGCCTGCGGAGACGAGGTAGAAGTGTGGTGGACCCAGGCAGGGAGGTGTCTGTGATGTTTATTAAGCATTGCCCAGACCCAGTCCTTGCAGACAGGCTGAGTTTTAAATCTGCAGAAGTTGGGACAACTAGTGAGGTTCAGGAGGGCATCACCATGTTCCAGCGGGAGAGTCGGGCTAGAAACCGCCAGTTCTCCACTTCACCAAGAGTTGTAACTACTTTCTCCCAACCCGCTGCTCCTGGTGAACATGCATGTGGACCAACAAAAAACCAAACATCCCTTCCAGTGCACAGCTGTCAAACTGTAGTTGAAGAGACAACAGAGGTTCCAGCCTTTAGCGAGTTATTCTATGCCCAGGTTCAGGTTTACAATGTTGAACTGAGAGGCATGATTGATTCAAGGTCCATGACTTGCACAGTGAGTGAAGGAGCAGTACACAAACTGTTGGTGGCAGGAGCCAAGATTGGAGATCCAAAGTCAGCAGAGCAATTTCTTCTGGTCAGTTGTGGCGGTAAGCAGACTCATCCAAAGTGTATTTATGACTTTACGCTTGCTATCTATGGGATGAGGTGCATTGTTCCTGTCTTGGTGGTTCCTGGCCAGAGAGATGAAAGACGTTGATGACCCTAAACTAGTCTGCGGTTGGATGGGTTTGGTTCCCACAGTGATTTGGGGGACCACGAAGAGGATATTGCCCCTGATCTCCCACCAGTCCCTGCTGAAGGTGACTCACCAAGAGCTGACTTGACCAGTCCTCTGACTGACACTACCCCCATACTTGACTCCGGACACAGAGAGTCCAACAGTGACTATCTGGAACTCACTTCCCTCAGGTCTGAGGAACATGGACTCACTACCGCAGTTCACTAAAAATCTGAAAACGCACCTCTTCAGACAAGCGTATCCACCCTAATTAACTTTATGATTCCATTGTTTGTTTGTTTTTAACTAATGTGTCTTTCTTTTAATTGTATTTTATTGTTTTCTATCTGAAAGGCGACCTTTGGTGTCTAGAAAGGCGCCATATAAATAACATTCATTATTATTATTATTATTATTATTATTATTATTATTATTATTATTATTATTATTATTATTATTATTATTATTATTATTATTATTATAGACCTGCACCACCAGTGACCTCAGCCCATGTTCCAGGGTCCTTTGTTTCTAGAGGGGGCCGAGTAGTTAAACCTGTGACCAGACTTATAGAAGTCATGATGCAGGAACCTTTGTGGGTGTGAACTACAGTTTAATGTTTCTTTTTCTTCTCATCTGCTGTTGATGTTTGTGTTTTATGACATTTGTTTCTTTATTTATTTTGTTTTGACTAGTGTGATTAGGGATGCAGGCTGCATCTCTGTATTCTGAAAGGGTTAACAGACTTGAGCAACCTGTTACTTCTTTTAATCTGTTAAATCAGATAGTTTTTAACACTGATCCAAGGATTTGATTCTTGCTAAATTGGTCTCTGTTTCTTTGCACAAACCTGGTTTGGTGGAATTCCATTCCACGAGGGGTGAATGTAACAAGTGTTAAGTTTATATTAGTTTAATTCCACCAAATCTATAGTAAATTGCTGTTTGTTTACATTTGCACCAGAGTATTAGTCTGTCCGAGGGTACTTGAACTCACCACGAGCAGCTAGAAGGTGCCAATGAACATACGCACTCAGACTGCTGCGAGCTGTGGCTGAGGTAAGACGTGAAACTCCGTTTGTCCCTCCTTACTAGTTTTTTTTTTCTTTTTTAATTGGCTGTTAGTTTGTTGTAATCATAGATGACAAAGTTAGGAATTGTGTGGTGTCAATATTATTTATCCCATTTTGTTATTGCAAGTGAAATGTTACTATCTAGGTTGCATAAGAGTTTGTATATTTTGGAGAGAGTTTTATTCATTGAAAAATTAATTAGAGAGGCAACTACTTCTGGTGGCTTTAAATCGTTGTCTTTGTATTTAAACTTTTTGGTAATAGTGGATTGAAGTTGCTGACATTCCAAGACGTTATTTATTCCATGTTTGTCTTGAAGTTCCTGGGATGTTCTGAATCTTCTATCAATAATTAAGTGCTCTATCACTCCATCTCTCTACACCCCGTGCTTGCTAAGCTGTGAAGTGTAACATTTTTTTGTTTATAAATGGATGTCTGGGTTGTTCCAGATGGGTGTCATTTTGCACGGTTGAATTGACGAGTTCGATATTTTGAGAAATTCCCACCATGCTGTTAAAGTGGCCTTTATATTAATACTTTTGAAACAGTCCTGTTTTTAACTGTTTGGCTAATAAATGGTAGATCTAACAGGTTGATCTTCCCACATAACGCCTGTTCCAAGTCTAACCATGAGTTGGTTTCTGGATTATTTTTTAACCATTTTAAAATGAATTGCAATCTATTTGCAAGAAAGTACTTGTGGAAGTTAGGTAATTCTAAGCCTCTACAGCTTTATGCGGATTTTAAAGTTTGTAGACTGATTCTTGCAGGTTTATTGTTCCATAAAAAGCCTGATATGGATGAGTCTAATGCTTTGAACCATTTTAGTGGCGGTTGTGTGGGGATCATTGAGAAGAGATGATTAACTTTGGGTAAGATTTTCATTTTAACCGTGGCTACCTTGCCCATAAGGGACAGAGGCAGGTTGGTCCATCGGGTTAGATCGTCCTTTATGCTTTTCAGTAATGGGGTGTAAATTAGCTGCACCAGTTCTGATAATTTGGTGGGGAAATAAATACCTAGAATCTTGATATTGCCTGATTTGACTGGTATCGTGAGTCTTTGCTCCGCATTACTGTTCAGTAATAACAAAGCAGATTTATTCCAATTAATTGAGTAGTCTGATATGGAGAATTCATTAATGATTGTTGCTGTTTCCCTCCACAGAACGTGAATTATTTAAAAACAGTAATATGTCATCTGCATAGAGACTAATTTTATGATGGCTGTGTTTGGTTTTAATTCCTTTAATGCTCTCATTCTGTCGTATTGCTGCAGCTAGAGGCTCAATAAATATAGCAAAAAGAGAGGGGGAGAGTGGGCAACCCTGTCTGGTTCCTCTTCCAAGAAAAAAACCTGTTGGAAGTCTATTAGTTCTGACTGATGCACTAAGTTGTAATATAAAATTTTAATCCAATCAATGAATGAATCTCCAAACCCAAATTTATGGAGGGCAGCGATAAAGAACTTCCAGTTTCCTTTTCAAATGCTTTTTTTGGCATCCAACAATAGTATGGTCATTTGCTGGATTTTAATAGTGGCAAAGTCTATTATGTTAACGAGTCTGCAGACATTGTCACTCGAGTGTCTGTCTTTGAAGAAACCAGTTTGATCAAGGTGATTATGTGAGGAGTGATTTTTTTTTTTTTTTTTTTTTTTTTTTTTTTGCTTTTCTCTGTGCTAATGCTTTGCAAATAATTTTTACATCTGCATTGATTGAAGAAATGGGGCGATAGCTTGAAGGACTTCTGGGGTCTTTGTCTGGTTTTAGAAGGATTATGTTGGCTGAGTTCATGTTAGGTGGTAGTGATTGGCTTTCATTGATAAATGTGACCGTTTTATAAAACGTTGGTGCCAGTTGTTCCTGAAATTCTTTATAAAACTCATCAGGAAAGCTGTCAGGCCCTGGTGCTTTACCATTAGGTAGCTTCATGAAGTTCAGACAACGAGAGAGGCGAGTCTAAGTTTGTGATTTGATCCTCGTTTAACCTAGTAGGTTTACATTATTAAAACCATTGCTCTGATAGATTGATCTGTGATCTGTATACGTTTTGATAAGTCTTTAAACGCGTTATTAATTTGACTGGGTTGTGAGTGACATTTCCTGTTTGGTCCATAATAGATGTGATTGTTGATTTTGCTTTATTGACTTTAAGCTGAATAGCTAGACATTTGCCAGGTTTATTTGAGTTTTCAAATCTTTCAAGTCGTAGCCTTTGTATTTGAAATTGTGTTTGTTTATAGCAGGTTCAAACTTTCTCCTAAATACCTCCACTCTGTTTTTAAAGTAAAGTGTATCTCTTTCATGGAAGTTTTTAGAAAAAAAAAATTCTGTCTTAATTACCAGAACACATCATGAACTTTTCCTGAATGACTTGTTCTGAAGTTTGCTCTCACAGAGAACCCAGGTCTGAATCAGTCTCTGACCCGGGTTGAACAGATCTTCTGGGTTCATGGCGTTCTTATGTTCTCACAGACCCGCGTCCGCCATGTCTCAGGCTGTCCCGCCTCTTCTCTCGGTTCACCCGTCCCGGGCTCTGGTGGATGAGAAGTTCAGCGTTCTGGTGGAGAACCTGCCTCCAGGATGTCCGGTCACCATCCGCTCCCTCTATGAGAGCAAGGATAAGGAATTCTGGGAGGCCTATGGACACTACGTCAGCGACCACAAGGGGACGGTTTCTGGTCAGTTCTGCTTTGATCCAGATTAAATTATGAGCTTCCAGTTTATCCATATCCATATGAGCGGGCCTGGAAAAGGGGGAGTGGGTTGGTTACACATGACAACCAGAATTTTGCTCTCTTGTGTTTACCTTTACTGTAGAAACACTGAATGATTCTGTATGTAAGTATTATTTCCACAGCGCTTTCCCTCTGACTCTTGCCTGTTCGTCTTGGGCCGCTGCTCGCCAAAGGGGGTAGCCGGCCCTGATACACACATTGATGTACCAGACCAGTTCACAGATATGGCTGCGCATGCACGGGGTCAAAGTTCAAGGCCTCATCAAACAGCAAACCAGGCAACCGATAAGCCAAGATGTAACCATTATGATACATATTTAAAAACACATTTCAGGACTGTCTGTGGACACGCAGTTTTCCCGATAGTAGGTCAGTTAACGAACCAAAGTTCTGCTTCGATCATATTTGGATCTATTTGCAAAGCCTTCCCAGTGGTCTTTTGATTAGGACAATGCCATGTTTAGTCAAAATGTTTAAAAAATTGTGTTGTTTTCTAGGACATAGTGTCTGCAGAGCGGCAGGAGTTCATCAGAAATTCACCTCTGAGTTGTGGGCGGGACTCTTAGTGCGAAGTACTGGTCGTGTTTGACTACTGTTCTCTTGTTTTGCTTACTCTAAGGGTTATCTGGGTTAATATTCACATCTAGCTCTTTTTAGTAGCGACACACTACTGTTAAACCGCTTGCTGTTCACTTTCTCATTTGCTAAATAAACCACTTCTCTTTACCTAAACACCGCTAGCTTTAGCTTAGAACCTAGCATGGCCACCACTCCTTCCACCTTTCCCACTCTCTCCTGCTCCATGTGCCATATGTTTAGTGACGATCCTGCCTCCTTTAGTGAAGATAGCGGTAGATGTGTTAAGTGTAGTCTTGTGTTAGACTTGGAGGCCAGGCTTGAGCAGTTAGAAGCGCGGCTCCGCACAGTGGAAGCTAAACCGGCTAGCCAGGTCGTTACTCGTAGCGCGGGCCGCGCTACCAGGGCTAATTTTAATTTTAAAGTTCTCTTAATGGTTTACAAATGTTTTTATGGTCTTGGGCCCTCTTATTTAAATGATATTATTTTAAAATACGAACCCTCGCGGACCCTGAGGTCCTCTGGCACTGGCCTCTTAGTTGTCCCTAAGGTGAGGACCAAGACACACGGTGAGGCTTCGTTCCACCATTATGGTCCTCGCCTGTGGAACAGTCTGCCGGAGAACCTCAGGGCCGCAGAGACTGTGGACATTTTTAAGAAGAGGCTCAAGACCCACCTTTTTAGTCTGGCTTTTATATGATTTTGATCGTTCCTTATGTCTTTTATTATTCATCTATTTATTAATTGAGGTATTTATTTACATATTTATTTATTTATCTATTTTCTTGTAAGGACTATTATTATCTCTGTTTCTAATATGCAATTCTTTTTATTGTTATTTTACCAATGATACTTAGGTTATGTTTTAATCACTGACCTATTTTATTTTTTAATTACTAACATACTTATATCTTATTTTTATTTTTTATCTTTTTCTATTTTTATTGTTGTTATTTTATGATCATTTTATTTTTTATTCTGATGTTTTTTACTCCAGTGTTTCCTCTTGGGGATCCATCGTTCTTGGGCACCACCAGCTTGACCTGTAGGGCGTGCCGTTGCTGTGGTGCCCGTTCTCATTGGGCGGGCTGGGGTCCCACTCTGTGGTCTAATAGCCATGGAGTGGGCCCTGGGCTGCCCTGTGTTGGGCGGGCGCTGCGGTAATGGCCCCTGTGGTCGGGCTGGGCCTTGGAATGAATGGATCCCCATGATATCGTTTCCTCACAGCAGTACCAAGCCAGACCTTCTTCAACTGCAGTTCTTTGTTTCTGTTCACGGTTCTACTGGGGTAACTGGGTGGGTGGGGGTGGGTGGTGGTGAGGGAGGGGTACCTTCTTTGTGTGATTGTCCTTTGTTTTCTGTTTTTAACAACTTTCATTTTTTTATGACTGTTTTATCTGTTTTTATGTTAAGCGCTTTGTGTTTTTAACCAAAATGAAAGGCGTTATATAAATAAATAAAGTTTGAGTTTGAGTTTAATTTAGCTAGCACCCCAGCGTTCTCCCAGCAGCCGGGAGACAGTCAGGGGTTTGCACCGGTTGGGAGGAAACATAGTGCTAAACGCAAAAACTTAGAGCACCCGAGACACCACCTTAGTAATAGGTTCTCCCCCCTCAGCGACACACCCGCTGAACCCTCAACTCTGGTTATAGGCTCTTCTGAAGTTAGAAACGTGGAGCTCCCAGCGGCTACAGTCAGGTGTTATCCGGGGGCCAGAGTTGGTGACATCGAGGGGAACCTTAGGATGTTAGCTCAGAGTAAGTCCAGGTTCCGTCGAGTCGTGATTCACGCAGGCGGTAATGATGCCCGACGGAGACAATCAGAGGTGGTTAAGTTAAACGTAGCTTCGGTGTGTAAACTGGCTAAGACGATGTCCGACACTGTAATTTTCTCTGGTCCCCTGCCGAACTTAGTCAGTGATGAAATGTACAGCCGCTTTTCATCATTCAACCGCTGGCTTTCTAGATGGTGCCCAGAAAACGGCGTTGGTTTTGTGGATAATTGGAGCGCGTTTTGGGGGAAGCCCGGTCTCATGCGGAGAGATGGTGTCCATCCCACTCGGGACGGTGCCGCTCTTCTTTCTAGAAACATTTCTGCTAACCTTAGTCTGTTAACCTGACAATCCAGAGACGAGACCCGGGCGCAGAGCAGCAGTGGAAAACGCTCCTCTGAGCCTCCCTTAGTGCTGGTGCAAAACCCATGCAGGGAAAGTCAAGCAGGTCCTAGCTTTAGCTTATGTGATGAAAGACAATTGAAAGGAGCGCGTCATAGAAACCTTAAAGTGACTGACAGCAGTTCTCACAAGCACAATAATGATGTCATTAAATGCGGTTTATTAAACATTCGATCCATTTCCTCTAAGTCCCTCTTAGTCAACGAGTTAATCACTGATAACAACCTTAGTTTACTGGCCTTAACAGAAACTTGGCTCCAACAGGATGACTATGTTAGATTGAATGAAGCAACCCCCCCCCACTTATGCTAACTATCAGAAATCCAGAATTTCAGGTAAAGGAGGTGGTTTGGCAGTAATATCACAGTCTAGCTTACTTCTCAGCCCTAAAGTTAAAAATGCTTATAATTCATTTGAAAGTATCATATTGTCTATAAATCACCCAAACAGGAAGACTCGAAAACCTGTTTTATTCATAATTATTTATCGCCCCCCCGGCCCATATTCAGAATTTTTAACTGAGTTTTCCGACTTCCTATCAACTATTCTCTTAGATTCTGATCAAACTATAATAATAGGGGATTTTAATATTCACGTTGATGACCCCAGTGACTGTCTAGGAAATGCTTTTGCAGCTTTATTAGATGATGTTGGTTTCACCCAAAATGTAAATGAACCCACTCACTGTCACAAGCACACCCTGGACCTCGTTTTAACCCATGGGATAGAGATCAGCCAGCTGAGTGTCCTTCCTCTTAACCCCATCATTTCTGATCACTTTATGATTACCTTCCAGCTTACTTTAGAACTTGCTACTGCCCCAGTGAATAAGAAACAACTTAGAAGAACCTTAACTGACTGTTCTGTGTCTGAGTTTAAACTCACAGTTCAGCCAGTACTTAGTGACATTCTGAGCAAATACTCTGAGTCCAGCTCCCATAGCATCAGTCCTAGTATAAATGACCACTTTGTTAATGATGCTTTACAAGCCCTCAGGAGTACACTCCATGTTGTTGCCCCCCTGAAACCTAAGTTCGTTAGACAAAACCGAGTAGCACCGTGGTTTAACGCTGAAACACGTTCTCTTAAACAAGAAACCCGTAAGTTAGAAAGAGAATGGCGCCGCTCCGGTTCAGAGCAGTCTCTGAACATCTGGAAACATAGCCTATTAAACCATAAAAAAGCTCTGCGTAGAGCTAGAAGCCAGTACTATTCAACCTTAATATCAGAGAATGGAAACAATCCTAGTTTTCTTTTTAGCACTGTTGCTAAATTAACTCGCAGTCAGAGCTCAGTAGAACCACATGTTCCTGTTTCTCTCAGCTCTGATGATTTTCTTACATTTTTTGATAGTAAAATCTCAAATATTAGACATAAGTTAAATCAAGTTATTCCTTCTATCAGCCCAGAGCAGGCTGAAGCGGTAGAAGTGGAGGCATCCATAGAAACCTCTGTAACATTAGACTGCTTCACTACTGTGGATCAAGTAGAAATAGCATCAATTATTACGTCCTCCAAATCCTCAACTTGTCTGTTAGACCCAATTCCCACTAGACTTTTTAAAGAAACTTTTCCCCTAATTAATGATTCCATATTAACAATGATAAATACCTCTCTGGAAACGGGTTACGTGCCACAGTCTTTTAAATATGCAGTTGTTAAACCTCTTCTGAAAAAGCCCAGTTTGGATCCTAACATCTTGGCCAACTATAGACCGATATCAAACCTCCCCTTTATTTCTAAAATCCTAGAAAGAGTTGTAGTTAAGCAGCTGTACTGCCACCTACAGGACAACAGCCACTTTGAAGACTTTCAGTCGGGGTTTAGACCCCACCACAGTACGGAAACCGCACTAGTTAGAGTCTCTAATGACTTGTTATTGGCTTCAGAAAAGGGACTACTTTCTATTCTTATCCTGTTAGATCTCAGTGCAGCTTTTGACACTATCGACCACAGTATTTTACTCCATAGATTAGAGCAGGACATAGGGATCAGAGGATCTGCTCTCCAGTGGTTTAAATCCTATCTGTCAGATAGATATCAGTTTGTTAATGTAAATGGACATTCCTCTCAGTGCACTCGAGTTAACTACGGAGTCCCACAGGGCTCAGTCTTAGGACCCATCCTGCTTACGCTTTATATGCTACCCCTAGGGAACATAATCAGGAAACACAGCATTAATTTTCATTGTTATGCCGACGATACTCAGTTGTATTTATCCATGAAACCTGACCAGAATGACCAGATAGAGAAACTGAACGCCTGCATTAGTGACATCAAGACCTGGATGACAATTAATTACCTCCTCTTGAACCCAGAAAAAACTGAGGTTATTATACTAGGTCCTAAAAATCTGAGAGATGTCCTGTCTGCTCAGATAGTCTCCCTGGATGGTGTAAGTATAGCCCCCAATTCCACAGTTAGAAACCTTGGGGTTTTATTTGACCAGGATTTATCATTTAAGGCTCACATATCTCAGGTGTGTAGAACTGCATTTTTTCACCTGCGGAACATTGCTAAGATCAGAAATATACTTTCTAAGAGTGATGCTGAAAAACTCATCCATGCATTTGTTACGTCGAGGCTGGATTACTGTAACTCCTTGTTAGCAGCGTGTCCTAAGAGTTCCTTAAGAAGTCTCCAGCTTGTTCAGAACGCAGCAGCTAGATTGTTAGCAGGAACTAGCAGAAGAGATCACATCACTCCTGTGTTAGTTTCGCTCCATTGGCTCCCAGTTGATTCTAGAATTAAGTTCAAGATCCTCCTGTTAACCTATAAGGCGTTACATGGAATGGCCCCGTCCTATATTAATGACCTCATAGTCCCTTACCATCCAATCAGAACACTTCGCTCGCAAAATGCAGGACTGCTTGTGATTCCTAGAATTAGTAAAAGTACAGTTGGAGGTAGAGCGTTTAGCCACCAAGCCCCTGTCTTATGGAATAAACTCCCAGCTCATGGAAGAGAGGCAGATTCAGTTTCTACATTCAAAGTTAGACTGAAAACATTCCTCTTTGGACAGGCTTATTGTCAGACTAGTTAGTATTCAGAGATTATTTAACTTAATGTTAATGTGTTTAAATTAAACTTAATAACAATAACTATTTGTTTTAAAAGGCTGCTAGAAGTTGAAGCTGGGGTAACTATGGTGCACTGGGGCTCTGTCCTCTTTTCTGTCCTTTTCCAATACTTTTCTTTTCTCATCTACCTCTACCCTTCCTCTCTTCTCTATCTGTGATCATCATTTATCATTTAGTCATCCATGCCTGTGTTTGGTGCAGTACGATTCATGTATTGTCCCTCTATCCCTCTCCCCTCCTGGGGAGTGGGAGTGCTTCCAGATTCCAGTTGGCTCATCCGCGCTCCTGTTCCTGACTGTGTACCTCCTCTCTGCTCCTAAACCTGGCTGTGGTTCCTGTCTCCGGCTCGACTCGCGCCCCTGACTGTCCCCCCCCAACCCCGGCTGGATGAAGCTCGTCTGCTGGACTTTAAATATATAGATGTAGAGTTAGATAAGTTAATTCTTCTCTATTAGTTCTGGTAAAACGCCTGTCCGTCCTGGAGGAGGATCCCTCCTTCATGTGGACACCCCTGAGGTTTCTTCATTTTTTTTCCGGAATCCGGTTTTTTAGGAGTTTTTCCTTACCGCGAAGGGGGGTCTAAGGGCAGGGATGCCAGTATAGCTTAGTCAGTTTGTTAGTTTATTTTAGTATTTTCCTATTGACTCTTTGTATTCATGATCCTTTTGAGTTCATGTTTTACTTCAAAGCCCATCGAGACAACTGTTGTTGTGATTTTGGGCTATACAAATAAAATTGAATTGAATTGAATTGAATCGAAGTAACCCCTCCTCTTTCCCATTCATTCTACCAGAAGTCAGTGCCCTTTGTAGCATTAAAAACACAGCAATGACCCCAAAGCAGCCCGCTGCTTCTACCACTGTGGATTCCCACACAGTTGAGGTCTTCACCTTTGACCTCTCCCAGAATTCAACGAGCTCTGCTGTATCTGTTAACTGGTCTGTTGGCCAGAGCAGCAGTGTAAAGTCCATACGGTAACAGCTCACATGTTGGGTCTTAAGGCTTTATTGTTGGAAATATTTATGGGCTTCTTGTCAACAAAACACATGAAAAATAGAGAATCTGAAGGATTTTTAGAAAAACTTTAAAAAGTTGGTGTTTTTCTGTGCATGTCAGACTTTTGTTAACTGTAAAGTTTTATGTTGTTTCAAAGCTTGAAAGTGCTGCGACTTCTCCTAATTTTCAGTTTCAGAGGACAGCAGCCTTGGAGGCACGTACACAGGAAAAGAGGCCATGGGTTTGCTGTGGAGCATGCGACCAATCCCCGGCAGCCGCAAAGGCCTCAGGTAAACATGGGGGGGCTGCAGCAGGACCCCTTAATTCACTGGGAGTAGTAGATCATTGGCAGCAGTCTTTGTTATGGTTTGACCCCTTTTGGGGGTCTGGACCTGAGTGGGGTCATCAGTTATTCATTTTCTAATACATTTTTTCCATTTCGGGGTCACTGCGCTACCGAAGTCTATCCCGGCCACGTGTGGGCGAAGGCAGGGAACATCCTGGACAGGTCACCAGTCTGCCACAGGGCCACAATCACACACACTGACTTTCACACCTAGGGACAATTTAGAGTAACCAATTAACCCATGAAGCATGTTCTTGGATGTTGGGAGGAAGCCGGAGGCCCCGGAGAAAGCCCACACATGCACAGGGAGAACATGCAAACTCCACACACCCCCATTGGTGTTCTGGTTCAGGTCCCCAGCCAGGACTTGAACCAGGGGCTTTCTTGCTGTGAGGCAAGAGCGCTAACCACTGCGGCACTGTGCAGCCATGGGGTCAAAACTGTTAAAGAAGAACTACAGGAAGCATGAAAGAGCGCAGCATCACTGGTTTGACTTGGTACTAAGCTCCTTCAAACTCCATCCAGAAAAAAAAGAAGTACTTGAGAACATCAAGTTCTCTGTGACCAAGAAAAAAGTATAGAACAATCCAGACTATCCATTTTTAATAAAACATTTAGAATCATTTGTTTTCTTCCACTCTGAAGTTAAAATAATTGTGCAAATCAGCAGCTTTTATTTTCATAAGGTGACCAACCTTTACAGATGTAACCACTGAACTCTGTGTTCTACAGTAGAAATGAGATGTTCTTCAGAAAGTCCTTTCCAAGTTTTCTGCAGACGTTCTCCCAAATGTTTGGGTGTAGTTTACTTTGCTCTTAAGTACCTGAAGGTTTTTGCTGCTTATGTGGAACCTCCTTGATCAAACTCTAAAAACACTAAGTGCATTTTCTTAACTGAATGTACCAAGAGGTACATTCACACCACTCTGCTGCTGGGGTGGGATTTAATTTTCTAAACTGTCTGAACTGTTCAGGCTGAGGAAGAAGGACACCTGCGCCCCGATGCTGGTGACCATCTCAGTCTACAGTGGACATGAGGACGTCAGGGATCAGGCCCCGCTGGCGTCTGCGCTCGTGGAGAGGTGGTACATGGCTCCAGGCGTCCAGAGGATCGAAATCACGGAGAAGGGAGTTCGAGGAACCCTGTTTCTACCTCCAGGTAAACCTGCAACACCTGAGAACAAGTCTGAGAGCAGATCGGATGGTAAATGACGTAGACTTGTACAGCGCTTTACTACCTTCTTAGAAGGCCTAAAGAGCTTCACAGTCACATTCACCCATAAACACACTGATGGTGGCTCCACTGCTGAACATTGGTAGGTTGTATATACTCAGTGTCTTGCCCAAGGTCACTTTAACACATGGGTGGGCAAAATGGGAATCAAACCTGTGATATTCCATTCAGAGGTCAACCACGCAACCGCTGTGCCAGGGCCGCCTCTGTAAGAACATTTTCCCGCAGGCGCTACCCACCGTAGCCCTTGCCGCCTGGGTCTAGGCGCCACCGGCGCTCTGCCTGCCCCACTTGCTGATCAGCCACTACGCACATCTAACTCCTCCTTCTCTTCCTGTAAGGCTACCTGAGCTGCATGTGGCTAAAGGGGCTAGCATTGCGATCAGCATCATCAACTGACTCAGAAAAAAACGCATAGGCTATGTCTAAATTCCCACCCTAACCCCAATTACTAAAACTATCGCACAGGAATATGTAGTGCCCTGGATTTTAAAAGCAATTCAGCACCACCAATAATTGATATGAGCATTTTGCAACGATTATTTATGAGTGCAATGTCTTCTGAAGATAAAAATGTTGATGGTTTATTAAAAAAAATACATTAAAATACTTTTTTTTTGGCCAAAATTGTTCCGACGCAATCCATTGTGGTCTGTATTTGCCAATCTAGTGAGCATCAATCCGCACCGGTTTTTCGCAGAGACTTCTGAGAAATTTCTAGGGCACTGGACACACTGAACACCCTAGATAGTGAGTAGGGAAGGAATTCAGACACAACCATAGATTCAGATTCTAATAATGGCTAGAGCTGCATCTTATAAGTTTATGGAGAAATTCACAGTTTTCTAAATGGCGTCTTTTCTGTTGGTTTTTTCTCCATAGCAACCATTTTATGTTTTGGTCGCCTGAGGATAATGAACAGATTGACGTAAGATACAGAAGAATCGATGTCCTTAGCAACAGAGGTTCGTTGTTAACCCCGCCCACATTCCTTATATGTTTGTATCCAGTGTTATTCCAATTTGTTCAGTTCTAACCATGGATAGCGTGCATTCAATTCTCACAGTATTCGGATAAAAAAATTTGCAAGTTGCAGGAGAACGCCACTTTTGCAGGCTTGTCACGCGCACGCCGTTCTACAGCTTCTAATTAAAAAGATTTTTTCACAGTAGCTGGCCATTGATGACCGAGAAGTTGCTAGACGATCGATAAAAATCCCAACAAGTTTTTGTTTGTATCTGGTGCTGAAGGTTTTTTTTTTTTATTCAAGATGGCGGCTTCTTCCCAAGGTCAAAGGTCAACGAAACGTTTGTGGGGTTTATTGACTCGTCCTGGTAGCATGTGTGTGAAATTTTGTGAAAATGGCACAAACAAAAATGTCGGGGGCCAGTGTGCCTGCATAGCGAGCGAGCATGCTCCGCCGCCAGGGTCCAGTGTAGCTAGCATGATCACTGCGACAGGCTGACAGTCTGTCCAGGGTGTGTCCCGCCTTCAGCCAACATTCTTCAGCAACCCTGCAGCCCCAGCGGGTTAAGAAAATGGATGGAAGTTCAGGACGAGAACGTTCGCTTCAATCAGCCATAGTGGATTTGTACTCTACCATAACTGAATCACTAAATACGTCATGTGCTCAAAGCTAAGTCCCTGATTGTTTGAAGCATTTTGCTAAAGTTCAGATTTTTTATCTCTTGACTCTTCGTGTCTGACGCCCAAATCATGTCCAATGCTGAAATCGCTCCATAGGACCTCAGATCACGTTTGTACATTGACTTAACATTAAAACCCAACACCCCTTACGCGTAAATCACGTTCGGTGTGAATGCTGCATAAGAACGTGTCAAAGAATGGATCAAAATGCAGGTTTAAAAGTCGGGTCTAAAATGGTCTGAATGCTACTTTAATGGGTTCTAAGGCTAAAATGAGCTAAGTGAAACAAACCATGCCAAAAAATACTGAACTAACGCTTCCAGGCCCTCGAATCAGTCAGGGTGGTAGTCCTGCCTGTTTTCCAGATCTCCAAGCCCTGCTTCACTGCACCTGGTCCAGGTAATCAGCAGCAAGCGGTGGGGAGAGCTGGAACACAGGCAGGGTGGTAGATCTCCAGGACCAGGAATGAGCAGACCGACCTTCAATGAACAATGCTAACTTAATCGTGAATGATCTGTGTTCCAGCATTTATCAGACATACAGAAAGACGCAAAAACTGAGAGTATTTCCAGAGAAACACACAGAAATGATGAACTGAAAAACTCCATGATGAAACAGGAAATACAAATCTGACAATTATTTCATCAGATTATTTTTCCTCTAATGTCAAATGAAGTTTTAGGAAATACAGGAGTGGAGAAAAGATGCAGAACGTCACTTACAACCCTAAAAAGGTTGATAATTTTTATGCTAAAAACGAAAGTTTTGAGCAAAAAGAAGCTGAAGGTCATTCATCACTCGGTGCTGCTGGAGACGCTCACCTTTGCCGTCCTCCTCTCAGGTCCAGGACCGTTCCCTGCCATGCTGGACCTGTGGGGGGGTGGAGGGGGTCTGCATGAGTACCGCGCCGCCCTGCTGGCATGTCGAGGTTTTGCTGCTTTGGCTCTGGAGTATTTAGACCCCAAAGAAATGAAGCCCAAAGGTCTGGACATGGAGTACTTTGAGGTTGGTGGGTTTGACCTTCAGCTGCAGGTCTCAGACCTGACGGTTCTGTCCGGCAGAATGACTCCTGCTGTCTGTTTGCACAGACGGCCTTTGACATCATCAGGAGCCATCCGCAGGTCATCCCAGACAGAGTCGGAATCATCGGCCTCTGTTTCGGCACGCTCATGACCTTAATCCTGGCAGCAGAATGTCCAACGATCAAGGTAAGACCTTGAGGTTCTCACATTTCCCACCATTAATTAAGAGTTTTGGTGTATGCTTAAATTTACTCCTAATTTGTTTAGTTATACTAGTGCACCTGTTCTTCCTTACAATTAGCTCAGTGGTGTTAATCTTAGTGTAGCGAGCAAAGTCAGTGCTTTTGATATGTTTAAGATTCAAGTTTGTCTAAAGTTATTTATTCTTTTATTTTTGTTGCCAAGTGTGAATGAATAAATGTGTGTATAAATGTTTGTTTGAATGTTAGGTGCTCTTCTATTCACTGTACCTCAATCATCATTTATATTTCTTAACACTTTAAGCTTTGGGCAAAGGTCTTCATGCAATTTATGTAAATATTAGCAGCATTCCTCCTCTCAGAGGATGGTTTCCCTATAATAAACCTAATATAATCACATTATCCAAAAACATGGCTCTCTGAAGGCATCACACACTCTTCTATTAAACTTGAAAATTTTGTTCTGTACTGGGCTGACGGAGGTTCCAGGGGTGGGGGAGCAGCCACATATATTTTATCCAATATTAAATCTGGTGTGGTGTTGCCCTTACCTGTGGGCTTCCCACCCAACAGGCTTTGCAGTTGCTAAGGGCGTGGTCTGATTGTTTTGTGTATATATATATAAGAGAGAATGAAGCTAACGGAGACAAAAAGTGTCTCTTCTTCTTTGCCGTATTGGTGACCCCTATCGTGAGCATGTCAGAACCAGCAGACGCCCAAGTGTCTTCGTCATCATCCACGACCTCGCCATTTCCCATGCACGGAGACCCGGCCATGCTAGCTGCCGCCGCCGCAGTCAGGCTCCCTGAGTTCTGTCAGAGTGATCCCAAGTCCTGGTTCCAGCATGTCGTGGCCCTTTTTCATCTGTGCGGCGTGCACACGGATGACGCCAGGTACTACTTGGTGGTGGCTGCTCTGGATCAACAGTCACAGGGCAATTCCGCTGCTGCACAGCCCGCCTCCACGGGAAAAGTATGCGGCTCTTAGGGAGCTTCTGCTACGAATAGAGCAGAAAGTATCCTCAGCATGTCAGGCCTGGGTGACAGCTCGGCCGTGGACTTAATGGACAGCATCCACTCGCTGCTCGGCTCGATGAAGGCGGTTGGTTTTTCTTTCCCGCACATTTTTTGCGACAGCTTCCGCCAACTCTCAGGGCTGGCTGAGAAAGGGAACCGAGTCCTGCTGGGTACATGGCGTTTCAGCGAGCAGGATGTGACGTCTGATGCCCGGCTGCAGGACTAAGAAGGTTCCAGTGTCGGTGTCTGCAGTCGGCGTGGGTGTGCGCAGCGGGAGCTCCCTATGCCGTTTCCATCAGAGGTTTGGAAAGAAGGCAAAGTGCTGTGTCCCATGAAGTGCATTTTTGAGATTGGGAAACGCAACAGCTGGCACTCTGTAGCAGCTGTGGGTGCTGGCGAAGGTGGAGAGCTGCTGTTTATAATTGACTCTTGCTGCAGACGTCGCTTTGTGGTGGACTATGGGTCCCAGAAGAGTTTGGTTCTCCAGCTGGCTCGAAGACGTCCACCGGTGGCCCATCGCTACATGCAATTACTTTTGCTACTGCCCCATGTGCGGCTGGGGGATCTGGGCCAGTCATGCGTGCACAGTTTTTGTCATGTGCTGATGTTTTGCAGTGTTTATTGGCTGAGTTACCATCATTGGAACATTTGATCCCCACCAAGGGCCTGTTAGTTTTTGCTCAGCCACGGCGCCCATCAGGTTCCAGTGCGGGCCAAAGACATCCCTAAGACTGCTATGATCACTTCTTTTGGACTTTTTAAGTTCCTCCACATGCCCTTTAGTCTTAAAAGTGCAGCCCAGACTTATCTTTTTTTCACCTTTTTAATACACATTTGAATCATGTAAGAAGAAAAAATAACAAAAGGACAGTTAAAATAAGTTTACAAAGCAAAAAAAAAAAAAAAGGTAAAAAGTACCTTGGAATGCATTGACTTCTCCTTGTATACGTCCGTATAATGTTGTTGCGCAGTTAGACTATTTCTTCCATCTTTTTTAACAAAGTTCTTCTAGAGATCTAAACATATTCAGTGATTTCATTACATGTATTTCCTCCACAATTTTTTCCCATTTCTGTCGTGTTGGCAAATCTGTCTTGTACCATTGTCTTGTGCTTTTTTTTTTCTTGCCTGCAGCTAGGAAAATTTGGACTAAATATTTGTCATTTTTGAGTACATTTTCTGATATATTGCCCAGATACAGACATAAGCATGTCTTTAGTATATTGTTGCCCAGGACCTTGGTTATAATCTGGTGAATTTTCTTCCAAAAGGGACTAGCTTTGGGGCAAGACCAATAAATATGGGAAAGATCTACGTTTATGTCTCCACATTTCCTCCAACATGGCTGGGGCACAGAAGTGTGCTCGTTAGTGATTTTTTGGTGTTCTAAAATATTTAAATGTGTTTTTCCAACAATGCAGTCTCAATCTCCACGATGAAGTGGAGGTATTCTATGTTTGCCAAATTTGGAGCCAGTCATCATCTGATATTTTTATATCCAGTTCCCTTTCCCATTTCTGTTAGATATGTGCTATTCTCATTTTTTCCATGAGATTTTTGGAGAGCGTTGACATGATTCTGTGTGTTTTAGAATTGTAATTTTCAACAATAGTTCTAACTATTCCACCTACATCTAAAGTTATCTTAGAAATTGGTCTTGGTTTTCCCTGATAGCTTGTGCTAAAGGTTCGATACTCAATGCAAACAGTGTTTGGGACAGACAGCAGTCTTGTCTTGTAGATGGTTCTAAATTGATACTTTCAGTCAGGCTGCCATTTATTTTGATTCTTGCTGTAGGTTTTTGGTTTAACAGCTTTTGAATTCAAATGAAAATTTTCAAGTACTATATAAAAGTAATATAAGGAATATAAAAGACCTATGAGGTCTGCACTTGTGTTGTTTCTTTGGATATGATCAATAACATGTAGAGTTCATCTTATAACTTTCTATCTTGTGTTTTATGCCTCTTGATGAAACCTGTTTGGTCTTCATCAATAATGTCACTAATAAAGGATTCACATCGTTTGGAAATAATGGAGGTATAAACTTTATAATCTACTTTAAGGAGGGATATGGGACGGTAGTCAGAGCAGGTTTAACTATTACCTTTTTTTGGGATTACTGTTATCACCGCTTCCATGACGGAGGTTTTTCTCCATGTTCTAGTGTATGATTAAATGATCGTTCAAGAAGTGGTACAAGATGTTCACTTAATGTTTTATACCATTTCATTGGTAAGCCATCACTACCAGGGGATTTGTTAGATTTGAGTCTCCCCAGTGCTTTCTCTATTTCCAGCTTTGTGATTGAGGAAGTTAATTTTTTATTTTGTATTTCCCCAATTGTTGGCAAGTCTAGCTTTTCCAGAAAAGCTTTCATTTGGTTAATATGTGCACAGTTTGGTTACTTATACAACTGTTTATAATAATTTATTACCTTATTTTCAATCTCCTTGTGGTCATTTGTATACTGGTTTATATCTGGGTTTACTATCTAGTGAATTTGATCCACTTGCTGTTTTCTCAATCTTTTTGCTAATAACTTACTTGCTCGTGGGCCTACTTCATTATAAGATTGTTTTAAAAATCTGGTCTTTTTTTCCACATCCTCCATTAGTTGCTTGTCCAATTTATCCCTGATTTATTTCACTGTTTTGGAGCAGCTGGTGATCTTGTGGGACACTATGTTGTTCAATTTCCAATAACTCATGTTTCCCCTGTTTATAGTGTTTTTCTTTAGCTTTTCTATTGGCTGACATCTTTGTTACAAGTTTTCCTCTCATTACTGCTTTGAGTGCATCCTAAAGAATGACAGGTGGGACTTCTCCATTGTCATAATCTTCTAAATAGAGGGTTATATCTTTCTTCAGCTCCTCAACTGTGTTTTTGTTATTCAATATTCCTGTATTTAGTCTCCATGTGTTTTCTTTGCCCAATTGATCTTCATTCCCAGATAGATTGCCCCGTGGTCTAAAAATTCTGCTCCTTGAATTTCACATTTCTTTATCCAATATGCTTCTTCACTGTTAATAAAGTAATAATCAATTCTTGAATGTGTTATGAGGAGCAGAGTATTATGTGTAGTCTCTTTTGAGCAGATGTAATGACTTCCATACACCAACAAACCCAGTTTATTTAAACAGGTTTAGTGCGATGGTCAGTATGTTTCTTTCCATTTGTTGTGTCCAATTTACTATCCAAGACAACATTAAAATCCCCCCCACATATTAGTACACCTTCTATTTCCTGGGTTATAATGTCAAATATAGTTTTAAAGAATTGTTTTCCACTATCAGGAGAAGCATAGACATTGACCATCGTGACCATTTCGTTTTCCAGCCTTCCTTTTACATAAACCTTCCTTTTCGATATCTGAGATTTGGTTGTGATATTCAAATTGTTATCATATTGGGGATAAAAATAGCCAATGTTTTCCTTTACCACGGATATTAAGATATTTGTAAGGCAAACCAATACGGAACATAAACCTTAACTATTTTATAACAAATAAACAGTGAACAATGTGGCTTACACAAGTAGGATGTACATGCCCATCCTTTTGGTGGGCAGAGGGTAAAGTGCCAATTTCTGCCTGGGCCCCTCCCTAGTGAAGCCTACACTAGAATTGTTCAAGATTTTGACTTTTATCATGGATCACTCCTTATACTTGGCCTGAACTGAAAAAGGACGAAAGTGCTGAGCCAGAAGAAGTAAAAAAGTACAACTCCATTTTTCTTTTCCTCTCCTCTCTTTTCTTAAATTAAGAAACATAATCTATTTATAGAAAGTTTGGGTTCACTCATCTCCGTTACTTTACTCTGAACCATTTCTGAACTTAGACAGCTCCTCCCCAGCGCTGTGCATTGTATTGACCCGTCTCCATGGTGACAGTGCTTCCAGCCGCTCCGCCCCTGTTCAGTCTTGCCATCACTTTTGCTTGGACCCCCCCACCATTTCAGATTCCCCATAGCCTCCTGCGCTGTTTCGTAGATCCTCAGACCCGTTTCCCAGTGCACTCGCATCTTTGTGTACGGCGTTTGAAACTGAATTCCCTTTTCTTTCAGCGCCGCTTTGACAGGGCCATACGCCTTAGTCTCTCCATGATTTTATTCGCATAGTCATTGTCAAAATAGAGTCATCTGCGGTTTATTTGACGTGGAACTGTAGAAAGTTCCCGATTATTGACCTTGGCGTGGCCCAGGCGGTGGGTTGGGGAGCAGCGCCGGCAGAGCCAGGTATTTATTAAACAGCTGTCTAACAAAGTCTGTGACAGACTCCCTTTGTCTTCAGGGACACCGTAAATATGCATATTACTTCTTCAGGAGCAACTTTCCAAATCAACCATTTTGTCGCGTATTTTTGCATTTTCTTTCAGCACCGTCAAAAGCTTTTCTTTCATATCGGAGCAGACTGACTCCTGATCAGTTATCCACGTTTGTGCCTCCGCTATCTCCGTATTTTGATTTAGCAGTTTTTGAAGAACATCTTCTCTAAAATCTGCAAGGTCGTCCTTCAAATTCTTCTGGACTTCGTTCTTGAATTCAGCAAGCTCTTGTTTAATGTCATGTTTGAAGGCCTTCAGCTCTTTCCAGAGTGAGGTTAGCGCTAGCTGCTACATTTTCTGTTACCATGGCTTCTTCTCCATGGTTTTCCTCATTTTCGCAGTTTTGTTGTGCTTTACCTGTATTTCTCAACTCCTTGACGGTTTACCTGCTGACATACCATACTTGATTTGGAGATGTTTTATCTTTAAATCTACTGAATAAGATCTTTCTCTCACCCGAGCAATCAGAACTCACCACTATACGTCCGTCTTATTTCGTTACCCCGCTCAGCCTAGACTTTTCTAAGGTTGATAGGCTCTGTGCTACACAATCTCGATTTCTTGTTTGTCTATCTAGATGACATTTTGGTGGCCAACCCCTCCCCTGAAGAGCATCTCCTGCACCTCAGGGAGCTTTTCCAGCGTTTGGAAACCCATGGTTTGATCGTTAACCCGGCCAAATGCCGGTTTGATTTTTTTGGATCATTGAATTTTGGGGCAGGGTGCGGTTCCGCTGCTCACCAAGTCTGCTTATAACACTTTGAGACTCGCCAAGTTCACCTTTCAACATCTGACGGTCTACTACCAACCTGAAGGCGCTATATGGAGCTGCTCATCTGTTTAGTGACATCATGTGTTCATGGCTGTTTGAAAGCTGAACTTGGAATGACTCAGTGACCAAACCGAATGTTGATGTTGATGCCCCACTGAAAAGGTTTTTCTTTTAGAATTTTGTGGATTTGGCCCCAATAAGTAAGACACACTGAACACAGTAAGACCGTCATGTGGAAACCACTAAACTACGTCTGTCACCACAATACAATTGTCTCCCTATCCTGGTAATCCGTTAAGTGAAACAAACACTGTGAACACCCACTGAGTTTATACCTAAGTTATTGTTAGTAGTGTATGTAAGGTTTTCAAGTATCAGTTTAAAACTTTAATGACCTGCAGAGGGATCTTCTGCTCCTGACGCTGCCGTTAAATGAATGTGTTCCTATCTGTGTTTCAGCCGAGCTGCATTGTTTGCATCAGCAATGTTCACACTAAAACCGCAGAGGGCAAAGTTCATGGGTTCCCGGAAAAAATACCAGAGTAGGTGACGTATGGTCTTCGAAGGCTTGCTTTTCTGTGGGGCGATGCTAACTCGTACATCTGACGGCAGGAAGTATTACAAAACGGAGGAGAGCGTAGTCTGGAGAGATATGGGACTGGCTGTTCTGAAAGCTGAGTATCCGAAAGTCAAAGTAAGTGAAGCTGATGAGACAAAAACGTTTGTTTGTTCATCAGATCAGCTTTTAAAATGTGTTTTCAGGTGGGGAACATCGACTGTCCAATGTTGTTGATCAACGGCACAGACGATCAGAACTGGCCAACGATGGAGGTTGCCTCTGACGTGAGTTTAATCCCATCGTGTTCAGTAGCGAGGGTTCTTTTCCTAACGTTTATAAAAAATAAAAATAAAACGTCTTACGTTTGGTTCTACCAAGATAATCAAGACGATGCGTGAAGCCGGGAAGGAATCTCTGGTGACCCGGCTGGATTACCCGGATGCTGGACACCTGATCGAGCCGCCGTTCTCGCCTCACTTCAGAGTCACCGACTTCATGCTTCATGGAACCAACAAAAATGGTGAGCTGTTCCCAGAATTCAGCAGACAGAATGCGGTCCAGGAGGAGCACCACAGCAGTTAAGGCCTATATCATGCAAAGCCAACTTGTTTGAGCTTTAAGTGTATTATAATGTTCATTCCTCACAAAAAAATGTCATTGCGATATTTTGATCCATTCACGCATCTCTGAGCAAAAAACATGTTTATATATATTACCTTTTGTGTGTCAAAGGTAATATATGATCACATATATGGATATAATTTAATCTGAAAGGCTTAAGAAAAGCAGGATATAGGCCCTTTAAGTGTTTTTGTATCATGGGTTTTCCTTGGTGTTGCAGTGATGATGCTGTGGGGAGGAAAAACCAAACCTCACGCTGATGCTCAGGAGGACTCCTGGAAGAAGATCCTCAGTTTTCTGCAGCTCAATCTTTATGGCGCTCCCAGCCTCAAAGCAAAGTTATAAATGAAGAGGAGGGAAAATGTTGAGACATTCTGATCTCTCAGATCAAAGTGTCTCAAGATTTTTTGTATGTGTGGCAGATAGAGCGGATAGGGTAAACAACACCACCTCAGGTACAAGAAACTCAAAGGCGCTTTAACAATAATGAGGCCAAGACGTGGTACCAGTTTACAATATTTTTATTAAGGCTAAAATTTATTAAAAAGAAACACAATCAAACTTGGGAGTTAAGATTGGAGAGGAGGCCCTTCCGGGCCGAGGCCGAACAGAGGGTTCGTACAGAAGGCTAGCACACGAGGAGATCCGCAAACAAAGATTAAAAAAACAAAAAGAAAAAACGGACCTCACCTTGTGGCATTACACATGTGAAGGAACGAAGTCCACACCAGAACACACACACATCACAAGGAGGGATCTCACTCCCAGAAGGAACAATAGTAGACATTGAGGACAGTTACAAGTACCTCGGAATTCCACAGGCAAATGGCAACCTGGAGCAGGCAACAAGGAAAGATGAAATACCTAACAGCTAAATACCTCCAACGTGTAAGGAGAGTCCTGAGAAGACAGCTCAATGGCAAAAATAAGACCTGGGCAATAAACAGCTATGCACTGCCAGTTATCAGATACCCTGCAGGAATAAAAAGATGGCCAAAGGAAGAGATACAGACCATGGATGTTAAAACATGGAAGCTCCTCACCATGCATGGAGGGTTCCATCCCAAATCCAGCACTCTGAGACTGTATGCTAGCCGCAAGGAAGGAGGCCGAGGACTAGTGAGCGTAGAAGCCACTATCCAGGATGAAACATCCAAGATGCATGAGTACATCAAGCTCAAGGCCCCAACTGACAGAGTGCTCAGTGAATGTCTCAGGCAATAGAGAGCAGAGGATACAGTGCTGGAGGACAGATCCTCATGGGAGGACAAACCCCTGCATGGGATGTACCACCGGACCATAACTGAAGTGGCTGATATCAAGAAGTCCTACCAATGGCTAGAGAGGGCTGACCTACAGGACATAACTGCAGGGTGTAAGATGCTGGCAGGTAAAGCATACATGGAGCGCAGCAATCAAGTGGCTGGAATAATATACAGAAACGTGTGCAACATATGAACTGGAAACCCCAAGGTCACAATGGGAAACACTTCCAAAGGTGATATAGAATTAGTGAGCAAAGATCCTGTGGGACTTCCAGATCCAGACTAAATGGATGGGCAGGGCTTGAGAAGCGCATGCTTTTGGGG
Organism: Oryzias curvinotus; assembly: GCA_023969325.1. NCBI lineage: Eukaryota > Metazoa > Chordata > Actinopteri > Beloniformes > Adrianichthyidae > Oryzias > Oryzias curvinotus. Next base: position 20,573,105 of record CM043728.1, read on the forward strand.
GATACTGCTGCTTGGACGGCTGGTTCAGATGGGACGTCTCAGTCTCGCTTCCAATAGAGCAGTGTTTTTCAGCCAGTGTGCCGTGGGAAATTGCCCTCATTAACTGATCTAACAACATTTTCCATCTCCAGGATTTCAGCTCTGTGTTCATCCAAACAGGTCCTGATAAAACACTGAGTAGTTAAGAATATGAAAGATCATAAAATACTTTTTTCTTTGTGTTTTCTTTGATTCTATTAAAGACACTTTGATAAGAATGACGGTACTGCGATTTAGCCGTAGCTTCAGGTCTGTTTTTGGAAAAGTCCCGCCCCTTTAACTGTCTCCACCAATCATTCTTGGAGACTTAATCACATGTCATCAGTCTGACCAATCAGAAGTGGTTAAAGTCTTCACTTCCTTGTTCTGATTCTGCTCATAAAGTCTCTCAGTTTTAACTAAAATACCAGCTGAAGCTCGATTTTAGCGGAGTAGCTTTCCACAGAATCCGGTGTCAGACCGTGGAACAAGTGAACAAAACCATGAAGCTCAGAGAAGAGAGTCTGTCTGCCATCACTACATCAAACTGTAAAAACTTTAAACGTTTCCAACGAAAAGGCGGCACCATCATCTCCCATGATGCATTGGGTTAAAGTGACAGCATCTCTGCGCTACAATGAATCTTCCCTGTTAAACGTCCTAAACTACAACGAACACACATCCAACAGTTTTTCAATCTCCTTATGAAATCAGAGGTCAACAGTTTATTCTCCTTCCAGGTTTGTGTTTCTTAACAGCCAAACATCCCAGAGTTTGGTCCAAGTCATCTTTCTAACTGAAACACTTTTCTAAGAACATCTGGATTATTTTGTATGTTAAACTTAATAAGAAGTACCATATTTTCCGGACTACAAGTCGCACCAGCCCAAAAATGCATTATAAAGTAGAAAAAAACAGTCTCATTTTGACGGGAAATTTATTTGACAAAATCTGAGACCAAGAACTAATAACTTGCACAACCTCATATGACACAATCATAGCAGACTGTTTATCTCATAATTTCACAGTAATTCTTTCATATACTTATTTATTTATTCCTTTCATGAAGCATCATTGGCCAACTAATACTCTGTTTTCATCCTGTATTTGTAGAAACAGTTGTCATTTTTATTGCATTTGAATCTATGAAATCATTGGAAAATAGAATATTATGTTGTTAGCCTTCAAGATCTTACTGTAAAAAAAGTTTGCTGATTCTCTGAGTCACTTAACAAACTCTTAACACTGAACATACCTCATACATCAAACTGACTCAGGAACATCATCTCTGTTCCTCACAAATGAGCATAACAGGAGGGTTAACAATGGATTTATTTCAATTTATTTCTAATATAAGTCGCTGCGGAGTAGAAGTCGCATCCCTGTGCCAAACTATAAAAAAAAGGGCGACTTATAGTCCGGAAAATACGGTAAATACAACATTTAAGAAACAGGATGAAGGTGAAGTGGCCAACAGACACAATTAAACTAATTGAAACAATTTAATCATCTAAAAAGAAATAAAGCATTTTTGTTAAAGTTTTCGAAGACTTCATTTTTTATTAAGACAAAAGAAAAACTAATAAAACTTTTCACTGTTTGTGTAGCTACAGAAAACATAAATATGTTAGTCTTTTTGTGTCTAATTTTTCAAACATAATGTGATCATATAATTGTTCAAAAATTGCTTTTGCACCAACATTGAAAAAATATTTAAAAAATAAATCACTATTTAGAAAGAATATATTGGTTTTTTTTTGTGTGTGAGGTTACATAATTGCATGTTAATAAACTGGAGGGAAAAACATCTACCAGGGTAAAATGTCAAATCAATTATTTGAAAATTATGATGCAAAACTGACGTAACTTTTATTACATCTTTTAGAAAAAACAGCTGCAGCTTCCAGCTTTTTCTGCCACAATTATCACCAAAATGCATGTGAGATCATGGAGGGACTGTGGATCAATACAGACTATAGAGTTTCTCCTTTTTTAATGTTTGGATGCTGGGGTGGTTTGGGATTTTTGTTAAGGAGAAAGTGTGCCTTGTCTCAGAAAAGGTTGAAAACACTGCAATAGAGGAGGAGGGCATGCGGGCTGGTTTCAATAAACACTCCAGAGTGCCAGAGTAGTCTTCCACCGGGGCACCGTGGCGCAGCGGGCCCGGTTGAGGTGTTTAAGCATGCATGTGCAGTGACATATGTGTCACAGAATGTTTGATTGGTTGTTCTGCATGTCAGTCACGTGACTTACTTTAGTGAGAATAATTGTTCACTGACTGTTTTTTTTAAATATACATTTTTGTTTATTTTTGATGGCCTTACCCACATGTCCAGTCGCGATTGAAATATTGAGCACCCATGATATAAAGGTTTATGAAAAAAATTAATTTTTTGCTCTACAGCAGTGACTTTACTTTCAGCTTTAAACAGATTAATTCTCTTCATCTAAATGGTTAAAGTCCCACTCCAATCAAATTTGGATCTATTTTGAAACAGATCTGTTAATCTATTCAATAGGTCAGTCAATTTTAGCCAAAATCAAAAGGCCTGCGTGGTTTTCTAGGACATAGTTTCTGCAGAGCGGTAGAATTTTCGTAGAAATTCAGTATTATTTAAAGAGATGACCACAAGTCTATGCCGGTTCATGCTTAGAGCTGAAGTTCCAACCAACGATCCCGATAGTCTTTGGTTTATCGCCTGCAGAAGCGACGTCTGTATGTATTTACTGATGGTTTTGTGTAATTTGGGGATGTTATGTCATTTGTCAGTGATTAAAAACATATAAAAATGTAAACTTACTGTATTGTCTTTTTACTTCAGCATAACAAGGCTGTACATTTTAAAGCAATTTCTTTTCAGGACAAAGTTCAGCTCGCTGTCAAGTTGAAAGCTAAGTTACGTTTCAGTGACAACAGAACATTTATCTGAGCAGCTTTCATAAATAAACACAAATTGTTTTTTTGTGTTCATTTATTAAAAGAGAAGCACGGAATAGACAAATATTCTTGTAAATAGTAAAACAAAACTAGTTTAAAACAGAAAAAAAAAACTCAAAACATTTATTTTGAAAGGCAAACTCTTTAAACCTTCATGAATGTTGTTCCCTATAGAAGCTGAAGTCATGACTCATCAATATGATGCAGCCAACTGATTTTGTCATGTCATGCTAAGAGTCTGTATTTGTATAGAAATACATTGTTTTAAAGTTATTCGTAGTAATCTGATACAGTTCACGCAAAGAAAAATATATTACTTTACTTTATATTACTATACTTAATATATACTAACCCTAACCCCAAACCAATTAGATTAACACCATATAGTGTTAAATAGATTTTCAACAGAGAAGCTCCAACAATAATGTACAGATCATTAACATAGTGAAGACAATAAACTGACTCATACAAGATAGATACGCTGCAGTTTCAGTTTGCCCACCAGGTGGTGCTGGCGCTACAGCTACAGCATTACACTTAATTCCAGAAGATTGGAGCAAAAATCTGTAGACCTTGCTTTAGATCACAAATGGTTACTTTTAAAAAGTGATTCCTTAAAAGAGTTTGGAAAATTCTTGCCTGTGAGTTTATAAAGCTGTTAATTTAGTCGGTGATGTGTGTACAGGTGGAACAAGTGTTAGCATTAGCCGCCCTATGGGAAATTCTTTTATATGTTAGCATCAAGCTAGCAGACTTTGGCTTCACTGCTGTTTGTCACCAGAGAAGGAATGGCATAAAGATTGATATCTACTTTTATGAATCATCCATTCATCTTCCTTTGCTTATCCAGGACTGGGCCATGGGGGCAGCAGTCTAAGCAAAGATGCCCAGACTTCCCTCTCCCCGGCCACTTCCTCCAGCTCCTCTGGGGGGACCCCGAGGCGTTCCCAGGCCATCCGAGAGACGTAGTCTCTCCTGCATGTCCTAGGTCCTCCTCGGGGCCTCCACCCAATGGAACACCTCCCCAGGGAGGCATCCAGACCAGATGCCCGAGCCACCTCAACTGGCTCCTTTCGATGTGGAGGAGAAGCGGTTCTACTCCGAGCTCTCTGCGGGTGACCGAGCCTCCACCCTGTCTCTAAGGGAGCGCCCAGCCCCCCCACGGAGGAAGCTCATGTCAGCCGCTTGGATCCAGGACCTGGTTCTTTGGGTCATGACCCAGAGCTCATGACCATAGGTGAGTATTGGAACGAAGATCAACTGGTAAATTGAGAGCTTTGCTTTTTGGCTCAGCTCTGTCTTCACAGATCCACCTGTCAATCTCACGCTCCGGTCTTCTCTCACTCGTGAACAAGACCACAAGATATTTAAACTCCTCCACCTGGAACAGGGAAACTCCACCCACAGAGATATGACAAACTACCTTTTATGGATCAGTTATTGATTTACCAAGCTGGGATCAATTCAGATCTGTTTATCAATAATCAAACCAGACCAATATTTCACCAATTTTGAACGTCTGTAGCTAGATGGCTCAGTTGGTTAAGGGCAGGACTGGTACATGGGACTGGATTTGGGTCTCCCTCTGCTGGTCCCAAGCCTGAATAAATACAGAGGGTTGTGTCAGGAAGTGCATCTGCCGTAAAATCTTTGCCAAACCTAATATCAAAGAATCAGACCTATAATATCCATGGCGGATTGGGCGAGGCCCTGGTTAACGACTGCAGACGGTTTCTTGGAAATTTGACTACTGTTGGTCGAAGAAGGAGAGGAGGAAGGTGTGTTTGTTTGAAGAGAGAGAAGAGGAAAGTGATGAGTGTTGGACCGAGTGTCGGGACTTTGGCTGTTGGAATTATGACAGGAAAAGGTAGAGAGAGTTGACAGGATGCAGAGGAGGAAGGTAGACATCACCGGGACATTCATACACATTCACACACCAGTGGAGCCACACTGGAGGCAGGGAGGGTGAAGTGTCTTCCCCAAGGACACAATGACAGTTGACTGAGGGGAGCGGGGATCGAACTGCTGACTCTTTGATAATTGGACGACCTCCTCAACCACTGAAAAAAAGCCACTTTGAAAAGAATCTTAACAAACAAAAAATATCTAATATATATTAAAACAAAAAAAATTCTACTGAATGCCATTTATGTCTGTAACAACAATATTATAATTGTGAAAAAAATGATTTAATATAAAACAAAATTTATATATATATATTACAAATAAAAAAAGAATCAGGAAAATCAAAACACCTTGGAATACATCAGATTTGTTGATTAAATGCAATATATGTTTTTTTTATTGTTCTTCCCTTCAATAATGACAGATTTAAAAGGAATTGTGGGTAAAATTCTCTGAATCCCGCCTCGATGAGAAACAATTCCGGTTTCCACCTGCGGGGGGCGGTAATGGACTGAATCCGTTAGAGAGACGTAGAGGAAGAAGAAGCAGCTTTGAGTTGGTTCGTAAGTTCAAATACTTTACAAACAAGAATATTTAGATAAACTTTTATTAGTTTAAATCCAGTCTTCTGGAAAACTCTGACTCTTTTAAAGCGGATGTGTTTGTTTAGGTCCTTATTTCCTCGTTAACCTTCAGTTTTATGGATTTTTTCCCTTCAGCAGCTGGAAGTTCAAAGATCAGCTGAGCTGCAGCTTCAATCTGAGACCTTCTGACCGGTGAGTCCAGTTCACGCTGTTCGGTTCCCCGGTGACATGATGGTGGAGCGTCTGTCCTGACATCAAAAATGCGAGTTTGATTCACAGAAAACAGTTCAGGATTATGATCCTGAAGCTCGAAACGAGATGATTATGATGGAGATTTAGAATCTGTAGAAATCTGTGCAGTAAGTGATCCTTCAACCGTCAGAGAAGAGATTCAAACGTTTATTTGTCTTTAAGTAAGTCACATGTCTGCTGAGAAATGAATCCATGTAAAGTCAGAAGAGATTCTGCAGGCACGTGCGTGTAGAAATGTAATGACGGCGTCACGTGACCCGAAAAGAATCACAGAATCCATCAGAAACACAGGAGAATGTCTTTTCCTGCCCAAAGACCTGTTAGAGCGACGTACCATACCAATTCATTGATATGAAATTATTTTGTTAAGTTATGAATTGTATTTGTAGTCATCCAGGTTTTTTTGTGCTGTTTTTGACAAATGTTTGTATTTTTTTTTTAATAAAATTCAATGAAAAACATCATCTAACTGTGACCTTGTGAGGTCACCAGGGTTAAGGATAAAAATCTGTCTTTTATTTTTATAACCCAACAAAAATGGTTTGTGTTGATTTTTTTAAAATCCATTAATAATAATAAATGTTTATCCATTTGAAGTCGGATCTGTTGGTTACTGTGTGAATGACTGAAGCAGCTTCAAACCTCCAGTCTGCAGCTCTGTGGTCCACGGGATGTTAATCGTTTTTGGTTTGTGTGTGTGTGTGTGTGTGTGTGTGTGTGTTTCATGGTTAAAGTGTTTCTCTTTTATGGAAGTTTTTAGAAAAAAATATAAAAAAAAATATTTCTCACAGAGAACCCAGGTCTGAATCAGTCTCTGACCCGGGTTGAACAGATCTTCATGGCGTTCTTATGTTCTCACAGACCCGCGTCCGCCATGTCTCAGGCCGTCCCGCCTCTTCTCTCGGTTCACCCGTCCCGGGCTCTGGTGGATGAGCAGTTCAGCGTTCTGGTGGAGAACCTGCCTCCAGGATGTCCGGTCACCATCCGCTCCCTCTATCAGAGCGAGGATAAGGACTTCTGGGAGGCCTATGGGCACTACGTCAGCGACCACAAGGGGACAGTTTCTGGTCAGTTCTGCTTTGATCCAGAATAAAATCTGAGTTTCCAGGTTGTCCAAATCCATGACAACCAGGATTTAGCTCTCTGGTTTACCTTGACTATAGAAACTCAGTAGGATTTTTGTAAGGAAGTATTATTTCCACAGCGCTTTCCCTGTAATCCCTGTTCGTCTCGGGCCGCTGCTCGCCAAAGGGGGCGGGAGCAGCGGCCCTGAAACACACTTTCTGTGCCACTATCCGCGTTTCCATGGGCAAAAGTAATCGGAAAGAACGCCTAATCGGAAAGAAAATGTGTCATGTAAACGCGCCGTTCGGAATAGTCTGCCCCGGTCAGACTCGTTCGGATCAAACTTTCTTTCCGATGAAGATAGGTGGGTTATACCAATCCTTTATCCGATCGTTGGTCATGTACACGGTCATTCCGATCGTGTGTCACTTCTGCTCTGGTTTACGTCATTCATAGACGGTGTTTCACTGATAGAAAGCTTTGGAGCTCATATGGGACCAATCAGCTGTTCTGCGGCGGCCCCCTGAAAAGCACCGCTCCGCTCTCGCCCCGCTGGCTCTCTGCCTGTCTCTCAAGTTTGGAAGATCGTCTCGTATATTACCGAGCTACTGCATAAATGTATGTGACAGCAAAGGGTTGTTTACAACGGGACACTTCCTTCCGGGAGTTTTTACACTACTGCGCATGCCCAAATGATTTATTCCGAACGAAAGTGTGACCCATGGGAACGTTTGTTCTAATCGGAAAAAGGTTTTCTGTGGCAATGTGCACGGGTGAATTTTAACCCGACCATTGATCCCATCAAGATATTTTACCCATGTAAACGCGGCTATTGATGGAAAGACCTGTTCAACTCTGCCCCAAAATTGCAGGAGCAGTCAAGGACTCGCCAACCTGCTGGCGCCCAGAGGAATTTAATCTACTCAGACTCCCCGCATGAGCTGAGGACGCCGTCCTTGGCTCCACCAAAACAGATTCGCTTCTACAGATTGTAAAACCTGCAGCTATGTGAAAGGCTGACGCTGCTTATCCCTCCTTGACCTCTGCATTCCTACTACCCACCCCCCCACCTCTCCTCCTGTGCACTGTCTGGAACAGGGGTGGGCAAACTACAGCCCGGGGGCCAAATGCGGCCCTTAAAACCATTTAATCAGACCCGCCAAACTGTTATAAATTATATTGATGATCGTTTTCCCTGTAGTTCTGGTATTTACCCATAAATGGCTCAAAATAAACTGAGCTTTGTTTAGATTTGATTTGTCATCTGTCTGACATTCGTGTGTGTTTTCCAGGTTAGGAAAGTCATTTTTAAAGACTTTCAGAGGTTTTTGGTGGAAAAAAAGAAAAAGGGGCCAAAAATAGTTCTGAGCGGGCTGCCTCCATGATGTCACAGGGTCTTCCTAAGAGGCCCCGCCCACTGCTGACTTGGCTACAGACAAAATGAACCACAAACAGTGACGGGATTGTTATATGTCACCGTTTTCACAGCCCTCAGATTATAAACCACTTCATCTTTTTACGACCTTTTCCCTCCATTTGTGTCAGTTAAAGATCAGCTCTGCTGTCTGCGTCTATGAAGACAAATGTATGTTTCCCTGACTTTTCTCGTGGAAAGTGTTGTTTACATTTGTGGACCCTTCAGACTTTGCACCAGAGAGCTGATTGTAAAGTCCATACGGCAACAGCTCACATGTTGGAGCTTCAGGCTTTAGTGTTGGAAATATTTATGGACTTTTTGACACCAAAACCCCAGAAAAATAGAGAATCTGAACAGAAACTTTAAAAAGTTCTTTGTTGGTGTTTTTCTGTGCATGTCAGACTTTTGTTAACTGTAATGTTTTATGTTGTTTCAAAGCATGAAAGTGCTGCGACTTCTCCTAATTTTCAGTTTCAGAGGACAGCAGCCTTGGAGGCACGTACACAGGAAAAGAGGCCATGGGTTTGTTGTGGAGCATGCGACCGATCCCCGGCAGCCGCAAAGGCCTCAGGTAAACATGGGGGGGCTGCAGCAGGACCCCTTAATTCACTGGGAGTCGTAGATCATTGGCAGCAGTCTTTGTTATGGGAGGGGTTGGAATGAGTACTAAGCTCCTTCAAGCTTCACTTGAAGGAAATGATGTCAGAACATCTCATTCTATGGGACCAAGAAAAAGAGGTTTAGAAGAATCCAGACTATCTATTTTTAATAAAACTTATTTAGAATCATTTTTTTTTTCTTCCACTCTGAAGTTAAAATAATTGTGCAAATCAGCAGCTTTTATTTTCATAAGGTGACCAACCTTTACAGATGTAACCACTGAACTCTGTGTTCTACAGTAGAAATGAGATGTTCTTCAAAAAGTTCTTTCCAAGTTTCCTGCAGAAGTTCTCCCAAATGTTTGGCTCCTGTAGTTTTTTTGGCCGTCAGTTCATCCAGTCCTGTAGATGGCGCTCACTCCTCCATGATTTTCCAGTTCTCCATCGTTTGTCATCAGGCGGTTCTAGCAGAACTTGGATTTTTGTTCTGGTTCTTTACCTTGTTGCAGGACGCTGCTGCAGAAAGCCGTGGTTGCTGCGGTTTAGGGAGATTCACTCTGTAAAAGAACCTGGATCCAACAGAACCACACCATCACACCTCCTCCTCTGTGTTTAACAGTTGATGTCACACTGTGGAGCCATCATTTCTCCTCAGTGCAACAATTCTGTTTGATGAACCAAAGACTGAAATACTGGTTCCATGATGGCTTCTTCCAGTCTTCAGTGGGCCGGTATTTCCTGGTCCGTTCAAGCGTTTTTGTGTTATTCTGACGCCCTGACGAAGCTCATCCTGTCAGCTTACAGCTCGTCACAGATCAAACTGAGACTGACTCACAGGGACCTCAGACAGTGACCTATCTCAGAATCGTCTCCTCTGGTTCAGGTGTGGTTTCGGCTCCGCCACGCATCTCTGGATTATTGCCCTCTTTCAGTGGAGTTTATTCAACTGGCTTCCAGAGAGTCAGAATATGTTTGAAAATCTCATTTTTCCTGCATTTCATGATCATTAGAAGCTAAACAAATAAAGGAGCTCTTGAGGACTTGAAGGTTTTTTCTGCTCATGTGGAACCTCCTTGATCAAACTCTAAAAACACTAAGTGCATTTTCTTAACTGAATGTACCAAGAGGTACATTCACACCACTCTGCTGCTGGTGGGGGATTTAATTTCTAAACTGTCTGAACTGTTCAGGCTGAGGAAGAAGGACACCTGCGCCCCGATGCTGGTGACCATCTCAGTCTACAGTGGACATGAGGACGTCAGGGATCAGGCCCCGCTGGCGTCGGCGCTCGTAGAGAGGTGGTACATGGCTCCAGGCGTCCAGAGGATCGAAATCACGGAGAAGGGAGTTCGAGGAACCCTGTTTCTACCTCCAGGTAAACCTGCAACACCTGAGAACAAGACTGAGAGCAGATCTAAGAACAGATCAGATGGTAAACCGTAAATGACGTAGACTTGTACAGCGCTTTACTACCTTCTTCGAAGGCCTGAAGTGTTTAGAGTCCCATTGAACCATAAACACACTGATGACTCCACTGCTGAACACTGGTGCCAACCTGCAACCATCAGGAGCAATGTGGGGTTCAGTGTCTTCAACACATGGGTGGGCAAGACGGGAACCGAACCTGTGATCTTCCAATCAGAGGTCGACCACTCTACCACCGTTCCATGGCTGCCTATGTAAGAACATAGTCAAGAACACGCCTAGTAGCAGTTCAAAGAACATATCCAAGAACAGGTCGTCAAATTCTGCTGATCAACGCCTTTCCAGAAATGTGATTGACGCCCGTGTGGGAGGAGCTACCGCCACAGGGTTTCCCTCCATGGAGCAGATTCTGTGTATCTCATTTACAATGCAGGAAAGACATGGATGATGTTGAGAGATCAGGTGTATTTATTTTGCAGAATTCTACAAAAACACGGGCAACGCGTCTCCATGTCTGGGTTCATGAGATCATTCAGAGACTGTCCCGGTACGGTGAGCTTCTCCATCTCCTGCAGGATCTGTGTCCGAGCTGGCGGCCTCCCGATTCGTATTCTACCTGCTAATCGAGTCACTGAAAACGTCACGTGCCCAAGTCCCTGATTGGAATGAGATTTTTTACATCTTGACACGCCGTGACTGACGCTCAAATCGCGCTGCAGGACCTCAGATTGCATTGACGGAACATTGAAACCCGACGCTCCTGACGTGCGAATGGCGTCCGATGTGAACTCAGCATTAGAACACGTCTCTGAACAGGACTAAGAAGCAGGTCAAAAAACAGATCAAAGAATGTTAAATGAAGCCTTAGGAGAAAGATGCAGAACATCACTAAGAGCCCTGAAATGGTTGATAAATGTCTGAAGTTTTTTTATGCTAAATTCACTAAAAAAAAAAAAAACAGTAACAGTGCAATGCTGAATGAGAAGATGCTTGAGCATGAGGAAGAGGAAGCTGAAGGTCATTCATCACTCGGTGCTGCTGGAGACGCTCACCTTTGCCGTCCTCCTCTCAGGTCCGGGACCGTTCCCTGCCATGCTGGACCTGTGGGGGGGCGGAGGGGGGCTGCAGGAGTACCGCGCCGCCCTGCTGGCGTGTCGAGGTTTCGCTTCTTTGGCTCTGGAGTATTTAAAGGCCAATGATGTGAAGCCCAAAGCTCTGGACATGGAGTGCTTTGAGGTTGGTGGGTTTGACCTTCAGCTGCAGGTCTCAGACCTGACGGTTCTGTCCGGCAGAATGACTCCTGCTGTCTGTTTGCACAGACGGCCTTTGACATCATCAGGAGCCATCCGCAGGTCATCCCAGACAGAGTCGGAATCATCGGCCTCTGTTTCGGCACGCTGGTGACCTTGACCCTGGCGGCAGAATGCCCAACGATCAAGGTAGGACCTTGAAGTTGTCGCGTGGTGCCGGCGGCTGTAACGTCATAAACACTAAAGCTCAGCTGTCGGATAACAGAGTTATAAAAGCATTTCTCCAGCTGTAAATGGTAACCGGTCCTTCTGGCTTGTTTAGTGTCTGCAGTGCCCCCACATGGAGGACATTAGGTATTAATCTGTGAACTGAGAAATGGATTTCCATTTTCAAATTGTTCTGTCGTCCCGTCAGAAGCCATATTGTAGAGAAAGAAGCTGGAATGATGAGTTAGGGATATTGTTAATTACTTGAGTACTATTTACTATTTGGTGGGAATTTTACTGAAATGTCTAAAGGCGCCATCATCCAGTCTCTGCTTCAGCTGGTCCCAGACCTGCTCCAGGGTGTTCAGGTCAGGGGCCATTGATGACCATACCATATGAGGCCACTCCCACTTCCTGAAGTCCAGCTGTGACACCATGTGGAGGAAAATTATCATCCAGGAACAGAAAGTTGGGGGTGTGACGGTGGAATTGGAGGATGACCAACGCACCGCCCTCTGTAACACGCGTTCAATGACACGTCTATGTAAACGTGCATATATGTGCATTTCAGGCTTCCGTGTTCACACGTCACCACGCAGGTTTCTACAAGGCTCTACGTACAAAACCTGTGGCCATTGAAGGTTAAAGCAGGTCAAACTTTGACCAATCAGGACCGGGGTTTGGGTAGTGATGTATGGATGACGTCCCCTTTAATTTACAGAAGTACCAACCGTTTGAACAATGATCATGGCGGAGACATGAATAATTGCAGTTTGTGTCCAGCTGGATTTCTATGACAGGTCTTTCATATATCAGAATGGAGATGTAAAAGAAAATGCCTGGTGCAAGATTTGCATCACTACAACATTTCAACATTTCACACCAAACCTCTTCAAACTTCAGGTGACGGACATGCGCTAAAAACTGTAGAAGAAGAAGAAGCCCTTCCCTGCTTGTCTAGTGTGAACACTTTGGGCTGAACACGTGTTGAAGAATGTGCTTTTAGGGATTTCTCCAGTCACACGCCCCGTGGGAATGTAGCATGAGGGAGCATGAGGTAAGACCGTGCAGTGACTGGACCGAAGAATCAGATGGCTTTTGCTCTGACTGGTGATACCTGTCCAGACTGTTGCTCCTCCTCCACCAAAGAACCCTGGAGACCAGGTAGAGCTCGCCTTCAACCCCCGACAACCATCATTTTTGTACAAGGTGACCCGACACTCATCAGTGCACAGGACGGTAGACCGTTGTCCAGGTGACGTGGTCTTCACTGCAAACGTTGGTGTGTCTTGCCGTCAGTAATCACCTGCAGCGGTCGTCTTTTGTGAATGGTTTGTCTGGAAACCCTGGTACCGCTCAGATCTGACTCCTTAGGTTCTGGTCACGGTTGTAGTCTGTCCCTTGCGGGGCTCCACTCCTGGATCGGTCACACACTGCTAGTAGTTCAGAGTCTTTATGCAAGTCTGATGTCCAAGTCTGACTGTCTGCTACCAACCTGAAGGCGCTATGGCCGTCCGTTGAGTGGCGTCGTGTGTTCATGGCTGTTTAACTGATGAACTTGGAAAGACTTACTGGTAGAATCCGCTTTTTAGTCCCACAGAATGTTGACAAACGCTGTTAACGACGTCTACTGTGTTTATCCCTAACTTATTGGGAGTGGTGAACGTATAATTCTCTGTTAGAAGTGTTAACAAACTTTTGTTAATCTTTGTAAATAAAGCTTTGAAATATCCCTGCAGATGAGGGGCGGAGCTTTTCTGTATCTTCTGCTCCTGTCAATAAATGACTGTTTTCCTTTCAGCCGAGCTGCATTGTTTGCATCAGCAACGTTCACAGTAAATCCACCGAAAGCGACATTCAAGAGTTCCCCGAGGAAATACCCGAGTAGGTGACGTATGATCGGCAGAGGGTTGTTTTTCTGTGAGCCGATGCTAACTCGTACATCTGACGGCAGGAAGTATAACAAAATCCACATGATGGAGGACGTCGTAATCTGGAGAGATATGGGACTGGCTGTTCTGGAAGTTGAGCATCCTAAAGTCAAAGTAAGTGAAGCTGATGAGACAAAAACGTTTGTTTGTTTATCAGATCAGCTTTTAAAATGCGTTTTTTCAGGTGGGGAACATCGACTGTCCAATGTTGTTGATCAACGGCACAGACGATCAGAACTGGCCGACGGTGGAGGTTGCCTCTGACGTGAGTTTGATCCCATCGTGTTCAGTGGCGAGGGTTCTTTTGCTAACATTTATAAAAAATAAAAACCCTGTCTGTTTGGTTCTACCAAGATAATCAAGACGATGCGTGAAGCCGGGAAGGAATCTCTGGTGACCCGGCTGGATTACCCGGACGCTGGACACCTGATCGAGCCGCCGTTCTCGCCTCACTTCAGAGTCGCCAACTTCATGCTTCATGGAACCAAGAAAAAAGGTGAGCTGTTCCCAGAATTCAGCAGACAGAATGCGGTCCAGGAGGAGCACCACAGCAGTTGAGTGTTTGTGTTTCACGCTGCAGCGATGATGCTGTGGGGAGGAAAAACCAAACCTCACGCCAATGCTCAGGAGGACTCCTGGAAGAAGATCCTCAGTTTTCTGCAGCTCCATCTTTACGGCGCTCCCAGCCTCAAAGCAAAGTTATAGATAGATGAAGAGGAGGGAAGTGTTTAGACGACAGCGCTCAGGTTGGCTGTTTCTGATCGAAGTGTCTCCATGTTTCTTTTGTACGGTTTTTAATTGAGATGATAAACATAAACCGAAGTTCAAGCAGTCTCAGTAACCAGGGTTATTATTTTTTAAATACCCTAGAAGGTTAGAATCTCAGGCTGAAGCATCCAACGAGCTGCTTTGTTCAAAAGCATCTGCTAAATGATTGAAAGGTTTAAAAAAATATCTGAAAATCTCGGGTTCTACTTTTGAACAGATGAATTCTCTTTATCTAAATGGTAAAGTCTCAGATTGATCGTATTTAAATCATTTCCAGTGGTTTTTTTTTTACTAAGAAATTATTATGCTGTTTCTTTAGCCAGAATCTCTAAAAAAATGTTGTTTTCTAGGATGTAGTTTCTGCAAACTGGTTATAGTTTAGTAGAAATTTACCTCTAGGTTGTGGGCAGGACTGTTGGTGCAGAGCAACCCCACCCCCCTTTCCCTTTATTCAACATTTTGAATGCAGAAATACTCAGAAATCCAGTTTTAATCTCAATTATCTCAATAATCATACATGTGTCCTCCATCAGAAAAATTCCAAGTTAAAAAACACCATTTTTTTAGAGTGGGTTTTTAAAAAGCAAAGTTGAAAATGAGATTTCAGGAAAGGAAACTAAAGCTTTAGTGGGGTAGATTTTCACCTTAGCAGCCTTCATATATAAGCATACGTTGTTTTTTTCTAAGACAAACATGTGGAAAAAACAAACATTATAAACAGTGAAACAGAAAACTAGTTTGAAATCATCTGAGACGCTCAGAAAGCAGAGTTGATTAAAGCTTCCTTTTTTAAAGGCAAACTCTTTAACTCTTCATCAATGAATGAATGTTTTTCCCTTTGGAAGCTGAAGTCATGACTCATCAATATGATGCAGCCGGCCGGATTTTGTCACGTCATGCTGAGGTCACAGACTATGTTGTTGTTTTGTCGTTAAGGCCTGAAAGGTTTGTGCCGTTTCGCACTTCAGCTAAAGCATCACATGGACAATCGGAGTTCCTTTATCCTCATCCGTCCAATAGGAGACTCAGAATCTGTTCAATCAGCTGCTGAGTGGGCGGGCTGATGGGATACGGAGGTAAAAGTTTCTCTGCACACAAAGGCTTCACGATGTACCTGGAAGAAAAGACGCCACTTTCTATCTGACCTTTCAATAGGGTCACATGATCAAACAAAAATTCAAAGCTTCCTGAAAACATGAAAGGAAGTTACGGAGAAAAAGTTTGTAGCAGAATTAAACAAAAATCAAACCTGAATTCTTCCCTGAAGTGCGACTGCAGATGCTGAGCCAGCTGACTGCTGTGCTGCAGGCAGGCCAGCAGGAGGCGACAGCGCTGGAACAGCAACACCGAGTCCACCGGGCTCGGAAGCGAATCCTGAAGACCCACCACGGCCAGAACCAGCTGCTGGGTTTGGTAGCTGATAAACGAGGCCTGTAGGGGGCAGAGTTCCGTCAGAATCTGGTTTGTTGGAAAACACGAATACATTTCAGGAGGATTACCAAGTGAGGATGAGGATGAAGGACTTTGAGCATCCAGCCCACAGACAGGAAGGTGCCGGCAGACAAACAGCGGCTTGTCTGATGTGGAAAAAGGAAAACAAATGATAACAAATCCTCAGAAATATCATTTCATTGCTAAGGATGTGAAGGTACAACTTAATCTGTAAAATCTCTCTCTTTTTTTTTCAGAGACTCGATTAGAAATAGTTTAGGATCCTGTAAAACAGGGCCTTAAGAAAAGAGTCTAAACATTTCCAAAATGTAAAATATTTTCTTTAAATAAGGGGGAAAAAATTGCCACTGGGGTTTGAAAAATTGTATGAATACAGAATTCTTATTTTAAGAAAAGAATTCTAATAACAGACATTTTCTAAATTAAGATTATTTTGCTACAGAAAAGGTTTTTTTTTGCAAGACTTGAAGTCTTTTTACTTAAACTTTTTACAGTGCAGATATTACAGGTCTTTACGGACTATTTAAAGTGGAGTTCCACAGGGCTCTATCATGTGTTCCCTGCCTTTTAACAATTTGTTTTAGCTCCGATCAATTCAGTCACTGTTAAGTTTTCCACCGTTTCACATCATCGGGCTGTATAGGTGCTACAGCAAAGCAGCAGAATGTCTGAAACTCCTAAAAAATCTTTTAAAATATTAGTTTTTGTTTCATTTAGTTGATGCCAAATCAGCTCAAAGGTTTCTTACAGCTGAAGGCATCGAGGGGTTAAGTCTGTCTTCTGGCACTAGATTCATGTTTGAATTCATGAAACGGTTATAAATGCATTAACAAAAACTATGATTCCCTTCTATTTATTGTTCAATTTTTGTTTTTTTTTAAACAATAACTTTTCTTCTTTTTAATTCAAAACAAAAGCTGTTTGGTTTAAAAACTGTTTTCATTTGGTAATTACTTTAAACAGTTAAAACTAAGGAAAATCTGATTTTATCATCTGATTCCACAGTCAGTAAATAAAGAATTCATTTCTTAGGTCAGCCTTAGTTTGGCCCATGAGCACCATGGCACCAAAGGGTGGGTTTAAACCTGGACCTCCCCACTTAGCGTACCATGAACCACAGCTCCACTGCTGAAGCATCATGTTTTGCGTAAAGAAAAGCTGACTCAGGACCCACCTGGTGTCCCAGAAGCAGCAGCTCAAAGAGCAGAGAGCCGGCAGCATCCAGGTATTCTTCCCGGAAGGACTGAAGCTGCCACAAAAACAACCGCGGGAAACGAGTTCAAACACCAGCAGCGCTTAAAGAAAATCCTCTACAGATCATTTTAGAATAAAAATCTACTGTTTCTTCAAATGTCTTTTTCTAGTACTGAGGACATCGGCAGCAGACAGCAGTGGATGCAGTTTGTGCCGCTTTAATTGAATGAAGCTGCTTCCTGGCCTCACTGAAAAACTACAGCTATGTTCAAACTCTTGAACAGGCGCTTAGCATAAGGCGTTCACACCGGACTGTCGCTACCCCATACAGGCGCCTGTCTGCCACCAGCAGTTAGAAGTGGTGCGAATCTCGCTCCATGAAAGATTTGGTGTCGTATCATTCTGGCCAGGAACAAACCGCATTTATTGATTTTCCCTCCATGGTCAACTTTCAAACCGTCGGTACGTCTGTGTTTTGAAAAGGACGCCATCCATACGTCACCGCCGAGGCTTGGTTGCTCAAAGCTCCATTTGGTTTAACTTTCAACGCGCGTTCAATGGCTGCGTGTTTTGTCCCTGAAGCCCGAATACGGTGTTAAAAAAGGGGCGTGGCAATGTGCGCATACTAGAGTTTTGACGCAGAAGCCCGAAAGGCACATTTACATAGCTGGAAGTGGTCGTCTGAATGCATGTCGCTGAGGCACGATGGAACATAGCTTCAGGTCTGCGTCTGGAACTACCGGTAACGGTTTTAGCATCTGTCTGAGGCGATGCATGAATAGTTTTCTGTAAATGTTCTACCAAATGGTTCCTGAGCGCGGCTGTGTCTGCAGCTCAACGCTCCCCCGGGGGGGTGGGTCAAATGCGGAGAAGAACTTTCCCACACCTAGGGGCAGCTGACGGGACTTTAACTTTAGGATGTGAGGATTCTATAGAACCGCGTTACGAGGCCTTTGGGTGTGGCTGACCTTGGAGTCCAGCGGCGGTTCCTGGTTCTTTGGTTGTGGGTCACAAATCAAGGCGAGCAGCATTCTGGAGGTCAGAGCTCCTCTGCAGGACCAGACACAGACACGCAGTTCAGGTGGCGTTCAAACCCACGGTCGTCTGTTTCCCTTCTGTTGGCGTGCACAGTTCAAGATCCCGCTCCGGAGCGGGATCTTGAACTGTGCACGCCAACAGAAGGGAAACTGAGTTTTTCAGAGAACAGTTTTCATAAACGGATCCTTTGAGCGTTTACTTTCTGACAGAGAGGACGCTGACTCTGGCCTCCTCAACCTCCGTCTCCCTGAACATGACGGCGAGCGTCTGGACAATCAGAGCACCGAGTCTGCAGGAAAACAGCCGCCGGTGTGTTTGACCTTCTATTTATAAACCTGGATTGAGCTAAAGTCTCCACATGCTTCCCTTAAACGAGTCTTACAGAAGCTGATCTGCTGTTAAAAGTCCTCTGATGCTCTGGGAGCCGTGAAGACACTCCTCCAGAGTCTGAACCAGGAAGTCGCAGACCTCACCAGACTGAAACACAAAAACACCGGCGAGGGTTGCAAGGGTTGATGTAGAATTATTTTCCCCCTACGATCTCTGCGCCTCAGACTGGTTCTGATCCTCGGTGATCGGATCTGACCTTCCAGAAGAGTCTGCGCAGCGCGACGCTGCGGTGAGCAGCCGTCCTGAGCTCCTGCAGCTGCAGGTACAAGTTCTCCACGCCGATGTCGTCCCGCAGGAGCTCAGAGCGCAGCTGAGCGAACAGGTGAGCCGTCCTCTCCCAGCTGTAAACAAACCCAGAAACCGTGAGTCAGAAATGATCCCCCCAAGTTCACAGCAAAGGCTTACTGTGAAGTCAGGTTAAGGTTCTGTTGACTTTTGTCACCTGAGGGGCGGAGCTAATGGCTCAGGTGATCCAGCCCACCTCCTTTCGCGCAGATCCAGCATCAGAGTGGACCTCTGAACACAAATGCAGTGGAGTGTTTGAGTCAAACCTGAAGAGGAATCTTTATCTGTGTATGGGTTGGACTTTCGTCCATCCCATACACAGGAGAAAGGCTCAACGGCTCCCTCTGCTGGTCAAACACAGAACTGACTCACGATGAGGAAGCTGCTCCAAATGCTCTGCAGGTGGAAGTAAAGTCTGGATGTCAGGGAAACGGCGTAAAGATGAAGCTCCGCCTCCCTCTCCTCTGCCTCGTTTACGTTCTCCCGTCTCAGCAGTCGGGACAGAACCGAGCCAAACCTCCTGGTCACCTAAAATTTTAACCAATCAGCCTCAGCGTTCTTTAAAACAACTACTTTTTAAATGATTCTCAAATGTCTGCATTTCTTTCAAACTAAAGCTGGAAATGTGGTTGAGGTTGGTAAGAAAATAACTTCAGATCTGACAGACTTCCTGTCTGAACGCCTGTAGAGCTTCTGATGCTAAAAGATGAAGGGGAAAGAAATTCAGTTCATTCATAAAAAAAAAAAAAGGTCAAAAGCTCCTAATGGAGGTTCTGGACACGTTCATATTCATCCAGCTCGCACCAGAATCACCTACGGTGCACCACAGGGCTCAGTGCTGGGAATCATGCACTTCTGCTTAGACTCAGTCCCACCAAACATGGAGGGGGGGTCAGACTGGGCGTGTCTTTCGTGTCATTGACAGCTTCTCTGAAGGTTTTCCCTCCTTCAGCTCAGCTTGACCTACTTTTCAGATTGAAGTGAGTCTCGTTCCCTACTTTGCTCTCCTTGCTTCATGTTTGGCTGTTCACTTGTTTCTTTCCGGTTTTCTCTGTCAGCGTCTGGTGCTTTTATGTTGGAGGGGAGCAGATTGTTTTCTGTTTACTTCCATAACCGACCTGACGGACGGTTCGTCCCTCCGTGTGACAGTCGGCGGCGTCGTACCTGACTGCTCTCTGGTGTCTTCTGGCCGTCCTTTGAGGGCGAGGAGGAGTAAAATGAGGGCGGCGTGGAAGGAGGGCGCGGGGTCCTCACCAGCCCCAGAGCCTCCGGGTTTGGGCAGGAAGCAGAGCGGGTTGACTTCAACACCGGGGGGCGCTCCTCCCTTCAGCAGACAAAAGGAAACAACGCTTTGAGGCTTTGTTTGCTGCTGAAGCTCTGGGCTTCAGAGGAAACCGTTTAACGATAACCCCGGTCACACTTTCTGCTGTTTACACGTCTCATGTTGCGTTTTTGTGGTTGCCGGGCAGCCATTCAGACTTAACGTGTTTGCATTCCCTGCCTCTCATCATCTGATGTTTCTGGAGGCAGGGAAAAAAGCCCAGCTGATGCTGCAGAGAGAAAGATGAACGCAAACCTGAAGGCAGTGCAGCTTTTTTCTGTTATTGCTGTTCTTAAAAGCAGCTGAATTCAAATGTGAGCAGGACCGTTTAACCATTTTAGGTGAAACAGCATCAATCTACAGGTCCGAATCGGGTTTGACAGGGTCTCCATCCCAGTGGTGAAGCAGAACATCAGTGCTGCAGGACCAGTTCTGTGTTCAGACTGCCAAACAACTGAAATCACTTCTCAGCGATTTATGGATCTTTAGATGTTTACATTTTGAAACTAAAGTGGATCATTTTCAAAACGACAAAAAAACATTTCTGGACTTATTTTTTTCTTTTTATTATCCTTTCCAGTTTTGAAGTGAAGCTTTAAAAACACAAAAGCTCCTTTGATGGAGTTCTAGCTTGTTTTTTGGACTCTGACGGCATCTGGCTCCAAACTGTACGGCCGGAGAGCTCCGACAGTGCTCGCCATTTTTCTTGCACCGCTTATGTTAGCTTAGCTTTGCTTAGCTTGTCTTCAACCTCGTTAGGATTTAAACTCTGAATCTGGTTAAACTCTTCTTCAGATGCTGTAATCCATGCGGCCGGTCAAAGGTGCCATAAGGAACGTTTGAACCTTTAATGACTTTCAGCACCGCCTCCTGTAGAGGATGAGGAGGTGGTGGAGGAGAACCAAGTCTTCAGCTCATAGTTTCCACTGGATGCTGCTGGTCTCTGAACCCTCACCATGAAACCATCAGAAGCATCACACTCGTGTTTTGTTCAGAGTGAACCCTTCAATATTCCTACATATTTCCATCTCAAATGCGGCTTTTGATGCTTCTGTTCATGCAAACGGCGTGGAAGCTGCAGCAGAAAGGATCTCAGGCCTGGACTTCAGCTCTAGTGACTTTCAGTTTTATTGCTGAACCGTTTTCAGTCTCTGGCTCCACATTTAAAGAAACGCAGTTTTCTCACCTGTAACTCAATTTTAGCTTTGATGCTAATTGAATATTAGTTATACCAGGTTATACCTGACTAATTATAGGAGGTTTGAAATGCAGCTGCATGAAAAACAATGTGGCTCAGTTTTGGCATTAGTTGAAACCAAGACGTTTTCTCACTTTATGGTTGTGGGTGAAAATCCCAGCAGATCAGCAGTTTCAGCTCGTCTGGAACCAACAACCACGTTCAAAGTCACTTCAATCACCTTCCTTCCCCGTTCAGGTGCTCGCTTTGACCTGCAGCAGGTCGTCTGGACTGTGTGTACATAAATGCATCGAGTTGCTGCCGTGTGATTGGCTGATAATAAATTAGCATAAACGAGCATTTGGACAGGTGTGCACGCTAAAGTGGCCGGTGAGTGTAAGTAACAAAAATCTGTTTTGACTGAACACACGTCAGCATTGAGCTGTGAACTCTGGCTGGAAACCTGGTCGAGCAGCAGAAACCAAACGGTTTTGCACTGACTGCTGGGAATTTTGGACCAAGTTTTATCAGAGCTGTGTCAGTGCAACAACATTCCCAGGATGTCTGGCGAGAAGACCACGACCTTTTCACGGCGGCGGCGGCCGGATGAGGAAAACCGCCCTCACTGTGAATAAGTCATGAGATACCGGAGACGCGGCGGACGCTCAGGATGCACTAATGCAGAGCTGTCCTACAGAGGAAACCTGATGACATCATCCAGACCGCCGCAGGACTAAACTCCTGAAACGCAGCTCGGTTTGCCGTCTCCATGACAACCATCCGACAGGAGGAGAGGAATCTGATTAGCCTCTTGGATCAGGAGGTTTTTTTTTTCTGTGGAGGCTCAGGTGTCTCAGAGATGACTGAGTGGGAGGTCCACTCAGGTGCGCTCACCTTCCTGCAGGATATCCTGTCGGGGAGAGAGGGAGCGGTTAGGGTTACAGCAGAAGTGCAGACATGCAGAACACCTGAGCTTCACTCTCTTTTCACCAGGATCAAGTCACAGAGTTTTCCGTCTGAGTAACCTCTTTCATCTAAATGAGTTTATCTGCGCCTCTTCAAAAAACCTTCCTATGCATTTCTATTGACCTGTTAAGGTGGGGGTGGGGCAGTAGCTGGACCTGCGGGAGGGAAGCCCCTCCCTCTCGTGCTTGCTCAGCCAATCAGGTCTCCTCCCTTCCGGCTTTTCTGCCATGTAGGTGATGCAAATGTGCTGGCAGCGCTCCCTGTCCTTCCCACTGAGGAAGTCCGGGAGGTCGTTCACCTGCACAGGTGAGAAGAAGGGAAAACGAGCTGAGGAGGAGGAGGAGGAGGCGGCGGCGCTGCTGGTCGGCTCAGGCTGTAAGGAGGAGGTGACAGCTGTGAGCCTGACGGCTGCTGAAACCGTGTTAAACTTTGCTCACTGAGGTTAAAAATACTCTCAGGACGGCAGTTTCTTAATCCCATAATCAGCTTTTGTAGACGTTCAGATTCAAAAGACAAACGCAGGAGATTGGGTTTAATTTTAGAAAGAGGTGTGAAAGGAGGAGGCATCGGGTTGATTATGTCGATGATTATGTCATTTTACTCAGAAGGATTGTTTTTATTTTACATCAACAATAAAAGCTGCTTTTCTTTATATTTTATAGTTTAAATGTATTTTTTAAAAATGCTTAAAGTGAATGTATGGATCCGTTTCAGCCATCGACAGACAAAAACATTCAGTTTTAAACAAAGAAAGTCTAATTTACTCTGAGAAAAATTAGGGGAATCTTCTTGAAGTACATTTTAATTTCAAAAGAATTCAACCTTAATTGGCAAAATATCCAGTTTTTTGTTTCTTTAAAACGTTACATTTTTACTTCTTTGCTTTCTCTTTTGTTTAGATCTCATCTGTCAATCAAATAACTCTGTCATGCATCATTTTAACCTATGGAGGAATGTAAACATCCTTTATAACAGGAGGCAGTGATGAAAAAAAAAAAAAACAAGTATTTTTAATATATAACTAAAGTTTTGAACACAAGTAGTTCATAACAATGTTAAATAATACTAAATTAACCTCTGAAACTATAGTACATTGATTTTAAACACAGTGTTATATTTTACAATACTGGTTATTCTCAGAGTAAATTAATCCTTTTTGGGGTTAAAAAATTCGAAATATAACATTATAGGGAAGAAAATACAAGTAAACGAGAACATTACACATTTTTAAATAATAAAATTGAGAAGAAACATCATAAATCTTCTGATATGACGAGTTCTGGACCTAAAGGTTCTACTTTACTGAGATCAACAGAAAAATGTTCAGAATTGTGGAAAAAAAGTCTCCTTCAGAATAAAGTTCATACTTTTCTTTGCATAACATCAAATAAATTATTATGCCTTTAGGTTTTGAGTTTTTTTTTGTTTGTATTTATTTTTGCCCCAAACTTTGTTTGGTTTTGATGAGTTTAGAAACATTAAAGGATAAATGTTGTAGATTTTGTTGTTGTTGTGGTTATTTTTGTTCGTTTCTATCATCTAAATTGCATTTCTTGCAGATTTGAGATCTGATTGTCTTTTTCCTTTAGCTGCTGTTTATTTCTATATAAAAAGCGTTGACAACATTTTTATTTCCTTGAGCGTTTAATTCTAATAAATTCAGAGTTTTTACTTTAAAAAAACACAATTTAATACTTGAACAACCGTCGAGGCTTCAGAATAACAATAAAGTACAATATAAACTCCAAAAACTTTAGTCGGATGCAAAAATAAAGAACTAGAGCAACATTTGAGGATTTTTAGTCGGTTTTGTCCTTTTTCGGTAATAAACGCGCGCGGGACCTTCTCCCATGATGCACTGCAGCTGTTAGCCTCTACTAAACATCACTTTGATCAGAACTCACCAGCTGGATGCCGCGCACGCGCCTCAAGCTCGCGGCTGTGATGAGCGTGCGCGGGGAGAACTCGGTGAGGTACACGCGCTCGTCGCTCAGAACCACGTGCATGTAGACCCTGTGGATGCTGTCCGACACCACCACGCACGGTTCGGAGGCCCGGATCCGTTCATACAGCTCCCGGTCCGTGTTTCGCTTCAGGAAGGAGTCCAGCCGGGGGTTCCGCCGGGTCAGGAGGGTCCCGGAACCGGTCCGAGCCATGACGGAGAGGCTCAGCCGGACTCCGGTTTTGTGTGAGCTCCAAAGTTCCCCGCCGGTTCCATCTGTCCCCGGTTCATGTCTGACCCCGCGGAGACGTGGGCCGTCGGAACCAAGTGGTCATAAGAGACTGGACCTGCAGATCCCCGCGCGGGCTCCTTACAGGCGCACTGCTCTCTGATTGGTCCAGCGGTCTCAGTGACGCGCCTCTGATTGGACGAAATTTAATCAAAAGTTATCTAACAACTTAAAAGCGTCAAATGTTCACTGCGCATGTCAGAGATGCTCACAGGTGACTTAGTTCAGGTGTTTGGTAAGTTTTCCGTTTAGAATCGACAGTAAAATAATTGTTTTAGGATTAAAATATAAAATATACAAATTGATAAATGTTTTTCAGTTTTAATGAACTGATTTTATGGACTTAACGTTACGACTTTCTTCATAATGTAATATTTGAAAGAATCTGGACAACAACAATAATAATAACAATAATAATAATGGAAAAACATATCATCTGTCCAGTATAGGCTAAGGTTGTTTTTATTTTATTTAACTGCACGTGTCCACAGCTGTAGCACGGTCTACAAGCACATTGCCTTACTTCTAAATCAGTGAATTAAAAGGATTTAGAAGCCAAAAAAACTTAGATAAGATATAGCTATTTAATAATAAAACCTGGACTGTGACTAAAGGGAATATGAATGTATTAAAAAGTATTATAAAATAATAAAAAGATCTTCAAAAATATTCATCCCGCACCCCCCTTATATAAAGCACTTTAAGGTTTTGTTTGAGAGGAAGAGTTCTTTTCAATAAAGTTTCACTTTGATTTTAAATTGTCTTTCTCATTTGGGATTATTTATCCAATTTATTAAAGACTAGAAAAAGTGTAAAACAGTAAAGTAGCTTTAATGTCGTAAAATCTATTTTAAACATATTCAAACTTTTAATGTAAATATGTTCATTTCAAATCATATTTAAATATATTACATCATTTCTTTATTACAGTCGTCACTTTTCGATGGTTTGTGCAATTCCACTGTTTCACCACAGGAGGGCAGCAGATCGTCATGACGCTTTTCCTGAGTCGGATTTAGTGAAATATTTACCTTTTTATTAATTTCATGTTTTCACATAAATAATAATCAGTTTTGGTTGGACTGTTTGGTTCATAACAACGTTTCAAAAATGCGGGGGAATATTCGGAGTCTTTCTCTGCTCCAGGGGGAGGCTGCAGCCATGAAGGGAGGCTTTGTGAGGAGAACAGAGACGCACAGCAGCACGTGCACGCGCACAGGCACTGGGAAAGATGAAAGCAGGGTTGTTCCAGCAGCTCCTCAAAGGAGACTCTGTGTTTGCTGCAGCTCAGAGACAGACAGGAGTTTCATTGGCTGCAATCAAGTTTCCAAAATCCTCTTCAAGATGATTTGATGCACCTTCCACCAAATGAAGCAACTACACCACAGTCACTTTAGTTATTTATTTATATTCATAGTCACCTTATTTGTTCGTCTTCTTCTATGTTATTCTGTAAATTGAAGTTAGATTCCCCGTTTAGACTGGAGTTTGAAGAGAATCGGAGTTTCAATTTCTATATATGTGAAAACATTATAGAGATTGACCGTGAAGTTTACTTTGACTTTGATAAATCAAAAATATATTTAAAAAAAAAATAAAAGGCAGCGGTATTAGGGTTGATAAAGCTACAATTAGTGGGCTTTAAAAGTTGCTATTTTACTTTTGAAAAACAAATTCTCATGAAGATTTTTAAGATTTCTGTGAGAAATGACATAATTTTTACTCAACTTTTAAGGAGTTAAAAGCCAATAGAAATCCACTTTTTAAAATCTTTCCAGTTCAAAAACGTCATCAATCAATGTGGAGCATTAAAACCCGTCCTGTATTTAGGCATGTTTTTGGATGTTCCTGACTCCTCTGCTCCTCCAGCAGCCGTGGGCTGACAGCTCACACTGACGCTTTTGTTCTGCAGAAAAACATTTCCAGCATGGAGAGAACATGACTCACTGGTTTAGGTTGACCTGACCTCTGCCTCCCCTCAGACTCAACCCTGACGTTTACATAAGAGGAAAACATTTATTTTTCCCGGAAAAGGGGAATTTTCTAGATTAAAACAGCCAGAAAAAAATGTATTTTAACTCATGAAACTTTTTATTTTTGATGTAATTGGTGACTGCAAGATTTTTTTTTGTTGATTTCCATTCAGTTTTTGGCTTTTCTGAAAATATTTTCTTATATTTTTATTCTTCATCCTCAGATTTATAAAGAACGTGAAGAAAAACGAACAAAGACCCGACAGAGAAATCCTAATAAAAGGATGAAGGAAAAGCGTTTTTGGGGCGTGGGTCACGTGGTTTCCTACAAGACTCAAAGCCGCTGCCGGAACTACCCGACAACAGTCGAGCAGAGCCGAAGGCTACAGCGAAGGAGGCAGCAGCTGCGGCACCGACCGGACGGACCGTTAGAGGGGAAGAAAAACTCCCGAGGCGAATTTTCCCGCAGAAACGGAGCAGAAGAACCGGGAGGATGACGGCGCTCAGCAGCTGGGAGCTATGCGTCAAATACGCGCTCTTCATCTTCAACTTCATCTTCTGGGTGAGAAAAACACGGCGTCAACTCCTGCAGTTTACTAAAGGAAACGTTATTCCGAGCCACGTTCAAAGGGTAACAAATCTGTTGAACTTTATCAAAGCAAAAATTCCCGAATTTGTCTGTCGAACCTTTTAAAAAGTCAAGTTTTTCCTTCAATTTCATGTCTGATGACATTAAAAAATACAGTTTAAAAAAACCGAAACAAAAACCATTTCACGAAATATATCATTTTTTTTGCTTATTTTTAAACATCAGTTCGAACTTTTTTTTTGATATTTTTATTTCACAATAAAAGCGCAAAGAACTCACTTTAAACTGTATTTTTGATTGTTTTTCAGATGTATTTTCAGCCAAACCCGAATATTTTTCACTGTTTTCAATGTAAACACAACAAATGTTCCAGTCCTGACGGAGCAGTGAGAGTCTCTCTGAGCAGTCCAGGATTTAGCCTGCCCCGCTGCAGGGGTGCAGGTAGAAAAGCAGATGGGGGGTGGGGGGTCCGGGTGGGCTGAGACACCCTGAAAATAAAAATAAAAAAGATCAACTAAGTGATCACACCAGCTTCGGTCTGTTTGGTCTGTGCTGTAGGTTTTATGTGGAAGGCTCCCTCCTGACGTTACTCTGTGTTTATGGGTGTGAGGGATCACAGACGACAACACACAATGGAACAAAACAGGAAAGTTCAACTTTCCTCAAAAAATGTCTATAATTTACAAAATAGGCCCGTAACCCTTGTTCTATCCTAGGCACGCTAACATTGGGAGTGGGGTCATCTAGACCCACTAGACAGAGCTCTGAACCTTTGTTCTTCAATGATTTGTGATCTTCACTGGTGTCCATGGATTACATGAAATCCTCTCCACCTTTATCCACCTTTGTCATGGTAGGGAGAACATGTCAATGGAAGGATCGGGTCATCTTGACCCCATAGGATAGCACAAGGGTTAAAGGCTGTGAGGACTTGACTTCCTCTTCTGTCAGGCCTCACAGCACAGCTCCAGGAGCCTCAGCCCCCCCAGCACAGGCAGCTCAAAAACAGGTGACATGAATTAGACAAACCAAAATAAGTAAACTAAACAAATGTACGCGCATCTTCATCAAACAAATGCTGAAGACAAAGAATACATGTATGTTTTAACTCAAAGACGTGTGCGTTTATTTAAGAATAAAGAATCTGAAATAATGACATTAAAAAGAAAGTGTGCAATGCTGGGGGGGGGTTATGGCCATTTTGTTGTGGGTGTGGCAGCGTCTGCTAGGAAATGGTTTGGACCCCGTTGAGGCTGCATTTATGTTTTTCATATCTGTCTCCATCCTTTTGGGTTTTTTCTCTTTAGTTTGAGTTTTAATTTTTTGAAACTCTATCCGGTATTTGGGGGGGGGGGGGGGGGGCAGTCAAGGCATTTAGGGTGGCACATACCCCCCCCCCCGCCCCTGCCTGTATCCGGCCTGGTCTCTGAGCAGACATGGGAGCATGCAGATTAGATCATGAAGCAGCCATGCAAACTGCCTGCATCCTGGTTTCTGGGAAGAACCTGCATCCATGAACTGTGGGAGCTGCACATGTCGGAGCTGGACGCTCAGCGTCCATCCGTCTGCAGAATGCGACAGGAAGGAGGTGCTGAGGGCTTTGCTGTTGCAGAAATGGCATGTGAGCCGTGATCGGTTGATTGGATATTGAAGCCGTTCGCGGCAGCTCGAGTGAGTTTAGGTCAAACCGACACTAAAAAAGATGCAGGAAGTGTTCACACTTTTATAACTTCCTTTCTGTCATTGACTTCAAATGTGACCTGATTAAAAATAATTGATATGTTTCCTGTGTTCTTTGTGCAAAACCAGCAATGCAGCAGAAAACGGCAGAAGCCACGTGAGATGGTTTAGGGATGAAAGCCACGAAGATGAATCTGCTCCAAACTCGATTATTGCCTGAAGATTAGATCAGACCTTTGGTCCCATTAACCCCTGTAGCCTTGTCCCCCCCCCATCCCCCCCCCACACACACAAACAAACCCCAAACCTGTGTTGTTTTCTAGGAACCAGTTTCAGAGGTAAAAGGGGGCGTGGCCTCCCTGTGAGGATGTTAGAAGAGTCTTCCTGCCTGATTTTCAGGTTGTTTGTTTGAATCTAAATACATTTCTGTGAAGTTTATCTTCTTTAATGCTATAAATGTGTCTGTTTTCATGTTATCTGGTGAATTCATATACATTTAAAGGTCAGGAGTCATGAAACAGAAGCATGAAGTTTTTTACACCATAACATCCACATGTGAACCCATGAGGGGAATCCTTTTTGATGTTTGACGGCTTGTGGACCTGACGGCGATGTTTGTTAGACAATCAGAGGGTCCTGTAGGGGGCGCTTTCAGCTCCTGCTGTGGCCAGTCGTTTCCCCACAGGCAGAAGGAGGCGCAGAGGGGAGGCGAGGAGCAGCAGAGGAGCCTTCTCCTGTTCAAAGCTGGTGGTCGGATAACAAATAAGCATTTTACTGGGACGTGTTGTGTTTGTAATAGAATTAGAAGTTGTTTTTCTCCCAGAATTCATTTCATACTTTTGAACGTACGGTTTCAGTTCAATTCAATTCAATTTTATTTGTATAGCCCAAAATCACAACAACAGTCGTCTCGATGGGCTTTGAAGTAAAACAAGGAAAAAAAAAAAAAAAGTTTGAAGGTAAAGCATCTTTATAGGAGAAATCCTCTAAGGTCACGTTTCACAGCTGTGAGGTCGCAGACAGAAGAGCAAAATCAAAGTGCAAATCAGACTTTAATGATTCACATTAGTGCTGACGGTGGTATAGTGGTGTAGTGGACAGCACCCAACCCCCAGAGCAAGAAGACCCTGATTCTAATCTCAGCTGGGTTCTGTCTGTGAGGAGTTTGTGTTTCCTCCTGTCCAAAAACCTCCTTCATAGGTTAGTTTTACCCCTCCCTTGTGGCTCTTTTACCCCTCCACTGCGGCTCTTTAACCCCTCCACTGCGGCTCTTTTACCCCTCCACTGCGGCTCTTTTACCCCTCACTGTGGCTCTTTTACCCCTCCACTGCTGCTCTTTTACCCCTCCACTGTGGCTCTTTTACCCTTTCCCTGTGGCTCTTTACCCCTCCACTGTGATCTTTTTACCCCTCCACTGTGGCTCTTTTACCCCTCCACTGTGGCTCTTTTACCCCTCCGTTTTTAGTTTTAAAAAGTAACAGTATACAGTAAAGTAAAAAAAGATTCAACCAACTCAAACTTTATTTAAGTCATCTGGTCTTAGTAAATTTATAAAAAAGCTACTTTTTCTTTATGTTTAAAATGTATTAATGGAAAAAGAAAAAAAAAACGGCTTACTTATATTTATCATAATTGTAACTATTACAACAATCCGCTGTAAGCCTGTTTTTACAGTGCAGAGTTACTGACAAACTTTCTTTAAATAAGTAAAATACATGTCAATAGGGCAAGAAAACATCTTATTTAATTCTTATTTTAGGAAAACATAGACATGTTCTCTTAAATGTCAAAACGTCAAGTTGCTTTTTTCTTGAAACAGGGCTCCTTTCACTGTCCTAAGATTCGGTTTTGGCAGCGTTCTCTGGTCTTTCCTTCTGCTCTTTCATGGATGATGTTGTGAATTCAGACATGTGATCTGCAGGAGAACGTCTTCAGAGGAGAACGTTCTTCTTCTGCTCTCTTAACGCTCATCATTGATCATGTGATGATGAGAAAAGGGGCCGTCTGCAGCTATGTGAACCTGAGCACCTTAACCGCCCTCAGCTGGTGGAGCTTCACCCCCGTCTCCTCCTCCCTCCTCCCTTCCTCCCCTCTATGAGCTCTCAGGTGAGCCACACCTTGTTGTGGTTCACAAACACACAAAGCAGCTCCTGCTCCCTCCTTCACTCTTTTCACCGAGCTGAAGAGACACTTTTGTTCTCCTGAAAAGCTTCACCTGAGAACCATGGCAGAGGGAAACGTCCTCAAATACCTGGTTTTTGGCTTCAACTTTCTCTTCTGGGTACGTTTTTACTCCATTCTCTCAGTGGATTCCTGGCAAACGAGCCTCAGCTGCGGTCGAAACGTTTGTAGGAAGGTTCTGGAGAGAAAAACCGGTTTTTAGACGAGTTTAGAAGTACATTTTTCACAGAAAAGCTTTTTTATTTTGTGGTTTTCTGCTGTGATTGGTTTGTGTCTCTGTTGTTTTTCTAAATAATTCAATTTGGATTTATGTGAATACAAATACTTTTTAAAAATGGGTCAGAAAAAATTGTTCAGGTATTTAAGATTGAAAAAAATGACTCTTTGTGTTTCGGAATGGTAAAATAGTTTTTGTTTCATCCTTCCTGATGGCCAGAGGCGGGGCTTCGAGCCTCTGGCGGTCAAGTGGAATTCATAGGACCTTAGCTGCATACATAACTCTTGTTCTGAACTGCTCTGGAACCTGTTTTACTGTAGTAACGGGGAATTTGACGTGATGAACAATGAGTAAAACTGTTGCCTGGAAACCGTTGAGTTCTTCTCTTGAGAAACAGCATGATGTCATCGGCATCCAGCAACATCTGTGTTTTTAAAATGGGTGAGGTCGCCGCTCGTTGGCGGACAAACCCTCCAGCTTTCCCTCTTCTTCCTCAGCCTGTCTGACTCAGATCTTCATCCCTGAAATGGATTCTGCTTTTGCAAAACAACTACATGAGTTTCTGTCATGGTTACACAAACGGTGTGGTTGTTCAGTGAGGGAGAACCAAGCCTAAAACTCGTGGAGACCTGTCCTTTCAGCCCCCGAACTCTGGAATGTCCTGCCTCTGACCCTCAGCCGGCTCTTTTTATTCTGATGGGCTGGTAGCTAGCTTTGGCGTCTGACTGCCTTTGTGAACTTTTTATGTATTTTACTTCATAAGTTTTATTTATTTATTAAATTTGTATTGCCTTTTTTATGATACCTTTTACCTTGAAGCTTTGTGAAGCAGTTATTGGTATTTTACCTGTAAAAAAAAAAAAAAAAGTGCCACATAAATAAATGTCTTCTTCTTAGTTTAACAGGACCATTTGAAAAGGCCTCAACTTCAAATCAAACTTTATTTGTACATCACTTTTGTTACAAATCATTTGCAGCACAAAAAGTTTTTACACATTTAAAAAATAATGATCAAAGGAAACAAAGTCAAACAAAGAATCAAGAAAAATGAAGCAGGAAATGGTCCGAGATATGTGGGTTATGTATAAAAACGGTTCAGAAATTAAAACAATATATATTGGAGTTAAAAAGAATTTTTTTTTATTACATTTATCTTTACTTTGTTTTTGAGCAAGTTTGATAAAAACAGGTTTTCATTCGGTCTGAAGACAGTCATCCTGTTCTTCTGTCTCTTGATGCTCGTGGTTCCTCACAGGGGAACCTGTTTTGCGGAAAAAAATGCATATTTTCCTACAATATGGGAAAAGAAAACTTTGGTTTGAACGGTCTTTACAAAAGGTCATACACATGCCGTCTCATGTGACATTTTTCAAGTTTTGCAGACCTTTGACCTCAGGAAGAGTCCGCCATCTTAAAAACAACAACTTTTAGTTCCTTCTAGGGAATCCATCTATCCCCTCTTAGCACCTCAGGCATTATGGGAAAACCACTGGAACAGCAGCTACACTAAGCCAAGGTGTTGCTCCATGGAGGATGTGGGGTATTTCTCATGTTGCTTTAACGACATGACATCAGCAGAACCTGAAGGAGTTCTGAGAACAGAGGCCAGATCGGGGTTCCTGCTTAGAGTCGGATCCAGTTTCCACATCGGCCCCTCTTCTCGTTTTATTGTGAAACTACAAATCTTACCAACAGAGCTGCAGACGAAGCGCTCCGTACTAGAACTTTAGGAACTAGAACTTGAAAATCTGTTGTTTTTGTTTCTGTGACTTGTGTTAAAGGTGAACATTTTTCTGCTCGTAATAGTTTTAGCTGAATGTTCTGAAGTAATCACCTCTCTAATGTAAGCGTGGAGGAAATGAGCTCTTCCTGTTGCTGCATTTCTCCAAACCATGACGGAACAAACCAGTAATTCTGTGGAATTTTCATCGCTGCCGTTACTGCAGATTTTTTTTTATGAAATGAGGGAATACAAGTAAGCGTGGAGAAAAGACTAAAAAGAAAATCAAACTATATATTTAAAACGAACGACTTACTAAACTGAAGAAAAAATGTAAGGGTAAAATGGTTACCACCAGCTTTGAACTTTGACAGGATTCTCCAAAAAAAAGTTTTTTACTTACAACTTATTTTGTTTTAAGTTAGAAACAAGTTGAGCCCAAAAGCGAACATTACATTAGCGTGGAAATGTTTTACAAGGTTACCAATGTTCCTCTAAATGTATTAAAATAAAGATGATTTAAATAACATCTGAAAATTACAAGTGGTGTTCCACAAGGATCCTGCGTAGAACCATATTTAGTTTCGTTTCCAAGTCGTCCTTTTATTTGTTTATTAAACCAAATAATCTAACGTGGTAGGTCAGCACAATAAAGGGCAAATTTATCGTTCTCCTGATATCAAGCTACGTATGTAGCAAAAGGTGGCGTACATTGCGATAAGTGGTTACCTTAAATGTGCTGAAACGATCTTATGGCAGCTTGAAGTATGTAAGCTGCCATGGGGCGGCTGTGGTGCAGCTGGGAGGACGTCCACCTCTGATAGTCAAAGTCTCTTTGGGCAAGGCACTGAATCCCGCCTTGCCTAGTTTTTATCATTTAACCAATCAAATTCCTTTATGCATTTGACCATCGGATGGACCCCTTTTGAGTTAGATGGCCGCCTCCCATGTAGACGTGGGTCATTTGGAGTGTGGACTCTTATTTGAATTAAACTGCAGTGAAATGGTAATGTTTTTAGTTCATTTAGTTAGTTTATCACAGGTTATATTGTCATCTCATCCTCATATCATGCAGTCCTATAACATGCAAACCTTTTCTGTGAAAATAAAAGGGAGTAGATCATTTTTATGCTCCCTTTACTTAAATCATTGGTGCACTTTTAAATGATAAATGTGATATTCAAATGTATTCTAAATATTCTGATTATGATGACCTTTTTTGTAAACTTGGAGTTCTTGATGGTTTTCTTTTAAACTTTTCTGAATTATTTTTTCTGATCTGGATGTAAATTTGACGTTTCGTGGATCCGCTTATTGAAAAGCAAAACATGTTTGTGTGAAGCTGACGGTTAAATCCCAGTGTGATGACGAACCTGGACACCGGTCATTTTCCTGGATGAGACGCATTGTTTACAGAAATCCCTCCTCGTCTTCACTTCCACGGCTGATCGGCTCATTTCTGGCATTTGGACTCCATCCAGAATCTTTTCTTGACTGAAACGAGTCTGAGCAACAAACTCAATCAAAATCAGTTTGAGGCTTTTCCTGTGACAGTTGGAGGCATTTTTGGAAAGTCTCGTGCATATTTTCCCTCTCGGATCAGAACATTTGATCCAAGTTTCAGTTTCAGAAGTTAACTCTCAGCTGCAAAGGCTGATGGGATTGAAATTGTCCACCTATTTGTCATGCAGCAGTTTGACCCCCGCGTTCTTCATCATCATCTTTGCTGTTCATGTGACGGGTTTCTGGGAGTGGTGACGACTAACCGTTGTTTAGTAACACTTCGTTCACATTCCCATCATTCATAGGGGTTGCCACATGCCGCGGTAACTGATGTTTTTTTTTTCTGTTTTTTTTCATGATTGATTTCCTGTAAAGGAAATGATGAATCACCGTTTTCTTAAAGAGTTGACCAAATCTGTGGGAGGGGAACTTTCCATCTGCATGTTTGGACCTGCTGGTTCCACGTCTGATCCGTACGTTTTAAGTAGAGCCTCTGAGCAGAACCCCCCCCCCCCCATTTTATTACGGACATGGTCTGTTGTGGCTCAGAGATTTTAAACTGGTCTGTCAGGTCTTGATGTCGTTCTGTGATGAACGCTGCAGAAGAAGGGACGAACCTCCAGGTCTCAGGTGGAGCTTCATCAAAAGCAGAAAGTTTAGAAGGTTTTGGGTCTCCTGAACTTCATTCTAGTTTAGGAGAATCTCTGAAGAGCTCCATTTAAGAACTGGATTTGAAATCTGTTCTGGTTTCAACGGCTAATGAGAAGCGGATTCTCCTCTTGGATCACCTGGAGGACTTTCATGAAAAACGACTGTTCCCGTGAGGTTCAGCCGGTCGTGGTTCTGAATGCTGCTCCTTATTCCTGCACTGTGATGTCATGATGTGACCGTCAAACACAGCAGGAAAATAGTGTTGTTCTTGTGGTTGAGGTGGAACTTGTAATCTTGATTTTTGTGGCTCCTGGCTTCAAAAATAAAACTATTACATCTATGAAGACAAACATGACTAATGTTCAGATGCAAAAACATTCGTCAGGTTCTCGTCCGGTCCGTCCTCGGGATGATTCAGACGACCAGCTGCTGTCTGTGCATGAAAGGGAATCAAACCTTTGTTGGACGTCCCAAAAGTCCTCTAAAGGCTTTTTGGACGCCTCACTGTGGAGTCTGTCATGGTGGGTTAGGGTTAGGTCACATGTTTGTCCTGTTTGTTCAGCTCCAGCTGGATGGACGTCATATTTTTCAGCCGTATGTAATTATTATTTTCATTTGCATTGAATAGAAACCCTGACATTTTCCCAGCAGGCTTCATGTCGCTGCATGACTGGATGACATCAGAGTCGTAGGTGTGACTGTGTAAAAAAAAAAATAATAATAATAAAATAAAGAGCCTCTGGTTGGTGGATCACAGCAGTTTTTTAGTCTGTCTCACCTGTTGCTGAATCTGTTCAGACTAAAGTGGAATGCTGTGTTCTCACCTTTGGTTGTTGTCACGGCGACGGCGGCATTTCTAAAGAACACAAGGAAATATGTCTAAAAGAGAAAAATGAAAGCGGTGAATGTTCAGCAGCTTCAGATTAAAATGTTTACGTTTTTGCCAGAAGATGAAAACCTCAACTGTCAGAAGTTCAACCTTAATCGGATTAAATGGTTTAAACTGAAACTTTCAAGCTGCTTTTGTTCAGAGGGGAAAGTCAAATTCTGCACCGTGACGTTACTTAAAACCATTCCCAGGCCCGCTCCGATCATCTTGTGATCTATTTTCAAAGCGTTCTCAATGATCTTTTAACTTACGATGATGTTGTTTTTAGCCCAAGCCTGTCGTTTTCTAAGACATAGATTCTCCAGAGCGGCAGGAGCTCACTAGAAATTCACCTGAGTTGTGGGCGGGACCTTTGGCATTGAGCAACCCCGCCCCCCCTTCCCATCGTTGCTGAGTTCGTGAATATTTTCGACATCACAAATAAGATATTTTTAAAACTGCACCCATCGCCCCCCATCTTTCCTGATTAAATAAATATTCCTAAATGTAAGTTTGCGTCCTCCATCAGAAAAATGCCACAGGAGCACGTTAAAACACCAAAAAGACCGTTTTCATCGGAGTGGGTGTTTAATGCTGGAACTTCTTACTTGCTCTTACTTTAAAAGCATGTCTTAATAAAAGTCACATCTTCCTTCCTAACTGAAGAAATGTCCAGTTTTTCCTCCTCTATGGTTGAATTTAAGTGTTCTTGTTCTAAAAGTTGAACCCTGGAGCTTTGAGGCTCATTTTCATGTCCAGATTACCCAGAAGAGTTGAAACTGTCGCCGTCCAGCTCCAGGCCTCAGTGGAGCCTTTTGAGCCAGACGAGGATGGAAACGAGCAGAACCGGAGTTTAACCATTAAAGCCGTTTAGTTTCCTTCAGGAACCGCGATGATCTGAGGATGGAGCGAGTCCTGAAACGCTCAGAACATCACGGCTGTGTTTTCTCCCGTCAGCTGGCAGGAACCGGCGTGCTGGCCGTGGGCCTTTGGCTTCGCTTTGACTCCAGGACCAAATCCTTGTTTGAAGTGCAGGATTCACCGACAGTCTTCTTCACTGGTAAGACCGCCCCCGTCCCCGTCGCCTTAAAGCTATGTATGAATGCTGCGAAGGAGAAACACGGCAGAAATGTCTTCCTGAACAGCAGAGTGTTCTCGCAGACCAACCGGTTTTTGGTGAGTCAGGTTCCCACAATCATGGATCCGGTCTGACTAGTTTCTACTTTATTGAAAAGAGTTTCTGTTTTTAAATCTACATCTTTCTGAAAGTTTGAAAAAAGATTTAACTTCAACCTATTAGAAATCTGCATTTGACCCAGAAATGCAAAGTTTGACAGTTTTTTATTTGTCATTGTAGACAAATGAGCCAGCTTCTGGTTTCTATGGTAACGGGGGAGGAAATGGAAGCTAAGTGAGGTCACCTGAGAGGAAGCTGGACCTTATCAGAGAGAATCTGAGCTGCTTTCTCTTCTGTTCTGGTTCAGGCCTCACGGTCTCACACTGTGACCCGATGAGCCGCCGCATGTTTGCTCTGGTCTGTCTTCACGGCTCCTTGTCACTCAGAGGAGTCCTCGCTCCTTCATGTAGCCTCAGTTTTGTGCGTTTTGCTCGCCCCCGGTCGCAGCAGCATGGCGTGCTGAGGCCAGCGCCGGCCCCGGCGAGGTCGTCCTCACACAGCCGTCATTCTTCCCCGCTGCACAGACCCGTCTTTGTTCCTGGAGTTCAGGGAGGAACCGTCAGAGAATGGCGGCAGGCTCCTTCGGGGGCGGGTCCGTGGGCAGCGAGGAGCAGGACGAGATCGAAATGACAAACATGTTAATGACAGGTTGTTTGTGTTTGGAGGCTGCCGCCGCTTTTGTCCTCGTGATTCAGACACGTCAAGCTGCTGCTGCTGAGTCACTTTACGGTTTCACACAACATTCTGTGATCCGTCAGGCAGCTGACAGCCGAGTTACCATAGCGACGGTGCATTTGACATTTGCACGCTGAAGTGAAGTTGTTTGTGCTGGTGGAGGTGAGTCTGCAGCAGCTCTGAGGCCTGTCCGTGTTTGCAGGCGTCTACATCCTGATCGCCGCGGGGGCTCTCATGATGGTGGTGGGCTTCCTGGGATGCTGTGGAGCCATCAAAGAGTCCACGTGCATGCTGGGACTGGTGAGTCTTTGGAGTCCACAGGAGAACCGCACCCCCTCGGCTGGTTGCCGTTCACAAGAACAAACGGATCCTCTGAGACGCTTCAATGATCGTGTAGATCAGTGTTTTTCAACCAGTGTGCTGTGGGAAATGACCCATTCACTGATCTAAAAACATTTCCATCTCCAGGATTTCAGCTCTGTGTTCATCTAAACAGGCCCTGATAAACACTGAGTAGTTAGGAATATGAAAGATCATAAAATACTTTTTTCTTTGTGTTTATTTGATTCTATTAAAGACATTTTGATCAGAATGACGGTACCGCGATTTAGCTGCAGCTCCGGCTGTATTTTGGAAAAGTCTCGCCCCTTTAACTGTCTCCACCAATCATTCTTGGAGGCTTGATCACACGTCATCAGTCTGACCAATCAGAAGTGGTTAAAGTCTTCACTTCCTTGTTCAGATTCTGCTCATAAAGTCTCTCAGTTCTAACAAAAATACCAGCTAAAGCTCGTCTTTAGCGGTGTAGCTTTCCACAGAATCCGGTATCAGACCGTGGAACAAGAGAACAAAACCATGAAGCTCAGAGACGAGAGTCTGTCTTGCGTTCGGCGAATTATTGAACTACATCTCCCATAACTCTCGGCGCACAACGAGTCTCTCCTCTTAACGTCTTGAAACCACAACGAACACAAATCAAACAGATTTTAAATCTTCTAACTTAACTTTTATTGCATCTTTTAGAAAACAGCTGCAGCTTCCAGCTTTTTCTGCCACAATTATCACAAAAAAGCACGTGAGATTGTGGAGGGACTGTAGATCAATACAGACTATGAGTTTCTCCTTTTTTTACATTTTTTTAATATTTGGATGCTGGTGTGCCGCAGGATTTTTGTCAAGGTTAGAGTGTGCCGTGGCTCAAAAAAGGTTGAAAAACACTGATGTAGGGAATATCTTCTCCTGCTACATTGGGCATGTCCAAAGTCCGGCCTGTGGGCCAAATGCGACCCTCGCTCAAGTAAAGACATGAATAGTATCCCACTGCACAAACACCCAGCGTCTGAAGAGTTCTACAATGTCTGGTTTCATCAGATCATTCAGGTTTTTTTGTTTTTTATTTTTAAGCGAGCTTCACCATCGACTGCAGAAGAGTTAGACCGGCGCTTCTGTCTCTCTGTGACCCGGACTGATGACTAGCTGTCCGAGGAAAAATACAAACAAGAACGAAACTGACTCAAGTAAAAACAAAAATACAAAGTTAAGGAGAACTATCAGATTCTCCCGTTTGTTTTGGACGGCGCCTCTTCCCCTTTGCTGCATACACCCCCACCCCACCCCCGCCCCAGAGGCATCAGGGGGAAAATAATGCATTAAAAAAAATAAGTCTCTCCTGAGTCTCTGGTCCAACTATGAAAGAAAAAACCCTCAAACATCGTCACCTCACTAAATCTGGCCCCATTTGCAAAACGTTTGGACACCCCTGCTCTAAATCGCTGAGTCCAAGCATGCGGTCCATGTTCAGAAGTCCGTCTGCTCTGCAGCCGATGGAAGAAATCTATGCCTGCAAAGGCCGCGTCCCACAGCCACTGCTTCACACGGACGATAATTAGTCACACGTGGAAAAAGTCGTGAAGTTGTGGTCTCTCCGTGAAATTTGATTCTGGGTAAATGTTTAAGTTTGACCACCAATATGATTCATGTTGGTCTGAAGCTGAGACTCACCACTCACTACTCTCCTTTCTCTAGTTCTTCGTCTTCCTCCTCCTCATCCTGACTGTGGAGGTGGCTGCAGGGATCTGGGGGCTCTCCAACAAAGACAGGGTATGACACCCCCCCCCCCCCCCCCCCCCCCCCCCGACTCTCATGTTCAACCGCTTCCTGCTCATCTGGCTGTTTGTGCAGGTGGTGGAGGATCTAACGCAGTTCTACAAGGAGACCTACACCAACTATCAGAACACCAAGCAGGAGGCGCTGAAGGAGACGCTGCGTGGCATCCACTTTGGGGTGAGAGCTCCGCCACGACTTTTGTTTGCTCCTCATTCTGGCTGATCATAACGGCGGCTTCTCCTCTGCAGCTGAACTGCTGCGGTCCAACAGGGACGGTCTTTGATGGCGCCAACGACATCTGTCCCAAGAAGGAGGGGCTGGACGTCCTCGTCACCACGGTAACGCAGCATCCACACACACACACACAGCGAGTTGGCCTGAATATTTCCCAAACGTAGCGATAAAACGTATTTGATGACCCTGAGCCGCTTCAACGCCGTGTGTCTTGACAGAGCTGCCCCACCGCCATCGACGGCATCTTCAACAACAAGCTGCACATCATCGGAGGAGTCGGGATCGGCATCGGAATAGTCACGGTGAGAAGCCTCACAAAACGCGGAACAGACAGGAACGGCGTCCGTCTCACGCAAAATGTCCAGATTGGTGACTGAATGGCGTTCAATTGGTTGGAGGGTGACGTCACACAGTCCTGCTCTCAGATCGACGGCTGAACTTCATTGCAATGAATGTTTGTCGAAAGAAACAAGAACCCAGATCATGTTTGCTTTTTGTCCCTTTTTGTTTGCCGTCATCTAAAACAAACATGTTTTTGAATGATTTTATCTAAACAGGCGCAGTCAAATCTTTAGAGGATTCAAGTTCATCCAAAGACCCAGTAAAAGTCTAAACATCAAATCGCTGTAAAGTCAGTGACTCCGCCCCCTAATATATCACCCAAAGTTGTGTTCAGTAGGGCTGCTACAAATAAGTTTACAGAAAAACACACAAACGGCATAGAATGTTTTATTTTTAAGCATAAACATATAGATGATGAAATTCTATATTTTATGGATGGCGCCCTCTGGAGGGAAACTTGTGACATCACATCAAAATCAGTTCTTATTTTCAAAGCTGAAATCTTACTTTTTATGCTGTTGTTTTGCAATACAAAATCTAAATCAAATGTAAACACTTCCACGCATCGTAATGTCGGTTTCATCACGACAAACTGATTAAAAATTTTGTAAAATGCAGTTTATGCAAAGATTTTAAGGTTTCCCCCCCCAAGCTTTGGATGAAACTGTGACTTGAAGCGTTTGTCTCATGAACAGCTTCCAGCCTAAACGTTGTTTGTTTGTCATGTTTGTCATGTTTGTCATGTTTGCCGCTGCGTGACCGTCTCCATCCTCCCGTCTGCAGATCTTTGGCATGATCTTCAGCATGATTCTCTGCTGCGGCATCAGGAAGTCCCGGAACTACATGTAGACCAAACGCAGCTCCACCTTTTAGCCGGTCTAACGTTGGTCAGTCAACCGCTCGGACCTTCAGGCCTGGGGGGGGGGGCGCGGAGCTCCCGCAGCGACGTCCCTCTGCTACGACCTGCGGGGGGGTTGTACTCATCGTTTTAATTTAAAGAAAACATTCAAGTAAAATGTTGCTTTTCTGTAATGAAGCCAAACCGAGCAGCTTTCCCTCTGAAGGATTAAAGACTCTCCTGCCCCCCCCCCCCCCCCCCCCCCCCCCCCCCCCCGCTGACGTTCCCGTTTTCTTTACCTTTTAAAACCGGTTACGTGTAATATTTCAGTTCTCTGTTAAATGCACTTAAAGTTTGATCTGTGGACTCATCGTTTGTTAGCAGCAAAGTCTTTTATTTTGAAGCTTTTCTTTTTTTATAATGCAGAACTGTGGCGTTTTATGCAAATATTTACATGAATGACGTCTTTAAGATGCCAAATAAACGAACTAATAAAACATTTGTGTTAAATTTGGCCTCCTGTTTGTCTCTCTGGGGATTTCCGTTAGTAGATTATGAAAGTATATTAATATTTAAATCTACTTTTAAGTGATTTACCTTCAGTGATCATCTAAATCTCAATTTAAAAGATTCAGGGAAGGAAAACTAGAATTACACTCATATATTTATGCATTTTTTTTTCTTTTTAATCTGATCTAATAATCATCTAAGCACCATAAAATTACTTCAAATTGGAAATATTTGAGTACCTTTCATAATAAAGCAATTTTAAAATGGTTTTAACAAACGATGAAAATGTTTAAATGACTTAATATCTTTACTGAGCAACGCCCGCCTGTTTGACCTGATGCCCTCAGGACGCCGCTACAGGTCGATCAGGTCACCAGACTCTCAAAAGGCATCTTCCCAAGGCCACACACCTGCTACACAACTGCTACACACCTTCAAATGATCCCTCTGTAAAACTGTGTACACAATAACTGCACACTACACTTTACCCTAAGTCTAGTTATTGGTTTTGAATGTCATGGTGTCAGAAGGGAGTGATTGAACTCCAGGTTAAGAAATCCAGCTTTATACCTAAAATAACTTAACATTCTGGATTTTAAAGCTTTTTGAATTTGATATCTTTTTTCGTATTTTGTTGACAAATGTAGAGTTTTTTTTTTTTTTTTCCTGTCCGTTTGGATTGCATTTACTTCATTGGAAGGTGAGTTTTCTGTGTGAACCCACCGGAACATTTCACTTTAATTTGTCCCGTGTATATGCAGTTTTTTTTCCCTCAGAAGTGGGTGGAGTCAAACAGTCGATGTGCTCCTCCCACTTCAGGTTTCAGTTTGACTCCTGTTGATTTCTCCCCGTCCGTCACTATAACCCTTGTGCTATCCTATGACCCCCCCCCCCCCCCTTCCATTGAGGTGTTCTCCTACCATGACAAAGGTGGATAAAGGTGGAGAGGATTTCTTATAATCCATGGACACCAGTGAAGATCACAAATCATTGAAGAACAAAGGTTCAGAGCTCTGTCTAGTGGGTCTAGATGACCCCACTCCCAATGTTAACGTGTCGAGGATAGCGGAAGGGTTACATTATTTTATTGTTATGGGCGTGGCCTGTGTAAGCAGCGGTTGCTATGGAAACTCGAAATCCACTTTGAGATGAAAATCAACTTCAAAACAGAAGTAACATTTTAGGTCACTGCCATTTGTCTAAACGGACAAACGTGACTTCTTCACACGTCTGCAGCTTTCATTTTCCAAATCCAAGTACAGAATTTCAAGCATCCACTAAAACGAGGGAAGTTTACGTAAAGATCTATTTTAACCTTCAGGGAGGAGAAAACATCTGCCTGATAAGAAACATGAAGATTTTCTTCAGGAATGAAACAACTGTTTAAAAATCACCAATAAGGCTTATTTATTTAACAAAAGTTTCTTTGTCATTCACTTTTTTTTTATTACAAAAAACACCTTTAATTCAGCTTTTTTGGATCCAACACGACCAAAGCATCACCAGCCTCATGACCGGTGTGAGTGGTAACCATGGTAACAGAGGTGAGGCTTGGCACGCGTCAGTCTTCCCAGGAGAAGTCGTACGGCTGGAAGTCGTCCCTCAGTTGTTTGCAGCTCTGCTCCTCTTCCTCTCGGCTCTGTTTACACTCCTTCCAGTCGGCTCGGGTCGGGATGTTGAGTAACGGTTCGCTGGCCAGAACCTCCCTGTTCACAAAAAAAAATTACAATGTTTTTATTTTTTTTTATCAGGAGGAAGAAAAAATGTATCAGACCTTTCCTGGGACCTCTTATTTACGAATGTCAGACATGTAATTCTGGGTTAATGGTCTGATCACAAGCACTTTCCCATCAGCCACCAGGCAGGTGTTCAGAAGCGTCGCAGGACTCTCACCTTCCGAACTGCAGAGGAAAATGTTTCTGGATCCGGTAGAAAAGTTTCTCCCCAGAGTCCAGCTCCACGTAGAAGTACGGAGTCCCGGGAGGAGCAATCTGAAGACGCAAACTTCCCGCGTCAGTAATCCACAAACCCTTCCAGCTCCGGGTTCCCGCCGCGCTTTACCTGTTTGAGGTCGGTGTGTTGGGGAATCTCCATCATCTCCATGCGCTGCTCCTGAGCCTGGACCATAAAGGCCTCTTTGATGTCCTCTGTGGTGCAGCGGTCCAGAGGGACGGGAACCACCTGAGGAGCATCAACACCATGAAGAGCTGAGGGGTTTCAGATTATTGTCCTAATTTTAGAACAGGTGTTTCTATATTGGTTTGCTTTAACAGACTTCTCAAAATGACAAATGTTGAGAAGTAAAATGTTTGTCTTTTGTTAACCGTACATCAGGTGAGCCACATTACTGTATTTTTATGTTCTCAAAGTACATTGTTGGTCTGCTTTATGACGTCACAGCGCCCCCTGTGGCCACAATGACGATGCTGTGTTCAGGGACGTTGCAGTCGGTACCTGCAGCTGCAGGTGCTGGCTCCTGTAGTTCCT
Source organism: Oryzias curvinotus (assembly GCA_023969325.1). Lineage (NCBI taxonomy): Eukaryota > Metazoa > Chordata > Actinopteri > Beloniformes > Adrianichthyidae > Oryzias > Oryzias curvinotus. The sequence goes on from CM043728.1 coordinate 20,617,269, forward strand.
CTCAAACACCACGCAGCTCTCTCCTTTGCTCTTGTAGAAGCTCCTCAGAGACGACTTGTACTTCTCCATCTCCTCCACCACCTCAGAGCCCAGCTCCACCACCGACTGGTAGTGTCCGATGGGCAGGATCAGCACGTGGCGAGGAGTCAGGGCGCCTTTGGCCAGAGCCAGGTAACACTGCAGAACACCAAGCTCCGGATTAGACGGATGGAGCGTCACGGATTTATTTAGAAAGCTCCAGAAAAGAAAAATGGATTTAACAATAAAACAAAAGATGCGGGTGGCGTTGTATGGCCCACAGGCACCACCCACTCCACCCTCACTCTCCCCCTATCTCCCCCTGCCACCCTGATCAGAGCTGCACGAGATGAATTCATTAAACAAAGCACTATTTTCAAAATGGCGTCTTTTCTGTTGGTTTCATCTCCATAGCGTTTTTTTTGTTTTTGGTTGCCTGGGGAGGAAGAACGGCTCTACCTAGTCTTGACAAAAGTACATCTAGATTTCCTTGGCAACTGAGGTTTTTTGTGAACCACGCCCACATTCCTAATATGTTCATATTGTTTTGTTAAGCTTGAGTCAACAATTCATGTATTCAATCTTCATCGCTGAGCTGTAGGCCCTGCAGCCATCCCATAATTTTAACCTTCCTTTGGAAATCACTGGCTGCTGTGTTTTGGTTTCATTAGTGGATTTTGAAATAATCTACTTGAGCTCCATAAGAGATTTTTCATTGTGTTTTTTTGGGGGGGGCCCGCTGTGATGTCATCATTAAGGGGCGGGGTCATTCATTAAGCCAAAATTTTCTTTTCACCGGGTACTAGGTGTGTAAGCAAGAGTTTTTGAGTTCGTGGTGGGGGAGGAATTTTTACTTGAAGGTGCAATAAGAAAGAAGAACGACTAAAAACCATCCGGTCCTCCGGTCCAGGGGTACCCCAGGGCTCTACTTTGGAGCCCCTGCATTTTGAAACCATTTTAGGCCAGATCTTTGCTGGTGATGCTCTGCTCTGTCACTGTTGGCAGAATCCAGTCTTTACCATGAGGTCTGACATTTCTGCTTGTAGAAAAAGTTGGAACTTTGGAGCAAAATTCTTATAAAATCCGATTTCTTCCTGAAATGTTACGAAAAATGTAACTGGGATTAAAAAAAACAAAACTGTCAGTATTTGACACCAGAAGATAGAAGAATTTGTCTTCTTCATGAAACATCATCAAAAACTCAGATCAGCCGTTGAGAGGAATGAATTGAAACAAATATTTTAACAGAAGGTTTTTAGAAATAAGACTGGAAAACAGCGGCTTAACATCTGAGGGATCAGTCTTATTTAGCCTCCACCGTCTTTCCGCTGCTTCCTCTGACGTAGCCTTTGGATCGCTGGTCCTCCTCTGAAGCTCCTTATGGAGACGTTTAGGGTGTGAACTCACGTGTGTTCCTATGCTGATGACCAGGTGCTTCTCCACCTGCGGGCTGGCCAGACAGAACCAGCAGGGCCCAGACGGCTGCGCTAGAACCAGCAAAGCACAGAACCTCACCATCCAGCTTCATGTTCCACACTACGGCGGAAGTCTCTGCGGACTCACGGTGTCGCGGCTGCCTGTGCTGCTCCTGACGATGGCGTCCTCGATCCTCCCAGTCCGACGGTCGCTTCCTGCCGCGCCCGCGTGCGTTCCCGTCCTGCTTCCGACTCAGGTCGAAGAAAAACTGCTGCGCCGGCTCCTAGACGACAGACGGCGGGACGTTCATATGTGGAGGAAGTTCGTCACATCTGCGCGGGTTTCCACCGACCTCTTCCTCGGCGCTGAAGGCTGGCTTTTGAGCTTCCTTCTTGTCTTTTGCTGGACGGCGGTAGGGGTTCTCCGTCACGTCCTGCGGCTGCTTCACCAGCTCTGTGGGATCCATGTTCTTCATCGGGACGATGTTGAAGGCATACAGATACTGCGGACAGGAGGCGAAATACTTCAGATTTGACGTGTTGTTCTTCATTTAGGTCATTTAAAAGAAGACGCACCTTCTTCTTGGCAGGGTTACCGACGGTTGCCAGGGCGATGAAGCGGCTGACGTGTTGAGCGTTTTCCTGCAGGACGACGTGATTCCTGAGCAAAAAGACAAACTATCAACATTGGCTGAAGCGATCATGAGATTCCAGTCCGGACGCGGCTCCATGCCTCACCTGTACGGCAGTCTTTCATAGTGGGCGCCCTCTAGTGCTGCGAAGTGATATCGCGGTTTGAGTTTGTCGGCGAGGATGGCGATGGAGCTGCTTCCACACGACTTTGTGTTCACCTCCTGCAGCACAAACCAGAATTTCAGCACCAGAAGCACAAACTCCGCCCCCAGCGTGTAACGAGCAGCGTTTTACCGGGCTGTTGCCGTAGTGCCAGACCCCTCGCGGCCACTGCGAGGTCAGCAGGATGTCCAGGCCTCTGTACTTGGAGCTGCTGGTCAGCGGGGTAACGAGGGCCGACAGGTCTTTGGACGTGAAGCAGTGAGCCGGCGCCGGCTCCTGCAGGGCTTCCTGACCGCTGACGTACGCGATCTGCAGCCCAGAGACGCCCGTGAACACCCCCCGCCGCCCTGAAGCACAAATCACCAAAGACTCACTTCAGTCTCACGTCCCCGAGAATAAAATGTTTATTGTAATCGATCCAAAGGAGGTCTTTGATTTCTTATGCCAAATATTTTTTTTTTTTTACAATAAAAGTCGATAAACCTAAAGTGGGGACATAAACGCTTAAAGACAAAACAGGAGAATCGGGCGGAGCAACAAAAAATGAAAAAAGTTCCACGTGGACGAGTGGGGATGGCAATCGTACCGAGATACGTGATGTTTTCCGCCAGCTCACAGCCGTCGGAGTTCGGGAAGTTTTTCACCGTCTCCTGGCTCGCTGCTCCCAGGATGTAGGTGTGGATGGGGGCTAAGGCGGGGAAATGAGAAGAGATGGTTTTACGGCTGCTCTGGACAGCAGGGGGCGCTGTCGGCAGCAGGACGAACGCCACAGTGTTCCTCAGATGAAGGTGAGCTCCTGAAGCCTCCTCTGTGTTTCTCCGCACCTTTCTTGGCTCCGGTTTTGTACTCCTGCCACTCCGCCTCAGCTTCAGGCGAAGCCCCAAAGAACTCCCCGACACAGAGCAGCAGCTGCAGAGGAACACGGAGTCAGCCAGGAGGACGGGGAAGAAAAGCAGGACGTCCGCGGACTCACATCAAACTGTCCCGTCTTCTTCTGGACGGCCTGGACTCGGCTGAAGAGGGAGCTCAGTCTGCCTTCCACGTCGCCGCACGCCAACCTGCAGACCAACACGGAAACGCGTGTTACACGTTAACATCTGCCACATGTAGACATACGTTGCATGTACTGACTAGCCACACATATAGACTTGTCTCGTGTGAAGACTCGAGACATGTAAACGATGGTCACATGTAGAGTCTTTACAGGTCAAGATTTCACATGTGTGAAAAAGTTGTCTTCTATAAAACCTTTGCAGATATTATCTGTTTTTCTCCAGAAGATTGAAATTCTCTCTCATTAAATGACCCAAAATGTTTAGAATCAACATTTTACATTTTATCCTTTTATAAAATAAAAATCATCTAATAAAGCATCTGTTGGTTTATCCATTAGGTGGAGCTTAATGATGACCAAAAAAAATTATATTTCTATCACTTTATTTTCCATCAAAAGCCAACTTCTTTCTTAAAACTTTATTGTTTAAAAGAAAAAATGTTTTGACTAAATATTCCGTTAAAGGTTTTCTTATGACCTGAACTGAAATGTTTCATAAAGTCCAGATTTCTTCTTTAGGAAAAACAACGTATTTTTTTCATTCATCTTCTGTTCTGAAGAAAACTAACTTTATTCCTTAAAAAATAAAAACATACAATTCGAAAGCAGTTAGAAAAACAAACAAATCTGAAATTAATTAAATCGATTCTGATCTAAAACGTGTCCTTTGAAAACAAAATCAAACGATCGTGATCATGAAAATGTTGGAACGAAGATCTGCGGGTTTTTATATTCGACACATGAACCGAACCCGGAACCGTTTAAACCAAACCAGCCTCGGATCAGAACACGGATCACATTCAGAGGAGCTTCACTCACACTCTGACCGGCGGACCCTCCATGGTTGCGTTCTGAAACTAATTCTGCGGTCCGGACCTGTGCAGCTTCGAGGTGTCCGTTCCTCTAAACGGTCGGGTTGACACACAAGCGGAACTATTATTCTATGCGTTCATTTAAACTAACTTTAGATGTACGACACAACATTTTACGGAAACAAATAATGTGAGGAGGATTAACACTTTTTTAAGAGCAAATTTTAAACTATGGTTCTCTAATTATTAAGGAAAAGAAAAGTTTAGGAATTGCTCGAAATATTGTAAATTATAGAAACGGGTTGCCAGGTATTCAGCCTTTCCGTAGGGTAACGTTGTTACATGCGTTTCCAATGGTTGTAACCTGAGAGACTGACTGACTCATTTTTCATTTAATCATTATTATTATTATTATTATTATTATTATTATTATTATTATTATTATTATTATTATTATTATTATTATTATTATTATTATGTTGTTGTTGTTGTTGTTGTTGTTGTTGTTGTTGTTGACTAATAACAAACTATCAACTAATTTGCTTACAAAAGAGGGTTTGTGTCATTGTCTGGTCAAAAACAGAAGAAAGCAGAATGTCCATAAAAACTCACCATTTTTATTGTTGTGTTGAGGTGTGATTCTTTGAGGTAATGGAGCATTCTTTTTGATCTATGTCCCTTTTTAGATTTTAAGACTCATTTTTTAAAGACAAGGGCTGTTAAAATTAAAGTCCTGTTGCTGTTCTACACTTAACAAAGGAGCATGTTTTGTTTTTGTATTTGATGTAACACAACAGAAAAAGGAGATTGTTTCTGCTTCAATAGTTCTTTTTTTAAATCTTTTTTGTTTGTTTGTTTATCTTCTTTTTAAGCTTCTTCGTTTTTTTGTAATTATGGGTTGGTCAAAGTCATTTAAATGGCCTCTGTGAATAAAAGCTGCTGCAAAAATGTTTTCCTTTTCTTTTTACAAGTGGATACCAACACTTTTCTAATAATTTTTAATATTTTTAATAAGCACTTAAATTAGTTGTATGTTTTGTGAGTATTTATATAAATTTACAGTTTAAATTAAAGTAAACTAAGGTTACAAACAAAAGACGCCAAGTGGAAATGCTGCAAACCTGGCAACCCGCCAGCCCCGGGGCGCCGCTCCTCCATCCTGGCACTTACCTTCATCCTGGTAACTCGCAAGTCCCCGGACCAAAAACAGGAAGTAAGTAACCGAATCAAAAGTAAAATTCATTTTCTCTTTGGGGGTTGGACCCCATGAGAGACACGGAGCAGTTCTAGGCCAGGAATGGGGTCTTGAAACGTGGAATAAAAGAGCAGAAGTGCGACAAAGCCCTCGCGCCCCATAAGCTTTGCCTTCAAACATGGCGCCGCAGATTTTTCTTATTCTTGTCGCTGCGCTGCAGGTAGAAAATGATGCTAACGGTTAGCTTCCACTCGAAACTCCGGTACCAACATCACCTGCGTTTTATTTCTGTTTCTAAACATTAAAAGTGATCTCTTATTGTTGCGTTTGTGCATAAGCGGCGGTTATGTGTTTGCGATGAATTTTTGTGAGTTTTGGAAGAACTTAGTGGAAGAAATGAACCGTTTTTACGCAGCTTTTGTTCTTGCTTACGGAAAACAAACCCCTTCGTTTAAAATGGATCACAAATGAAGTGAACGTAACGTGGGGTAAATTACGGCGCACGTTATAATAATTTAAAACAAAATGAAATACAATTTTAAACAAAATATAACAACAAAATACGTAGTCTGGTTCCACTTGTGACCACTAGGGGGCAACAGCAAAGAGCTTATGTTAGCTGTGTTTCAATGGAGTCATTGCAGGATTTACTTAATTCTGGGACAAGAATCAGTTCTGCTACTACAAGCAGCAATTATTTGTGATGATTTTTTTCTCTTGATCTTGGTTCTAATTTGAGAAGCTTTTGCTTTTGTTTTTTTAGTAAGATTGATCCAACTAAGGTCTGACTGGATAAATCTGAGTTGATCACACATGTGGACAGACATCATCAGTGATTTACTGAAGCAGCAGATCAATAACAACACATTTGTCCAAAACAGAATGAAGGAAAAGGGAGGCTGCTGCTGAAATTCTGATGATTATTTGTGATATCTTGACACAAAACAAACGCACATGGTATATTTCTGAATGTGAAAAAACTTTATTTAACCAGAAAACATAAGTAAATGGTCAGAAAACGTTCAAAGAGGCGAAATATGTAATCTGCAAATCAATATTCATGATCAAAACATAGAATTGTTAGTATTTTAGAGTTGAAACTATGTACCTTCAAAAATGAAGGTACATAATTTATGTACTACCTAATAATGTACAGCCTTTATACTAAAGCTCTGGCATGTTCAATGTTATTTTTAATTCATACAAATACTTTTTTTAAATATAATTCTTTGATATGAAATTTTTATATTTCACGTCCCTATATTATTATCATTAATTTGACAGATCTGACAGAAAAGACTTTCTTACTCAGACTAATAATTCTGATTCCCTGCAGGAATATTCTGTATTTAGTCCTTCAGATTTCATGGTCTTCCTCACTAACAGACAGTGATGAAGAGGTGTGTTCGTTCATGCAGGCATTCTGACTCCTGCGAAGTGACATTTCTTAAATCCAAAATGATTTTCAGTCTAAAAAGTATTTTTCAAACAAAACTTCATGAAAGTCTGTAGTTTTGATGAAACACAAAAATATTCTGAAGAAAAAATACTTTTTCATCCAAACCTGATTTAAAAAAATTAGTGATGATTTTACGTCAGAACAGATGAAGAATCGTCTCCAGGTCACAGATCAACGTTTGAGAATTGGAGAAGCCTGAGCATAAAACTTTATCGAAGGTGAAACGGTGTTTCCAGATTCATTTTTAGGAGCTAAATCTGCAGAAATGTTTCGTTCTTCTGCATCCAAACAGCCACTGTGAGGAACTGCAGTAGCTTTAGGGAGGAATTCTGTATATGTGGAGATGAAACGAGGTGGGCGGAGCCAGAGGAAAACTGTTCTCAAGAAAAACCCTCCGAGCTTCACGTGGATCAGACCACGGTTTGAAACCTCCGGGACGTTCCGCTCTCACACAGCTTCTCTCTGTTTCATGAAACGTTTGGTTCTGGTGGTCAGCAGCGGCGGCGTGATGAGTTCTGCTGCAGAGGACGAGGACGCAGCCGTGCTGCAGAGCGTCAAGTCGGTCACGCTCACCCGGGACAGCGATGGAAGCCTCCTCCTGCACTGTCCGCCCAACGGTGCGTCGCACAGCCACTGATGCGCAGCCGCTGATGCGCAGCCGCTGATGCGCAGCCGCTGATGCGCAGCCGCTGTTCAACTCCAGATTTCTTTATTTTAAACAATCAAAACAACTAAAGGAGACTAAATGAAACCCAAATGTCTGATAATTAGTCATGATCTGAGAAGGTTTCAAAGTGTGGAAACGAAACGTTTAACCGTTTAACGTCTGAAAATGAGGTTTGACTGCAGGAAGCAGAAAGTCCACTTCCTGTTTCCTCATGATCTCCTCTGGATGGAGAACACGGTTCTGCGATATGTTCTGTCTGCAAAGACAAAAAAATCTTCAGGTTTTCCTGGATTTAAACCTTTGTTGTTTTTTTTTACCGATTTCAGATTTATCCGTTTAGTTTGTCAGGTAGGTTTGATTCTCCAAAGAGACGTTTTGGTTCTTGTATATTTTTCTTAAATAAGATGTAAAGGAATAAAGTCCTTAAAATAAATCTGTCATTAACAAAGTAAAAAAAAACATTATTAAAAAAAACCTATACAGTAAAACTGCAGACAGAGCAACATGAAGCTGATTTCAGGAGAAAATAAATATTTTAAATAATTCTGTTCCATCAGTAAAAGCATCAGAGAGTTTTAATTCTGTCCCGCAGCAGCGTCCTCGACTGAAGGACCAGATTGTTGTTTTTCTTCAATTCTTTTTTCTTTCTGCATATTTGCACAAAAATTTTCCCTCCGCCACAAAGTCAAAAACTCATCAAAATTTGCACACAGCTAGAAGCCACCGACCATGAAAACGATGACATCACAGCTGGAAAAACCATCCAAAAGTGAATGGATCCAAAATCTCTAATGACATGTTTATAGGGATGGCCACAAGACCTGTTTATTGCTTGAGCGTTCTTCACTCATTTAACATACACACCACCAGGTTAAGTCCACAACCAGATGACCTTTGACCTCAGGAAGAGGCCGCCAACTTGAATAAAAAAAATAAATCACCTTTACTACCTTCTGCAAATGTTGAGTCATCTCCTCCTAACTCCTCAAGCATCCCTGCTTGGGAAGAAGAAGTTGGTTGGGAAGTTTGTAGGTTTTGAACGCCGTTAGCGTGGCGAGCTCACAAGAGTGGCGTTGCCCTGTTGCTAGCACTATTTTTTTACTGGAATTTTGTGCAAATGCAATACACGAAACGGTATGAACACAAGATATGAACACATCAGTAAATGTGGTTAACAAAAAGCTGTGTTGCCAAGGAAATCCAAAGATGTACGTTTGCAGATTTTTCTAAAAACCACATCGACCTGTTCGTCACCCCCAGGTGACCAAAAAACAAAATGGTTGCTATGGCGATAAAACCAACAGAAAGGCTGTTATTTTGAAAATGGTGTCTTTTCATTACTTTGTCATGTGCAGCTCTGGCCTGGGGGGTCGGGGGAGAGTGAGGGGGAGGGGTAGCAGCTAATCGGTCAGTGAGGTGGGGGGGGTGCCACCTTAGGCCACTCGTGGCTTTAATTCTAATCAAATCTGTTGATTTAAGGTGAATCAAAGTCCAATGATTTTGTTCTGATTCTGGCTGTGACGTTGGATGTGAGGGATTCTTCCCGGGAACATCCGGGTTCTGCTGCCGGTTCCTCACCATAACAGCTGTGTGATGTGCAGATGAAGACCCGGAGCCCCTCCAGAAGAAGCTGCGGCTCTCCGCCGACGAACACTCGGACTCCTCCCAGTTCTCCCTCGTCACGTTGCCCGGTCAGTCCCCGTCTGAACCTCATTTATAGAATTTGAAGTATGTGAAAACTCTCAGGATGGTTCCAGACTAGAAGTTTAAGAAAAAGTTAAAAAAGGATCGTGAAAAGTCTCCATCTGTAAAATCAGAGTCCAGATAATCTGGTTTTTTTTGTGTGTCAAAGATTTCAATTGAACCACATGACATCACAACCAATAAAGAACACAATTATCTTTTGTGTGGTTTTCTTTAGATTTCAGGAACATTTAGGTTTTCAGAGATGTAAACTCAGATCAGTGACTGTTGTTCTCTCAGTGACACAAAACCAGGAGAACTTCGAGGTGACGATGATGGCCACGGCGGACGGCGAGCTCGGCGAGGACACCGTCACTCAGATTGAGGTGGATTTGAAAGTGCTTCGTGGGTTCCGTATGTAGGCGGAGTCACTGAGGGGGAGGAGTCAGGAAAGAACCTGACCCATCATGTTTTGTAGATCCTCCAGGAGGAGGAAGAGTCTCTGTCCCCGAAGCCGAAGACGGAGGTTTCCCCCGTCAGTCAGGCCTGGTTCACCACCAAAGAGGACAAAGACACTCTGGTCAACAAAGGTACGGACTCCCAGCCGCCCCCTTTCCCTTCCCCAGTGCTAAGAGCAGGGAGCTTGTGGCTCCGCCCAGCATCACAAATACGATTGTTTTCAAACGGCCTGCTCCTGATTCACAACGATTTTAATAAAGAAAAACTCAGAAATGCAAAAGTGAGCTTAATTTTCTTTGTATATGTCCTCCATTATTGGAAAACATGTTCATAACATCAAAAACACAATCAGAGTGGATCTTTAAAAACGTCAGCCTGGTGTCTGCTGGAGGTCATCCATAGAAAATGGTTTCCCTTTGGTCAAACCACATGAAGTCAGTTCAGTTGCCATTCAGTTGTGGCGTCGTGGTCAGTCAGCTTGTTAGGAGGCCACACCCCTTTCCACTTCAAAGCGGGCTACATGTAATCTGTCGAACGTTTTGAACGTTGGTCGTTGGGGGCAGCAGGCTCCACCTACTTTTATTGAGACATCTGATTGGCCAGTTTATAACTTGAATAACTACAGAAAAAAGTGAGGATTGTCCAGAAGATGTTAAAAAAGGTTTCAGAGCCAGAACGGTTCTTCTGACCAATAGAATGACTGAGTAACAGCCTTTTAGTTCTCTTTAGACGTCTATGGGATTTTGGGGATACTTCCTGTTTAGAACACCAAGGGGGAGGAGTCACTCAGTCCAGTTCTCTGGATACACTCAGTGGTTTTTCTTTAGACCTTGAATCTGCCTCTATGTTGATTTGCATTCATCCTAAACCTGGTTTTTGTCTGTTTAACTTGCTGGATTCTTTACATGTTGAGGGTTGAGACCAGGACTGCCCAATCCTGGTCCTAGAGATCCATCAGCCCTCCTGTTTGCCTCTCGCTGCTGGTTACCTGCTTCAGGTGTGCTCTGACCGAGGACACCTGCTCACCTGAGTTGACAGTCTCTGCAGTGAAAATGAAGGCTTTCTCCATCTGCAGGTCACAAGTGGAAACAGGGAATGTGGTCTAAAGAGGAGATCGACCTACTGATGAGTAACATCGACCGATACGTGAAGGTACGTCCCTCTGCGCCGCCGCTCTCAGGGCTCGTGGCCCCTCTGACCCTCAGCTGGTTTCAGGGCCGCGGCATCCAGGATCCCTCAGAGATCATTTTTGAGATGTCCAAAGAGGAGAGGAAGGACTTCTACCGCTCTGTGGCGCTGGGCCTCAACCGGCCGCTGTTCGCCGTCTACAGGCGAGTTTTACGGATGTACGACAACCGCAACCACGTGGGCAAGTGAGTTCCCCGAGGAGAGACTGGAACTTCTGCGGCTTTGCAGCTTGGTGGCTCAGATTTGTGATGTTCTGCTCCGTCAGGTACACTCCTGAGGAGATCGAGCGTCTGAAAGCGTGAGTCTTCCTCTGCTGGTTCCCATCCAACGCCGCTCGCCGCTTCCTCACCGCTTCCTCACCGCTTCCTCACCGCTTCTGTGTCTCAGGTTGAGGGAGAAACACGGGAACGACTGGGCGACCATCGGGGCGTCTCTGGGCCGCAGCGCCTCGTCTGTCAAAGACCGCTGCCGACTGATGAAGGACACCTGCAACACAGGTGAGATCAAACATGCCCCTCCCACTTTTTCTGACCTTTTTTTTAAACTGAAAGCGTCTTTTATCAACCAGGGAAGTGGAGCGAGGATGAGGAGAAGCGGCTCGCCGACGTCGTGTATGAGATGGCAGGGGTGTCGCCGGGGTCGGCGGTCACAGGAGGCGTTTCCTGGGCGACGGTTGCCGACCGGGTTCGCACGCGCTCAGAGAAGCAGTGTCGCTCCAAGTGGCTGAACTACCTGAACTGGAAACACAGCGGCGGAGCAGAGTGGACGAAGGAGGACGACCTGAACCTCGTCCGCCGGTACAGAGAGTGTGTGTGTCGGTGTGATCCACAGACGCAGCATCATCAGAACAACAGATCTTCTGTTTCAGGATTTCTGCGCTCAGAGTCCAGGACGAGAACGACATCAGGTGGGACGATCTGGCGTGGGGGTGGAGCAGTGTCCGCTCGCCGCAGTGGCTGCGCTCCAAGTGGTGGAGCATCAAGAGACAAGTCGCCAACCACAAGGAAATCCCGTTCAGCGGTACTGAGCTTTCTGACCCTAAAGAAGAAGATGGTGTGATGAGATCATCACAGAGAATCATCACAGAGACCAACTCAAACTTCTAGAACATCAGAGATGAAGAAAACATCTAAAGATTTAGAACAAACTTAGGAAAATATTAAGAAAGAGACAAAAACGTTTCAGAAAAAAAACACAAAAGCCAATAAGCAAGTTTTACCAAAGAACCCGGCAAACTGAGCGGATCAGAACCAGGAGGAAACTCAGACTCACAATCCCAACAAAAAGATACGAAACAACAATCAGAGGAAACGGCTCCACAAAGGTTCTCATGATTCGTGTTTGTTTTTATCAACAGTCCTCCTGAAAGGCCTGGAGGAGCTGATGACATCATCCCAGACCGCCACCATACCAGGAAGCCCCTCCTCCTCTTCCCCGTCCCTCCAGATCCAACTCACCCGGTTGGAGGACAGCAGCAGCCCCGCCCCCAGCTCGGTAGCGGCGCTGCAGATCCCCGTGCAGATCCCATTGCAGATCACACACCTGGGTGAGGCTCTCGCTGGTGTTCTGTTCTCTTGTTGCACATTAACGACGCATGTTTTTTAGTCTGACTCCATCTTTGATTTGGTCAAGCAGCCTCAGATTCTGCGGCGTCCGGCGAAGGCGACACGATCACCCTGAACACCGGCACGTTGCAGGCCTTTGAGATCCTGCCGGTGAGCATCGTTCAGCATCCAGAGCATCACAACCTTCATTAGAACGTCTTCCTCTGATGATCTTTAGAGTTTCTTCTAATCAAAACATTTAGCACAAGAAAATGCAGATTCTTGTCAGTTTGTTTTAAATCTCTGACTGTTTTGGGCTAAATCGAAGCCAATCTTCACCCCCGTGGTTGTCATCCCACTGACCAGATGAGCCTGTGCTTCTGTGAGTAGGCGGGGCAAAGGTTTTTTCTGAACCACACCCACATTCCTTATGTGTTCATATGACATGTCATATTGTCTTGCTCAACTTTAAGCCAACGAGTCATGTTTTATAATTTCACAATGTTGCGGTTAAAAATATGCCAGGAAAAAGAAATTCCTTTTTTGTTTGAAATGTACACATTTTAAAACCAACACTTTTTTTCTAAATAATCAAAGAGTCGGGAGGTGATAGATCCAAATTCCTAGGAGGAGTTTAAATTTGTAGCTTAAAGCTCATAAAAAAATAAAAATTCAAGATGTCGGCCTCCTCCTGGAGGTCAACTAAACTAAACTTCGGTTGTGGACTTTGCATTAACAGAAGTTTACTGTTTACTGTAAGAAAATGTAAGAAAGTCACCGGCGACGAGGTGCAACTAAACTTTGGTGAGTCTTTGAGTTTGTGGCGGGGCTGAAATTCTTGCTCTAAGGCTCAGAAAAAGTGTGAAAACAAGCTGGTCCTTCTGTCCAGGACGGCTGTTGGAGGAAAATGATGACAATTTCATAGAAATAAATAATAAACACTCTGCTGCCACCTAGTGGTCAAAGAGCTGTGGGTGGAAAGGTTACGGCGAGTTCAGGGCTAATTCCTGACATCAGTCTGAGATGAACTGTGAACTTAAAAGAAGTCGTCTCGCTTAGTTAAATCGTCATGAAAGGATCTGAACTAAGATTTGTTGGTTAAACTTTAACCGTCCTGGTTTGTTTCTTCTCTGCAGTCCTTCCACCTGCAGCCCACCAGCACCCCGGGAACCTACTACCTCCAGACGACGTCCAACCAGAGCCTTCCCCTCAGTCTAGCCAATAGCAGCACAGTTACCCTGACGACAGGCTCCTCCCCTTCCTCAGAACACATCATCCTGCACAGTCTGTCGGTCAGTGTTCCGCCTCTCGGGAGAGAAACCTGCGCCCCCCCCTACTCGGTGTTTTGATGTGGTTTTGCCTCCGCAGACCGACGGCCTCTGCTCTGGAGATGGCGTCATCATCCAGACTGTGTCCTCTGACCCCGCCCCCTCGGACCCCCTCGGCCAGACGCAGCTTATTGTGGAGACAGATGGGCCGAGCAAGGAGGACCACCTGGACGCGGCGAGCCTCCTGGAGGGTTCGGAGACGGTCGTCACGGAAACCCAGGAGTTAGTGACGGAGAGTTTCCCTGAGAAGGTTAGGAAGTCTCTACGTCTCATCGGTCCGCCTTCAAAGGATCCCCGCCTTCAGTTTTCTGAGTAAATGTGTCTTTCAGGGGCTGACCCCGACCTCTGTGGAGGCTCCAGAGGTGCATTCTGGGATCTCAGCCAGCAGCTCTGTGCTCATCGTGTCTCCCCCCAACATCAGCAGCACTCTGACAGGTAACATGTGTTTGTGTTCAACAGTCAGGCTTTCTATTCATGTTCAAATGAGGGAATCTAGATGAAGGAAATACTTTGATGTTACTTAAACAAACAAAAAAAAGGTTTTTGACACGAAACCAAACTTTAAAAATCCAGTTGAACTCAGTGAATAAATAGATTTTTTAATGTTTGGTGATGAAAAGATAAATAAAACTAAATAAATCAATGAAAAGTTACAGCACATTAATCTTTTCTTAAAAAAAAAAAACAGTTCTTTAAGAAAAGGGCAAAAAAAAATCACGAGATTGCATCCGTTTTTGTTTATTAATTAAAATAAGAAATGTTGGGAACTATAAATGTAATTCATAAATTACATTTTTTAAACTTTCTTTTTTTATTTTCATTTTAAATTTCTAATCTGAACCTTTAAGCCACGAAAACCATAAAAGTCAGGAAATATCCTTAATTAACCCAGTTTCAGTCAGATTATTGAAAGCAGCATGAAACACCTGCCGTCCCCCCTCCCTGCAGAATCTCTACATTGATTCTGTTTCAATCAGAGGTGGCGCCAGAAAATCAGAAAGATGGGTCAACGGCAGTTGCTCCTCGTGGTGAAACCTTTAGGTAAACCTGAGCTGAGTTTCATCTGCGTTGATGTTTTAAGGACTAAGGTTTTTGGATTTTTGTTCTGAAAACACCATTTTAATGAAGAGCATCATCATCTGCATAGAATCAGAATCTGTAAGATTCTGAACAAAGATATTTAGAATAATAGTAACAAAACAAGGATAATGTGCCCCCCTCCCTTCCTGGTCACAGATATTCCTGATTGTTTTATCTACAAGAAGGACCCGGGTGGTGTTGATGTTCACGTCCTTAAACCAGAGTTCCTCACAACGAAGTTAGGAAATAACTTTGATCCTCAGGGTTTTCTTTCTGCCATTTTTCATCAGAACAAACTGTTCCCTCCTCAGATCCCATCTTGGAGAACCAGGACGGTTCAGACTGAGCTGGACGGCGCCCCCTGCTTCTTGGAGAACGAGGTGAACTTTGAAACTCCTTCACGTCGGGACTCAGTGGCGTCCCAGACGGACTTGCGTGGAGAAAAACGCGGAAACTTCCTGGATAAAATGTGAACATTTCCTTCATCTCCTGTCAGGTCCAACAGGAAATGATGGAAAATAAGAAACTATTTAACTGAAAAAATGATGACATTTTTCCTGACGGGTCTGGAGACAATTTTCCCTAAAAAAACGTCAGTTTTTCTAAACTGTTTCTTCCCACAAATCTAGTTTTTATCCATTTGTGAAATAAAACATAAAAGCCTCGTCTTCATTTTCCCTGATAACTTTTCAAACATCTAAGGAACCAAAGTAAGAACTGCAGGAGGTCGAGTCTTCAGAAATTTATTTTCATAAAACTTTTCATTTAAATTTAAAATAGGGTTAGGGTTCTATTAAAAATAGAAGATTGTTCAATCTCAAAGACTTTAGCTCGTCTGTGAACTACGACAAAACCTGTCAAACATAAATTCCTGCGTCTTCCTCACAGCGCTATCTTTAGAACAGACAGACTCTTTTATTGCTTGGCATGTCGGAACGTTGTCTTGCTGATAGAAGCTGAATCAGGGACCGGTTCTCTGCTGGTTCAGGCAGATCCGGTTTTTATTGGCAGTGAACAGAGGAAACAGCTGGGGGGGTGGGGGTCATGACGTGAACTTAGACTGGAAACTTTCCATCAACCAAAAATCCAGAAGTTCTAGATTTGGTTTTGATGGTGGAAAAGTTCCAGATTCCTGAACTGAGTCTCCCCTGCAGAACAATGAGGATTGAGTCCGATGGTTGATGTCACCGTTCTAGATTGTTGTGTAACAGTGGGGATGATCAAGAACATCAGCACCAGTAGGGAAAGTTCCCCCCCAGCGGGATCACCTGAACCTAAAGCTCCGATCTCGATCATACGAACGAGCCGGTTCCTGGTGAGGGCGTGACCTCTGACCGGAACGCTGGAGACCTGGAAACAGCTTTGGAACGGATTCTAGGGTTTTCGGCTGAAGGCAGGAAGTAGAACCTCAGACTGAAGCTCTGATGTTCTCCTGAAATCTCCATCCCATCATCTCCTGTGTGTGATGGATGTGTGCCGGTTCAAGCCCTCCTCAGAAACACCTGACATTATTGCTGAACTGAAGGAAAACCTGCTTTGTTTTTTCAGCTCTGTAGCAGCGCCCCCATGTGGAGGTTTGTTTGGTTCCGTCTGGATGACGGTTGAGCTCCTCAAGAGTCAAAACGATCAAAGATGCAAAGTAAATATGCTGCTGCTTTAAGGCAACCAGATGGTTCTGATGCTTCCTCACACCCTCCTCTTCCTCCTCCTGAGGTTGCAGGATGTGACCCAGGTTCTCCTGTATCGTCACAGTTGGTCCTCAGGCGGATTTATGGCGCTCGTGGAACTGCTTTGACATTTGCACGTTTCTGCGCGTTCCTGGTTTTTGGTCCGAGCTTCAAAGTTCGCGTCTGGTGTTCTGGTCAGCACGCCATCCATCCAGACCACGCCTTCTTCTCCGCCGCTTTAACTGACGTCGAAGAAGTACAGGTTGGCACAGAGACACAGCAGCACGATGGACCCCAGCATGTAGTAGATCAGGTTCCTGAATTTGGGCTCCAGGTCGCCCTGCCGGTACCAGTATATCTGAGGAGGACAGGAGGAGAACCGTGACTCCAAACAAGCATCTCAACTTCCTGTTAACTGGTGTCCAGAGGAAGCTAAGAGAACGTCCAGAAACGGGTCTAGAGACCTGTCAGCGAGAAGATGACCTTCATCATGACCTTTACAACCATCACCAATCAGGATGTTCTTTCCTCTAAGCCCCGCCCCAAAGTTGTAACATTCACCCCACCAGAGAAGTTCTGAAGGTGAAATGTTCCTCAGCAGGATCAGACGGTAAAGCTATGGACTATATTTATCTCTTCTGTCCAGTGGATCAGGAAAAAGCCGTTTGGAATCAAATGTTTTAGTTTTTTTTTTTTTTTTTTTTTTTAAACGACGAGCATCAACAACAAACTTTTCCGTTTTAGGAATCGGGTCGTTCAAACAGGCGTTTTCCTCAAACAGGAACTGAAATCTGCACACCAAACCCCCAGAAGAACGTTTCTCACCAGAACTATAGTGGATCCACATGCTAACAGGATGCACACGGCAAAGAAGACGTTGAGCGGGCGCGGCGGCGGCGAGGGGAACACGAAGGAGCCGATCACAGTCACCTGGAGAACAGAATGACCAGAGAAACGTCTTTTGGCTTCATTGTAAGAAATGTTTACATCACAAAAGTGGTGCTTCTGTCTGCAGACCGTGTGATCCAGAACCAGAGAAAAGATTTTCTAGTGAGTTTCAGAACATTCCGGCAGCTTCTCCTGATGTCGCTCCGGGATTCTCCAGGTCTTCTTCATCCTAAAAAGTTGGTTGTGAAACTCCTGATGGACTTACCAGAACAACCACAAACGTGACTCCTCCCACTGCCAAGTTAATGATCCGATCCTGCAAGAGAGACGCCACTTAGACACGCTTTAGCTACCGTTTCAGCTGTTTGTCTCACTGTTCAAAGAACTGAGCTGGCCCGGTTCGGTCCAGCGGGTCCACACCCGCGCTGAGGTCTCCCCGAACAGAGGTCGGTTGTCCAGGCCGCTGCTGGTGCCGTACGTCCTGGTGCTGAACTCATCCATGGCGGCGGCGGCAGCAGGCAGGTCGGCGCATGCTCACCGTGTCCGGCTGCAGGACGGCTCAGCCCAAACAGACGAACCAGAACATTCTGGGTTCTGCAGGCGGATGAGACTGCATCTGTGTGACACAATTACAGGAGATCCGTTGGTTCTTTCCAGCAGGATTTTGACCCAAACATCCACCAGAACCGTGTCAGCGTGCAGAAGTTTCACTCAGTTCTTTTCCTTTTCCCGAGTTTCTACCTCCTGACTTTGCTGTCGGGAGACATTCAGATCTTTGGCGTCTGCAGATTTTGTTTTTGCTGAATGATCAGATGAAAAGCAAAAAGACGCAGCAGAAGAAGCTGTCTTTTCCACTTTACTTCCTCTTTTTTCACTTATTAAAAAAACCACAATCAGTTCTGAGTCAACGCCGACGAAACAAAAGAGGAAGTTCAAATCAGCGACTTTTATCACACTAAAGGTCTGATTTTCATCCTGTTTTTATCAGATTCATCTAAGATTTTGTTTATTTGTGATCATGAATCAACGGCTGGGCTGCAGTGGAGGAAACATGGCTCGTATGACGGCTCTGCTAACATTTCTGTGGTATTTCATTTAGAAAGTGATGAAAAAGCTTCAAGTTATGTCTCACACTTTCACCTGAAGCCCTAAAGGTCCAAAACCCGGTTCTGGAGCGAGCCTCTTGGTGAGCGCAGATGCTGCTGGAGCTTTTCCTGTCCGACTTCTGGACTCTCATCCCCAATACAGAACTAACTAACATAGATTCCAGATAGAACTGGAATCACAGGAACGCCCAGTGAAATCTGGAGGCCACTTCCTGACCTTCAGGGTAAACAAACAGGGAAGCAGAGCAGCATCATCTAACCTGGATTATAATCTGCTTTGGTCTGAAAACACAGTGACAGGATCCAAACGCTCAAGTTAATATAAGAAATTTTCACTTTTAGTCTCCAAAATTGTGGTTTTAGATGTGACAGCAGTGCTGTGCCTCCATTTTTTTTTTTTTTAAAGATTTTCTTTGTAAATTTTATTTGTAATTTCTGTTAAGTTCTGTTACTTCATTAACTGGATAAATTCAGAAATGGTTGTCCTTAATCCTGCCCCTTTTAATCTGATCAAATTTCACATTTCTGACTGTTTTATAACCCAAATCCATTCCCAGACACACGGCGCCCTTCCTCTCAGCTCACCCTCAAAGCAGCAGCCTTCATCAGCGGGTGAGACGGCGGCGGCGGCGGCGGCGACAAGGAAGGAAACCAAGCTCCCACCGAGCTTTGTCAGCAGAAAACACAGGAGCAGAGAAACAAGAGAGGCTTTATGGAGGAGAGAAGCTGGCCTGAAGGAACATTCCTGCTGCCTTGTGATGCTTCTTAAGATCAGACCATGTTGGCTTCACGTGTGGAGGCGGCCGTGACGCAAACTACCCCCTGAGGTGGAGGTTCAGACATTCTTCTAAAGGTTTCTAGTTGAAGTGAGATGCAAATTCTACCAACTATTATATCACTCAAGAGACAATTACTGGGTTAGTGTGAACAAAAAAAGGAGTATTTGATTAGTAGGAATATGAAAAAGGCAGGTGGTTTAAAAGGAAAAAACATACTTTTATTTATTGAACACAAATGTATTTGACCTACATTCAAGCTGTGGTTTTAAAAAGGGAAACAATTACGTTTGGAAACGCAAAGAAAGTGGTGTCAACAGGAAAAAAAGCATAAATATTCATATTTACACATCAATCCATGATTTTACTTTTTTATTGACATAAGTGGCTTATGTTTAAGTTTTTGTTTCGACGAAATTGTCTTTGACATTCTGGATAAAAAGAATCGCTGCAAAGAAAGACAACGTCACGTGTGTTGTTAAAAACCAAAACAAAGCAGAGATTTTTAAAAACTTACAAATTAAGGGAAATGTACAGACTTTTCTATATCTGCGTTCATCCCAGCGGCCTTAAATTTCCGTTTGTCGTCAGAAACACCGTCTGGAGTTCGCTGACAGAACTCCCGGACGGCTTTTTTCCCCGGTTATCCGTTATTTCTGTTAGCTAACCCAACTCTGAGGCTAAGCTAACCTGCCTGGCGCTCGCGGCGCCCCGTAAAAGTCGACTCAGTCCCAGAAACGAGGACAAAAAGCAGCGCGCGCGCGCGCCCTCCGTACCGCCCGGTTCCTCACCTCACGGGGTCCCCGTCGATTCCCGCAGTGGACAAAACTTCACCGGAACCGAGAGAGTGGTCCGAATCAGATTTAACCCGGCAGCCTCAGTTCAAGCTTGTTAAAGGGGAGTTCCGTTTCGAATGAGCCGACCGCCTGCTGGGTCACAGCTGCGCATGCGCGGCTTCAGAACACGGAGGCTTGACTAACTAGCCATCTAACGAGTTCTTATGATTATTGGTGATTTTAGGGAGTAAGAATAAGAGATTAACATCAGTTGGGCATTTTTAGAAATCAGTGTGAAAAAAATGTATTTAAATATTTAAACTTAATGGAAAATGTGGGGAAAAAGTCCCCCAGTAAAGGTGTCAACAGACTGAAAAACACTGAGATTATAGTTATGTGAAAATATTGACACTGTAATGAAAGTAAACAGCCTCAGTTTAGTTAGCGGCCGAGGAACTTCTCTTAAAAGAATTTTTATTTTTAAGTGACACAAACCGGATGAAAGACAGGCAGAGATGTGCATATGTTTGGTTTCAAGATGCTAATTTCTCTTTGCAGGTTCTGAAGAGACAGATTTGAACAATAAACCATCCTAACAACCCTAATCAATGATCAAGTCAGACATAAAACCCCAGATTATGAATGTAAATATAATGGCATCCATTTTTGGTCATGTGACAGCTGGTTTTTATCTGTGAATATTTCAGAATGTCTTCCTTTTGAAGGTGATGGTGTCGTATCCGTTACCTGCAGCAGAGCAGCTTCAATCACCGGCTGATGAGGCAAACTACAGAGATGCGAGGGACCATGAACATTCTGCCTCCACATGTCAGCATCACATGAGAGGAGTGTGATTTTTCCCAGAACACATCAACAGCAGTGTATTCAGAGCTGAAAACATGAGAAACTCTCCTTTTTTAAAATAGAAAAATACGATAAAGCACAGACAGAAAAAGGTTTAAT
Organism: Oryzias curvinotus; assembly: GCA_023969325.1. Classification (NCBI taxonomy): domain Eukaryota; kingdom Metazoa; phylum Chordata; class Actinopteri; order Beloniformes; family Adrianichthyidae; genus Oryzias; species Oryzias curvinotus. The sequence goes on from CM043728.1 coordinate 20,638,142, forward strand.
CCTAACGCAACAGAATGGATTCTGTTTACAATAAACATAGGTGACACAAAGATTTACATCTTCAAAAGACATGTTTTAAACTAGAATGTTTTATATTTCAAGTCAAATGTAGTAAATTATTGTTTGACCTTTTATGAGAACAAAAAAACATTAAGAGATTATTGAATTAACTGGGTCAAGTCTCCTTTAAAAAGTACAATTTAAAGACAAGTTTGTGGGTTTTTTTTTGACTAGTTGTAGCTAAATTAGTTAGTTTAGGATGTCAAGAAAATGGTAAATCTCAAGCTGTCACAGAATTTGTTAATGTAATACCTAATTATTATTTGAAATGTTTTTATTGTTGAAATCTCCCGCCCCCCCAAAAAGTGCCAGTGTGGGAGTAATATTACTTTCCACCAGCAGGTGGCGGTGTGAAACAAGCAATCCACCTGAACGCTCAGCGAAAGACAGAAGAAGAGTTCATTTCCGTAGGCGGGACATACAAACAGCAGGGAGGTTGCGGTGTTGATTTTTTTTTAAACATTTTTATCGAGTTTTGGTGAAACTCTGGGGTCTGAAGATGAGCTCGTTCGCGGGTCGAATGAAGGAGTATCCCACCGTTTCTCTGGACCGGTTCGACAGAGAGAACCTCCACGCGCGAGCCTACTTTCTGTCGCACTGTCACAAAGGTGACGAACAACAGCGGCAAAGCTAACCCGGTGTCCCTGTTTAGCATCGTTTTATTGTTGTTTTGTTGTTTCCAGATCATATGAAGGGACTGAAAGGACCTCTGCTGAGGAGGAAACTGCAGTTCAGGTACATTTAGCCTCTAATCTGGAAAGTTACGGAGAGTTACTATATCTATAACAACAAAACTATTATCTGCCTGTCATAAAACTAAAAATTAATCAATAAATAATTTTCTATTATTATTTTAGCATACATACAATTATTTTAACACAGAAAATAGATTAAAGCTGTTTAGTTAGGCAGCGCGTGTATAATAGGAAGATAATTTATGTAAATTTAAATCAAACTTTATTGACAACAAAACAAACAAAGAGCTGATTAGATTTTAGGAGGAAAATGTAAAGGAATAAGATGACTTCAGTGTCAGAATTTAAGATCATAAACAAAAACTGAAGTTCAGAAACAAACGTATTAAACTTAAAGTTGAAATCCATTTTTAAATGATTTAAATAAGTTCTAAAAGATAAATGAAGGTTTGGATTTAGGTTTTGGAGGGAAACTAAAGCACAATGATCTAAAAAAAACTTCCATTCAAGATGACCGAACAACATCCAAAAAGAAGGAATTTATAACCAGAAAGCACTTTTCTGTGCCGGGTCAGCACAGATTCTGATGCTATGACGTCAAATTCTTTTGTTTGTTTTCTTTCTTTATATAGAGAAGAACCAAGATCTCACTTGACGGCGTATACAAACTTCAGCATCAGCTCTTTCTAGTAATTTTATGTTTTAGTAAAACAAACTTTATTCATCCCTGAAAGATCAAGTATTTATTTAAATAACCTCTATCATACAAGGTTAAAGGCCGTCTGACATTTTATTTCTGGACTAAATTCAAGAATGTTCTGTGAAGGTTCTGTTGTCTCTAGAAACCTGCTATGAGGAACATGCAAGGACTCACATTCCTGACTGTTTATTCTGCAGTGTTGTTTAAATTTACATCCTTTAAAAACAACAAATTCAGGGATTTATTGTAATTTTAGATGCTCTGCGCCTTTTTTTCTCAGGTTCCTCAAATAAACATTTGAATCAAGTGGAGGAACTTCGGCTTTAAAGCTTTTTGGTGTTTGAGCCCAGAAGATTTGGCTGTTAAGATTTATAATTTTGACTTTTCAATTGAGTTTATTTTACATTTTAGTGGATTCATATTTAACGTTTCACGTCTTGTTTCTTTTTCTTGTTTTTTAAAGGACAAAATGTTTATAATAAATTTTAAATATTTAAAAAAAAGTGTATTACTTGAATTCAAAACTTAACAAAACAGAAATGACTTCATCTCATTGCCTCAAAACATAAAATTGCTGCTGCTGCTGTTTTTTTTAAAGCAGTAATAGAATGACAGTTGTGCTGTTTTGTTTCTGCAGTCGCACCGTCCGCCTGTACTGCTCCTTCGTCACCAAAGAACTGCTGCTCAGCAACCAGAAATACTCTTTCTGGGAGGAGTACATCGTCAGTCCGCCTGCTTCCCGTTCTAAAGTTGACTGAAAACCCGCAGCGTGAACTGAATGTTGCTGGTTTCTGTTTTCAGGTTCCTCTGGAGCTGGAGAGCCCAACTCAGATTTCCCTGGTGGACGAAGCGTCCGGAGAGGTGAGGATGACGGAAGCTCCCGTCCGTCTGTGCGGCCTCCATCTTTATACCGGAGCATAATGCGAACGGCTGCTGTTTTCTGCTCTGTTTGGGTCAGAAAGAAGAGGTGGTGGTGACGCTGCTGCCTGCGGGTCACTGTCCCGGCTCCGTCATGTGAGTGAAGCCTTTGGGAAATCCCCTGAATTCAGCCGGAAACGTTTGAGACGAACACATTTCCCCTCCTGGGATGAAAGTATAGCCCCAGTCAGTCCTGCAGCTGTCCTGCACTGAAGGACCAGATTGCTTTTACATTTTCAAAGCAATTCTTCTGTCTTCCAGAGCCTTTGAGCAAACGTGACACCTGCCACAAACTCAAAAACTCACCGAAATGTATTCACACCTAGTACCTGATTAAAAAGAAAGGATTTTTGATCTCCTTTGTATGTCCAAAGGATTTGATCTGGATAATTGAATCCAGAACCCTTTTGGTGTTTCCACACTGTAACGGTCTGTTGTGTTTTGCCTGACTATAGAAATGTGATCCAGCTGTGGGTTTCCTCCCTGACAGACAAAACCAAGGGCAAATTATCCCCTTAGGTTTCGTGCATTTCACAGTAAAAGTCAGAATAAGCAGCTGACAGAAGCGGCGTTGCTTCCAGGTTCCTGTTTGAGGGTTGCCGTGGAAACGTGCTGTACACGGGGGACTTCCGGCTGGGCGTGGGAGACGCGGCGAGGATGGAGCTCCTGCACTCCGGCAGCAGGTCGGTGGGCGCCCTGCAGCAGAACCCGGACGGAGAGGCCGGTTTGTCCGTAACGCCGCTTCTTTCAGGGTGAAGGACATTCAGAGCGTTTATGTGGACTCCACCTTCTACGACCCGCGCTTCTACCAGATACCGTCACGGGTGAGCCGCCGCCTCCAAACCCCTCATTGTAGACTTCACTAAAATCTTTGAGGCTTTTGGTTTTTGGGAGGAATTTCAGACATGAAGAGTTGATTTAGTCGACGGACGGAACGATTGTTCGGCTGCTTCCGTCTGCTGAGCTTTTGTCTTCCAGGTGTGCCTGGAGAACCTGATGGAAGCTCAGGTGTTTGTTTTTGCAGGAGGTCTGTCTGAAGGGCATCTCGGAGCTGGTGGGGAACTGGATCGGCCAGAGTCCGTATCACGTGGTCTGGCTCAACTGCAAAGCTGCGTACGGATACGAGTACCTGTTCACCAACCTGGGCGAAGAGTTCGGCACACAGGTGAGCCGGAGCCGGCGGGACGTTTGCTTCCTGAGAAACTCTTCCCGCTGAACTCCTGGACGTCTCCTGCAGATCCACGTCAACAGTCTGGCCATGTTCAAGAAGATGCCGGAGATCCTGAGCTACGTGACCACGGACCGCAGCGCCCGCATTCACGCCTGCCGCCACCCAAAGGTCCGTCCAGCTCTTAGTTTGGGGCAGAATCTGGATGTCGGTACATTAAAGCCACTAGGAGAGTTTGTCGCCATGGCAACATATGTTGGCCTTCATTTCACCTAAATGAAATCCACACCGATGCACTCACAGTCTCACTTTACAAGACGAAGATGAACCAAACAAACTTCATTGGTTCAGTGCAAAATAACATTTTCCTAAATGACTCTTAACTGGGGAAAAAGTGGTTTTGTTCTCTCGTTTGCGTTCAGGATGAAGAGTTTTTCCAGGGGAACCGGCTGCCGTGCGGATGCTCGGCGGCCGACGGGACTCCCCTCCGCATCATCAGCATCAAACCTTCCACCATGTGGTTTGGAGAGAGGACCAAGAGGACCAACGTCATCATTAAGTGAGTGCGGCAGCGGCAGCGGCTCTGCGGGACGGTTGTAGGAAAGCAGCAGCAGGACGTGGGTCTGAACCAGAGCTCAGACATTTAGGTCCGTTTTTACTGACAGGAGCCATTAAGTCTGATTTCCCCCTTTAGAAAAGGAACACCTACTGATGTTAATTATAAATTGATGTTAATTATAAATAAACTTTTGTTTTTTTGCATAAATAAAATCTAGATATAAAGAAAAAATTCTTTTCTAAGTAGGAAATGTGACGGGTTTACGACCGCCTTTCAAAATAAAAGTTGCATCTCTGCCATAAATTCTATTCTAATTCTAAACTAAAATTAAACCAGAGTTAACCAAGTTACCAGGAACAGATTTTTCGGCCTTAAGTCAAACTTGAAAGCCTTACGTTCTTTTTCCAAAATGGAAAATCTGCTTTAATATGAATTCTGGTTGTTTACTGACGTCAAAGGGATTTTCTGTGGAACTTGGTGCTCGGTAAACTAGCACAGCTTGATTACTGATTGTTGGAGCATCATGGGTAATGTAGTCAGGACTGTGGCTGTTTTGTATGACACACCGTTAATCCACAAAATGCACGACTTTTTCAATCAGAACTTGATTTTCTTCTTCTCCAGAACAGGATCCAGTTCCTACAGAGCCTGTTTCAGCTTCCACTCCTCCTATTCGGAGGTAACTTCAGCTTCTGAAGCACGTCTTTTTGCTGTTTTAGATCACGTCTACAAAAAAAAAACTCCTCAAATGTTCAGGTTTCCATTTTTGATAAAGAAACCGCATTTCCTTTTTCAGTTGAAAGACTTCTTGGCGTACCTCAAACCCGTGAACATTTATCCCAACGTTGTCCCGCTTGGTCGCTCTGAGACGGACGTCACGCAGCTGTGAGCCGACTCGGACTCTAGAACACGACTTGAACCCGACCTGCTGGAAAGAACCGGCTTTGTTCTGTTCTGCAGGTTGAGCCTGATGAGTCGAAGCCGCTCCGATCCTTCGGCGTTCGTCTACAAACCTCTGGGAGTGCTGAAGCGCGGCGCGGTGCGGCGGCCGGCCAGCGGTAAGACCAACCGCCCAGAGCACAGAACACCTGAGGAAAGTTAGTGTCAAACGGCCGCATGGAGAGATGTTCTTCTGCCATTCAGACTCTGAGAGCGACGACGAGCTTTTTGAAGGTTTGGACCTGGAACCGGTGAGGAAGAGGACGGTTCTGAACCAGGAAGCAGAGAAAGGCAAGTTTATTTGATTTCAGCTTGTTTGTATGAAATGAAGCTGCTCCACGTTTGGACAGAACTTCAGCTTTGACTAAGATTTGCTTTGATATCCTGATAAAAAGTCGTGTTTCTGAGTTCAGACGATCAGAGAACATTTCTGTCCTCAAATCTCAGAAAACCTCAAACTGAAAGTTTTCTCCTCCTCAATCTGGATAAAAGAAACTTTTCTGAATCCATTTTATGCCGAAGTTCATTTTGGATTTTTATTATGACAAAAGGAAAACGATGACTTCCTTCATATGTTACCCAATCTGTGATGCTGCGTGTCGCTCTTTAGCATGCTATGATCAATTTACAAAGAGTTGTCACTTCTGTGAATGAACAGGGACGCCGTCCAAACGTCATTACCGAATCCTCCTGGTTGGACTTTTGCGTCTGCGTTTTGTGCGTAGAGCCCGAAAACAGTTGTAGACACTGCAGTGTGTGAAAACGCGGAAGCGTTTCCATCGCCTTCTTATTGGAAGTAGCGGCTTAAAGCAGCGTTGAGGTTGTTTAGCTGCTTTATGAAGACGCCGTTCCTGCTTTAACCACCAGAGGGCGCCGTGATGCTTTTGGTCAAATGTTCTCTTTTGTGGACTTTAGAGGACATCCCTGAGGGAACAGCGCCCCCTGCCTCGGCGGCTTTGCCTCTCACGGTCGACAGCACGCCGTCTGTCCCACAAAACTACTTTGACTGCACCGAGTCCAACGGTGAAGATGATGATGAAGAAGAGGAGGGCAAAGGAGATGCAAAGACGGAGCAGGAAAGCGAACAGGGCGGTCCATCTGAGGCTCCGAGGTGGGAGGATTTCTTCTCTGCAGGGACGCTGACCGACAGCCAGAACAGCCAATCGGGGCCGTGCTGCTCTGCCACAAGCCCCTCCCCCTCCGATGCCACCGGCTCGCAGACGCCAGAACTGTTCAGCGACGGAGAAGACGTTTCAAGCAAAGACTTCAACCTGACCCTATCCGCCTCCACGTCCGCTCATTCCTCGCAGAACTTGGACTCACTGTTACCAGACACGGTGATCCTCCGGCCCGAGCAAGCCGACGCCCACCTGAGTGTGGCCGACCAATCAGAGCAGGCGGAGCTGTCCCAGGCATCGTCAGACTTTGACATTCCCTCCACGCCAGAGTCAAAGGTGCCACCGCCAGAAGAGCTGTCCCAGCTGTACAGGAAGTTAGCTTCAGGAGAGGAAGTGGCTGTCGGTAAAGGCTCCATGTGACGGAAACGCACAGCGAAACAGGAAACAGCTGTTCACGGCGCTACTTACAGCTTCAGATGATAGTTGTGTTTTTCCTGTCACTCATCTTCAGAGGTATGACTTTCTGCTATGAAGTTTGAAGAAGCCTCCAAACGCGATTGTCTGAAAATAACAGAAAGCTGACAACAGGAGGCGTGGCTACAGTTCAAGTTCAGAATTTCCTTCAAAATAAAGGCTGTATAGTTCCTCACAGGATGAAAGCATCAATGTTTCTGTTCATTCATGTTCACTTCAGCTGCAGTGAAGCACCTGTTTCCTTCCAACAGACACTCTGTGGTTTGTTTCCTCTAAATGGATCAACTGTTGGTTTTTATTAAAAAAGGAAAACATTTTTTTGCCGGACTATGTTCTGTTAAAATGATCAATAAAAGCAAATATTTGAATAGAAAACCGTCATTCATTCATTTTTTTTTCTTTTTAAAAAACACAAAAAGCTCCTGGCACATAAATGTGTTTGTGTATGCATGTATGTTTGAAGGTATGCATGTTTAAATTACTATGGATGCAAGTATAAAGCTAGGAACAAATGTATGCATGAAGTTATGAATGCAAAGAAGTATGCATGTTTGAAGCTTGTATGTATGCATGCACAGATGTATAACTGTATATATGATTGAATGCATACATTTATGTATAAAAGTAGGAATTTATTTATGAAAGTACTAATGTTTATATGTATGTGTGTACGCATGTGTACATATGTATGTATGTATTAGGTCTGCACAATATACCGCAAATTTATCGTTATCACAATATCAAGCAGTGCAATATCCATATCGCAATAAATGGTTACCCTAAATGTGCTAAAACAATCTTATGGCAACTTGAAGCATTTAACTAATCAAATAAATCCATTTATGCATTTGACCAATTGGATGGACCCTTTCACGTTGTTGACCAATCAGATGGAGGTATTATGTTAGATGTTTGCTTCCTACGTCAACGAGGGTCATTTGGAGTATAATTTTTAAATTGTTGCAATGAAACGGTAATGATGTTTTTGGTTGTTTTGCTATTTGTGTATATACCGCAAATTATATCGTTATCGCAACATTGATCACTCATATCGCAAGTTTTGCTCATATCGTGCAGCCCTAGTATGTATCTATGTACATATGTATGTAAGTATGCACGCATGTATGTATGTATATATGTATGTTTGTGTATTTGTGTACGTAAGAATGAATGTATGTACCTACGTGTATACATATGTATGTATGTGTGTACTTGTGTATGTATGTATGTATGTATGTATGTGTGTGTGTATGTATGTATGTGTGTAGTTATGTATATCTGTGCTTATTTATGTATGTATGTGTGTGTGTGTATGTGTACTAATGTATGTATGTGTTTATCTATGTAACATAAGTATGAATGTATGTACTTATGTATGTACGTCTGTATGTATGTATGTATTTGTATACTTTTGTATGTATGTATTTGTATACGTATGTATGTATTTGTGTGTACTTATGTATTTGTGTGTACTTATGTATGTGTGTAGTTATGTATGTGTGTGTGTGTACATATGTGTGTACGTATGTATGTAGTTATTTTATCCTCTGCACCATGAGTGAGAGGGAGGAAGAGGAGGATGAGTTTATTTAGCACCACTACTGGTTAGTGATGTAATACTAAAGTAGACCAGCCACTGGGCATTGCTGTTCTGTGCTGTCTCTGTCTCCCATGTTCTGTTCAGTTTCTAGACTTGATCTCCAAAGCAGAGAAGCGCTGGTTCAATTCCCCGTCTCTGTGTTTTTGTTGTGGGCTTTTGCCGCTCCTGGACAGTCATCAGCTCAAAGGAACAAAGCCACACAGTTCTGCTGTAGACAGAGTAGCACAGTGGGAGTGTTTCTGTCCTTGAAGCAGGAGGGTGCAGGTTCAAGTCCCAGTCAGGGACATCGAGGTGTTCAGTCGCCTCACAATTCATAGCTGCGGCTAGGAGGAGTCCTGACGAATGGGGGTCTTGCTTCCTTGACCCCCCACCCCGAGGAAGGAGGACCAGAAGAAGATGTGTGTTTAGATAGATTTAGAAAGCAGCTTGGATGTGTGGAGGGTCTGAGCACTGAGATGATGCAATACAGGTAGAGAACACCTGGAGGTGAGGGGCAGGTGAGGGAGGGATGGTGTTGTAGGTAAGTAGAACTTTTATTTACAGAGACTATTAATTAGCAACACTTTTAGTTTTTATATATTTCTACAAATAATTCATAATACGAGCACCAACTTTTAGAGTTAGAAAGACAAGATTTAGAAAGTATAAGAAAGTATAGTACCATAATGATAGTGTTTGTATCATGATCTAGTTGCTGCTTCTAGGTATTAGAAACCCCCCCCCCCCCGTTAACAGTACAGTCTAGTCGGTTTAGCCTCCTGTCGTTCTAGTCTTCTAGGTTCCTGTCTCACCCTCGTAGGTGTCTCACTACCAGTTAGCGTAGCTCTAATATCAACCTTCATCATCTATCTTATAGCATGGAAGTCGTTGATCTTCAACCAGACTAAAGATGAAGCCGCCCCCTTTCCCAACATCCCTGACTCTTCCTCACCCCAAGCATGAGTTGTGATGCAGCTGGGACTTGAACCTGCGCTCTCCTGCTTCAAGGACAGAGACACTCCCACTGTGCTAATCCGTCTACGGCAGAATGTTGTTGCTTTGTTCCTTTGAGCTGAACACGCTCCACATGGTCCAAAAATCAACAATCAGGGTTAAAGACAAACTATGACATCTACTTCCTAAGGACCCTTGTTCTAACTGGGAGTTGAACCAGCACACTCTCAGTGACAGCACAGAGACACTGCCACCACACTACTCTATCTGCATCAGAGCAGGGAGGTTCTGGTCCATGAAGGATCTTCACGCACAGTCAGCTTTTAGAGCCACAGTTTGTTAACGAGTCGGGAATTGAACCAGTCACTCCCACTGCACTATTTGTTGGTATTTAAATTAAATGACATTCCAAACAACTCCTTTTTTTTCCAATTTTATTTGAGATGTATGTAAATAATATACAAAGTTTGCCGAACGATAAGTAAAAAGAAAAACAGAAGAATTTATAAGGAAATGAAAATTACAGGCAAAAACATTTGTATTAAAAGAGAAACAGTTTTTAGTTTCCTCACAAACCAACAACAGTTGTGTTTGATTCCCACAAAGAATAGAGGATTAACTCCTGAGGACCAGACTGTGTGGACGACCTAGCAGCCCCCCCCTGAAGCTCTTCCATTTGAGTTCAAGATGGAGACTTGTGTCATAAATAACCGAAGACAAAAAGGATTTTTAGAATGTTCTCTAAAAATTGTGTTAAGAGAAAATGGCCGTCCCTGGTACACATGAGGCGCTGTCCCCTCATGGGATGGAGCGGTTTGACAAAAATATGTATGTGTGTACATAAGTATGTAAGTGTGTTTGTGTATGTATGTATGTATGTGTGTGCGTACTTATGTATGTGTGTACTTATTTGTGTATGTATGTATCTATGTACATATGTATATGTTTGTGTGTATATATGTGTTTACATATCCATGCACATATGTCTGTTTCTATGTAGTTAAGTATGTGTTCGAATGAACAATGATACTGGGGCAAATTACTAATCACAGATGGTGAGCAATTAACATCCCCCAGTAACAAGACCCTTCACGCTGTTCTTATTAAACCTGTGTAGTTCTACAGCTTCAACACAAGGTGGCAGTGTTACCTTATTTTCTGTAATATTAGCCTCAAAGGTCAGGATTAACATTTTTAAAATCTCTATGTGCTGGTTTGATTCATAATTAACCCTTGTGTTATCCTATGACCCCCCCTTCCATTGAGGTGTTCTCCTACCATGACAAAGGTGGATAAAGGTGGAGAGGATTTCATGTAATCCATGGACACCAGTGAAGATCACAAATCATTGAAGATAAAAGGTTCAGAGCTCTGTCTAGTGGGTCTAGATGACCCCACTCCCAGTGTCAAAGTACCTAGGATAGACCAAGGGTTACGGTAGAAACAAAAACAGTGATCAATTTTGACATAAGACAAATAATTTAGACTTTTTAGTTGGTCAAAACGAGATGAGAAACAATATTTAAGATATTCAAGATTCTTTATTTGTCACATACAAAGTTATATTTAGCAAATACAACCTGTAGTGAAATGTAAGCCAGGTCCGCTCTGTAGACAGTGCAATAATTAAGTAAAGCAGCACAGGAAATGTACAAAATATATTTCTGTAAAATATACATAATATACATAAGTAAAGTAAAGCTATGTAAAGATGAAATAAGAAAAAATGTGAATTGTAGAATTGAATATAGAGCGCAAAATAATGTGCATGAATGTAAACTGTAGACTCAAATAATTAGGATATACATTTAGAGTTTAAGAGCCTGATGGCCTGGGGGTAGAAACTCCTCCTGAGTCTCTCATATGAACAGATAATTTAACAAACATTTTGTAAAATTAGGACCAAAGTTAGCCGACGAAATAAACTGCAAATAAATCAGAAAAGGAAACTGTTGAACGTAATCTATGTACCCTTGTTCTATCCTAGGCACGTTAACATTGGGAGTGGGGTCATCTAGACCCACTAGACAGAGCTCTGAACCTTTATTCTTCCATGATTTGTGATCTTCACTGGTGTCCATGGATTACATGAAATCCTCTCCACCTTTATCCACCTTTGTCATGGTAGGGAGAACACCTCAATGGAAGGGGGGGTCATCTTGACCCCATAGGATAGCACAAGGGTTAAAATAAAATAATTACAAAGCAGCAGTCAGGAACTTAGAAAAAAACATTTGATTTTTCATGACTTTATTAGACCCAACATGGCACACAGCTCCACCTCCAGAGAAATAAAAACCAAACAGAGTTTTTGGCAGAATTCCATGAATTTTGTTCTGAAACTAAACTCAGACTTTCACTGCCACTCCAAACTCAACAACAAACACAACAACCTGCAGGAGTGACGGATGGAACACATTTCCACTGTCCCCAGAAATCAAATCACAAATAAACAATAAATAAAGTTTCAGTTTCATAATAAGAAGACGTCTGGAGAGGCAGATCCCGCCATTTTAACCTGACTTTAGGCCCACAGAGGATCCTGACGGCGTCTCCGGTGTCCAGTCTGGTTGGAATCATCTTCACTCAAATTCATTTACATTCGTGTTCATTTTACAAACAGAATCAGAAAAAGCCTTTGAAGCTTTGCAGCTAACTAAAGCCATTAAAGGGCCGATATACTGCAAAATCCACTTTTGGAGTTTATAAGTGGATTATAATGATGATTCCTCACAAAAACATGTCTGAGGATTCCTCTCTGAGCATCAGTCCCTCCCAATCCATGGAAACAAGTGGTTCCTCATATTGTGACATCACAACGTGAGGAACCGCCCCTTCTAGGAAGAGTCTGATCTGCCAGCCCCGCCCCCAGGCTAGCAGACACGCCCACTGTCTCTGTGGAGCTAGCGGTGGTCGGCTAAACGCTTTCCTTTATGTGGACAATATGAACGTCCATCTTTGCAAAAGTTCGGATGTCGGATGTTGTTAATTTTCGTGGAAGAAACGCAGACACGCCGCTGAGGACGACTCTAGGATGACGTCATAAAAGGGGCGGCGCCCACACGGAGAGAAAGGCGGGGCCTGAGAGATCGAGTCGACTTACTTCTGGGCAGGAAAATGAGCTGCTAAAATAACTCATATTTCCACGTGTTAAATGTTTTTAATCTGCACTAAATACAAAACAACTTTGAGCATTTATCGTGCTTTCATCTTCACAAATATTCCGTTTTTCAGATAAAAGGAGGGATTCTGTGGTCGACGAAGCTCCGGTTCTGTCCTGGACGGTCCCAGCAGATGAACGTCTGAATGAACTCGTCTCATTCCTGATCCTCCGCTGTCAGAAATTAAGCGGCGACATTCATCGCAGCCCGGCGGCGGCCTCTGGGCTCGCAGCTGTTCTGCAGCTTAACCCCAACGCCATCTAAAACCACGCCCCCTTACTGCCAGCGCTCCTCCTCTCATGACAGCAGAACAAACGGACGCTGGAACAGCAGGACGCCCTCACCAAAGAGGAGCTGTTTCTTCCCATAAACGTCTCTGTCCTGTGCAGACATGGCGTGCTGCGTGACCTTCGTAACGTGACCTTCAGAGTCCTGAGGTTTTCATCATGAAAAACAGACGCCTTTGAGCAAACATTTCAGCCACACAACTCAAACACAATAAATTTGCAGACAGCTAGTACTCGCTGAAAAAAAGAGAGTTTTGGGTATATTGAGAGGCTCCTCCCAAAAAATGATGACATCACAGCGACAGAGAAAAAAAAAAACCCCGGATGGGGCCAAAGAGGCTCAGAATTTTATTTTTGAATCAACTAACAAACTGAAACACGCATGTTGGGGCCATCCAAAGAAGGTTTAGAAAGTATTATGGGATGGCCACAGGACCAACAATTATGTGACAAAGTGAGAAATTTTCCCAGAATATGGGAAAAAAAATTACATTTTTAAGCGATTTTCATGAAATTCTGGACACACGCCACCAGGATGAGTCTACCACCGACCTTTGACCTTAGGAAGAAGTGTTCCCCCTCCCCCTGATAAAAATACCCGCCTCATTGGGAAGGTACGGGGGGGGGGCGGCGTTAGCGTGGCGAGCTCGTAAAAGCAGTATTTTTTAACAGTATATTGTGGAAATGTAATAGTCAAACTGAACAAAGTTATACAAAATATGATGCGACCATATAAGGAATGTGGGCGTGGTTATCGAAAACCTTCGTTGCCAAGGAAATCCAAAAATGTACTTCAGCTGATTCTTCTAAAACTTACGTCGACCTGTCCGTCACCTCCAGAGGATCAAAAAAGACAACGGTTGCTATGGAGATAAGACCAACAGAAAAGCAGTTATTTGGAAAAAAAAGTGTTCTTTTTTCATGAATTTGTCACTCTGGATCACAAGTTCTAAAGAGTTTAGGTCCACATGGACTCACCAGCGTTTCATTCATGTGCTCCAATTATTACAGGCGTTCCAGAAAAACCCAGAGAAAAGAATCAAACAACATCTGCACAAACTTCACGGAATGATGCAGATTCTGAGGAACGGCTGCAGACAGAAGCTCAGAACCTCCTTCAAACCGCTGAACTCTGGCCGACCCACGCCAGTCACTGAGTGACCGGGTGAGAAATAAATAAATGATGATGAAAATGATGCCCCCACCCCACCCCACAGGAACGGGGCAAAGTGGACACATTTCCATGCTCAGGTGACAAAACCAACAGGACTGTGGGGAGAAAGTCTGGCAGAAAAATGGAAGAACTTTCACAGAAATGTTTCCTTAAATCTTGATTTGGCTTCAAAAACCAGGAGAGAAGAAGAGTTCTGTTTCCAAACCAAAGACTCCTCAGTTTGAAGTCCTAAATCTAAGAAAAACCATTCCTTTGAAGGTCACTCTGGTTATGTTTTCACCAACGAGGATAAAAACGCAGTAAAAACTAAAAACGCAGCATTTAAGGCACCATAGAAAGCAGGAGAAAGAATATAAAACCACAAACGGAGGCTCGGTTTAAACCCCAATAACCTTTAGGCTTCATAAAAGGAAATTCTGATTATTTTTGACCTGGTTAGTCAGAAAAAGGAACAGACGGAGATTCAAATCTACAAGCTGAGGCATTCTGGGAAAAAAGGCCATTTATAATGAATCCTTCCTGATTGTATTGGAAATACTTCTAGTGTTCGCATCCCAGTGCTGCCACAGTGACGCTTAAAGTCAAAAGTAACTTTGAATTGAACTGTAACAGAAAATGTTTTCCATCAACTCAACAATATTTTCACTAAAACGGAGGAAAAGGCTTGAATTGGATTCACCTGTCTTTCTTTATAGTCTCTTTGCTCTTAAACCAGATTTCTTGGCATGAAAAAGCCCAACTGCAGACTTCATGAGTCAGAAACGACTGGACCGGACCGGACCGGACCGGGTCGGGTCTTCATGTTGGAGTTTGGCTCATAGTTCAAAGGAAGTCCCGTGTAAACCCAGGAGGCCGTCATTCCATCGCCCATCCACCCAGCACTGCCAGGCCGACCCCCACGGCGTGCCTGATCCACGAGGGCCTGGATGTGGCTCCGCCTCCTTCCAGGTTGACTGCGTGACTGTAGCCAGGCGTGGGGCAGGTGTGCATGTAGCCTGTTGTGGTGGCAGATGTGCGGCGTAACCTGAAATGGTGCGTCATGGCGGAGTATTTGTCTGGTCCGTATGGGATGCTGAGAGTCTCGGTCAGAACCTCGTGACCCGGGTACGTCACCTGTGAAGGAGATCGGCGGCAGCGGTCTGAACTCGCAGCATCTGACAGAAAAGCTTCCGGCGGAGAGAAGAACAAACGCTCTAACCTTGAAGGTGTAGTTTCCAGGGAGCAGCAGCCTGTAGTATTCTCCATGCGAGTTGGTTCTGAACGGACACACGTTCTTACGCCCTTCGACCTCCACCAAGGCGTTCCGCACCGCCGCCCCAGACCCGTCGTACACGACGCCCTTGACCCCTGGGTGCCGTGAGAGCCGAGTGTGAGAAAAGGGGCGGGCGGCGCGCGGAACGGCGGCACCGGCGAGCGCTCACCCAGGTGCACCTGGCGGACGTACGCCAGCAGGGCCTCGGCGTTGTCGGTCCACAGGGCCTCCAGCTGGGCGGCCGGAGGAAACTTGCAGCAGGACAGCTCCAGGGTCACCTCCAGACACTGCGCCCACACGTAGTTGTAGTCCTGCATCCCGCCTGGACAGACATTCATGGAGGAGGCTCACAAGGTGGCCGCCCTTGTGCTGTTTTATGGGGTCCAGATGACCCCGTGGGGTCATCTGGACCCCATAAAACAGCACAAGGGGTAGAGTGGCCACTTTGCACGATTAGGTCCTTATAATTCCTGGAAAGCGCTCATTTCATTACAATCCATGCCGTGGGGTTGGGGGTCCGACTCCAGGACCCCATGCTGGTAGTTCCTGGGATTTGAACCCCTGACCAAAGGGCTGGCGGACGCACCGCGCTTTCTGGAATCACCTGCCAGAGGATACCACTGGTATCCGTTGGTGATGCCGTCCGGGAACGCCCTGCTGCCCTGGCAGATGTTCCCACGATGCATTGAGGCATGGCTGAAGGAGTACTCCTTGGACAGGTGGACAAACACGTCGTCGTCCGGCGTGACGCTGGCCCCGCCCATCTGCATGCCACCTGGGGGATGTTTTTCAACAGACGTCTGACGTGACCGGATGGATTGACCCGCGGCCTGGCGTGAAGGCGATGAGCCGTTTGTTTACCTTGGTTGCCGTTGTCATAGGCGTAACTCGCCACCAAAGCTCCGCCGTGGAGGTTGGCAGAAAGAACGAAGGTCTCGTTCCTCAGCCAGCGGATCACAGCCCTCACCTGCAGATTCAAGCAGCGTGTGACGAGCTGAGCCTGCAACCCCGGCGCCACGGCCAGGGACGCCGCCGCTAGTCCTCAGCAGGAGGAGGGCGTGGACGGTCACATGACCTACCTCAGCTTCTCTTTGATCCTCGCTCTTCCGTTGGCTTTGGGGATCAGAGAAGACGTCAGGGAAGTTCCTGTTGAGATCCACGCCGTTGTGGTTGAACCTACAGACAGACACTGTTAGGGTTCAACCAACCTTAAGATGCCCCAATGTGTACATAGGATGCCTGTTGCTATGGTGACGCACCATGAAGGAATGTCACAAAAACACAAAGAAGTAGCTGTTTAACTTCACGCCATTGGCTTAGATGTTAAACTTGAATCCTTTGATATTTTTAACAGTTTTATGTCATTATTTGTCAGAGTTGTGATTTTTGTTGGTTGTTTCTGCAGTCAAACTATCTTAATCTGATTTTTTTATTGACAGATTATAAAGTCTAATCTGGTTTAGGGGATTATTCTGAAGTTCCTGTCTGGATCTGAAATCCACAGAAGCTCAAATGTTTTCTCGTCTGTCCACCTTTAATGCTTTCAGACAAACGCAGTGACCCCAAACTCTACCTGGCGCCGGTCACTGAGGCGAGTTCCCCAAACGGCCGTGTGAGCCGGCGCGCACGCCGACACACAGAGCAGACCCTGGAGGCCCCGTGGATTCCTGCTAATCAGACTGTTTGGGGCGCCGCCGCGCTGCAGAGTTCAGTCTTCAGGAGCCAAACAGTGGCGTTCAGCGACTCGTTAAAGCTCATTTGTTTAAATGACTAATGATGTTTACTCTGGAGGGGCAGCGTTCAGCCCCCACCCCGTAAAGTCATTTCATTCAAAGGTTCACTGATGAAAGTCCTTCACGTTTCTACCAAACCCAACACAGGATGGAGACGTACGTCCTGCTGCGTTCAAAACAATGTGACTGCATATTTAAATGATTTTTGATCATGTTTTGTCATGTAAAACGTACGTTTTACATGACAAAACAAACCAGTGTCTCATAAAAAATCATTTAAATACGCAGTATAATTTTATAGACACAATGAACCTCTTTGAATCAGATGAATGTGACGTTCCCCAAAATGAAGTGTGTCTGTGTGCATTATTGTGTGTGTTTGTGTGTGTTTGTGTACCTCCCCTGACTGTACTGGCAGTCGGTGTCGGCGTCGTCGAAGCCGTCGGGGTTCATGGAGGGCAGGATGTGGATGCGGGTGCTCCTCAGGAGCTGCAGCGCCCACGCCTCCTCGCTCCCGTAACCCTGAACCAGGAGGTCGATCAGATGCAGCAGCAGCTCCCGGCCCAGAACCTGAGCTCACCACACACACACACACACACACACACACACACACACAGAACCTTTGAGGCGGGAAACCCGGAGCAAACAGCACGGCTGATCCAACAAAAACGTCACCAACGCTCCGAACACACATGTGGGTCTGTTTACATTTCTATTCAGACTTTGTCCACAGAAATCTTTACATTCAAAATGAAGAAAATCTTTACTAGAACCAAACTGAGTTTGTTTACATGATGCAATGAAGTCTGCATGGATCTGTGACAAAAACCCCAGAAAGAGGGCTGGGTGCCATCTGCCCCCATGCTGCCCCCTCCTCACCTAATCTGCACTGTCAGAGCAGCTGCTACCTGCCCCTCACTCTCCCCTCTTGCCCCTGCCACCCTGGTCAGAGCTGCACATGACTAATTCATAACAAAAACAGTTTCTCTCGGTCTCATCTCCATGGCAACCCTTTCATCTTTGGGTCGTCTGGTGGCTGACATCATTTAAAGAAGAATTGACTGCATTTCCTTCTTAGATTCGTTTTCTTTTGCTTATCACAGTCCTGATATGTTCTTGTCGTGTGTCATATTTAGTTCAGCTTGAATTCAGGAGCAGGAGGGATACGCCATTTGACCAGCTCGCCACGCAAACGCCATTCAAACCGTTTCAAACTTCAACATCAGCATCAATGGTCCTCCAGGAGTTAGGAGGCCATAGATGGAAAGAGTTTCATTTGTAAAGGAGTGTATGGGTGGTGTTTTTCTTAAAGAAAACTCCAAACTCTTCTGGGGGTCAAAGGTCAATGACACTTCGGTTTCATTGACCTGCAGCTGGTGGGGGGTGTGGGAAATTTTGTGAAAATAGCTCAAAAAGACAACTTTCCCACAATATGGAAAAATGCAAAAATCTGCAACATTTTCCCACAAAATGGGCACCAAGCCATAGGTCCTATGTCCATCCCATAATAATTTCAAAACTTCCTTTGGATATGTGGTTTGGATTTTTTAGTGAATTCTGAAAAATTATATTTGAACCCCATAAGTTCCTCTTTTTGTTGGCTCCCCCCACTGTGATGTCATCTTTTACGCTGGAGGGGCGGCGTGTCCTTTCCTGATGGAAACAGTGGGGGAGGAAGTGATGTCGTAAGTCAGCGAGGGGGGGAGAACAATGAAGCCCAGAGGCGAGTGGGGGCTGTTTTCACTGGGAGGGGCAACAAACCGACTCTGTGAATGAACGGAAGATCCAGGAATGAAAACGGGAGAAGGGTGGGAACGTTGGAAAAGGTGTGCAGAACCAAAACACACACACACACGCACACACACACACACACACACACACACACACACACACACACACACACACACACACACACACACACACACACACACACACACACACACACACACACACACACACACACACACACACACACACACACACACACACACACACACACACACACACACACACACACACACACACGCACGCACGCACACAAGTCAGGGCTAGATGCACCTCCGGCCTTCGTCTAAACTCTGCTGCTGTCACACAGGAGAACAAACAGTCCTGCTGACGATGGTCTGTAGAACCTGAACCTCAGATCCTCAGAGCTTCAATGCTCCACCAGCTCCACCAACTCCACCAGCTCCAGGTCTTCCACCTTTTTCTTCCTGACTCCTTAAACCTGCAAACCTGAAGACGTGACTTTAGAGGTGAATCTGAAGACGATGGACCTCCTCTTCCTCCTCTACAGGAGAACCTGAATCGCCGTCAGTGAATCCGACTGTCGTTCTCCAGAATTCTCTGAGGTCCTGATGAAAATACGAAGTTTTAAATGAGGTCAATAAAAAGATCTGCAAAGTGTTTCAGAAGGTTTGGGTTTTGAGCGGAGGACTGGTCGTCACGGAAACCACGGCAAATGTGAGAAGGTTGAAAAACCCTGAGGCCCCCCCCCTCTGAAAGGGCAGATTTTGTGTACAGTTGACTGTTGTCATTCTAACACCAACTGTGGTTTCACTGTAACCGCGGTAACCACAGTGTGACAAAGGAACGCCCCGCAGCATGGACACACCAAACCTTTTCATAGACGGTACCGTTTCTTCTTCTCATGTTCACACTGGATCACATGTGGATGGCGGTTGTGGGTTTTGGGGTTTTCTGGGCCCATGGAGGGGATTTGAACTCACGACTCTCCAGTCTCAGGGCGAACACTGTACCACAAGGCCACTGAGCTGGTTAGCGTGTGGTTGGCGTGTCCTGAAGTTTGCCCTCCGTAATGCAGACCCTTCAAAGCGAAGGTCTGATGCCTGCAGCACCAAGTAAAAAACAGACCGAAGCGTCTCTGCAGCTTCACAGAGCCGTCTGCGGCCCCCCCGCCTGCTCCGTACAGGTTTGACCTTTTTCACCTGCATCTACCTGTGAGGACAGGTGGGAGTAAAGCTGGGATACTGAGGAGAAATGAAGAAGAAGAACAAAGAAGATTTCAACGATAGCTGCTGCATGCTCCAGTAAAAAAAGGAAGCTGTAAAGTTACAGGCAGAAACTTTGTCGCACACACGCGCACACGCACACGCACACACACACACACACACACACACACACACACACACACACACGTGCACACTGACACGCACGCACGCACACACACACCAGCAGTGTTCTCAGAGAAAAGCTCTTTTCTGGACATTTCCGCTGCGCCGACACACTCCACTGACTCTGTTTGCCGTGTGTGTCCAGGCAGGACTCGCCTCTGAAAAGGACGCGGTCACTCGCATACCCACATAAACACACCGTCCGCATCGCCACGGTAACCGGACTCTGCTCAGGCGTCTCCCTGAGATTCAGTTTCACTCCTTAAAAAGACCGAGGAGACTTTCAGCGTCGAGTTGCTCAGGATCTGCGGCGGCTGGAAGGCGACACTCGAGTCCGCCGCATCCATCCTGACGTTATCTCTGACCCCAGAGCTGCTCAGTCACGCGTTAGTGTCCCTAACCGTTCATGGTAGTGGGCGGGGCCTCTTTCTTTCCAATGAAAGCAGAAGGTCTGAAGGTAGAGGCAGCTCTGTTGGGGGTCTCTCATGGGAAAAACTTGGTTTCTTCTTTGTCTCCTGAACTCAACAGCTGTATGGTTTCTGTGCAGAACAGAGCAGCTGTTGAGAGAATCAGCTGCTTCAGAGACAAACGAACAACGTTTCTCTGTTTAGGAGAAAACAGACGGACAGGAAGGTTTGGTCCTCGGCTCCTTCCGGTAAACCCATCGCCCCCACATTGAATCATTCACTACAACGGAGCGGCCGGTACGTGTGCTGGGTGAGTTCAGTTAAAGGAACGGGTACTGAAGAAGACGTAAGCAGACCAACATCATGAAGAGGATGTTGATTGGAATAGCTTTGGATTTCTGTGAATGTGACCTCCTAATGCAGCAAATTCAATAAATGACCATTTTCCGTTCTATACCATCAATCAATGCAGTGGAACTACGACGTTAAACAAACCGTTACCGTTCAGGAACATCTCCTAAACATCTCCACCAACCACTAATACTTTAGTGGTTGGTGACCTGAAAAGGAGGCCGACTGAGGATCCAAAACAACGTCATTTGCAGAATAATTTGGAACACGCTGTCTGTTTCATGACTGCACGGAACATGCATGACTGGCTGAGCACCAGAGGAAGTTTCCCCGATCCTTTCTCCACAAGGATAAACCAGCAAACAGGAAGTTGTGACCGGCCGGGTCCTTTCATAACAAAAGACCACAAAGATGAAGGTGTACCTGCTGAGCGATGAAGAGCGCGAGGGATTTCTGGTTCCACATCTGTTTGATACGGTTCTACTGGTGACTCGGGTCATTGTGTAGACCTGAATGAGGCGGACCACCTCAGTGTGCTCACAGACTCCTGCAGGTCTCTCTAGTCCCGCTTCCTGTGCACGCGGTGGTGCACGTGTATGTGTGTGTGTGTGTGTGTGTGCGTGCTCACCTCATTTCCATGCATGTTGGCCACATATTTGAACTCTGGGATCCCCACGACGTGTCGCTGAGGGTTGACGCCCAGAGCCAGCACCCACAGCTGCTGTCCTGGAGGGCACACAGCCCCATGAACAAAAGCTGTGGATCGTCTGCGTTCTTTCACCTGTAGGGGGGCGGAGCCAAACTTCTACACTCCAACGTCTGTCAGAGCTTTGGAGGCAGCTGTGATTTTCAATAAGGAGGTGGTCGCACCGAGCGAAGATTGAGAGTCTGCAGGACCAGGATCAGAGCTTTACAAACACCTTTTAAAGAAGTGAGAACCAAAGTCTCAGAACTTCAGATCCTGAAACCCGTTCATTGGTCTGATTGGACGGTTCTACGCTGAGCAGATGGAGCCAGAAGACGGAGACTAAACAACACAGGAGTCTTCCTGCAGGACAATCAGCTGACGGAGCCGAGCGCTTCCTGCTGCGCCTGCAGTCCCAGAGTCCTTTGCTGCTCGCGGTTTCAGTCACAACCAAGCAGAGTTTGGGTGACGACAACCTGTAGACCGACAAACCTCTGCAGGTCTGCACAGGTCTGTGACACACACACACACACACAAACGCACACACACTTGGCACCAGACCAGCTGGTGTCCTGGATTAACTCAGATTAGGGAGGGGTGTGTGTGTGTGTGTGTGTGTGTGATTAGCCTGATTAAACAAACCTCCTCCTTCAGGTCCGCGGCTACGGCGACACCCGCAGATCTGCAGTCGGTGTTGTGGTAACTATGGCAACCTCACACCTCTGTGTGCTTTGTGAAGGTTTGTTTGTGTTTCGACTTCAAAACAAAAAGTAAAAGTCCGTCGCAGCAGCAGCAGCACAGAAGATGAAGCCAGAAGAAGTTTCTGCCTCCTGTGACCCTCCAGGCTCTAAAAAGGCTCCGCCCCCCTCCGGTTTCATCATGTGACATCACAGCGACTTACCTCTGACGGACGTGCCGATGCTGTACAGGTGAGTAATGTTGGGGTTGGACCTGCTGGTCTGGATCAGGTACTGCTCAATCTCACTGTTGCCATGGTAATGGAACTCCAGAGTCCAGATGGGGTCAAGGAGGAGAAACGAGGTGAAGAAGAGGAGGAGGAGGGATGACATCGTTGTAGAGGAAGCTTGAGGAGGAAAAAAAAAAAAAAAAGAGACAAAAACAGGAGATGAGATCTCCAGAATGTTTCTGACCACAGACGCACAAACAACGAGCTGAGGTCTCTCCCCACGACAAACCCAAACGGTTCCGAGATCCCACGTTCTGATGAAGAACTGAGACCCACCTTCATCTCCACCTTCACCTTCATTTGGGATTCCTGCATCACTCAAACCCAACAAACACCACGGTTCTCCTCAAAAACGGAGCACTTTATGAAGCTCAGGAACACAAATGCTGATGAAGACCAGAGAGAAGACGAACAGGAAACCCAAAGCACCAGACGATGAAGGCTTTCCCTGCAGCTGAGATCCTGGAGGGAGGGGGGTCACTTTCTGTTTCCACAGCAGAAACTGACAGCAGTGACTAAACAGAGAACCAAACATTCTGATAAAACTGGAACAGAACATCCCAGAAGAAACCAAAAGTGAGGATCTGACAGTTCTGTTTTTTTCTTCTGGAAGCACCGAGCGATGCTCAGAACCAGAACCAGCGATGTTCAGAACCAGAACCAGCGGTGCTCAGAACCAGAACCAGCGATGCTCAGAACCAGAAGCAGCGATGCTCAGAACCAGCGATGCTCAGAACCAGAACCAGCGATGCTCAGAACCAGAAGCAGCGATGCTCAGAACCAGAAGCAGCGATGCTCAGAACCAGAAGCAGCGATGCTCAGAGTCCCACCTGTGTGACTCTCACCTGAGAACCAAAATCCTCACAAGGACCCGACCGTTGAAGACATGAGAAAAAACAAACCAGTTTCAGCTCAAAGTGGATGTTCTTCCCTGGAGATGAGCGACTGAGTCTCATCAGGACCACGTCTGAATGTGAGCGTTTCAGTGTGGTGGCGCCCCAGGGATGACTCAGCAGAACAGTAACAGAACGTCAGCTGACAGAAGAGAACCGGCTGTTCTGAAAACTATCTGAGCTCCTCCTCCTCCTCCTCAGCTCTGTTCTTCCTCGTTACTGACGGTTAAAAACTCATTTCAATGGAAGTCAGTTCATATAGATCCAGGTTAAAGACACACCCGTTCTCAGTTCCATTTGCAAAAGTTTAGATCTGTACTTTATTTAAAGCCTGTTTTTAATGCTTTTTAATTTGACATGTTTACATAAACTCTTGTTTTGATTCTTTTAGATGTTTTCTTAACCCGTTTTCTGTAAAGCACTTTGAACTGTTCAGACATGAAATGTTCTGTTTCATTCACTGATTTTTAGGTAAGAATTCCCTTTAGAACATAAAAAAGGAGCCTAGTTTGTTTGGAAATGTTCGGATTTTCTGCCATGAGGTCATAAATGTTTTTCAGCAGGTCGATGGAGGTTTTTCTCCGTTGAGCTGTTAACTTCAGGAAGTGGAAGTAAATGTGATGAAGAGTTTATGTTTACAGTTTCATCAAACCGTCAGAGTCTGGATTGGCTGAGCGCTCCATAGTTCTGTTGACAGGAACCTGTATTTGAGGAATTTCCACCCGTGAGCCACGCCGCAATTGCGGCGGTCTGCAGGAATGCTGCCGGAGGTTATCAGAGCGGGTTATCATCAGCCAGCGGTGAGGCTGCAGGTCGGTTGGTTCATGACTCCACAGTTTGAGCTGGACTCTGCTGTTGTCAGCAGTCCAGGTGAGACTCCGGGTCCTCCTGCCTCTAGACGTCATCTACATGTTGCTGTGTGTCTGAAAATGAATCCGAGTGACTTTGAGACGTTCAAAGTCCAATAAAAAGTGACTTGAAGGGCATAAAAACAGAAACTAAAGTCTGATTTTTGGTTAATACGGTCTGATCGTTCACACGTTACACTCAAATGTGTCACCAGGAGCAGATCAATAAAGTTACCTTTGTTTTTTTACAGGTAGAATAAAGTTGAGTTTGCTGCCTTCAGGCTCCTTAGTTTAAAAAAGGAAAACTTGAATTTTTACACATTAATGAATGTCCTGCATCAATTAACTTAAATATATAAATCAACTTATTAAAATGTAGTTTAGTAAAACTACTTTAATGTAAAAAACTTAATGTGCAGTTGAGAAACTTAATGATTTAAAGAAATTATTTTAGTCTAAAAGTAAAACAGTAATTAACTATCTAATGAGTACTTTGGGGGATAAATAAAACACTAAAAACAGCCTCTTAACTGTGACATAAATATAACAGGTCTGTTTAACTTCTACGCCGGTGATCTGGGACAGGCTTCGTTAGCTCGCTGCGCCGCAATCAGGTGAAAACAAACAGCGGGAAGCGCGTGGAGACTCTCTTACCGGAGGGCTCCGTGCCGTGTCCCCGCCGCGCTCAGCCTCTCTGGCCGACCTCGAGCGCAGGAGCCGCCGGTTAAAGACGAGCCGGGCTCTGCGCGCGGCGCTTGTCAGTGGGCGTTCCTTAGACACCGGGGGGTCATCCTCCGTTTGACTGGGAGGGGCGGTGCTATGAGGAGCTCCTCTGTCTGTGGGGCTCACGCGCAGGCGGCCGTCACAGGTTTATGAATGAAACAGGGCGCCCATTCATGCTAATACTGTTTGTTTTAGCTAGTTAACTTTCACGATTACGTTCCTCTAGTTTCACTGAGAAACTTTTCAGGAGAATTTATAAATTATTTTTTAAATAAGAAAATAAAATAAAACAATCCGGTACTTTTTCAAGTCACCGGAGCTCACTTGGCTAATGCGGACTGTACTTGGTGAACTTTTGACCGATATTAGCTTTAAAAAAACTTTATATAAAACAGTTTAGATGACAAAAGAGTATGGACCAATAGAAACACCAAAACAATCAATTCTGTTATTCTTTTTAACTTCATCACTTTGAAGAGACACTTAAAGGCTCTTTATTTGAAGTCTTGAAGTATTTGAAAGTACATTTTAAGTATTTAAAGTAGTTCTTATGAATTTAAACTTTGAGTTTTTCCAGATTTTCAGACTTGACGTCCCATCAGTGAGTGAGTTTTCACATTTAGGAAGCTTTTATGTTCTGAACATTTTTGGAGCTGGATGTGTTATTTAAAGGCCTGAGGTTACGTCTGTAACTATGGAAACCTTTATTTTTGTCCACATGGCCTCAATCCTCTTCTGTACTTCAACAGATGCAAAGTTGAGCCACGATTAAATGAAAGACAACTTGAATATATTGTCAGTTTCTTTTTTATTTTAGCCTCAGACTGTTTGTGTTGTTTTTGACTCATATTCGAAGAATTATGCATTTTTTCATTTGACAATTCCATATGCAATTCAGGCTCGGAATATGAAAATATATTTCGCAATTTAAAATTCCACGTTAAAAATTACAATTCAATATGACAATTTTGAAAAATAAAGGAATTAAGTAAGAATAAAGATCCATTGTGTTTTGGATGTCATAACTCAAATGACAATGCATTTTGAAATTTACAATTCAATATTTAAAAAAGAAGACATTTCAATACACGGTTTGCTTTAAACTCCCTTTAAAGTAACGTAAAAGCCATGCTGTTTGTATATTATTTCAAATGGAAAAGCAAAACTGCGCCCCCTGGTGCATTTTCATTTGCATAGCATCGTGCTTTATGTGCCAACATTCAAATTGACATGCAAACTGTCAGACTCTCATCAGGGCGGGGCCTAACTCCTCCATAAATATGCTGGATCCCACTGGAAGTATTTTCATATTCCAGGCCTCAGTTGCACATTGAATTGCCAATTGAGATATTACTTTGAATTAGAAGCTTCCATATCCATATTTCAGAATAAAAGACCCTAAGCATGTTCTGTTTTTAAGCAGAAGTTTCCACACATTTAGAAGTAAAATTAACTCAAGTTAGACGACCTTATTGATTTGATTTCTGTAGTCTAAATCCACACCATCAGTTCTCTGATGGGCTCAAGTCTTCGAATTAGCTGTTGTATGATATAATATATTTATATTGATATATTTTCTCATATAAAAAATTAACTCAACAGAACAAATTTCTGAATAAACAAAAGTCTATTTTTATCAAATAAAACATTTTTCTGCTTGTTTTTGTTCAAGTTCTCCAGTTGAGGATGTGCTGGTGCAAACTTAGATTGATAATTATTGTTTATTTTAATCTAATGAGTTCCAAATTATGCAAAGAAATAAAAAACTATTTTTAAAAATGGGCCTGCCTTCGTGAGGGGACTGTATGTGGAGTTTTGTCGCCGCCTGCTGGCTGCATCGCTCAACTGCAACAACAGCTAAATGAGAAAAAGTTTGTTCTTTTGACTTTTGTTCAAAACTGTGAATTTACTCTTTGAAACTGTTAAAGAAGAGCTGAAAGATTTGTTTGGTGACACAGTTGTTTCTTCAGGAGTGATCATCATCATCATCATCATCATCATCATCGTCGCTCCTCTGCTGTCAGAAACTCTCAGGCCATTTTTGTTTCCGTCTCCAATGATGTTGAAGACACTTCGACCTGTTTGAAGACGTTTCTGTGAGCAGTGGGATGATGCTCGCCGTGAGGCCACAGCAGACATCTGTCACACTCAGCAGACGTCAGAGAGTCAGAATGTGAACCAACCTCCATGTGTTTTACATGTTCTCTCTGTAGAACCCTGGCACAGGTTCTTTCCCGACAGACCCGGCTCCAATGATGGTTCAGAACTGGAGTTGGCTCATCACCCGCTCTTCAGACACCCCCTCGCAGGGCTAGAATGCTGCATATTTACTTATAAGGCAGGGGGCGGGTTTACTTGGCCACATGTAGAAGGTGAAAAACACTTTGGACTGTGGACCAGCTCAGGTACCAGAAACCTGCAGCTCAGCGGTCGACCCCAATGGAGGTTCTAGATGTGGTTCTAGGTGAGTGTTGCATATTCAGTCCCTTGAATGAACCCTAAAAGGTTCTCTCAGAGTTGGAAAGTGGTTAAGGGGGTCACAGAATGACTGGCAGAGGTTTGAGCGACACGCCTTTCATCTTCTGGAGTTTCAAGGGCGTCTCATGTCCAGTTTTCCAGCCCTGGTCTCCATCAGCAACTGCAGGACAAACCCAGTCGTCATCAAACCGCTTGGTACGTTCCATTTTCATCATGTCCCCTAAGGCGACCCTACGGGCTCCCCCTACAGGACACACTCGCCCTAAGGGGCAGCCGCCCCTCCCTGTGACCGTCCACGGACCCAGACGACCCACAAAGCCCACAGAACCCGTACGGGTCAACCGCCCACACGCAAGCTGTGATTAAAGGTTTAACTAGAAAAAAGACTCCTGTCTCTAGAAAACGTGTCTTATTTTCTGACAATAAGGTTTTTTCAGCAGCAAAATAATCTGCTGAAAGACTTTTTTTTAACCCCACTGGCAGATCTTTTTCTGCTTATTTAAAGATATTATTTTATACTTTTAAGAATTGTTGACAGATTTCTAGGGGGCCTGTTTTTTTTGCAGTGTTGATGTTTCCTTTGGAAGTGGCGTGGTTACCATGACGACTGCAGCATTACTGGGACGTAGGTCTGAGCGTCGGGTGAAGTTCTCCCGTTTGGGAGCTCAGATTTGGCGCTGAGGTAATAATGTGGGAGTAATTGCAGCTCCGGGGGGGGGGGCAGAGCTGGATGACTGACAGCTTATTTAATCAGACACGGTCAAGAAGATGAGGAGAGCGGTTCAGGAACAGGAAGTTAATGAAGCTGGAGGGATGAGCGGCAGGTCCAACGGCGCCGCTGCGCTCGTCTGTCTCCCCGTAATTGAAACCTCCGTCGGTGGAGCACGCCGCTGCTGACTCGGCTGTTTTCTGGAGAGAAGAAGAAAGCTCTGAGATGTAGCTTCAAGCTAAGCGACAGTCTCATTAATGTGATACACAGTTTGGACAATAGTACGGAGACGCCGACATGGACTTTAATGACTCTTTAAGGGGACTTGGTTCAACTTTAGAGCTTCTCCTCCTCAAGTCTGTTCCTTAGGATTAAGGTGTGTGTGTGTGGGGGGGGGGGGTGTCTTTGTGTGGAGCAGGTATGATGTGGACCTGAAGAGCAGCTCCTATAGTGTCAAGTCTCCAGTCCTCAAGTCGGGATCAGGTGTTCCCACTTCGATGCGACTCCCTGTGACAAGTCACCTGTAAGAAACGTGTGGAAATAAACATACAGACCCATGACAATGGTGTTTTTACCATTTCTCTGATGATGGAGGACATATTTAAAGAAACATTTGAGTATTTCTTTATCTAAACTGTTGTGAATCAGACAAAGAAATGCAGTTGGAAAAAGATCCTGTTTGTGACGTAGAAGATGGACTCATGAGCTCCCTGCTATGAACTCTCAGCAGCGGGAAGGGGAAAGGGGGGCGGGGTTGCTCCACACCAACAGTCCTGAACACAACTGAGAGGTGACTGTCTCCTGAGCTCCTGCCGCTCTGCAGGAACGATGTTCTAGAAAACGTCACGTTTTTGGATCCTGGCTAAAAACGGCATCGTCATCGTTAAACTGGGAACGCTGTGGAAACAGAGCAAATGAGGATCGGAGTGGAGCTTTCAGACTCGAACCGACTGGAAACCGTCTTCATCTAGATCTGAGACAGGAAACTTCAAACCTGACTTGGACTTTTGACCTGAGACTTGGGACCTGAAGTTGGAGACATGCTTAGTTGGGATTGGTTAAGCGTCTTCCCTCATTTATGACAGAAGTTAGGCTCCAGGAAAAACCTGCGATAGGTGAGATCAGCAGAGTTCTAGAGGATTTAAGGCGGTAAAACTCCTCTCTACACACTTTTCTCAGACAGACATGAACATTTTCACACTTTTCTCTCTTGTTTAAACTCTCAAGGTTCAAACCTTCATAGAAAATATGTCCAGGATTGTAGAATGAAAAAAACAAAAATCAAAGATTTATCTAGATTTGAAACTGAGCACAGGAGATACGACACATATAAGATTGATTGACAAGCTCTACAACCGATCAGGACACAGAACACAATCCGCTGTCAAAAAAAACTATACAAAGTGAGGACACGCCTGCACTGCCAGCTCCACCCCCAGGCGAACAGACACGCCCACTTTCTCTAAGATGTGCACGTCCATCTTTGTAAAAGTTCTGATGTTGTTGGTTTTCGTGGGAGAAACTCCCGACTCTAGCATGATGTCATGAAATGGGCGACACCCACAAGGAGAGAAAGGCGGGGCCTCAGAGATCGAGTCGTCTCACTTCCTTTGAGGAAAATAAGCTGCAAAAATAACTCATATTTCATCAAAAAATGGTTTAGTGTGCCAAAGGTCATATATGGTCATTACATGGATATAGTTTAATCTGAAAGGCCTAAGAACAGCAGGATAGACCCTTAAACAGGTCAACTGCTTCTCTGACTCGCCTTTCAAACCCTCTGTCTCTGTCAAGAATCTACATGTCGACTTTCAAACGAGTCTTTTGTCTTTAGAATGGGAATAAAAGCAGGAACTGGCCCGGAGGTGTTTCTCCTGTCCTGGAACTTCCTCTTGTGTCGTTGCTGTTTTATTTCTCCAAAGTTCTGCACTGAGCTGCAGAAACTGCTGCTCCTTTAGTCTTTAGCTCTGGGGTCTTTGGGTTTTTGTCTGGGGGCTGCTGTAATCCAGTTCAGGTCAGATCATTTCAATAAAACCAGATAAACAAACAATTGATATAAGTGACCAACAGATTAGTTCAAGGTTTTTTTCCCCCCACACCAATCCCTGCATTCTGCCACCAGAGGTCCTCGTGATACCTGTGCTGACCTGTGACCTGCCCCAAACTGCCCCCTGAGGTGATGCTGCCCCTGCTGGAGTCACCTTTCAGAGGTGGTTCCGGCTGCTGCAGTGCAGCCAAAGCGGCGTCCTAAAAGCTGACGGAGGCGAGCCGGTCCTGCTGAGTCATGCTTCTGCAGAGATAAGTGCGGCGCGGTGAGAGTGTGTTTCTGTCACGGGGGAATATTTGTGTTGCTAAGCAGGAAAATGATGAGTTGGGAGAAGACAGAAAGTTAATCTGCTTGAGATAAGACGCGTTGGGCTTGGGATGAAATCTGAAAGCATATTTCCATAATTTGCTGCACATCAGAAGCAGCATTTAGTTTGGATGCGGCGCTCCTGGCCTCAGAAACATTTCCATAATCCATCCAGTGTGTGCAGAATTCCTCCCATAGTTCTGCAGACTGCAGCTGATGTCAGGCTGATAATGTTTTACTGTTTGTGTTTGTTTCTCCTCCTGAACGGATGCATTTTCATAGAGGAGGAGGCTTTTCTGCTTCTGCATTTAACTTGGATCGAATTTAAAAACACGTCAAGCAGATTCATCAGCCAGAAAAAAGACTCTGATGGTGAAGAGCAAGTCAGAATTATTAACTAAAATGGACTAAAGTTCCCCCTGCATTCGTTTAGATGGATTGTTGCAGTTTTTACTGGAGGAAGCTGGAGGAAAACAGCATCATCAAACACTAACATGACCTTGACAAAACACCACTAAGCATTATGGGTAACCATTATTCAGGAGGAAAATCCAGCGCCCTGGAAATTTCCCAGCAGTCTCTGCAAAAAAAACGGTGTTCCTCAAAGCTCACTGCTTGGCAAATATAGACCATGGTTTAAATTTACTTTATATGTCATTCAAGTTTCCTCATCATGTTCACATTTATCAGGTTTTTACTTTAGGAAAATGTCATATTTGGCCTTTTCAAAAAAATATCTAAATGAGTGATCATGGGTCCTGTTAATATCCAGGAACAGGATATTCCCGCACTCTGCTGTCTTTTAGGGAGAGAATTCTACGGTGGCCCTGATGAGACAAATGTTCAAACCACCAGAAACACCGTTCTCATTGGGGTGGGTCTTTAACCCTTTGCCTGCCTGCTCCACCAGGACATTTAGAAAACATCATTACAAACATGAATTGTGTGTTTTACTCTCTTAAGGCAATAAGCCGCAGAAAATAATGACTTTTATCGATTGATTTGACCTTGCTTGGTTAGTTAAAGGTTTAAGAGGGATTTGCTGATGTGATTTGCACTTCAGGGCCACCGTAGAATTCAGACATCGCCACAGATTAGGGCTGGGCGATATGGCCTAAAAATAAAATCTCCGATTTTATTTTTTTTAATTCGATTTCCGATTTTTTCCCCCTACTTAAGGAAAGCAATAAGTACAAACGGCAGACAACTTAAAGCAAATGTTGCTTTTATTTAATCAAAATGCAAGACAAATGTAACCCCCCATTTCTGGGATGAATAATAAATAAATAAACACACTCTTGGAATCAAAGTTAAGTATAACATTTTTCTTCTTCTCACTCCCTTTTGGACTTGTGTTTATATAATTTTGTTGTGTTTTATATAATTTTTTCTTGTTTTATATAATTTTTGTTTTGTTTTTGTCCTATCTTGTTATTCTACTCTTGTTTTCACTTGTCCAAAATGAAAAGGTTACTTCCTTAAAGTTCCAGCTGTGTTTTACGTCACACTTTGTAGTCTAGACTAAAATGAGACAAACATTCACCTTGAGAGTAGCAGCATTTTCTAAAAAGTTATCAATACAGCTCATATCTTGGTCTGAAGTTTTAAATAAATTAATAAACCCCGTCTTGATGATGAAGCAGCAGGAGTCGCGGTTACCCCCCCCCCCTCCTCCGAAAACAAAATACTACGGTGGCCGCGTCGCAAATGAATACCTGTACAAGTAATAATTACAACGCAGTATTCTTTATTAACAAATAACAGTAAAAAATAACTATCTAACTAATGAACTAACTATACAGGCGTTGTAGAATGAGTATGTGTGTCAAGTCGCGTGTGTGTTAGGGCACGTGCATGTGTAAGAAGACTGAGCGCGTACCACGCGGCCGCGCGTGAGAGCCTTTGACTCCGATGGGCTCCTTTAGGTAAATGTTGCAGTTTGGGGTCTCTTCCTCCACGTCTGTGACAGTAAACCCACACCAGTTCCACACAACAGATGAGTTCATTTCTTTCTTGGGAACAAACTGCCCACTCTCACCGGTAGCCATGCTGTCGCGTGCTGTTTCGTGTGTTGTTTGTCGCGTGCCGTGTGTAACTAACGCTACGGAAGCTCTGAGGGGCCAAAAATGCCCCACATAAAAACTCGATTTAGTAATTTTTGAAATCGCCCGTAACAAAAAATTCGAATTAATTCATTTGATCGATTTATCGCCCAGGCCTACCACAGATTAACCATAAAGTGACTCTAAAGTGTCACGCCACAGCTTTGTGTCTGAAATGATTCCTTTTTCACAGAAAGGTCAATTTGGTTTGATCTGGGTCCAGATCTGCAGGGAGCAGTTTCAGCAAAGTGGTCCAGACCTCCTTTCTTTTCCGAGGCGTTCCCAGGCCGGCCAAGCGGCGCTTCATAAGAACCGGAGCGCCTGCGTGTGACGTCATCCACAGGAAACGGTTCACTTCCTGCTCCAACCAAAGCCAGTCAATCCAGTCGCCATATTTTTATGATACGGACGCCACCGTGTTGAGTTCGGGTTCACTCGCTCTTGGACAGCGTCTGCACGTCCAAACCAGCAACGTTCCATCTGTGGCAGGAAATGACGACTTCGCCTCCTTCATTTCCTGCTTATTCTTCCTCACAGAACCTCAGTCCTGTGGACCTCGGACAGCTCAGTGACCGCGATTATCCTCAATCACCAAACAGATTTCCGTTTCCAGGAGATTCCAGTCGATAACAGCAGAAATGACAGAGCAGGAGAGAAGCTGGAACTGTTCTGTCCTCCCCCCTCGCTGAGGGAACCCCGGCTCCTCCAGGAGCAGAAACATCAAGCCGTTTATAAAAGGCTGGACAATCAGAGCTGCTGCTGTTTGGATCTTTATCTCCAGGCAGCAAACAGAGGATGAGGAGGGTTTTAGTCTGCAGAAGGATTCAGATCAGGTGAATCTTCAGCGCTCAGATCACGAGGATCAAAGCTGCTCTGCATCACGTTTGAGCTGATTTTGGTTTTAGCAAAAACCAGCTTTTCCTCCACGTTTGATCCCATGTGTTCAGGACTGCCTCTGTTCTGAGCAGGAAGTTCTGCAGCCCTCAGACAGAACCGGGTTTTGGGTCGGGGCGGCTGACTACGTCATCGACGCTGCAGATCTGAGTGAAACTTTGCTGCATGAGTGTTCAGACACGTTCATGCGGTTCAAATCCTAAAACCCACACAGACTAACTTTCCCCGCGGTGTAATCCACACTGCGGAGAATCCCGCCGCCGCTGCTGCGTTCTCCTCACACTCCGTGAGCTCTGGGTTCAAGTCGGTCCGATTTGTTCTGCGAGTCGAAAAGCTTTGCTTCTACTTTCTCTCAGCATCCGAAGCTTCGTGTCAAGTTCTAATCCTGTCAGCCTCCAAAACCTGAACCGACACAAACACAAATGATGAAAGAACCAGACTGCGAGGGCGTTGCCGTGGCAACACGCTGCACACCGGCTGCCTCAGTTCCCTCCGGCAAAGCGGATGAGGATCATTTGTCTAAAGAGCAGAGAAACGGGATTAAAAAGTTTTTCAAAAAAAAAAAATTAAAAAGCTTCTTACCTGGAAGTGGGGAATGAAAGATCCTGACAAAAGACGTTCAAATCCCGCTGAGGTGTGAAGAGGACGCAGATGTCAACCCAGACGCGTGGAAGCAGGCCGTACAGGAAGACAGAACCTTCCTAAAGAGCTGCAGGTTTCTGCTTCAGGTCAGGTTGAAGGAAAAGCAAACGGCGTTTCGCTCCCAAACAACAAAACCTCCTCACTAAGAACAGAAAGGAGAGAAATGATGCAGATCTGGTCAGATGCTGCTGCTGCAGGACTCTACCGACCTTCTGCCAGAGTCAAAGAAACTAGTTCAAGAGAATCACAGAGAATGGCTCGTCTCTGCTCCTGACCGTGGACCCCCCCTCTGGCTCGTCTGGCGCCCCCAGTCGTCCCCCAACTCCATCTGGATGAATCTCATCTGCTGGACTTTAAACATGTAGTTGTAGAGTCAGATAAACTAACTAAAACTAACTCTATGAGTTCTGGTCCATCGCCTCTCCGTCCTGGGGGAGGATCCCTCCGTCATGTGGACACCCCCGAGGTTTTTCCGTAGAAACTCTGAGGGCAGAAATGCCCAGTTTAGCTTAATCTGTTGTCTAATCTTAGTCTCATGTATTTTAGAACTGATTTAATGTTTCGTTCAGTCGGTGAAGCCAGTGGAGACGACTGTGTTGTAATATTAGGCTAAATAAATAAAACTGACTCATTAAAGTGAGTCAATAAATAAAAGCAGATTTTAGCTTTTATTTTCTGCTAAGCTAAAAATCTTTTTATGTTCAGCATAAAACCCTTTGAAAATGTATTATAAAGGTTTTCATTTAACTGGTTTTTAGTATTTTGTCCTGAAAAGAGAACCTGCAGCCGTTTGTAATGGTTTAGTGACCCTTTCTGCAGGTTAGGCTCCTGTTATTCTGATGTTGTGATTCAGAATAAACAGTCCTAAATGACATTTCTGTCCTGCAACTGTTTGCTGTGACTTCATTTGGCCACCAGATGTTTTTCCCAACTGCTAAAACACATTTTACACCAAATTCCCCAAACACAATTTTTTAAAATATAGAGTCGAAGGTTGTTCAAACTTACACACAGCAAACACAAAACACAATTCAAATTCAAATCAATTCATTTTCCATAGCCTGATATTCCAACCACAGTCGTCTCAATGAGCTTCATACCGATAATTACATAACAAACATGAAATCATGAGGAACATGGACTCACAGAATTCAGTAGGTAAATTCTAAACTTTGCATCCCTAACTGCAGTACCACAGAGTTTCTACGGAAAAACTGAGATTCCAGAAAAAAAACAGAATAAATCCACAGAAAAACCAGATTATTCTAGAACAATCTGCAGAAAACTGGACTCTGAAGTTCTCCGTCTGCATCCCAGCAGCTCCTCCAGGTCAGATTCAGCTCTTTATTTATATGTGGAGAGGAAAACTGATGGATATTTTATCAAGTTACAAAAATAAAAAACATCTATTTGTCTAAAAATTAGGTTTAGAGAAACTTCCTACAGTTGTTTTTTACAAAAACCGGATTAAAAAGTCATTTTTTTAGGTGATGATGTGAAGGTTTCCTCTGAAAAGCAGACGATGACTCATCAGCAGAGAACCAATCAGAGACGATGGAAGGAGAACCTGTAACCTGCCGTTCTCCCGCTGCCACCGCCCTCTAGGGCCTCCTCCTCTTCTGTCAGGATGTAATGCTGCAGGATCACCCAACGCCACACAGGTGCATGCTGGGAGGCGATTCAGAGCAGGTCAAAGCTCGCCTGGCGAGGAGAAGACTGAATAAATCGGCTCAGTGAGCCGAGAGACCTGCAATAAAAGGAGGCGAAGTGCACAAATGTGCACGTTTGAGAGCAAATGGAAACATTCTGAGGGAGGGGGGAGCAGAAACCTGTGAAGTCAGACGTCTGAACACCTGAGCGGCGGAGGATGGAGGGAAACCGCTGGCGCCAAGACGACCAAACATACAGAAACACACAAACCAAAACCACCAAGTCCCCTCATCCGTCACGACCTTGGTGCTTGAAACTTGTGCTCTGCGTTTGACCCCCCCTGGGGAGCGGGCAGCTGCACACAGCCGAGCTAAGGAACTATGCACCCCCCCCCAATTCAACCGCTTCATGCTGAGTCAAGCAGGGGGGCCCTGGGTCCCATTTTTAGTCTTTGACTTGACTCGGCCTGGATTTGAACCCACGACCTTCAGACCATGTGAAGTGGACGTTCATTTCCTTTACAGATTTTGTGTAGCTCACTTTCCTTGGAAGGGGCGTGGCCTCCCAGCTGCAAAACCTGGAAATGGGAGGAGAGCTTACGCCAGCGGGGGCGGGGCTTGATCTAAACATCTATGGAGGGTCAGATGTGAGCGCCATAGAAACCAAAGTATCTTTGATCTACACTCCTGCAGGAGAAAGAGTGAGGCATTTCCCATCAGCCCTTGGGAGGGACCCGTTGCCCAGCGCGTCTTCACACTCCTCCTGTCCTGTCCCACACTCCTCCTGTCCGGGCGCCGCGGCGGCCCGTTAAACTGTCACCTCTCCTCTCCGTGGCTGCTGTGTGGGGGGGTTAAAGATAATTGGCTCCTGTGGGACATCACCACTTTATGCATTTCCTCCTGAAGTTAGCAGAAACAGGCCAATCAGACGGCTGGTGGAGGTTCCCACCAATCAGCTGCTTCTCCACTAACGAGGTTCGTTACAGAGGCAGCAGCAGACCCCCTCCCTGATTGAGGCTCATTAAAGGATGTGGGGGAGAGCAGAGAGGTTCTGCTCCATCAATTAGCTCCGCCTCCATCGTCTCAGTCACGTGATTGAAGCAAAAAAAGGCATTATTGAAAAATACATCCCATAAAGGGCGGCTGGTCCGCTTCCTCCTTTTTAATGACTGAGAGGGTGGGGGGGTCGTTTCTCATTTCCATTGAAGCTGCAGTCCGTCACGATGCTTTCCAGCGTTTGCCAGGAATTTACATTAAACAGTTTCCAGGAATCTTTGAAATAATCCTCACAGGACAAAAGTGCTGAGGAGAAAAGTCCTGATGGATCAGCAGGAACCATCTGAACGGCGCTGAGGACCACAAAGGTTTAAAGGTGCATAAAAAAAAATTAAAAAAATAAAGCCCTGAGTATTTATTTCAACCAAATGTTTCCGATCGTTTGTGAGATTTTAGACAAATTCAGGATGTTTCCATTTAATGTGGTGTACTTTCAAAATAAAAGCATTACAGAAGCTGCATCCACATCGTTTCACACCTAACATCAACCAAAGGGAAACCCCCCCCCAACCACTAACGCTCTTCATCAGAGAATTTACATCCCAGTATTATGAAATATTCTCCCGTTTTAACAAAGGTGTTAAAAATGGTTTTTCTGCTCTCAATTCAGTCAGAATTCTGAAGAAAAGTGTCTTTTATGTTTGAGTCAAACGATTCCAAAAGCTTCTCACGGTTTGTGAAGAGGACGTTTTCATTTTTCATGATCCGCTCATCAGCAGCAGCCAGACGTCCTGTTATGATGTGGAGCCTTTATGTCAAGTTTAGCATGGAAAAACGTGCACGTGTGCGCGCACAGGTGCACGTGAAGGAGGGGAAAGATGCAGGCGTTCCAGGGACCACCAGGGGGAGCCAGACATCTGCTCTTCCTCCGGACGCTTGGTTTCCTTTTCTGTCTCCATCCTCAGCTTTTCTTTTTCTTACTTTAATTTTCCAACTTTTATTCCTTCTTTCTTTATAGCTTCATTTCATTTAATCTTTCCTCCTTTTTTCCTCCTCCTTTCCAAGTCTCCCAGACTTTTTTTGATTATTTAGTCTCCATTTCCACCTTTTTTCTCTTTCTTTCCACAAATCATCTCGTTCTTTGTCTTTTTCTATTCATTTTCTCCATCTTCCACTCATCTTTTCCTTCTCCTCTCATCTGTCCTCCTCTTCTTGTGGTCTCATCACTCATCTTTTCTTCCTTTCACTCGTCTTTTCCTGTATTTCCATTTTTCATCTTCCTCCTTTAGCACTCGTTCTCCTCTTCCTTTTCTTTGCTGACCTACTTCAGGCTTCATTTCAGAGAATCTTGGAGGTTTTTATCTTCATTTTTAATCCCGTCCTTCCCCACTTTTTATTTTCCTCTCTTATATTCTCTCTCAGCGTTTTTATTCTCCCTCTCATCCTTCAAGGCCTTCTTCAAGGCGCTGCATTTTCTGCTCCGTCATCTTCATCTTCCTCTCTCCTCCGTTTGAGTCCAGATCAGAAATCACATTCGGATAGATCCTGCTTCTCTCCATCTTTGACGGAGGAAGAGGAGGGTCGTCCACTGCTGACACCATGAAAAAACCCACAGATGTTAATCTTCAGATAAAACATGGAAAGGAAAGAGGAGAAGTTTGACGACGAAGAAATGGCCGGTCTGGTAGAAACAGTTCCGTTTTATGTCTTGAAACTTTAATGCGGTCGTTTCCATGAGTGAGGATCCTGCTGCAGTCTGACGCCTCGGCCTGGTTTCATGCCTGAAGACGCCTGCAGGCTGCAGAATTCTGCACAACGGGATGAAAAACAGCGGGTCTGATCCGATCGTCACAGCGATGATCTGCTGAAAGACATCAGTCCAGGAGGAAAGCTAAGTTTTAGATCAGACGATCAATGTCGATGGAAGAAGAATGTTTCTGTTTTCTTCTGCCGCAGCTTCAGTCATGAAGCTTCACGATGCCATCACATGTCCACCTACAGCTGAGGAGTCCTGGTGTGACATTTGTGTAAATCTGGTGAATCCGGCTCCTGTTGGTGTCATAGAATTCCATCTGGGTACAAACCGCAGTCATGAATTCATCCATCCTTCAAATGGTTGGTACGTCTGTGAACACACGTCCCTGATTGGTCAAAGTTTGACCTTCAATGAGGTCCAATGGCTGTGTGTTCTGCACATGGAGCCCAAAAAACAGACTAGCGACGCGTGAATGTGAGCGTTTTGAACGCGGAACCCCAAAACGTGCACAGACGTGCGTTCACGTGGACCTTTGGTTGCAGGTGGCCGCTCTAACGCGCGTTTCCGAGGCCGGCCAGTGTTAACGTAGCTTCAGAGACTCCGTGGGACATTTACCCTCCTGTTGATCAGTATTCAGCTTAGAGGCCTGTCCAGAGGGATTGTGGGTAATTCCCCAACAACTCAGATGGGTTTCCAAACTTCCGGCTGCAGCTCTCCCATGGACACACCGGTCCAGAGCCGTTTCCCTCTCCAGGTGTATGAGTCATCAGCTGCAGACTCAGATGAGCATTAGTCAGACTTTAAAGAAAGCCAGAAACAAAAATAAACCCATTCAGGACGAAGAGGACCTCCGACTGCAGGATCGTCTGAATGCTTTCATGAGGAAGAAGCTGTGACCGCCTCTACTGACGGCCTTCACCTCTGGATTCAGGCAGATGTGAGGGTAAAGGAAACAGACGCAGGTGCAGTTCAGCCAGAAACCACTAGGAGGTCAATGAAAACAGATTTATGTACAGCATGTATAAACCTTCTAAAAAGTCACTATTATTCATATCTGGCTGTGTTGATTGAAGGAGTTTAGGAGAAACGTCCAGAAATGACCTGTTGTCTGGTGGAACCAGGACAGTTCACCACATAACCTGTAGGGGGCTGGTTACAAACGCCAGTTCTCTCTGAGACCAATCCCTGTTTCTGTTCAGAATGCAGGAAATCCAGATGATTTAATTGTCATTTTTTCTCTTCATGACAGCTGTGGTCATAATTAGGGGTGGGTCCTGTTTAGATTCTATGAAACCGCTCCGGTGCCTGAGCGACGCTCGAACCAGAGCATCAAAAATGGAAAAAAAAAAAAAACACGCCAAATTTTTCCCCATAAGCATTAAAGTGTGATGAAGCAGCGTGATTAGGGTGAAGGAAGGCGCTCAAACTTACCCGAAATGCCTTATTTAGTCTTTTCTCTGTTTTCCCACATGCTAAAGTAGAAAGATTTCACCACTTGTTGCCATGGCGACGGCCTTTTTTCAGGGCGTTGACCCCATCACTCTGATATAATAGGTCACTGAATTTTTTTGCCACACAGCCAAACTCTTAACTTAATCGAATTAAGCCAAACTTAATTCGCCTTTAGTATTTAGACTGAAACTCCGCCCACCCTCACCTGTTCTATGAGCCCGCCCACCATTGCTGGAAAAGTAAAACGATTAGTTGGAATTATGCAGAAAAACAGAATAGAAGTGATTTATATTTTCAAGAGGAAGCACCAAAATGAAGCAACAAAATCCACGTTTTTACAAGATACCAGTATTACGTACGATACGTCGGTACTGTTACCAACTTGGCACCAGGTTCAGGTGTCCATCTCCTGCATGGAGGTGGGAGGTTCATGCTTCTGCGCGTTTGTCATAAAACGTCTTTTTTAACTCTTCCAGCCTAAGAAATGCCACCCAGAGGGCCAATCAGAAGCTTGTCCCCCCCACAGTCATATTTCTGAAAGGGTGGGGGTCTGTTTATATTGAACTGCTGGGTGGGGGCTACGTCATTGTTGCTGTAAATCAGCCCTAAACATAAAATATTTCACTTTCTGAATTCTCCTGACATTAACAGTGAAAAACAAACGACGTTCTTAGTTCCACAGAACCTCACTTTTATCACTAGTGGAAACAAAAGCAGGAAGAATACCGGAACCCAGAAAGAGTTTTTATCAAACACATCAGAGGAAGCTGGGATGTAAAAACATTTTCATTACTTCTCCGTGTTTCTGGGCTGGCCTCGCTACCTTCTCATTTATTAATGGAGTCGATCCTTCGGTTCAAACGACTTCATTAGCTGGGACTTTGTGCAGATTTGAAGTGTTTTTTAAATTCTGTGTAGTTCTGCAAAAGTGAGCCTGATCCGCCTTTAAACCCACAGAGCGGTTCTGCCGTTCCACTGAAACAAGCCAATAGCCTCAGAGCGCGTCTGAATATCAGAGGACGGCTTCAATTCCCCACAGCAACATTACAGCCACGAGCGCCGGCAAACAGTCAATTAAAGGAAAAGGCTCAGATGAAATCAAAGTCCAACAGATCCAGAGTCAGCTCCCACAGGAGCAGCAGAGAGCCTCGTTCAGGAGGAATTATGACGCATTTCCATGCTGCGCTGCTCCAAATGCAGCTGAGGAGCATCTCTACAAAAGTCTTTTACATC
Source organism: Oryzias curvinotus (assembly GCA_023969325.1). Classification (NCBI taxonomy): domain Eukaryota; kingdom Metazoa; phylum Chordata; class Actinopteri; order Beloniformes; family Adrianichthyidae; genus Oryzias; species Oryzias curvinotus. The sequence continues at coordinate 20,679,185 of CM043728.1, forward strand.
AGACATGAACAAGAACCTCTAAACGCCTGATAACCGCTCTGATTCAATGTCCGCATGAATTCAGTTTGAAGAAAAGAAACCAACGGAACGAATGTGGTTTTTCATTTCAGAATGTTCATTTTTGGAGGAAAAGTCATCTTAGCTAGAGGATGGGCGCTGGGCGACAGTGAAGAGGATTGGCCCTGTGTGACAGTGAACAAGAGCGCCTCCTCTGGTCTTTGGGCCTGCTGACACAAATGTCTGATGTTTTATCTTCTGAGTTCAGCTCCTCCTCTGGAATCATTTTTTTGGAGGCGTTTCTGTCCTCTTTCTTCTCTGCGTTCCCGCTGCGATGGTCTCCTTGGCCGCCTCATTAGACTTCGTTTATCTGCTGTACGGAGGACGCTCACACACACTCTGGGAGTTCCTGCAGTCATTTGTAGCTGCTGCGGCGGGAAAACCTGTGGAGCTCCTCTGTAATCAGGATTCATTTCTGTGTCATTCCAGTGTCTCTGGTAGAAATGTTTGTGGAGTCCTGCTCTCGTCTCTTCAATCCCTAACTTTCCTAATTTCATTCACTTAGCTGTTATTTAATTGCACGTCACATGTAATCAAATGTATAGTTAAGCATCATTAGGCTGCAATCACAGCAGCAGCGTCTCAACAAAACGCGGCCAGACCCACAATCGCATTTTCAAACCAACAAAGTGTTTCTGAGATCCGGCTGGAGATGCTGGCGGCACGCTCAGCTGCCTATCGCGCAGCTTGCTAAGCCATCCATCAAATTACCGCGGTAACCCAGCATCCAGCATCGACAGAAGACGGAGAGGAACCGGTGAGGAAGGAGATAACGGTGGAGGAGAGAAGCCAGAAGCAAATTAAAAAAGGGAAACAGAGGTGAAAACGATACGACAGATAAAAGAATGAAAAGAAAGCGAGAAGAAAAGAGGAGGTGATGAAAACGTGACAACAGGTTAGAAATGTGGAGATAAGTAAAGACAGGAAGCGATAAAAGGGAAGGAGAAACATCAGAAAACACAGCAAAGTGTGGCGTTGGAACTTTTGTTCCGAGGAAACTTGTGGATTCTTGCATTTATTAGCAGAAGTCAAACGCGCTCAGCTTTATGACAACAAACCTGCAGAGACCAGAGGAGATATGCAGGAGGAGGAGGAGGATGGAGAGGAAGGTGATGAATTATTCCCAGAGTCTTTGTTGGTTTACAGACTAAGACTAAGACTAAGGTGTTTTGCTGAAGTCACTCCGGAGCTCAGGAGGCTCAGCGGCAGACCCAGCAGAGCCGCAGACGCACGTTTGAGTCCGTTTATGTTTTTCAGTTTGATGGTGACAGAGAACAGCCGATCTTCCTCCTACGACAAATATTATGATGTTAACATTTGATATTAGCTAGAAAACTAGTCCAGGATTTTTACTTTTTATCTGGATGTCATCCTTTAGTCTTCTATAATATTGCACGTCAGATCAATAACATACATCTTCACGTCCTTAGAATGTGTGAAGGAGTTTGGTCAGATAAACCCCCACCAGCAGAACAAACCTCTGCACATCAGAGGAACCAGTTCATGGATCTGCAGGGAAGTATGGACAGGAATTATCAGAACTTCCCAGTTTGGATTTATGTTGGAGAACGGTCCAGTGAATCGTCGTTTGGATTCAAACGCGGATCTATTCTCCATAAACGTGGCGGCGCAGACGTCAGCTGGGCTCACATGGGAACCAATCGGACAGCAGCACCTGGTTCCTCTTCAGATCATTTAAAATCGCTGCTCTGCTTCAGTCGCACCTGTGCGGATGAGCAGGACATCTACAGGCGTCCTCCTCATCAGACAACCGGGGATGTTTCTATCCGCCTGGATCTGATGACTCAGGATGACAGGATGGTTGCCGTCAACGTGTCGCTGTGGTCGGTTCCACCGTCTCCTGATGCTGAGGAACATCAGTGAGTCTGTTGTGTGTCTGCATTTCCTGCATCTCTGAGGCGGACCTTTACGTCTTTTCTTGTTATTTAGTGATCGTGTTTTCGTTGTTGGCGTTCCTCTGTGGCGGCAGGTTGTTTGGCGTGTTAATATTCAGACTTCCTCACGTCTTCCTCGTTTGTTTCGGCGTGGACGCGGCGTGGGGGGGGGGGTAACGTGCGAGCCGGAGGTAATTGGTGGCAGAGTGGAGTTTGATTGGAGGGAGGACACAGCATTTGAATGCGTCCTCTCATCTCGTGTCTTGCCGTTTGGAGTCAGAGCGCAGATGACGGCGCCGGCTCAAAGGAAATCAGTGTTGGTTTCACTTCCAAACAACCTTCTTCTCAATCTAACGGGTTTCTGCTTCTTTATTTACTTAAAGCTTTGATTTGAGCTTTTTCATAAATTGGTCTTGTTTTTAGTTTTTTACAAATACAGATTTTCTTGCTGCGGCACTTTGTTGCAGTTATGATTATTGTAGGATAATGATCTGCAGAGGAAGCTTGAGCATTAACAGGTTTGCTAAAAGAAAACCACCATCTTCATCGTCTCTTCATCTCAGGCAGAAATGGAACATTAAATCCACCTTCAGCCTAAAAGCAGAAAAAAAAAAGTTTTTCGTTTTGTTTCATTCATAATTCCAGTTTGTTCTCAGCAATAAACCTGAAGATGTGTTTCAGATTTCTGCAGGCGTTCATTTCTGACCTCCTGCTCCGCTGGAGGCTTCAACCTTCATCTCTGCTGGACTTTGACCTTCAGATGAAGACTCTGGATTATGAAACCAGAAGCCTTTGAAGCTTTTCCAGGTAGAAATCCAAACATGGAAGAACCACTTTGGGTTGGTTTACTAAAACTGTGTTTGGCCTCAGAAGAACTGGTTTACCGCCTGAAGCCTGAGTCACATGACCTGTAGAGGTTCTGAGCTGAGGAGATCAGCAGAAGTGGAGTTTTCCATCAAAGAACAGAAGGACTTGTGTGAAAACCTCAAATCTGGATCACAGAGACACAGCTTAACAAAGAAAATAAGCGATTCTGCTGAGAAACCAGGAGAAACCAGGAGCGCTCGTCTCTACGACCCTCCACAGACCCGACGACCTAAACCAGCAGAACCGAACCGGTCCGTGCGGCTGAGGCTCCTGGAATGTTCTCTGTTTCAGCACAACGTGAAAGAGCGGGGCAAACACTTTGACCGAGGTGCCGCTAGTTTCTGTCATTAGAGTTCTAAAATAAAAACAGATTTCATATTTCCTGGTTTCTCAGTAAATCCAGGGTGTGGAGAATCTTCATCCTGAAGGATTTTCTTCTTCCTCTAGATGAAAATGATGAAGAGCTTGGAGAAGATCCTGTTGACGTTGATGGCAGATGCTGAAGGCTGAGACCAACACGGCCGCGCAGAAACTTTCACAAACTGACGTAACGACCTGAAAGAGATCCGTCTTGACGGCGGCTCGCCGCAGACCCAAAGTTCTGAAAAACTCAGAGGAGTGAAACTCCGCCCCCTCAGGGATGATGGAGCTCAAGATCATCAGAAAACCAAAGATGAATCACTTTCTAGTTTTGCCTCTTTGTTCAGTTTCAGTGCTCCCCCCCATAAGAGCCTGAGGAGTCGTGGATCCGCCTTAAAGAATCAGAACAGTGAAAACCCCATGATGAAGGCGGCGGCGGCGGTTCGCCGGCAGCAGCTGCTCCTCTGAATTCCATCCTCGTTATCTCTTCCCTTTTCTTTCATTTCCTGCGTCGCTCTCCGCCTGTTTGACTTTACGTCTGCTAGTTGTGTTTGTATTTCATGCACACAGCAGGAAGTCTGTTAGGCGGTGATTAGCGAGGAAGACGCAGCGATGCAGCGGCGCCCTGAGCATCAAGCACAGGTGACACAGGTTTGGCGGGGGCGGGGGGTGAAGGTTCACTTCCTTTGTAGCCTCACGGACAGAAGACAAGCTTCAGGCTTGAGCCGCAGACAGAGGTGAAGAAACTCTTCCTTCATCGTCTCATCCTGGACTTTGGTGTGTCGGTTCCTGCGATCGGCACTAATGATGCATTCAGGTGCCTCTCCTCAGCGTTGGAAGTTTGATCAGGATGGCGCGGAGCCTTGTGTGAAATTTGCTCATTAACGCTGAGTGAAATCTGACGTGGGTCTGAGAAGACGCTCGCAACAAAATGAGTCCAAAGTACAACACATAACCACTGTGAATGAGGGAACGCCGCTGCAGAACGCCGCTGCAGAACGCCGCTGCAGAACGCTGCTAAGAGCGTTCCTGACAGCGGGACCGCCATCAGTAAACACCTTGCATCCACTCACTGCTCCTCACGTGGAGGAGACGCCATCCTCCATCTTTGAAAGCACGTCTTTGGTGCATCTGGAGGTCAACGCCTGAGGTCACATGTTTAGTCGGCTTGTTCTGGAATGTTTTTAAAAAAGGACAAATTTGAAAAAAAAAAAAAAAGAAATCAAACAAAGCTAAACCTCAAGGTTGCACGACCTAGGTGCAGAGGTAGAGCGGTCGACCTCTGACAGACAATCGCAGGTTTGATTCCAACCCTGCATGCCCATGTGTTGAATTGGGCAGGACACTGAACCATTATTGCTCCTGGCGCCATGTAAGGAAGGCGGGGTCACCATCAGTGCGTGAATGGGACCGCAAAGCACTGTGGGCCTTAAAGAAAGGAAGAGAAGCATATAGGTATTTACCATTACCTTGCGTTGAACAAGTGACCACGCCCACATCTAACTCACTCCTGATTGAGAGAGAGAGACAGATAACTTTGAAAAGCTTCATAGCACTAGGAATAAAAGACGTGGACTGAAATGTAGGGACTGTAGTTCCTGAAGATCTCCAACAATTAGCCCAAAATCCTCCATAAACTTCCTCATAAGGATCAGATGAAGCTGCAGGCGCAGGCGTGAGGTCATGTGATCTGCAGGCGCAGGCGTGAGGTCATGTGACCTGCAGCAGCAGGCATGAGGTCATGTGACCTGCAGCAGCAGGCGTGAGGTCATGTGACCTGCAGGCGCAGGCGTGAGGTCATGTGACCTGCAGGCGCAGGCGTGAGGTCATGTGACCTGCAGGCGCAGGCGTGAGGTCATGTGACCTGCAGCAGCAGGCGTGAGGTCATGTGACCTGCAGCAGCAGGCGTGAGGTCATGTGACCTGCAGCATCAGGCGTAAGGTCATGTGACCTGCAGCATCAGGCGTGAGGTCATGTGACCTGCAGCAGCAGGCGTGAGGTCATGTGACCTGCAGCAGTAGGCGTGAGGTCATGTGACCTGCAGGAGCAGGCGTGAGGTCATGTGACCTGCAGCAGCAGGCGTGAGGTCATGTGACCTGCAGCAGCAGGCGTGAGGTCATGTGACCTGCAGCAGTAGGCGTGAGGTCATGTGATCTGCAGGAGCAGGCGTGAGGTCATGTGACCTGCAGCAGCAGCATCCCTCCTTTGTCTGGTGAAATGACTCGTGTCACCGCATCCTGATGATTTTTTCACAAACACACACAGACTGTGTTAACTGTTAGGTTGTGTTGCAGTAAATCACAGCTATGACAGATGGGTGTTGCCAAGGGGAAAATATATAGCAATTTAAGCATCACTGTCTCACAGTGAGTAATGGCAGAGCGGAGCGAGCGGCGGGAAAAAGGCCAGAGACGGGAACAGTCAGAGCTGAGCGTCTGACAAACTGTCTGCCTGCTCTCATCCGTCTCCATGTCTGCCTGGGTTTGTATCCATTCATCCGGGCCTTTTGTCAGCTGTCTGTTGGAGATGTGAATCCGTCTGAATGTGAAGCTGAGATGTGGCTCTGCGGCGGATGTTGACATCTGGAGGACGTCACTTTGTGACTGACAGGATCTGCCAGGAGTTTAAAATAACGCCGGAGTTTCTGCCTCTGCAGAGAACAATCCTGACGTCCAAATAAATGTCACCGTTTTGGTTTTTCATTTTCCACATTTCTTTCTGAACAGACCAAATAAACCGAATGGGGTTCAGCTTGGAACAGAAAACTTCACCAGAGTCCGTGGCGGTCTGGGTCGGCTGGCGCTGACAGCGGGGGGGCGCTGCACTGGAAGCCTGAAACTTTATCTGATTTCAGAAAACAAACATCCATCTGAAGTCACGATCAGGATCTGAACAGACTGAGACAGAACGGCCAGAATGAAGCAGGAAGTGGGAGGGGCGTATGGTCTGGAGTTTGCTCCGCCCACTTCAACGTTTTGAAAATGGTCGATTTGTCAGGGAAAAGTACAGTGAGAGTTCTGTTAAGTCCACTAGGAGCTCCGCCCACCTGTCCATCACAAACATGTAAAATATGAACTTTTAAAAATAAATCAATACATAAAGATTTGCAACCAGCCTCTAGTGGCCGTTTGAGGAACTGTTTGACACCAACCTTTCCACTTCCGTAACTCTGTAACTGTAACACCTCACTGTGGTGAGGTGAAAAACGCGTGAAAACATAAAGTTTATCAAGAAACGGTTTCTTCTTTTTTTCATTCCTTCGCTTAGAACAGAAAACGATGTAAATACAGTTTGATCAAAATCCTGTTTCCTTCGTGGGCTGATTGATGACTTCAGGTGTGCACGAGTGTGCAACAGACTGACCACCTGTTGGGGGTGGACCCCTCCTTCACCTAGCATCATCCCTGGTTGGGGTGCATGGTTGGGTTCTGACGACGCATGGATGTGTAAACGCTGACAGTAGGTCACAGGAAATGCTATTTCACGTTGCCGTCGACATCTAAAGGGTTAATTTACGTTTTTTTGTTCTAAATCTTGTGAATTTTTTAGCCTTAAACAGGAAACGGTCCTCGTGTTGTCTCTGGTTCTGCAGAACCCAGGAGTCCACATCAATAAGACCCAGACAAAAGGTTTTGGAGAAGGCCGGCAGAGAAGCCGCATTAACCTCCGACCAGAGACACGACAGCACACTGACAGAGCTGCATCAGCCGCGTGCCGCTGCTCTCGCCGCTGCTCACGCATTGAAGCTGTTTTTTAAAAGCTGCCCGACAGAAAACAAGCGTCTGTTTGAGCGGCAGCAGCGCTGCTGTGCGTCTGCCGGGTCTGTGGAGACCCCAACCGGATCCCCTGCTTGTTCAACGTTTAGCCATTTTCCTTTTTTTTTTTTTTTGAGGATCTATGATTAAAAAAAAAAAAAAAATGAGGTTACATTCACATACAGAATCTCATTTGAATCCCTTTTTTGTGTGGATTTCAGCTGAAACGTCTGTGATTTTCCTGCTTCAATCTGTAGTTTTAGACTAAAGTTTTTCATTTATTGCTTAATTTTTGTTTCAAAACCATAAAGGCAGTAAAGAAACTAACCATACAGCTGGTTAAACACTGAGCGTGTTCGTTCATTTAGAGAATTTCTAAAACAGTTAAACAGAACAAATAGTTTGCTTTGACCGTCAGCAGCTGCATCCTTGAAGTTTCATTTCTTTCTATTCAGTCTATTAACTAATGTGACTCAGTAGTGATGTCATCTCTGGAGATGAACAGACAAAAGTCAAAAAGAAAACCTTTGTCTTTTTCTAGGACTTAGTTTCTGCAGAGCGGCAGGAGTTCATTAGAAACTGACCTCTATTAGTGGGCGGGGCTGCTGACATTTATTGAGGTTGGTTTTTAAATGATGTTTTTTATGAACTTCAGCGATCATCCTTCTTCTTTCTCTGCTTCTTCCAACAGTTACGCATAAACCTCATCAGCTTTAAATGTCAACATAAAGTTTAGGTTTGTGTTTTCATCTTTAATAACACTTAGTAAAATAATATTAATCATTAAACTTCATGTTGGAACTCTGGTTTGGAACCGGACGTTTCCTGTCCTCCATCAAAAGTCCCAAAACAGCATAAAGACATATTTTAGTCCAACATTTTCTCTCCAGCTAAAGATTCCCTGCGATCAAAGTTTTCTGGAAATTCCTGTTTGCATGTCATCTTCCAAACATCTGAGGGATGGAGGCTCGATTTGCTACAGTCATCATCATTTTGGCTTCATCTCTCCTCTTTTATCTCCACTGCAGCTTTGATCTGCTCCATGTTTAATGTATGCGGCCTCTGAAACACTGGTCCGCTTTAAGTCCAGGCTGAACTGCAGGAGGACGAGGAGGAGGAGGAGGAGGAGGAGAACAATCAGAGGAGGAAGCAGAGTGAGCCGAGGACCAGGAAGAAGCTGCTAAATAACACAGAAAAGTGAAATTGGGTGAAGAAAGGAAACACGGAAAGAGGACAAAAGAAACAAAGCTGAGGAGATAAGAGGAGCAGAGTGAGGAGGAGAAAGACAAAGCGGGCTCTGTGGTGACCTCCATTAACCCTCCCTGTGCTCTCTGGCTGATGCATGAAGGAGCGCCGCCGCCGCGCATGTGAAAACATTTAAGGACGGCAGGTTTTCATTAGGTCAACATGCCACTAAAGAAATGAGAAAACAGGACAGACTCTGAAGAAAGGCCTGTTTTTGGTGTTTTTAACGTGTTCTTGAGGCATTTTTCTGATGATGGAAGACATTTATGGTCAAATTTAAGGTCAAAATTACATTTCTCAGTATTTTTTTGTTCAAATCGTTGTGAATCTGGAGCAGATGAAAAAATGCCGTTAGAAAAGGTTTGCAGGGTTTTGACGCCACAGTCTCCAAGCTCCGCCCCTTTCTGATCATCCACCTGCAGACCAACGGATCCATGAACGTCTGTTTTCCTGCTCTGAGCTGGAATCTGGATCAGAACTGGACGACTGGATAACTCTCATATTTATCACCACTTTTGTTGCACTGCTGAAGTTGGGTGGAGGGTGTGGGGGTCCGTAAGCCCGTGGGAGAGAATGTAAACAAATGGATGATGGGTCGGCGGTGGGCTACCTCCACGCCAGCAGCCCCGCCCACAAATCAGAGGTGAATTTCTAATGAACTCCTGCCGCCTGCAGAAACTATGACCTAGAAACCTACACAGGCATCACTGGCAACAGATAATCAAAGTGGGACTATGAAGACCTGAAATGATGTTTAAACAATCAGTCCATGAAAAACTGGGGGGGTTCTGCTACATCTAGATGACCGGAGCAGAAGCTGGTTCCTGTCAGGCAACAACATCGTGATAAACGGGGCTAAAAGTTGGACGAGGGGATTTGGGGCCGGGGGGGATTAATCCTTCTCCTTTTCCCACCTCAGGGTGACATGCTGGACAGAATTTCCCTCCATAACTACAATTCTAACCTGGTTTCTAATTGAAGCAGTCATAGAAATGAAGCCTTGGCCTGCAGGACTCCTGCCTCTTTGGTCTTTGAGCTGAAACGCTCTCTTATGATCTAATTACGTCTTCTTCCAGAAAGAAACGGTGAATCCAAAGGGGAAAGTTCAGGTTTTGGTGGAAAACCTTCCAATCAGCCAAAGGCAACAACAAACCCTCGAGTTTCCAAATGTACCTTCAGATTCCCGCTCTGCAGCCTCAGACGTCTCCTGACTGCGTGTCGATGACGGCGCCCGTCTGATGATCAGCCACAATTACGACTGTGCAGAAAGAGATGGAGCAGAAGTGGGTGGAGGGAGGACAGCGGCATTGATATGCTAATTTCTGTGGCACAAACAGTGACAGCCGCAGAATAGAAGGTTTCATTTTCTGTCTCACAAACCTTTCATTACGGCGAGAGCCCCGACCCGCCGGTTACACGCGGAGAGACAGTCAAACCTCATTCTTTGTGCCGTTTCCTCACCAGAGCCCCTTTAAAAACTTTACAGAAATTGTAAAATGATTATTTGATGATGTGGCTCCATGTTTCATGTTAGCCAGAAGCAAACATCCACTGTAGGTGGAGTAGAGACGGTTTTACCGTCCCGCCGCGCATGTACGCCATAAAACCAGCTGAAGTGATGAAGGAGCCACAACATCATTGGTCATTTATGTTGGCTAAGTGGAGACTGCTGCAGGGCTCTGCTGAGGTGTGGAGGAGGAAGAGGAGGAGGAGGAGGCTCCTTCCTATTGGATAAATGCTCCATCCCAGCTGCTCCAACATCCAACCCGGTTTCTGCCTGCATGAACAGAATTCCAGCAACAGTGGCTTTCAGAGTCACAGAGTTCCTGAGAAGATCTACGAGCACAGAGGAGACTTCTGATCCACCTTAAATGGCGGCTGTGGAGGTTTGAACATCCGAGGACAGAAAAGAACATGTGATGGTGACGGGTCTTCATCTGAAGCTGAGAATCCATCCACAAACTCATTGTAAGGACTGAGGGAAACAGGGAGAAGATTCCTGAAAGATCTGGAAACACCAGCAGAGCTGCTTCTTAGCAGTTAAAGTCTCTAGTGGACATGAAGATACCTGCCTCCATCTAATGAAAGCAGGTCCAGGACTGTCCATGCATCGGCTGACTGAGAAAGGCTCAGACAACCCAACCCCGGTTCCTGAGATCCACCTTCCTGCTCCGAGTGCGGTCAAACCTTCTGATCAGGAAAAGATGGACAGGGGGGGGGGGTCCACCTACAGCACAGGTGACAAACTCCAGAGTTATGGCTCTGGAGGACCAGGGTTGGCCAGTCCTGATTGGACAGGTCCAGGTGACTAACGCAGGTAGGGCCAGAAAAATCAGTAGGATGTGGGCCCCCGAGGCCAGAAGTCTGACCCCCCAGACCAGAGGAACGTGGTTGTTCTAAGGATCCACGTTCACATTGGAGTTACACACGTTCATTATCTGAAGATGGACCCGGATGACAGTGGACAGTTCAGAGCTGCAGGTCCGCTCCTCGCTGAAACCAAAGTCATCAGTTTAACCAAAGCCGGCACACGCAGACACCAACATGCAGAGCGTGTCCGGCTCACGATGCTGCAGACAGAACCTCAGCCATCCATCAAACATCCCACCTCCAGCTGCCGCTCGGCTCTGCTGCAACCTTTCCAAAGCTTGGAGCTTCCTCGTGTTTGGCTCTCCGCCTCCTCAGGTTTTAATGAATGAACCGCCATTGATTGGTCATTAATTAACACATAAGCAGTCAGCGCTTCTCTGGACAAACAAGCCAGCAGCTCAGCAAAGGTCAAGAAACTAATTAAAATACATTCAAGTTCAACTGTAGCCGACAGAGAGGAAGTGAGGAACCACAGAGCAAAAGTTTTCAACCAATCAAATTCTAATTAAGGCAAAGGAGGAATGTTTCTTCTGTTTGATTATTATATGCTTGTAACTGGGATTTAGTTCAAGTCTCAGTCAAACAGAAAAACTGGCTTAACTAATGACTTACGGTATTTTAAAGAAACATTTTCCACATTTACCAAAGAGAGTGAATTCATGAGCAAAACTCCACCAGTCAGTCTAATGACAGACGTAGAGCTTCCTCTGATCACTGAGGCCACTTTGTTAGGCCCACCTGTCCAAATGATGTATGATCAGCCAATCACACGGCAGCAACGCGATGCATTTATGTAGACACAGTCCAGACGACCTGCTGCAAGTCAAAGCGAGCACCTGAACGGGGAAGGAAGGTGATTGAAGTGACTTTGAACGTGGTTGTTGGTGCCTTTGCCCACAAGTGGGCGGGATAGGCTCCGGCAGCCCCGTGACCCCGAAAGGGACAAATGGTATGGAAAATGAATGAATGAATGAATGTTGGTTCCAGACGCTCTGAGGATTTCAGAAACTGCTGATCTAGTGAGATTTTCACCCACAACCATCTCTAGGGGTTGCAGTGAATGGTCTGAAAAAGAGGAAATATCCAGTGAGCAGCAGTTCTGTGGGTGGAAATGCCTTGTTGATGCCAGAGGTCAGACTGGTTCCAGCTGACAGAAAGACAACAGGAACTCAAAGAACCACTGGTTCCAGCTGAGGTCTGCAGAAGAGCATCTCTGAATGGACAACACGTCCAGCCTGGATGCAGATGGACCACAGCAGCAGAAGACCACAGTGGGTACCACTGCTGTCAGCTAAGAACAGGAAACTGAGGCTACAATTCACACAGACTCACCAAAACTGGACCCTAGAAGATGGACAAACGTTGTCTGGTCTGATGAGTCACCATTCCTGCTGCTACATTCAGATGGTAGGGTCAGAATTTGGCATCAACAACATGAAAGCATGGATCCATCCTGCCTTGGATCAACGGTTCAGGATGGTGGTGGTGGTGTCATGGTGTGGGGGATATTTTCTTGGCTCACTTTGGTCCCCTTAGTACCAGTTGAGCATGGTTCCAACACCACAGACTACCTGAGTATTGCTGCTGCCCGTGTCCATCCCTTCCTGACCACAGTGGACCATCCTCTGATGCTTCCAGCAGCATAAGGAACCATGTCAGAAAGCTGGAACCATCTCAGACTGGTTTCTAGAACATGACAATGAGTTCTCTGGACTCAAACCTTCAGTTTCACAGTAACAGGCTTTTCTAGACTCGTTTTAAACAAACCCTCTCAGTTCTTCCTTTTACACATTTTACAGAAACTATAACATAATTAGTCTATCAGTAAATTTATAATAATATGAAAAAAAAAACTTGTCAACTTCCAGAATAAGCATGTAAAGGGAATAGTTTATTCTATTCTGATCTGTATTGAATGGATTCTAGTTTGGTGAGAGGCGCCTGTTCCTAACAAGTGTTTCTGTTGTCAGAACTGAGTGTTTCTATTTGATTCTAGTTTGGTTTTTGATGAGAAAGCGCAGCACAAATAAACTCCGGAGTGGATGGGCTTCCTGACAGCCGATCCCCGTCAGGGACACAGATGGACCTGCGTTTTGCTGAGAGCCTGAAAGCAGCAGAGTGAGACATCTTCCCACATACACACTCTCTGATGTGCCTTCTCTGTGAGGGAGTGCAAATCAGATTTGCCTGGAAATGATTTATGCATCACAGGGCTCTTAGAAAAACAAGAGCAAATCCAAAACGCCGTGATCTGGCGAGCGCCTCCTCTTTGATCCCTTCTCTCTGCAGACGGAGTTCAAGTGAGAGCATTGTTCACCATCGGCTCTCATCACATTCATATGCAGATCTTCATGAGTGTGCAGAGCTTCTCCATGATTTCTGTGTTCGCTCCTGGCTCTGAGGAGAGGTCTGAAGGTCTTCTGTGGGGATCCTGATGCTTCCTCTCAGGTTAAGGCCTCAAACGGAAAACAGGCTAAATGTAGAGATGTGGAAAATCCGTAGGGAAGCAATTCAGGTTTGGCCTCAGAGCCAGGATTCCTTCCAGATGTGCGTGAGTCCCTCCAGGAGAACATCAGATGAGAAAGCTCCTCTGCTCTCCACTCATGCGCTGAAGGAAGTGGCCAAAGACGCTTACAGGTGGCTGCAGGTGAAAACGGTCAAACGCAGGTGGAACCCACATAACAAATAGCCCGCTTTTTGTGAAACAAATAAAAATAAAAAAGCCATCCACAGCAAAACAACAGTTGTTAAAACAAATTGTTAACTGACATCCTAGGTTCTTCAGACACGGTTGTGTTTTTTCACATATATGTTTTGACCAAAGACAAACATGTCAGGTATGTGAAAAAAACACAACTGATAACAGAAGAACCTAGGAACCCGTGCAGGTCAACCCCCCTTAGGAGTGTGTGCGACTAAGACATGAGGTGTATGTACCATAGAAAAGACGTTTACACTATAGACACGTTTAGGAAAATTGTTAGCCATATAACTAAATGTATTCAAATAAAAACTGAGGTCTAATTTTCAAACATCTGAGCATTTAAGTTCAAATTCTTTGGATTCTATTTCTGATTGTTATAGTTTCTGTAGAACCTGAAGACATTCTTGATGTTTCATCCGCAGCTTTGCCCTCCAACCCTGTAACTCCGCCTGGAGTCTCTGCTTTTCACAAGCTTTATGTTTGCAATCACTCACAGTAATCTGATTACTGCTCTACATCCGACAGGTGGAGGCGTCTGCGTTTGCGGGCTGGAGGCGTGGAAGGCGGAAAATCCAGACTTCAAATCTTTATTGGATGGTAAAATGTCAAAACGTTAATTTAATGGAATATTTGAGAGTCGAATTCTGAAAAGCCACCATCACCAAGCTCTGACCAATCAGAGTTCAGGGCTGCAGTTACCACGGCGAAGAGTAGAAAAACACCACGGAGATGCTATTTTTTTTCTGATTAGGGAAAAAGTATATGTACACAAACTTTACTCACATAAACCTGACTGTAAACAAATTAAAGGAGAAATTTAATTAAAAGTGAATTTTAAATGAGCGTGTGGGTCTGTGTGTGTGCGCTTCCCCCCAAGAAAGATCTGCTGCGGTTTAATTCATATTGAAATGAAAGAGCAACGGAGTCGAGGAAAAGTCGGATTAATGGAAGCGGAGAAGACGGGAGCGAGGAGCGGAAAGAACGACTTCATTAAACGGATTTAGAATCAGAGAGAGTCTCTGATGCAGCAAAAACCTTTTTCTCAGATCCTTAAAAAGCTGCATTTGTGTCCCGACAATCACACACCTGCAGCTGTGACACTCACACCTGCTGTTCACGAGGCCAGACTGAGGAGGAAGAACATCTTTAAACCCTCCTCTTCATCAGACTCAGACATTGAGTCTCTCACCAAGCAGTGTGGAGATCTTTGGAAAAACAGGAAGTCCTGCTGCTGTAGGAAATCATCAGTAAACCTGGAGAAAGAAACCAACATGGCCTCCAGAGGCTTGGAGGCCATGTTGGTTTCTTTCTCCAGGTTTACACCTGTTTCAACACCTGTGCCCACATCTGTATCCACACCTGTTCCCCAACATATCTGAAAACATCTGTATCCACAGGTGTCCCATAGCCCCACGATGGTAGAGTTTTTCGTGGTACCTGACTGACCTGTAGAGCCTGACAGGAACGTCCATGTGGTCCAGATGGGTTTTACTGGGCGCAGCATCTATTGACAGTATTCAGCAGTGGATCATGTCAGTACCAGAGCAGGTTTTTTAAAAGAACTTTACTTCTGGTTTTTGTGGAATAGGAAACACAAAAAGAGACTTTGAGTTCAAAGAAATTCTTTCCCTTTTCAGCTTCCTCGTTCTGTCTTTTCCCTCCTCACTTCCTCTCCCTGTTGTGCCTCTTTGTCAGAGTCCATCTTCATTTCTGCTCCGCTTCATTTATCTTTTCGCTCTTCTTCTGCAGATTTCATTTGATTTTGGAGTGAAGTGGAACATTAACTCTCCTGTTTTCATTTCTATTCATAAGAGCATAAAAGCGCTCCTCTATCTCTGTTTGCGTCTCCCTCTCTATCTGTTTAGCTCATCGTTCTTTCTGTCACATACTTTCCAAGTCCCATTAATCTCTGTGCACGCGCGCACGCGCGCGAGCACACACACACACACACACACACACACACACACACACACACACACACACACAGAGGCTTTCATGGCTTCAGCAGACCTGTAGAAGTCATGACCAGAACTGGAACCGCCCCAAACCCAGAACTGAACCCTCACGATGAAACGGCGTGGGGTCTGCATCCACAGGAAAAGTCCCCATAACACCAGCAATGACAACAAACACACAAGCTCTTCACACTGTGATTTCCCACGATGCTTTGGGGTAAAAACAGTGGAGCCATTCATCAACGAGGCAGACATTTAGAGAGATGTCGGACACGCACACTGACACGCAAACACACACAAATCTGACGGAGCTCTGGAGGTTTTCTGGCTCTGGTCCCTCCCAACGCTCTGTTCGCGCTTCCACTTTCTTCAGAGATTAGAATATTCAGAGTCAAACAGCTGGAGTTTGTTTGGAAAACTTCTGGAAATCGGGCCACCTGGCAACCAAGATGTTACCGAGGGAGTGAAGTGTCAGAGCGAACATGCAGGCTCACCTGTGGGAGAGCGCCTGCTCATCATCAGCCGTCCTTCTGGGCCGTCAAACACAACATCAAAGCACGTTGTTCTCAATAATTAAGTCAGAGAAGAAGCAGAAATGCTGCTGTTATGGAGGAGAACAGGAGTCTGCAGATGGAGGTCGACGTTCAGCAGAAGAGGACAAATCAAACGTCTCAGTTCAGATCTTCAACCTGAATCGCTGCTTTACAGTGAAGAATACCTTTGACTACGGATCCCATAATTCTATAAGCAGTTAGAAGATAATCCAGGTAAAATCCATTGGATGTATATAAGAACTGGACTGGCGTTCCAAACAGGAAGTGGCTCCAAGAAGCCAAAATTCCAGAGACTACTATAGAGAAATAAACAGCTGGAACTCAGTCATCCTATTGGTCAGAGTAATTGTTCTTACTCTGATACTTTTTTAAACATCTTGATACTTTTCCCTTCCCTCTTTTACGTTTGACGTTCAAAACGTTTGACAGATTTTGTGTAGCCCGCTTTCAGGCGGTAGGGGTGTGGCCTTCCAACAAGCTCACTCCTGATTGGCCAGAGTGGTTGCCATAAAAATTCAGATCCAATCCCTGCTTACTGACGATGTCTGGGTCCAACATGGCGGTGTCCATATTGTAAAAAAATGGCGACTGAACTGAATTCACTTGGTTGGAGCTGGAAGTAAAACATTGGATGACGTCCCACTCAATCACTCCAGGTCTCTTATACAGTCAATGGGGGGAAAACGCTTTCATGCCAAAATGTTTTGAAAAGCCCTCAGTCTTTGTGGGAGGAGTCATCATGTTGGACACGAGTCGGCAGGAACTTCCTTCCACACGTCTGGACTGAAGGTTAGAATGGATGAAAGCAGCTGAACCTCAGCGATGATGATATTCCAGGTTCAACTCAAAGTCTTTTGATTTTAAAACAGGAAAACTTCCGAGGATGAATATTAAACACGGAAAAAACCTTTTCATGAATCCTGACCTTTGTTTAATGACCAGCCCCTGAGCAGCATTCCATGTTTACTTCTACATCATTTAGTAAACAAGGTGAGTCTCCAACATGTTTGTCCCAACGATGTCATCAGTGTGGCTCGGCGGTGTCTGCGGCGTCCTGGACTCTGCAGCCATAATAGGACTGTTCAGGTGAGTCGCTGGGAGTAATTTGGTGTTTTGCAGCGACACGAGTACACCTATCCATGTCCTGTTTGTTTCCACAGCTGGGAGTGTGATGCCCTGTTTATTTGCATATAGAGTGGGAAGTGGGATCTCATCACAGGTGGCCACTAGAGACGAACATGGAGATGCATTTTAATGCCAGCTGTCTGGCTGCGACTGGATCAGCTGAGCTGCATGTTAATGTCTGGCTGAGGTGCAGAAGCACAGGGACTCTCTGAGCTGCTGGTGGGGCTCCTGTGGCCCCTCACACATAAACCTGGACCCTCATTTATTTCTGCTTTCAGCAGGAGGCTGGCTCTTCACAAGCTCCTCATCGGCATTGCTGATTTGATACTTTTTGTCATTCTCTTCAGATTATTTCGATTCTTGACATTTTCTAAACATTTTGAGCATATTCATACGCTCTTGTACGTCACACTGCCTTTTCAGTTAGTATTTATTTCTGAGTGTTTATTTAACCCTGTCACAGCATTGATAGCAGCGATTTTAAACCAGGCATTCCAAGTGTCTTTAACGACTCTGAAGCTGAGAAAACATCCAGTCCTCAGTCAAAAACATCGACTGTATCTGAGGACTGGACTGACTGAATGTGATGTCATCCATTGGAAATGGTTTACCCCCTTCCAGCTTTAAACAAATGCAGTCAATTCAGTCGCCATTTTCTCGTGATACAGACGCCGCCATGTTTGAGTCAGACGTCAGAAGTAAGCAGTGATCGGTCTAAGACGGTCTCTACAGCAAACACTCTGGCCAATCGGGACTGAGCTTGTTGGAAGGCCACACCCCTCCCTACATCTTAAAAGCGAGCTTCAGAAAATCTGCCAATCAAACACTTTGAATGTTGGATATGGGGGCCAGCAGGCTCCACCTACTTTTATTGAGGTATCTGATCGGTCAGATGAAGAATGTCACTTCTGACCACTAGAATGACAGAGTTACAGCTGTTCAGTTCTCTATAGAAGTCTGTGGGATTTTGGCTTTTTGGAACCGTACTCGAACTGCTTTAGAATCGGTTGGAATTATGTTAATTGCATAAATGGTGGAACATTTTCAGTAATTGAAAGAGTGTGTGTTATTTCTCATTGCCGGTGACATCTTTAACATGTTAAAGGATTACTTTTTACCTGGAAATAAACTTAAACGTTGCTATATTAGTCCTTCATTATATTGGGGTTCATCTTTTAGGGTCAGGCTGATTTTTTTGTGCAGCTTTGCATACCTTTTTACTGTTGTTTTATGTTTTTACAGTGCATTGTGTTGTGCGTCCTGAATGGCTGTAGACCATCGTCAATCAGTGTCCTCCGCACCATGTCTCCTGTTTAGAACACATTCAGTTTGACAAATTTACATCAATCTTACATCGTGATCAGATTTTTGTTTTTTAATTTTTTAAAACTTTATTAACTTTTCTATGAAGGTTTGAACTTTGAGTTCAAACGACAGAAAAGTGAAAATGTTTCTGTCTGTCTGAGAAAAGGTTTAAAAGTTAGTAGTCAGAGGTTTTAAAGCCTCACAGGTTTTTTGGATAAATTTTTTGACTTTTCCTACTCGATTTCGTCCTGATTTTTCGCTGTGTTTTGTTGACATGTCATTTTGCCGTCACACTTTCATCTGCCAGCAGAGAACTTTGGGCGTTTACCTGGTTTTGCAGGTAAAATCCTTTCCTAGCTGTGGTTTGCTGGACAAGGATCTTAGGTTCTGGATGAATGTAATCGTTTTTAGGAGAACTTGTTCTCAGACTTTATGAGGAGCTGGGATTTCAGACAGAAAAAAAAAAAAAAAGAAGGTTCACTTTTTAATATCATCCAATCAAAAGCACAACAAACCAGCGCAGTGTAAACAGGATTTGGACCAAACCATTTCTGCAGCCAAACTCTGATCCACCTCACCCTCTTTGTTGTCACAAACACCATTTTTTTTTTTAACATGAAACACTTTTAAAGGACACCTCTTCATTTGAAATATCACACTCCAATCATTTACAGTTCAAGTCATACATGTTGTGTGCTTTGTGACCGTAAACCCAATTTCCCTGACTGGACAATTATTTGTTTAAAATGCATCAACTAATCAACAGAATTAAGAAATAATTAGTTTTTCACATCACTGGTGATTGTTTCTGACTCATCGTCATGAAGTCTGCATCAATCCTCATCAGAATTATTTTAATTAGAATTTTAATCAAGAGTTTGTATCTGTCACCACTGCTGCGACCATCACACACACTCCCACACACACAGACATCACGGGACACACAATATACAGAAGCAGGCAGGCCCATTAACTGGTATATGGCTCGCTTTTTAACATGTAAGCTGGGTCCAGACAGAGGAAAGAATCCTGGACAGAAGTTCATTGGTTCTTATGCTTTCTGGTTCTGGAGCCATGAATGCATCTGGACTTTGGAGGCACTTCTGTGTCCACCTTAAATCATATTTCCATATTTCCGTTTGAAAAGTCGTTTCAACTCCATGAACGATCCAAACCAAAACTCGTCAATCAGAGGAGTTTGTCGTAATACGTCCAAATTTCTCGTTCTCTGGGGTCACGGTTTCCACTCCGTCACATTCAAGAGAGCCATCTTATTCCAGATATTCCTCGTTTAATGAGAGCCCTCCTCAAAGTAGGCCGCCGTTATAATCCAACACGAGTCCAAAGTCTAGTAAAGTTTGTTCAAATATCAGCAGATACATTTTCCCTTGACTGCTCCTTCACATTGTCAATGATGTGACTTCTTCAACATGCTGTAAAAGTCCACTGGTCAGCTTCTGTTGGCATGGGAACTATCCCGCATAGAAAGCCACATCATCTGCGTAAAACATCACAACAAATATTTCCATCAGCCGGTTTGTGTGAGCCGACCGGCACCATTCTGTCCTGCAGCTGAGGCTGATGTCGCTCAACAGCTTTCCGATTTTGTGCTTCGTGAAACTAGAAATTAGTTTTTGGTCTTAAATCAATCACTTTCCATGGTTAATGTCCCAAAACTGCTAAAAAAATGTTTTATTATGAAGGTGTTTTTTTTTAAGAATTGAGAAACCAAACAAATGTAGATTGAAAGAAAAATGATTTAAAATGACAAATTAGAAGAAAATTGGACTGTTTCTATAAAAAAGACACACGAACAACAGTTTTGGTATAAATCCGATTTTTTTGTTTTAGGAGTTAAACATTTCTTTGTGTATCAGAATCAATCAGTTAACTTTCTTGTTTGGGTTTTTGTGAGGAATGTAGGAAGTTTTAATCTCTAGTTTGTCATTTCATGTTGATTTCCCCATCTGTCAGGTTAAATTGTTTTCTGACAGCAGCAGTCCTTTCATTCTAGTCTTGTTTTTGCCTTAAACCGCTGTGGCGGACGCGCTCTAGCTCAGCTCGTTAGCGTCTCGGCTCTTCAAAGACTAATATTCCTCCACATGTGAAGCTTGTTTTGGTGTCGAGCAAAGATGTTGGAGGTTCAATCCGCTTTCCAACACAAAGGACTGTCTGACGCCTCTCAAGGCTGCTGATGTTTTCCAAACTGCCGGACGTTTTTTGATCGTGACAAAATCAAAGTTTCTCTCTAAACTCAAACGGAGGCGGCTGGAACGTAGCGAGGAGGTAATGAGTCTTAATGAATTTCAGAGCAGCGTGAACAAAGCAGTCCACATGGCGTTAATAAGAGCTCTTGTTATGTGATCAACACGCCTTAACGTTGAAGTGAGGTAAAAAACAAGAAGGTCTGACTTCAAATATTTTATGTTTTGGTCACAAAAAAACAGTTGGAGGAAACAAATCCTTCAACAATGTTTAATTACTCGATCAAGTGTAAATAATGGAATAACATGTTAATGGGCTGGAAGGAGGTTAATTAAAACTGATCAACTCTTTTTAAATTTTTATACACAAATGCAGCCAAATTTGAAGTCTCGTGTTGTTGCATAGTCAACAACTTAGTACAGCATCAGATCAAAAATGAGCCAAAAAAAGTAACTTAAGCCTAAAGACATGATATTTCATGAAAATATTAACCAGTTTAGGTTATGAACCAAGCTTCTTTGTGAAAATAAAAACCTTGTTCAAATGAGGAATTTGTTTTTTGAGATTAAACCTGTTATTCGGTAATTTTAATCTGAAGACAAGTTGTAGAAAAACATATACTTATAATGGAGTTATTCACGGAACTCGTCTGATATTGCCTTAAAATTTTACGGAAAATTCTGTACGGGTAAAACAAGAACCATCTTCCTTTCTATTTAGATAATTCTTCATTTCAGTGATTAAAAGTCCTTCACAGTTTCTTGTTCCTTTCTCCAAATGTTTCAATTATCTCGTGACTACATGTATTACTTTTTCTTTTTTTCTTATAACAGAAGCTATTTTACAGTGTGTGGTGGGAAAAAGGTAATTGTACATTTTTAATTGTTTAACAAAAAACTTTGAGCTATTGAAAAAAAAAAAGAGAGATTGGTGTCTGGAAAGCAGCTGCGTATTTTCAGATGAAGGTTAATGCATGAAACTCAAAGCATGACAAATGCAGTTTTCATTGTCATGTGACAGAACCATCATCCTTTGTAAAACCTGCTGCAAATGTTTCGCTTTTTGTTGTTGGAGGAAATTTTGATGAAGAAAATGTGTAGTTTATGTGAGTTTATGGGACTTTGAGGTGTAAGGCAACACATTTCAGGGCATTTTCCACCATCAGAGGGCCGAATGAGTCAATAAAGTAAAAACACAATTAACTTAAACATTATAGGGTTGAAGAATTTGACAGAAGGACCTACTGGAGCTTGGACTCTATGTTCGTTGCAAAAACATTCATAAAAAGCTAGCTTACTAACATTAGCTAGCTTTCTTTCACTCACTAACTTTAGCTTAAGAATCCTCAAAACATGATAAAAAATGTAGCAAAACATATTGAGGTAAGTCACGTTTGCTGTGATTGAGTGTGATGTGCTTGTGAATGTACTGTTGTAGCGCTCTCAAAAACAGCCAGAGAGCGCTTATGCTAGCTTGCTAAATCACAGTTGTACTTTTTCTGAGCACAGAAACCAGTTTGACCACATCAGCCGCATGCTGAGGAGGGACCGCCTCCATCAAGACTCGAAAGGTTGAAACTGAATTTCAAAAAAGGAAACAATCCACAAAATCAGCCAGTGAACTGTTATGCCCATTTTCCCGCCTTTTTTCCCCCTGTTATGACTGCTTCTGTAGGCTAGCATTAGCATTAGCTAGCTCAGCAGTCAATTCGCAGTCCGGCGAGCTGCTGAGCGTTATCCAAGGCTCGGAGGTTTGCGTAGCCACTGGTAGAACTGCCGCCGATGAAGGCGGTGCCAGCGCACGTTGCCCTCAACGATCTCGAGTGCCCGTGGCAACGCAGGCCCCGCCCCAACGCCACTGGACTGGATAAATTCTTTCAGCTGAAGAAATACAAAGAGGGGATGTGTGGGAGTAATAATGGGGGGAGGAAAGATGGAAGGGAGAGAAGACAACTTAGACCAACCAGTTTAGTTTGCAAAAATGTTCTTTGAGGTAAGGTACTTGACATGTTTAAAAAAAAAAAAGACCCAACAGCAATTTATATGCTAAAATATATGCCTTAAAGCCTAATTTGTAGATTGCATAGAGTGACTCATGTACGGGTAGAATAAAGTGTCAAATAAAAGCTTGTTATTAAAGGACAGACTTTTAACTCATTCTCAAAGAAAGTTTCCAGCCTATGCAGTAAGATTCCTTACCTCTTTTATATATCTCTGTATAAATGATTGAATTAATTTAAAGGAGTCTGTTTTTTTTAAAGTGGGACCAAAAAAGAAACTCAGTGGTTTTTTCCTTGACAGATTCAGTGGAGCGAAGCAGAAAATCCACGGCTTCCTCTGACTTAAATGAACCCAACACTCCAGCTCCTTTCTCCATCCCTCCGCCCTGTTTCCATTTTGCCTTTAACTCTCATCATTTAAAGTTTCTGCTCTTAGTTCGTTCATACTTCTTTGCTCTTTCTGTAGAATGTGAGGATCTTAGATTGATCTGAATTAAGAAGTCAGTCTTTCTGGTTGTTTGAGCATCAGTGATGGGTTTTCTGTGAACCGCGGAGCTCCACAGAGGCCGTCACATGTGTCATCTGAACAGGACAAGCTTTAACAAGAGCAAAGAATGAGGTTCTCATTGATAGACATGTTTAGGATCAAGAAATCCCGGGTGTTCTTGCTAAAACGGGGACAATTAAAAATATGGCCATTTAAACTAGTTAAGGGCTGCATCCTTGCAGTTATCTATCAGTTACCTTGTTGGCCTGATGCCTAAACTTACCTGTAAAACCCTTTAGGAAATGCTAAACTCAGTTGCTCAGGTGTTTCTGTGCGTTTACCTCATAGAGTTCCTTCTCCGTGTTGAGGAACTCTGTCACTCCGCTGATGAGCTTTGAGTTCATGAACAAAGCTTCTCCGTATCTAAAACAGACGACGGGTTTCAGTTACGATGTTAAATAGTTCCTCAAAGACAAAACCATCTGCAGCGGCTTGGGTCTCACCGGGCGTTCAGGATGTCCCACTTCTCCCTGAAGTATTTCCAGGCCAGGTTTCGACCTTGAGGGTTCCTGCCCACGTGGATGATGACATCGATCACGTCCTGCTCTGGGACCAGGTCTGAACTCAGAGAGAGGTTGAGTAACCTAGGATGAGACGGTATATGGAGGTCACCAGCACCTACTAGAAGCTGTGGCTTCCTCGGTTAATCAGACAGGTTTAGGCATCGTCTCAGATCACGTGTTAAGCTCAACTCCACAGTGGGAGGAGGGTATGAAGATTGACTTGGTCCTTCTGAACAATGTGGCGGTTCTTCTGAGGTTGTCTAGGAATTGAAGGAGTAAAAACATTCTGGCAGAACTGCTTTTTCAGTTCTACATCCACCACACATTACGTTATGACCACCAACGGCCAGCAGAAGTCCTTCTGATCTTAGGTCTACAGCCTTCACCAGAATCTTGCAGAAGCTTCATTAAGATGTGGTCCTAACAAACAGAACCCGTTCAGAAGTCCTGATCCAGTTCAGCCAGGTGGTGATCATCAGGAAAGTTGACTTCATCTGATCAGCCACAGTACGTGTTTCCATCTCCAATGAATGACCACGGACATTCATCATCAGACAACACAGATGGGAACTTATATCCTACATTTGACCTGAGCCTTATTTTTATTTGCATCATTTGGATCAATAAATATGGACTCGAGTACAAGAAGAATCAGGAGGTCTAGGTGTGACACATCTGAAATGTTTTACTTCTTTGTGGAGAACGACACAAACTGTTGTTCCAAACATTATGTGAAGAAAGAACCTTTTCCACTAAATCAAGTTCTTATTCCTCTGAGAAAACACCAACACAGACGCTGTTATCAATCAAACTTGTAGTCAGGTCAACATTTGGGTGGTACCAAGTCCATCTCCAGATGATGGATTCCAGAAACCAGGAACAGCCAAACGTTCTCTGTTGGTTCTTGTTTTAGGGAATCATTTCCAGCTGGACCCGGGGTTCCTACAAGTTCAATTTTAGACCTTGTAAGGCCATGTATATAAAAAATTAAGACCAATTTCTCTGAATATTTCCCATGTTATTAATTTATTCCCATTTTATGATTAAAACTGTAGCTTTGTATCTTGTTGTTTTGGTCTGGACCATGACGATTTAGCACCCTTTTTTATTTTTCAAAGCGGCGGTGGGCATTCAGCGTATTGGTGCGTAACGGTGGGTTCTGACACTGTTTTTTTTACATTATTTGATCAAAATAATGTGTAACAAGAAATGTGAGATGGAGAAGTTTCAAACCGCACAATATATAAGGCTCAGATATCAAAATTCAAGACGTTTTTTGAAGGTTTTCTTTCCAAAGTGAAAACTTCAAGGCTTTGAAGACCCCCGCGGGAACCCTGTGGACCAAAACTCCACAGAGCTGCCAGGGTCCACAAAGAAGACCAGGATTAGATTGTTGATGAGAAGCAAACTTCTGCCCGTTTGAAAGTCCTTTCTCTGTGGTTACATCCCCCACCTTAAAATGAAACAGATTTTTGTCACAAATCCCAGAGGTGTGGGACTCTGGCTGATCCAGAAAGTCACTAACAGTAATCAGATTACTCCCAGCAAATCCTTCTTTACGTTCTGTATCTTTTCTGCGCTTTTCCTTGGCCCCGTGTGCGAGCTGGCCATGATTCAGTTTCTGTGTTTCATTAAAGTCCTAAATCAATTTTCTTCTTTTTTGAATTCCCCGTGAGCAGGAAGCGGTTCCGGTGTGACCAATCAGCGCCACGTTGTGTGTTTGTGCGGACCGACATCTGAACACGCCGTTCTACCATCACGGCTGCTGAAAATCGATTCGTGCACACACACACATGCACGCGCACACACAACCACAGGCACTACAGGATGGTTTTATGCACTTGTGAGGCGCAGAGCAAACTTTCATCACACCTTTTATTCAGGTTGCTCCCTTTTTGTCAAAAGGCCACAAAAATCAATTTGCAGACTTGAACCTTGCCAAATCATTGGGGGGGGGCACTAAAACTACCAGCTGAAGGAGGATTTTATGATCCGTGTTGAGTTACAGTTACAATCCAGCAGAGATTCACTCTGTTATGTGTTTACATGAAACCACAGTAAATGAATGAGATTGATCGCTCACTCTCAGCATAAACGGATCAATAATTGAAGCTCTGAAAACGGTTTTCACATCAGGCTTGTTCTGGGTGTCGTCTCCAGGAGGCACAGATTGGAACAGAACCACGGTCTGTTCCTGACCAACATGGCGTTTGGGGGGGTTAAACGGCCCCAAACAGTCATAAAAAATCAGGCGGTTGAAGCCAGTCGCCGCCTGAACACGGTCTTTCCCACCACTGTCAGAACGTTAAACATCTGTGCGAACCATGGATTATTCAGGAAATCATTTCAGGACATGAAATTGTCTGAAAATCGTGAAAAGCGGATTTATGTGCTGATCTGTTCCCCCAGTGGGAAAGTATGTACCCCCCAAAGATCTACTGATTCCTATGTAAAATCTGGATCAGACCAGGCCACCTTGGAAGGATCCTCTCGGTGGGGGAGGGCGGGGCAATGACGGTCTACGAGGACTGGAGCGGCTGAGTGATGTCATCAATCAAAAATGTTTTGCTTACAGCTCCAATCAAATAAAGTCAGTTTAGTCACCATTTTTACAGACGCCGCCATGTTGGAGCCAGACCACGACAGTAAGCCGTGATTGATCCGAGTCAATGTTTGTGTGGCAACCAATCAGGAGTGAGTTTGTTGGAAGGCCACACCCCTACCACTTGAAAGTGGGCTACATGATATCTGTCAAACATTTTGAGCACTGGACGTGGGGTCCAGCAGGCTCCGCCTACTTTTCTTGAGGCATCTGATTGGTCAGTTTATAACTTGAATAACTTGCAGAAAAATGATGATCACCTCTTAAAAATAGTTGTCAGATCCAGAATGGTTCTTCTGACCAATAGACTGACTAAAATCTGTCTATGTCTCTATAGAAGTAGTTCCTGTTGGAACGCCAGGGGGGAGGGGTCACTCAGTCCAGTTCTCATATACAGTCAATGGGTGGGGTGAGTGGAGGCTTGGGTACCTGTTCAGGAGGAAGGTGTTGTCTGAGCACGTCAGCGCCTCCAGCAGGATCTTCTTCTCTGAAACCGCGTTTGTGGAGTGAAACTTCATCCAGATGAACTCCCACACGTCCTCGTCCATCAGACTGACCCCCGTGCAGTAAACGATGTCCCGGATGTTCGGGGGAATCCTGCAGGGAGGGGGGGGACGCGGACTGTGAGTTCACTGTTCTCAACGGAAACGCCGTTACCGACAGAGAAAGCTGCAATGAGGCTCAGGACTGCCCAGGAGCCGAGAAAAGGCTTGAGGAAGTGGAAATGGCAGCTGCGCAGACGCACCAGAGATCTGCCTCAGCTGCGTCTGCTGTTTGCCAAGACAAACAGAGGTCTGCCAGCGAAAACAACGAATGCCTCCGAACTGGAATCTAAATGGAAAATCTGGCAAAGCTGGCAGAAGATCCTTCAGCTCCAGTGGCTTCATGTAAATATTAACCATGCTGCCGTCTCTGCCAAGAAGCTTTAATGTGAAAAAGCAGCATTTGAATGAGTCCAACAGCAGTGAGTAGAAATGCAACATTTTCACACTTTAAAACCCCGTGGAGTTTTCTCAGAAACTGTTTGCATTGAAAAGCTCAAGATTCTAAGCCTCCGGAGCTCCAACGAGAATGTGATGAACCTGAACAACTTGAACGACAGAAATAATATGAAAAAATGAGGCTTTACAACTTAAAACATGTTATAAAAAGGTATCAGATCCAGAATGGGTCCAGTTTTTAGACTATAAGGAGTCAAATTCATATTTGCTGCTTTATTATTTGCTAAAACGTCTTTAATGTGCTGGAATGTTTGCTAATAAACTACCTTTTCTTCAAAATGTAAAATATATAAATCGATGACTCCGCCCCTTCCAGGCTGTTTCAGGTTCCTTCTGTTTGTCGTTCCGCCTCACTTCCTGTTCCAGCAGAACCTGCTTTAACTGTTGTGTTTGACCAGACCCCCCCTCATCGCCGTCCGGTCAGCTGGGATTAATCCCTGAATTGTCGCTGTGGGGCTGTTTGTGCTCCAGCAGTGAGACCAGCAGATTCTGTTCCACTTCAAAGCGACGTCAGTGTTCCTGTTGGGGGGGGGGATGTTCAAGTCCTGCGTTTGCAGCGTCTGCCAAACTCCCTGCATTAATGCATGAGAGTGCATTTAACCTGACAACTCTTTGTACAAGCATCTGATAGTTTATTTATTGCAAAAACATTATCTGCTCCACTCTCTCTGCACACACTTCGTCTTTCATCCCATCTACAGTTGCTGCTGTTATTTTTAAAAGTTATACTGTGTTTCTTCCACTGCAGAAGCCTCCAGACGGCGCACGTCCCATTAATTAACACACTGGCTGTGTGAGTCGGAGTGTGCGTTGAAAATGTTTCTGTGTCCCCGAGTCGTTTCTGTGGAAACATCGGCTCCCTCGCCGGCGTCAGCCTCTGACAGGATAAGTGCATCTCCAGCGTCTGCTCATCCGTCCGGCTGTCCGTCTGTCTGTCTGCTGCTCTGAATCTTTTAAACTCCCCCCTTCGAACAGATGAAACATTCAGCGAGGCCGGCAGAGCCGCGGTTAAAAGCCTGAGAAAAGGTCGGACGGCGAGCTGCTGCAGGAACGCCGTCCCCCCGCCGCCTCTACCCCACAGATTATTGAAATTTAACGAGCAGAGGCAGCTTTAAGTTCACTACTCTTTAAGGCATTCCAGAGAGTGGCTGAAAGTGCTGAGCGGCGGTCCTGTCCGTGCATTATGAGCCGTGTCAGGTTTGTTACGGTGGGGACGTCAGCACAGAAATGTAAATAAACACGGCCTCCTGACCGCTTTGTGCTGCTGGGAAGGAAAGCCAGTGAAGTTCTGTTCCTCACTTGAATTCTGCAGAGAAAAGCTTTTTCCTAAAGCAGATTAACAGGAACAGGAAATGAGCACATTAAAATGACTTTCAGATCGAGTGTGACCCAAGTCTGCGCTGCAGAGATCCAACCCAAAGACACCTGCTCCTCACAAACCCCCCCTGAGGATCCAGCGTAAAAACAGCGCTGAGCAAAATGTGTTCTTTAACATAATGATCAAATTCAAGCTTAAAACTGCATTTCTGAGTTTTTCTTTATGCAAATCGTTGTGAATCAGGAGCAGAGGAAAAAAATCTGTTGACAAAGATCCTATTTGTGACATAGAAAATACACCGGGCGGGGCCACAGGCTTCTTACTCCACCCTTTCTGATCATCCACCTGCAGACCAACAGATCCATGAAGGTCTTTGTTTTCCTGGTGTGACCTGGAATCTGGATCAGAACTGGACGCATGGACAGATCTGATGTTTGCTGTTTTTGTTGCACCGCTAATGTTAGCTTAGGGGTGTTGTAAGCTAGCAGGAGAGATTGTAAACAGAGAGCTCTCAGTAATGGGTAAGGGAAGAGAGGGTGTGGTTTCCCCATGCCAACAGCCCCGCCCACAACTCAGAGGTGACTTTCTAACTCCTGCTGCTCTGCAGAAACTGTCCTAGAAAACCAGACAGGTTTCTGATTATTAAAAGACCGCTGGGAACGCTGTGGAAATAGGTCAGAAGATGATCGGAGCGGGACTTTCTATTTCTGAAAATAGAAGTTAGTCAAAGACTGAAAGTTTTCATAGAAGATTAGTAAACCTCAAATATCTGGATTTATTAAGAAAATAGAAAATTCTGGGCAAAATCTTGATTTTTTTTGGTAATAGTGGTATCAATTACAAATGCAGCAGAAACAAATTTCAGTTACTATAGTTATTTATGATTGGTGTTTTGCGATTAATTGTTTGTCAACTGTAATGAATTAATCCAATGAATCTATTTTTTAAACACAATTATCTTTAACCTCATGAGGGCCATAATAAGCTTCATTTAAAATATTTTCATTGACATTCCTGACATTGTGGTGCAGTAAAAGCTCCAATTAACAACAACTAAAATACTTTAGGAACTTTTCCTAATATAATAGAACTCTACCTTTTACACCAACAAGTGGGATTGTTTTCAATCTGGAACAAACAAAAAAAAACACAAGAACAAAAGATCGGGGCAGTAGAAACAAAAAACACAGTAGAAACACAAAATACTGACCATAGAATTCTTATTAAGATACATGTTGACTGTCCCATGTGATCAGCCCTCCACGTACCCCATCAATTCATGATAACAAACACCCTTAGATAATAGATAACAGCTGTGGCGTTGTGTGCTTGTTTGCATTAGTTCCGTAAAGAACTACAGACTCGCACATTGACATTGTTGCAGCAGCAGGGGGGTGCGTGCTGCGTACACGGACACCAAGACGCGCGCTGGGAGATATGTACGAAGCGTTTTCAGCCGAGTTCAAATTAAACTTTCAAGCAAGTAAACAGTTGGACCTTTTGTTTCTCATATATGAGAAAATCACAATAGGTTTGGTTAAAAATAAGATTAACGTGATAAAAAAAATGATTACACACTTATCTGTCTGTAATTAATTAATGGCGATTAACACGATAATGTACAGGGGCAGCAGGAAGAAGACATCAGTCCGTTTGTCTTTTTGCTGATGATACTGGTGTGTTTCTACGAGTCACTACATCTGTTTCATTCAGTCTGAAAACGTTTTAAAAAGCATTTGTGAGAAGAAAAATGAAAACCTCTTTAGCAGTTTTAATCAGTTACTGTCAACCAACTAGCCATCTGGACGTGGTTTGAATTCTAGAAGAAACCTTTGGCTCCTCCTCCCAGTGACTGTTCTGGATCCTTACCGAAGGAGGTTTTGAACCACAGACGAGCGTCACGCTCCATCAGATTCAAAGCTAATCTCCTTCGTCACATTTCAGAGGCTGCAGTTTTCCACTGCGAATACGCTAACATCAATGAGGCGAGGAGTTCTCTTCCCTTCACTTCAAGGTTCTGTGTGGATTTGGGAGGGCGGGGTCACACGAATACATCGTATTAATTAATACATAGTTCTGAGGGGGTGTGGGGGGTGTAATTAATACTCAGACATGGTCAGGAAAATCCCAAACAGAGGATCTGCAAACGGGATTAGAATCCCTGAATAGAGCGTGACATGTTAATGTGGCCTCTGGAGAGATTATTTCTGCTCCACTTTGCATTTATTCGGGGAACTTTCTTTGGTATGAACGCCTCTTTTCATGTCTTTCTTCATATTCATGCATCTAGTTTGGTTTTTATTGCTCCCTGCTTTCACTTGTCAATGTTTCCCAGAGTTCAAGATCAAGATTTTAGAGAAGTAACATTCTTGTCCCGCCTCCCAATGGGCGGGGCCTATTTAGAATTGTCAGGAGGAGACAACAGCTGTTCTGCTGTTGTTCAGAGTTTGATGAAAAAATGTTTCTCTGTTTAATCTGTTTTTTAGTTTTCTCACTTTCACCCAGCTGGTTGATTCTCATCCAACAAGAAAGATCCAGACTCTTCACTTATGAAGCTGCTAAGCGTGTTTTGGACTCATGGAAGGTACCTGTTCTTGTTGCTGGAAATCCAGTCAGAGATGTAGGCGACGGCCTGACGGTGACACTGTTTGTTCCCGAAGCTGCAAGCCAACATGATGAGCTCCCTCTGCAGCTCCCTGCAGGAGAGCAGACACGGTCAGGGTCAGGGTTAGGGTTAGGGTTAGGGTTAGGGTTGGGGTCAGGGTCAGGGTCAGGGTCAGTCAACATCCTGACATATTTACAACCACCATCCACACATGAGAAGACCAGATCAAAAGGTTTGTATTTGTCTTACTCGGTCTGATACGACGCCTGCAGGATGTTGCCCTCCGTCCCGGGGCCGTTTGATGGCCAGCCCATCTGATGATACCGCGAGGCGACCTGCTTCAGTACGTAGTCCTGTATACACACACACATTTAGCACGCAGCTGTCTGATAGGAGCGTTTATTGATGGGCGGAGCTGCTGACGGACGGCTTGTTTACACTGAACAGCCGGTACTCGTCCGTTCGGTCCAGCAGTTTGTCCAGCTGGTACAGCGCTCGGCTGGCAGAGTGCCAGGGCAGGAAGGACGTCTCCTCTGGCAGGTAACCAATCAGCTGCAAGGGGACGCCTTGTGGGAGGTACCCCGCCCTGGAGGACAGAGGGACAGAGAAGCAGACATGAGATGAGGGGAGGGGCTTCACAAAAACAGTTTCTGCTGAGTTTGCATGATGGCGGGAGGATGAGGAAGAGAAAAAAGATCTTTGTCCTCTTCTGCATGAAACCAGAGATGAAGAACAGAAGGGGAACAAGGATGAAGAGACAGGAGGATGAGGAAGACGATTTCAAAAAATGAAGAGGACGAAGACGAGGATGCTGTCCTTCCTTCCTGCTGCTGCTCTGAGGTCATTCTTAGTGTAAACATAGAATCAGAGTTAATAGATCAGCTGAGATCCACTCAGTTATCTGATCTCTAGTTATTCAGTCAACATTCTTCTTCTTCAGCAGCAGAAACTCAAACATCTGAACTGGATATTTGCTTCAGGAAGAACAAAACTGTCCATGGATTCAACATTCAGTGGATCTGGAGTTCATCAGCAGCAATGAGTGACCACAAGTAAAAACATGAGAAGGATTGAAATAAATGGATAGAAATGTAAACATGAAGTGAACATTCATGTCCTCCGGTTCCTTAATACTTTAGGCTTCATGAGCAGTTTGAAGATCTGAGGAAACGTCTGCAGAACCAACATGAGACAAAAGAAGCAGAACAAAACGCGGATCATCAGCTGAGCGTGGATCCACTAACTTTTGTTCCAATATTTAAAACAAAATAGAAAATAATAAAATCTGACCAATAAAATGCAGATCTGTGAGGAGGAGGAGGAGGGGTGGGGGTGATATTGAATTATAAATGTGCTTTTTATTTATATTTAAAAAAAGAATGTGTTATAATTCATGTTAGAATGTATTGATGTTTTACTGAAATGATAATTGATGATGAATGACATAAATGTCTTTTTCTAATGTTTCCTACTTTTAGTCAACTTTTCTTTTTTTTATGTTATTAAATTATGACCAAAATGAATCAGCCGGAGCTTCAGAGAGAAGAGTGAAGAGTTTCCAAACATTAACGGACAGAGAAGTGACGTGGATGTTCAGCATTCACCTCTAAATGACAAACTCCCTCCACACATCTCAGTTTCACTTGTTGTCTGTGATCGCACAAACCCCACAACAGCAGCAAACCCCACAACAGCAGCAAACACCACAACAGCAGCAAACACCACAACAGCAGCAAACCCCACAACAGCAGCAAACCCCACAACAGCAGCAAACCCCACAACAGCAGCAAACCCCACAACAGCAGCAAACCCCACAACAGCAGCAAACCCCACAACAGCAGCAAACCCCACAACAGCAGCAAACCCCACAACAGCAGCAAACCCCACAACAGCAGCAAACCCCACAACAGCAGCAAACCCCACAACAGCAGCAACCCCACAACAGCAGACCACACCACAACAGCAGCAAACCCAACAACAGCAGACAAACCCAAAACAGCAGAAACACCCACACAGCAGCAAACCCCACACAGCAGCAACCCCACAACAGCAGACAAAACACACAACAGCAGCAAACACAACAACAGCGCCAACCCCAAACCAGCAGCAAAAAAACACAACAACAGCAGCAAACACCACAACAGCAGCAAACCCCACAACAGCAGCAAACACCACAACAGCAGCAAACCCCACAACATCAGACAGCCAGACTGGTGGCTCCGTCATCCATCAGCCTGTCAGACGGTGGGAACACAGAACAAAGGAGAACCTTCAAGTCACGAGTCGCTCTCTCGTCTCACCGCCGTGACTCCCTAAAAACCCTTCATCCCTTCAGACGGAAACTTTCGGACTTTTTATTTATTTTGCCTCCTTTTTGCTGCCTGATGAAACGTCAAAAACTGGGTTAAGACGTAGATGAATAACGTCTGTTTAGCCCTTTGGAGTTGAAATACAGTATTCATCATTATTCAGTCAGCTCAGTGGCCTAATGGGGACGCGTCCATCGTAATACTTTAAGGTTGAGGGTTCAAATCCACAATCAGGTCACACCCAAACTAAAACTGAGACCCAATCCCGACCTCATTGACTGTATCTGAGACCTGGACTGAGCCAGAGTGACATCATCTCTAGAAAATGGTCTCCTTCTGGCTCCAAACAAATAAAGCCAATTCAGAAGCCATTTTATCAGAAGTACGGATGATCCATGATGGAGCCAGACGTCACCAGTAAGCAGTGATTGGTCCAAGACGGTCTGAGTCAACGCAGAACTCTTAGCACTTACTGACCTGTGGGCTTACCGTAGACAGTGGGTGGGGGGGTGACAACAATACGCAACAATAATCTGAGTGACAGTCTCTTCTCACAATGAGCTTTTTTCCCCCTATGGCAGCGCTGTTTCTGTGACCCCGCCCACCAATAGCTATAAATATGGCCATGGCTCTGTTTCAACCTTCATGAAGAGTTGATTAAAAATTAATGCACAAAAAAAACCAAGTTTGCCTTGGTGAACTGAAACATTGATGAATGACCACGTGTTGCCAGTGAGATGACAGGTGGGGTGAACTGAGCGCGTGCGAGATGAGAAAGGCGGGAAGCTGATCCGCGAACTGCTGCAGACGTTTATGATGTTTTTTTGGCGTCACAGCAGCTGACATTTCTGAAGTCAGAAGTTGAGTTTATTGAAGAAAAAAAAACAATGAAGGTCAGATTAAACCCAGAATTTATTTCTATTCTGCCAAATGTCAATATGAAATATGAATAAGTATTAAAATGAACACTACAGCTGATCAACACACCATTTACAGGTTAAAAAGAAGGAATGGACTGTCCAATTATGGACAATGTACATGACTGTAATGATCAAACTAAGGAAAAAGACATTTAATGCCAAAATATGTATAAAAAAAGATCTCTGAAATGCTGTTAGTGCATTCAATACCATGTCAGATCTATTGGAAATGTTTTGGTATTTCTATGTATTAGAGTTGTTAAGGAGAACAGACCTGGCACTTCCTCCACTGATATCAGTTGTAGGTTTTAAAGATGGATTACTTTTTGGATAGAAGTGAATAGACAAAAATGATTGGTTTCTCTTGTCGTACAGGTCATGTGACCCAGGCTGTATTCAGCTGCTGGACTCATGAGTATCATCAGGCTTCCTTGGATCAACACTGATGGTGTTTTTGGTTTCTGTTTCCTGCGCCGACTGTCACGAGGACTTTACCATTAACATGAGGACATGAGTGAAACTTGTGGTATCAAACATATTTGGGTTATTGTTCAGTAAGAGAAAAGCGACCAATAAAACCTTTGGACCAAAGTGACATGAGCAGCATGACGGACTTCATCCACTAAAATGTTCAGAAAGCCACAAATACATCAGGAGAAAAAGTCCATTTGTTCCACACGAGTCTCTGCAGAGCAGAAAAATTCTCATTCCAGACTTCGCTTGTTTCCATCATCTGCCTCCGATCCAACCAAACCCCCAATCCTCTCCATTCCCATGGTGCACCTGGGCTCTGAGACATTTCCATAATCCATCCAACACTTTCTGCTTACAACACTCCAAAAACACCAACGGGACTCCTCGGAGACAAGCGTGAGGAGAGGGCGGTAACCATGGCAACAGCAGCCAAACTTTGTCCTTCGGCATTTTTCGTGTTATCAAACACCATCCATCATCCATCGGAGCACATTAGCAGGCACACAGACGTGGATCACACCTCACCTGCACTGAGGGATTACCAGCTGGGAATCTAGATTCCATTCAAGCAAACTTACAGGTTGGAGGATATTCTTGAAAAAAATCCTGTTGTTTGTTTTGACATTTAGGCACCGGTGGTGACATTTTTCATAATCTGCTCTAAACCTACTGAACTGACTTCAGCAGCCTGTTCTCAGAGGGAAAGATCTAAAAGGCGGTGAAGTGTCGACCCTCTTGTTTCTGCTGTTCACATTCATCCCATTGGTGGGTAATAAGCACTAATCCCTCCGACGCCCGTTTGATTCATTCTCAAAGAAAATGAGGAACATGAAGAGATTATAGAGAAGATTTTCAATTTTCTCTGCAGTTGAAGATGTGTGTGTGTGTGCGTGGATGTGTGTCTCGCCGCCTTGTCGTCTTAACGAGCTCATTAGCTCTTTAACATCGTTAAGGGCCAGTTAATTGTTTGTCCATTAGCCATTAGCAAGGCTCAGTGGCGAGCCAACGAGGGACCGCTGTGATCACACACACAAAGAGAGGCGACATCCATCACCGTTTAAACGCACAATCAAGGAGACACAGCCATTTATTACTGCGCGACCAGCTCTCACACACACACACACACACACACACTGCCACCAATTGGCATTTAATGCTGTGCGGATCGCTCGCGTTTCAGTCAATCCAACGCAGAGCGGCAGAACCAGCGGCGCTGAAATCAAGCCTGAGATTAAATATCTTCTGGAGCGTAATGACTGCAGCCAGCAGAAATGCTGAAGTATCTTCTTTGTCAAAACTGAACATCTTTGTCACGTGACCCCATCAGGGGGAGGAGCTGACCTCTGACTCCAGTCAGAGGCGGAGGAAGAACAGCGGGTGATTTATTCTCGTCCCTGAACCATCAGTCACGGCTTTCATCTCATCTCTGTGACGTTATATTTGTCTAACCAGAATCACAGACAGAAAAGACTCCGGAAAACGACTACTTGAAACAGTTCGGTAGCTCGTTCACGTACAGCTGCGGGACAGATCGAAGTCCTGAGTCTCCCACACGTAACGAAGCATCCTCCCTTCCCCTCAAACACAAATCTGTAAGTCCATCTGCTCAGTCAGAGATGCAGTCGCTGCTCCACCGGTCCACCTGACTAATCAAGTGCAGGAGCAGCGGACCACTTCTTTTCTATTTTTTTTATTATTTATTTTTTTGTTAAAGTTACTTCCCTCAGTTTATACTGGATCATCGCGGATGAGTCATTAGTTGAGAAATAAAATAAATAAAGTAATAAAGTAAAATAGCAAATAATAATTATATAATAACGAAAAATCCCCCCGACGATCGTTGGACCATCGTCCATCCCGATGGTTTACTGCAAACATCGTCAACTGCCCATTTAAGGGACATCTCCCAACCCTACATGGGAGTTTTTTTTTTAATTGCCTTGTTTCCATTTGGACAATTTTATATCGCAAACCCAATTTGTTTAATTGGTGCAAAGTGGTATTTTCATCCATTCACACATTTCTGAGTATTCCTCTAAAACCCTGCTCTCTGAGCACCAGCCCCTCCCAATCCACAAAAACGAGCGGGTACTCACATTGTGACATCACAAAGTGAAGAACAGCCCCTTCCTGGAAGGGTCTGCGGTGCCAACCCCGCCCCCGGGCTAACAGACACGCCCGCTTTCTCTGTCGAGCTAGCGGTGATTGCCGTTCGAATGTTTAATATTTGTTTTGCTTTCTGAATTGTCACTGTGATCTTTAATATGTTTTTCTGTTGAGTGATTTGGACTTCCGGGCCACCGTAGTAAAGCATTTTGCCTTGCTATTGTATGAAAAGTGCTTTACAATCAAGATTGACTTTAATGTTGCCCCGCCTCCATTTGTCTTGTGAGGAGCTGGTTGGCTGGAGGTTCTTTCAGTGTTGGTGAGGCGGCTGGACGGGGGTTTGGTCCTGGATGTTGGTCAGCTCTGAGGCCCGGGTTCTCTTGTTTGGGTTTGTTTTCTGACTTCTGCCTTGCTTCCGCTTGTGACCCACAGGTGTAGAATATCTGTCATTTTGCAGCCGGTCCTGTTAAATCCTCTTTGGCCTCCTGCATTAAGACGATTCTTGGAGCCGCAGAAGCGTTTTAGAACTAAGGCGTTGAGATCAGTGACACAGACGTGGCTGAGAAGACATCGTGAGGAAGACTCATACATCAAAACGTGGACATAGATTCAGTAAAAATCGCTCTGCTTGCTAGGCTCCTCCCCCAACACACTCATGCTAGTTGTTACCACAGCAACAGATCTGGGCTGAAGTGAGGCTCCTCTTCTGTCAGAGAGCTCATGAAGGCATCTGTATTTTTCTCCTGGAACATGGCTGAAGCTGAGGGAGCTCCAGAGAACACGACAGCTCACTTCTCCAGCTGTTCCTCATTCAACATGACAGCTCACAGATGGCTGAGAGAAACAGAGGCGGGGGGCAGATTGAGTGATGGAGCTGGTGTCACAGTGGATTTTGGTTACAGAACTCCGAAAGCTTCAGGCTGAATGCGTCACTGTGAGGAACCAGCTGCTGATACGACCCCTGACTGCTGGAGGAGCCATGAGCAGAGCGTTCTCTCACCATCAATGCTCCTCCACAGATTCCAGTCTGTGACTCAAGACTCGCCACACGAGACCTGACTTTAGCGAAATTCCTGTGGTCGTCTGCTGATTAAAGGAGATAAACCACCTGACGGTCATGGCGAGGAACATGCACTCCTTCATCAGGATGTTCTGGTTTTCGCCTTTTGATTATTACTGTTTTAATTTATGCTAAATTCATTCTAGACGAGTTAGTACCTTAGTATGTTAGCAGGTTATCACATTAGCATATTAGCGTGTAAACTGGTTAGTACGTTAACACATTAGCATATTTATCAGGGTAGCACTTTAGCATGTAAACAAGTTAACACATTAGCTCATTAGCGAGTAAGCTGTTTAGTACATTAATATGTTAGCATATTTATCAGGGTAGCACTTTAGCATGTGAGCAAACTATTTTTATCAGACTTTTATCAGGATCTGCAGCCTCATGACCACCAAACTCCGCCAACGGGTGTCAAGATGACAAGATCAACCTCTTGATGCTGAAAATTCACAAACTCACTTTCAAGATAAATATAAGAAGAAACCTAAATGTGACTTGAACTGTCACTCTATGTGTTGTATCTCACTGTCCTTAAATTCACGGTGTCCTTTGTTCCAGAACCGGACGATACCAACCAATGAATAGAGTGAAATGAAAGTCCAGCCTGTTTCATGCTGTCATACATCAAGCTCACACGTTGAGGCTTTGAAAAGCCAAACAGCAGCGGATGTTAGCTAGTTAGCAAAAGAGGAGACTCACCGGGCTAAGTTGAAGGAGTCGTCGATAAGCCCCGCCCTGTTTCCCACAGAGATGATCTAGACAAAAGAAGCGGAATCAAAGCGGGAACAGGAGTCCGGGCCAGACTACCACCGACAGGCAGGGTTACCTGAGGGTTGCTGTGCAGCTGCTGAATCAGCAACTTCCAGTTCTGGAGGTCATAGTTCACGCGGAAGTAGCCAGTCTGGTTGATGTTGCCTAGCAACCAGGTGTTGTCATCCATCTGCCCAATCCTATGGGTTTCTGAGTGAGCAGACAAACAACAGTCGTAAGCAAAACATGCGCCTGTCTGCACCGGGTTTCCTCCTCTGAGGGTCACTGGTTGAGGCGGAGCCTAAAGTCTTCTGAGGGTCACTGGTTGAGGCGGAGCCTAAAGTCTTCTGAGGGTCACTGGTTGAGGCGGAGCCTAAAGTCTTCTGAGGGTCACTGGTTGAGGCGGAGCCTAAAGTCTTGAGGGCGGGCTTCGCCTTAGTATCCGACACCTCACTCGCCCATTCATGTCTGCAGTGCAGTTTATTGAACACGGATGTCCTCTGACATGTTTGCTGTATTTAAAATTCTTTTAAACGTGTTAACTGACATGCAGCTTGTAGCTTAAAATTAGCATTAATTTTAACCATAACTCGGATTCTACGTTTATTTTTATTTTTTAAACTTTTTATTTTACGTTGTGCACTTTTAAAATAAAAATGCTTTTAGACTGTAATAACAATTTGATGCTTTAAATGCGGTTAATTATTGAAACAGTAATTAAACATTTTTAACAGCTGTAGGATGTGTAAAGGGAATATTTACTGATACATAACACACAAAAATGCTTTGCTTTTTAGTTTGGTAGTTTTGGGCATAAAGAAAGTTCTTAAAAGTATTGATCTAACAAATGGGAAAACTTATGCTTCGAAAATTCTAGATTTTTTATAAGTATCAACATTTTTGAACAAAAATTTTGTAAACTGGATGATGGGGGAGGCTTTTAATAAAAGTGTATACTGTAACTTTATTTGGTTTATGAAGCATCGATCCAGTTTGAGAACACAGAAGGTTTAAAAGGAACAACCTGAACAAAGAAAAGTCATCAGATATGCAGACGACTTGCTGTTGAGAGGACTGATGGGATTTCAGTTTTTTTATGAAAACAGAAGCCTGAGGAGAAAACGTGGGACTAACATCTAAGGTTTTCCTCTTTCCAGATATTTTTAATGCATGAATCTCAAATTTGTAATAGAAAAGAAAATAAATTACAGTAAATTGAGTGAAATAGATATTAGTTTTCCAGGAAGATCGAGAGAAACGGAGGTGATAATGATTTCACTCACTTATCTCACCCCATGCTGTTAGTGACAGTATGTAGAGATACTGAGGCTGATTATTTCAAAATAAGACAGCTGGTGTTAAGTGAATCTGCCTGCAGTTTCAGCATCTTTTCTTTTGTGAGGAGGACGCAGTCGGACAGAAAAACCATCTAAATATAAGGAGGCAGGTGGTGGCGTCTTCTGAAAGCACGCAGCCTCTCTCAGGAAATCAACAACGTGGAGAAACCAGGTCTGAAGCTTTAGTGGAGCGCATCAGAAGACAGTTCAGGCTTATTAGAACAGTCAGGTGGGGAAAACCAGGGAAGCAGCTGTTGACCCATGTTTGGCCCACTTTCTGTCTTAGCCCCGCCCCCCCAACCACATGGATTTTGAACAATACCCTCTCTTATCTCGGAGTTTGCAAATCAAAATTGTTCATCTGAAGAATTTTGCTTTGTTCTCACAAACTGAAGTGAGCAGGAAAAACGTTCAACCCCCCCGGAAGCAAACTGGGATTTCTCTGATCAACAGTCCAGGTCAAACAGACACTGGGATGAAATACCTGCAGGTTCAAGTATTTTCTC
This sequence comes from Oryzias curvinotus, assembly GCA_023969325.1. Lineage (NCBI taxonomy): Eukaryota > Metazoa > Chordata > Actinopteri > Beloniformes > Adrianichthyidae > Oryzias > Oryzias curvinotus. Next base: position 20,719,625 of record CM043728.1, read on the forward strand.
CTGAAGATAAAACACGATTTGCTCGGATGCTACATTTTGAAAGTAACAGTAGGTTTAACGCTCATAAAAATGTGGAGCCATTTTTGTTTATCCAAAGACAAATCCTCATTTTTCTCTGTCAACGGCTGTTCCTGCTGGCCGGCCTCACAGCTTGAACATTAAAGAAAGAAAAGCACATGGAGGAGTTCAGCAGCTTTTAAATGGCCTGCAGGTTCTGCAGAACAAACAACAGACTTTAGCCTCCTGTCTTTCTGCTCTTTCTGACTAAAGTGTTGGATTTTCAGCAGTTGATCTATTTGTAATGATTGTAACAGAACATTTTGAAATCAAACAGATCCTCGTGTGAATCCGTGTCCAAAGGTGAAGAGAGAGGTGAAAACATCAAACGCAACATTTATTTTTAAGCCTACAGAAACCCAGGGCTGAACCTGATTGGGGCAGAATTTCAAATCGGTAAACATCGAGTGTTGATCTTTAGCGTCACTTCCTGAAACACTGAAACAAAGACAGGAAACAGAGTGGCTTCCTCCCAGAGAGACAGATGCCTCACCTGGGAGCTGTAGCTCCATTAACTGGAACTCACATGTGGAGGTAATTAATTTGAGATCATGAGATCGTTTTCTTTGCTAACAGAAAAATCCCAACATAACAGTCCATTACCTCCAGGTAACGAGGTAATTAAGCCATAATTGGAGAGTAAACTGTGACTGCAGAGGAGCTGACAGATGTACCTGTCCTGTTGTTGATCCAGATCAGGTGCTCCACACACACAGAGGATTGGTTTCCCACGGCGACGGTCAATGGAATCTGCCACTGCAAACTACAGAGGGAGAGCTGTGTCAGTGATGCTCGCAGGACCGGAGCGGACTTTATTGCCTCCGTTTCCCCGGAGAGAGACATTAGAAAGAGCGATGGTCATCGTCGGCGGCTCGCCATCCGTCAGCGCGCGGAGCTGCTGCAGTCGGACAGAACGGCTGACGGTCTCCGTCAGGAGGCAGAGAGGCCTCACGTGTGGCCTGAAGAGCTCTTTCTTCACCACTTTCACGTTTAAAAGACTTCAAAGAACAAATAGAGCAGCCTCACAGTGGAAACGGTTTCCTCCAAAACGGACATTTAAGACTTAAATGCTTTAAAATCCAACAGTTATTTAAGTGGAGCTCAATGAGCACGAAAGACTTTAAAAACCACGGCTGTGGATCGGTTTACAGGCAGATTCAACTCACACATCAAACCTCAGTTTCTAAGTAGTTGCTGCACGTTTGTCTTTTCATAAGATGAATGGAAATTAAATAATTTGTATTTAATCATCATCATTTAAACCTTTATTTAGAACAGGGGTCAGAATAAACCAACAGGCATTTTCCTGGTTTACGTTCACAAACTGCAAGGCGTCTCTGGAGAAGCTAAAGTTCTGTTTGGAGAATTCCAAAGACTGCAAGGACACCATGGACCAACATTCCAGCACGGTGGCGGAGGGTTAGTGATGTGGGCTTTCTTTGAACCCACAGGACCTGGACGTGCTTCAGGGGATCATCAGCAAACCAGAGCGGACCTCCACATCCAGGTATAAACACCTGCAAAGGTCCGCAGAGCTCCATCAGTCCAGAAACGTGAAGCAGGTTTACGGTGATCAGAGACAGACGGATGACTCCGCCCGCATTCGGTGACAAACCAACCCGTCTGGTGGGAGTCTGAGCTCCGGCTGCTCTAACAGCCTTTAATTCCTCCCATCTGGATCCAACTAAATCATATTTCACTGATTTTTAATTAGAGGCTGAAAGCAATCAGCTCTCCGATCAATGAAGGAGTGTGTGTTCACCAGGACTGCTACAAACAAAAACCAGGTCTTCTGCTGAAACAGCAGTTTGTCTCTGCAGGCGGCGGATCGATGGAGCTGCCGAATATTCAACTGGATATTTATATCAGAGCGACGGACGGGACTCGATCGGCCGCGCGCACACAAAGTTAAACACGCGGCAGAATGTGTTTATTAATATTGATGCCGTCCTCATGGGTTATTCATCACAGGCAGGAAGTGTGTGTGTGTGTGTGTGTGGGGGGGGGGTTATCCATGCGTCCGAGTTTTTTGGAAAATCATTTCTGCCTCTGATGTTTCATCTCTGCACCTTCAGAAGATACAGTTTAAGATCCTGTAATAGTGGACCTGAGGCCCCCCATCGGAGAAACCAGAGGCTGAGCGGTCACAACCCTCCCCAGGTGACGAGTCCACATCCAAGACTGTAAACGAGAACTGGACTGAGCGGCCCCTCCCAAAAGCAGGGGTCGTTAGGAGTCGAAACCATGTAGTCTAAGTAGACAATACCATCCTGTTTCAGGTCTGACTCCTCCCCCATGAGCACATATAAACCAGCTCTTCCACCAGCTAATTCAGAATTGACAAAGCCTTCTGGGTAAAAGGTGAAACGTATTCAACTTTAAACACCAAGTCCAGATGACAACCTTTAAACCTACTACGGTGGAACCCACTGGATGAATGAGTCTTCATAGACATGTTTCTCATGGATGACGTCACAGCCTCTCAGTCCAGTTCTCTGATGAAGTCCATGTCCAAAACTAAAAATTCAGCTTTTCTGCTTCTAAAAGTCTCAAAGGGGACCCGCAGAACGTGGTGGAGCGTCTCACAGCCGCTTCCGTCTGCCTCAGAGTTTTGTAGTGTTTCTTGGGACGGACGTTTGACCCACACATAAAACGCAGATGTTGATTTCCCACAATGCACTGCTTGACAAACATCTTCACAACCTTCTTTTGGTCAGCATACATTTTTCTAAAAGTGTATTGAAATCCTCCTAAAACTGCTGGCAGGAAATGATGGCGGTCAGGCTAAATATTAAAGTTTTACATTTTCAGGAAAATGTTTCTCCAAGTCAAACATCAGTTAAAGTCCAACACAGTTTCTGATCTATGTGGAAATACTGACGCATGGCACAGACCCCCCCCACTGCCCGCTAAAGTTCTGAATGTTTGCTTTTAATTTCGGTCTCATCCCCGCCGGGGTTTTACCTCGTCGCTTTAATCTTTTTACTCTTTAAACTGAAGAGGAAGAAATGCAGGAAATTAACTGAAATTATGCAGACAGTGAAAGCACCAAAAGAAACAAAGTTCCAAGATAAACGTTGGTGCTCTGAGCTCAGCGGTGGGTTTACCAAACTGTCCCCCCCACCACCATCAGTATGGTATTTATTTAAAGTGTAAAAAGGTTTTAGCTTCAACATTTTGAGCTGAAAACAAACGTAACTAGAGTTATGACACATGTGATCCCCCTTGAAACATTTGATAGAAGTTATTGAAACTTTTTTAGACATTTTGAGTTTCGTCTTTGCATTATTACATTTTTATTTTGTCTCTAAATAGGTAATCTTTGTTATCAAACATAAATTAATGTTAGATTTCAATTTTTTATATTTTTATGACACAAAATGACAATATTCTGAAGTTGGAATTCATTTTTTTGTCCATTTTCAGATTAACCGTTAAATTATATATTTAACAGTAAATATCTCTTAAAGGGAAGCTGGGTTTAGACCAAAATCAAGTGTTTCTGAACAAATAGTTTTTAAGATAAATGCACAATACTGGGGACTCCTATATAAACAGAGATCGTCGCAGTTTTAAAGCAAAAGCAGAAAAGAACATCAAAGTAACAGAAAAAAAGGCTTTCAAAATAAAAGCTTCTAAGTGAATCAGCCTGTTACAGTGAAAGGTTGTCTAAACGTTCCATTCTTTTCCATCCTGATGCTACTAATAGGATTCTTTGATGCATCAATGTTGATTTAAATCTCCTTTTAAAGCTTTTTTTGGTGCCGCTGGAAATCCTCAGAGGTTTGGAATCAGCCTCCATACACACTGAAGACACAGAGGAGGCTGATATTCAAACACACAACTGCATTTTTTTGAGTTTGAGCAACGTTTTCGTTGTTTTGTGTCATTCTTTTCCTTTGTGGATCAACTAAGTTTGGACATTTCTGAGCAGATGTGTGTGGGCCTGATGTGGGCGGAGCTCAGGTACGTTTGGATGAAGGCAGCGGCGGCTGGAAGAGGCTCAGGCTTCACGCGATAACACGTGTTTGTGCGTTTGCTGTGCAGCCTGTGCGTGTTCTGTGGAAGGGATCAACAAATCAATGGTAATTTTCCGCAGCGCTTCATTCATCCTCGGAAAGGCTTTTCTGTCAAATCGTTCAGCTTAAGAAAAAGTAATCTGTGTAAAAATAAAGTTCCTTACAGCCGTGGAAGTTAATAACCTCATGAATGATTCACGGCGGCTCGGTAAATCAAGCCACGCCTGCCGAGGCCTCGGAGAGGAGCCGGCTTCACATCTCTGTTAGCCTCCGACAGCTTTGGCGCCTCAAAAGCGTCCATCTCCCTGATGGTGCTGCTGAAAAAACAAAAGGCTCTGGAGGAACATAAACAGGTCTTTAAAGTGTCACCTTAACACTTTAAAAGATTTATGTTTGGGCGTCTGGCAGAGAGCTTAATTTTCCTTGAAGACGGCGATGAGCGAGTGTCAGGCCGCCGCCGCAGCTGCTCGCCTGCCAGCCGCCGTGTGAGACGTGACGGACTGTCAGGAAGAGCCTGTTAGTTTGTCATATTTTATTCATTCAGGAACAGGAACTGCTCTGCCAGGGAAATCAGACGGCAGCAAAACAAAGCCTGACTAATTACATCACTGACAGGTTACATCTTCATTCCGGAGGAATTTCTACCACTTTGTTTTCCCAAAAGAAAATGTGGAAAGTTTTTGGTTGAAAGAAATGAGAAACTCTTTCCAGGATTTGAGGACAAACACGAGCATCTTTTTCTACTTTCATCCATGATGCAGCAGAAAAGATCTTTGGATTTAAAATCCTGTTTAGTTTGACGGAACTTGATGCCAGCGGCAGGCTAACACGTTAGCAAACACAGAGAGCCTCAAACCTTCACGAATAGCAATTGTAGAGGTTAAGGTCGTGTCCCATCACCACTTTCATTCAACAACTCTGATGTAAATCCTGGTTTTGGTGTTTTTAATGGGTTCTTGTGGCTTTTTTCTGACCATACATGACATTTATAAAGTAAATTAAGATTAAAGATTCATTTCTACGTTTTTTTTATTCAAATCATTGTGAATCATGAGCAGATTAAAAAATGCAGTTTGAAAAAGATTGTATTTGTGAAATAGAAAATATGCTGGGCGGGGCCACAAGCTCCCTGCTCCGCCCCCTTCATGCACCGATGGATCGATACGATGTCGTTCACCATCTCTGTTGAACCACTAATGCTAGACTGAGGGTGTGGGGGTTGTGAGCTAGTGGGAGAGGTGGGTGACAGGAAGGGGGCTGGTGTTACTCCAGGCCAATAGTCCCGCCCACAACTCAAAGGTGAATTTCTGACAAACTCCTGCTGCTCTGCAGAAAGTATGTCCCAAAACACCACAGGTTTCTAGATTTTGGCTAAAAATGATAATGAAGATCACCTGGAAAGCTTTAAAGGAGATCAAAACATGATCGGAGTGGGACTTCTGTAGCACTTGTTCTGTCCTAGGCACTTTAACATTGGGAGTAGGGTCATCTAGACCCACTAGACAGAGCTCTGAACCTTTGTTCTTCAATGATTTGTGATTTTCACTGGTGTCCATGGATGACATGAAATCCTCTCCACCTTTATCCACCTTTGTCATGGTAGGAGAACACCTCAATGGAAGGGGGGGGGGTCATAGGATAGCACAAGGGCTAAAGGCAGACGGGTGTGCCGCAGAAAAGGAAACCAAACTCTAGCTGACTTCAGACTTTTAACCTTATTTTGTTGTTTGTAAAGTTTCTTCCGTTGTTTAAAGTTTTTTTTTATCAAACACAAAACGCTGATGGAAAAGCTGCTGAGGAAACCATGACTGCAGGAGCTGGGAACTGAACCACCAACCCCTACAGATAAGTAGGGGTTTGAGTTATTTCTTTGTGAATTATTTGAGACTCCAGCCGATTTCTTGTTGTGTGATCCGGAGCCTCAGATGGACGTTCATCATCACAGGAGAACTGCCTGATGGAGATGCAGGAAGGGACCAGCTTTCTCCAGAACGCACTAGATATATAAATATACGTACACAAAAGGGGTTTATACAAACATACCCTTCGCTTGTCCAAAGGTTTGGTTTTTGTAAAAAGACACTTTACCTTTTGAAGTGTTCCTGAACGCTTCACTAGCTGTTCAGTTCATGTAGGACTTTTATGAAAGTTCAGTCAAAATTGAAAAGTGAACCCTGAGACCCAAATGTGGAAGCAGAAACTAACGTGTTTATGATCGCCACTCGAGCTTTTTCTGGAGGAAAGATCACGATGTTGAGTCGGTAGGAAGTGAAGCGGAGCGGCACCTCTCAGTGAGATTTTGTTGCTCTGAGAACCTGGGACGTTACGAACACTCCTGCAGTCGTTTCCATCCCAGCCGCTCAACCAAACCACGAATGAAGTGAGCCGCCGCCGCCGTAGATCTGCATGAGCAAATCACAGCCTCTGTTGTGATCCAGAGGTGACGTGGAGCCAACAGAGAGAACAGCAGCAGCTTCTCTTTACAAGGACCCCAGAGAAGAGGAGGCGCCTGGGAGAACGGGTGAAGCAGCGGCGCTCCGCCCACGGCAGGCGGCCGCCGCCCAGCGATGAGGGGATGAAAGAGAAGACAAAAGAAAGAAGGAAACTTCTGGAAACTTTGGGTCACGGCGTTCATAAATGTCAACCGTTAGACAGAAATACGACAGAATGAACATGAAGGAGAAAAAGGAAATGAAGGAGTAAAACAGAAGAAGGAATGAAGTATTGATGGAGGAGAAAGTGGGTCGATAAAACAGAAGAGAATAAACTCCAAAGGTTTGTGAATTAAACATTGAAATCAAATATGAATGACATTTAAATGATGTAAAGGTAGTAAAGGAGAGCAGGAGGAGCAGAAAATGGAGTTTTGTTAAAAATTTGTTGGAGTTCTTCATCTCCAGCAGGAGCCTTGGTGGGTCAAAGGGCACAGAGGAGGTCTAGGCCCCGCCCCCTCCTCCCATCCCAGACCTCCTCCAGAGTTAAAACACAATGTTGAAAAAAAAGTAGGAAAACTTTTCTAAAATACTAACACTTTACTAGAGTACTAACACTTTACTAGAGTACTAATACTATACTTGGGCGGCTGGGTGGCTCAGTTGGTAAGGTGAGTGGCTACCACGCAGTGATCCAGGGTTCGATTCCCGGAGGGGAATAAACAATGGTACTGAGTACTGAGGCAATTACCATGTCAACTGAGCAATCACCCAGTGAGGGTCCTTAGGCAAGCGCAGTTAGGCTGCAGCTCACCGCTCCCCCAGGGGATGGGTCAAATGCGGAGAAGAATTTCCCCATTGAGGGATCAATAAAGTACCAATTATTATTACTTAAGTAATAGTACTATACTAAAGTACTAGCATTTTACTAAAGTACTAACGATAGGGACACTAATAATCCATCAGAATCCGTCTATCGTACAGTTTCCTTCACTCTTCAGGTTAAGTAGAATATTTAAACACGTTACGTTTGTTGAGTTATTTTCATTATTTCATTATTTTAACACTAACTTTTGGTTTTGTTATTCCTTTGCCTTTTTTAGATCTCGTTTGCTTTAGTTTTTTAGCTTTCAACTCCACACTTTTGACATTAAATTTAGCTAAAAAAAATCAGAGCATTGTTGGCCTTTTACGCATTAATCAGCTCGTGTAAACTCATTTTTCATCAGTTAGTCGATCATGGCGAACATTAAATGCACTTTAAGAGACTTCCAGAAAACATACCTAAGGTTTTTCCTAGCTTCCTCTCCGTACAGGAAGTGCTTCTGGCCGATGGTGATGTAATGAGTAGGACGCTGATCTGATTGGTTCTTGCTTATGGTAACAACAGGGTAGCCCATCTGCAGAGTCCATCTGTCCATCATCTCACCGATGTTTATGTCCCGCCCTTCCGAGTGCATGGCCTGTTGGAATTTCAAAACTAAAATAAAATAACCCGCAAAAGCCCCCCACAGCAGATGCACCAGTCTTACCTGTGACAGTTTGCTCCACAGGTCATCTCTGGCCGCGTTGCTGTACATGTGACTCAGCAGGTAATCCTGAAACCCAGAAGGAAATGCAGAACATGACAGCGAGCTCCATCTTCCAGTTTCTAAGCATCGACTGTCGGTTCACGGAGGAGTAACAGAAAGCTTTGGTCATCATGGTGTTTGTCCAGACCTGCTTCACTAGTTTTCCTTTGAAAGGATTCTGATGAATAGTCTTTTGTCATTTTCATTGGTGTATTGTCATCAGGACCTGCTGGATTTTGGCGTTAGGGAGTTTCAGGGGATTTGGGTCAGGGCACTGGGGTTTTCCTTCTTCAACCAGCAGTTTTGCTCATGTGTGCATGACGACTTAAAGCTGTCGATGCTGTGAAAGAGGCAGAGTTGTGTCCCCGATGCAGCTGAAGCCGGAATCAAGGTGAGCAAACACGGAAAAGCTTTTACAACCGAACTCCGGAGAAGATCTAAAAGCGTCTCATGTTTGATCTCTGTGACACAACCTGCCAGGACAAAGAGATGTCGGGCAGATAGGCCAAGCCATCGCTGCCGCTCGAGTGAGCTGCGGGTAATAAAAGCTGGGAGACGTGGACGCCGCGAGTCTATAATCAGACTGGAAAAAGGTAGGAAGTGCAGCAGATAACAGGGAATGCTGGGAGGGGGGGGCAGAACGGCTCCTCTGGCCTCCATGTCATTTGTCACAGAGCTCGATAAGAAAGGAAGGAGCTCTTTACTGAAGATGACACCCGTGATAACGGCGCGGCGTGAGTTTGTCAGCTTTGCCGAAGCCGACACCAACACACAAAGAGACCAAGTGCTTTGATACATGTGACTTGTAAGAATCAGATTTAAAACGGTCTGTCAGCAGGAAGTGTGAGAAGAAAAGGTGAGAGATGTGGTGTTAATGAAGTCTTCTGGATGCTGAAAACCTCAACCAATGCAGAAAAATTCCAGAATTCCTAATAATCAGTGTGTCATCAGCGTAGAGAATGACAGGGGGCGCTGTGGAGGCATCTGTGGGAGAATGACACCGTTTGTGGCGTTTCCTCAACAGCAAAAGTTTCCATGAAACAAGAAAGAGGAAGACATTGTTGTGAGTTTGTGTCATTTTGTGTAGTTCAGGTCATATGTGTGTTTGTAAATGCTTCTGTTGTTTTTTTCTTGAAGTTTCTGTTTTTCATTAAACATTGTGTCTTTAAAGCCGTTTTAAACATCAAAGCAGTTAATTTAGCCTCCAGTGAAGTTCTACGTTCCTTCAGCTTGTTTTAGCTTTCATGACTTTTGTCTCTTAGTCATTTTTTTGGTAGTGGGGGGAGTCATTTTCTGAAACGTCGGACTCTTGGTGACATTGGTGACAGTTGTTAAACGTTGTTAAGTGTTGTTTCAGTAACTCTCTGGAGAATCTCCGTCTGTCTTTGAGGTCATTAGAAAAGGTTCTCCACACCATCAGCGTGATTATTTTGGTTGCTCAGCCTCTTTTTCCAAACTACTAAGTACTAATTATGGGTTTATTTATCTGCAGAGTCCTCTCACTTGCTACATGGTGTTTCTTTTAGGTTCCATTTGGTTTTTCACGGTCCAGTCCAGGCTGTGGATTGTGTGGGGACGGCTTTGGTCAGACATGCAGAAGGTTGTTACTCCGTCGGTAGAAACATGGACCTTTGCCTAATGTCTAACCCGCAGCATTAAAGGTAATGTATGACTTATGACCTTTGAACTTATGAACGCTATAAACATACATACTATAACCAAGAAAAATGAGCTCAAATCAAGAGTCTGCTCTCTAAACCAGGCTTTGATGTATTTGACATTGTAGTGTAATTTCTATCATCCGTCTCTTCATAAATTGTTTGGAGTCAGTCCGTCCGTCCGTCCGTCTTCTTCCGCTCATCCAGAACCACAGACTTCTCTCTCCTAATTTGCAGACAATTTGGGTTATCGTGGGTCTTGATGTTGTTTTTTTGAGTTATGGATTTCTTTACATGAAGTAACAATAAAAACTATCTTTAAAATGTCAAATATTAACTGTAGTCTTGTAGTGCAGCCGTGCACACACTGAATCGTAACTCAGTGGTTCTGCTGCAGATCTTTTTTATAGAACCTGGTTCTGGGCTTGTTCCAGGTCAACCACCACATCTTCTGCAGGGAAATTCAGGGCGTGCTGTGTAGGTCATTGTGTGTGTGTCTGTGTGTACAGGTGTGTGTGGGCATGTGTAAGTGTCCATGGGAGTGTGTGTGTACATAGATGTGTGTGTGTGTGTTTGTGCCTATATAAGTAAGGTACATTTTTGTGTCTGGGCAAAAGACAAAGGTGTGTTTAACAATTTTGTCTTGTGAGCAGTGATATCACATGACCATGGTGATGACCATGAAACTTCTTTGTCTGGTTTAATATGACTTTTTTTTTTTTAAATTGAAATTAAATCAATTCTTTAAGCTGTTGATATGAGTTTCATTCTTTTAATACTCGTCTTTTGGATTGCCCTGCTGCTGGTTTGTTTATCAGGCCCAGAAAAGGTTGATCTGCATAATGGTTCAGTCCAAACAGGAAGTGATGAGGAAATCCAGCAGGAAAACAGTGACATGGAAAACCCGTTTGTCCATGAAGACGACTGATGAATGATGACGCAGTTTGAGTCCTTACCCTCTAACCCATGGAAACAAACGTTCTATTGGCTAAAAAATGAGACTTATCATCTCAATCATTTTTAACATCCAACGGGACTCAAATGTTTGGGGGTTCAGTGTCTTGCTCAGGACACAATGGTTACAATGCTGATTGTACGTAGGAATCAAACCCCTGACAAAGTGATTGGTTGGGAGCTAACGGTTGATAAATGTCTGAGGGAGCTGAACATGACAGGTTCGGTCAAAAGTCCGTCTCCTGTTGTCCTGCAGTGTCAGGACCTTCTAGACCAGGGGTGCCCAAATCCAGGACTCGAGGGCCGGCGTCCTGCTGGTTTCCCAGAAAAATCCAACCTTTGGGAAACTAAAAACATTTCAGGAATCCAAAAATAAAACCCAATCCAGCTCCCAGATTCCTTCCAGGTTCCTCTTTGATCCGAACAGCAGAGAATAAAGACGGCTTTCTGTAACGCTGGTGTTTACTTATGCGTGTTTGAATCCACAGAGCTGAAGGAGGATCTTTATCCAGGTTTGTTCAGACACAGAAGAGAAAAACGTCACTTTTACAAACATTTATGCTTCACACTCCAAGAGTTAACAGCTTCCTGAACATCATGTCTTTGATATCTGAACTGAGTTGTCAGCAGGTTGCAGTGGTTTTCCCTTTTTATTTTCCGCAGACACAGGATGGAGTGATCATCTGAAACAGCTCTGAGGGTTTTAGCAGTTCTTGGTTTGGTCTCAATCAGATTCAGTCGTCTTTTTACCCTAGAAAACGCACAACTCCTCTGTAACTTTAGAGAAGTCCCAGGAGTCTGCAGGTGCAATCATCTAAATGTTTTGCATGATAGAAAAAGTCTTATCTGATTGAAGTTGGTGGTGAGAAGCGGGCAAAGGTGACCAAACTATTAGCAAAGGGAGCCAGGTTTGGTGAGGTGAAGGTGTACAAGAACGCTTTTAACCAAAGTCAACAAATATCAAATATGATCTTTTTTCTTAACAAGTGAAGGTTTTACTACTAATTTTAAATTCTTTATAACATGAATAGGAAACGTTGACATTATCGCCTTTAATTTTTGGTGTTGTTAGGCCACATTTGGGCTGTGGGCCATACTTTGGACATGCTCATCTTAGGCCTTGATGATAAAACAAAAAGTTCTTTCTTCATCGATCAGCTGATAATCGTCCAGGGCCCTTCCAGCTGCTTCAGAGTTAAATGTAGAGGCTGAAGACAAGCTGGCCCCTAACTGCTCCTGGTTCTGTTCAGGCAGCGTCTGGAGGTTCTGAAAGCTTTAAACCAAACCATTTTCTGCACAGAAACACATGAGAACGTCTTTTCCTAAGTTCAGAATCAGGACTTACATTCAGCCCTTTTTGGAAGAGCGGTTGTCCCATCACGTTAGCCAGCATCCGGATCAGTGCTGCCCCCTGCAGGCACAGAAATACAACACCTTAAATACAAGAACTGAACTGCACGTGGCGGTTTTGTCATATCCATAGGTCAGTAAATAAAACTGTATGTCGTGAGGGGCGATGCCCTTCAAAAAGAATTGCTGATCATCATCAGTGGGAGCTGCAGGTTTGACTCTGGAGACGGTGAGGCTTTTGGACAAAGCGGGTCGTTACATTTCTACAGGTAAACCATCACTACATTGAGTGTTTCTGTGTCTTTTCAGGTGAAGCGTTGACACATCGCTGTACCTATAAGGTTTCAGCCCGACTCGCACAGGAGCCTCTGACCTTTTTGTAGGCGATCCAGTCAAAGACTCGGTCGATGTCTGTAGCCTGCTCCACCTCCTGAGAGATGGGATGGGAGGAGCTCAGACCGTCCAGCAGCATCACCTCATGAAGGACATCGGTCAGGAAGCGCTGCTTCTCCTAAAAACACAGAAACTCCACGGTAATTGCTACCAGAAACACCAACCATGACCCGCTCTGCAGACGGTTCCTGATGGTTGTTCTGTCTACACGAAACCCTGGTTCTTTTGACATCAACCAATGAAGGACGAGAAAAAACAGACGAGTTTGGGCCCAACAGAGAACCTGAAGGACAACTGTGGATTTTTGCCATCAGAGCACAAGATCCCATTTAGATCAACTATAAATCCATCCATCCATCCACTCATCCATCCATCCACTCATCCATCCACTCATCCATCCATCCATCCATCCACTCATCTGTTCATCCATCCATCCACTCGTCTGTTCATTCATCCATTCATCCCCTCCCTCCCTCCTTTGTCTTCTGCAGGGCCACTGGGATGCTGGAGCCTATCCCAGTGATGAATGTAGGATTCAGAACCACAGCAGCTTTGCAATAATATGGCAGAAAAGTGTCACATTTGAAAAGATTTCTCCAGATATCACACAGGTTCATTTACGCTGAATCAGAGAATTAGACGGATGTGACAACTTTTTGCTAAATTCAAAACATGACTAAAGGAAGAAGACATGTGGTTACAGATGTTAGCCATGTCCCAGAAGACATATTTTAAAATATTCTTTCAATGAAGACAATGGAACATTTCATACATCTCTGCAGTCCATAACGTAGACGAAGCCACACATTTCTAAGAATCTAAAATGTTGCTGTTCATCAAATTCATCGATAACAGAAACTTAATAAGCCAAAAGTTCTACTGTTTGACCAGATGGAGGTTCATTAAATCGGAATCTTGATTGTAAACATTGTAATCCATGGATTAGACAGAGCCGCCCTCCTTCAGTTGTAGCCTGATCCCAGGGGTAAATTAGACAAAGCTCGTTAGAGCTTGACGTGTTTGCAGACGTCTAAGAAAAATCTGAAGCCGGAGGACAGAAAGATCAGGAATAAGAGGGAAAAAAATGAAGAAAAGAAGGATTTAGAGACCAAAACGACAGAAAAGACAAAGTGAAGTGTTTTTGGAGGATCAAAGGATGAGCAGATACACTGTGGTGTAGTGGTCAGCACTGTTACCTCACAGCATGAGGGCTCCAGCTCAAGTCTCAACCGGGCCTTTTCTGTGTGGTTTGCATGTTGTCCTGGTGCAGGTGTGCCTATTTTTCAGCATTATTTATGCAAAGTGGAATCAAAAAGTTCTCCCAGCATCTGCTGATGAACCCACAGAGTAGCAGAGTAGAAGTCTTTTATTCGGTTTTTGGACCATGTGGAGCAAACTAAAATGAACGGACGGTAAGAAAAGTGAAAAGATTGAGACCAATAGAGACGTCAGCTCTAATTAAGAGAGGCTTTGAATCAGCTGCAGAGGAGGAGAGGAGGTCCAGCTGGTCATTAGGAACCAGATGGACCAACATGTGGAAGGCCGGCGAGGAGACACAAACAAACAAACAAACCCACACAAACATGCAGATGTCAGTTCAAGGCTCCTCCCCGCTTCCGCCGTGACCTCCACCACGCCACGCCTGCTCACCATCTGTCCTGCGTCTCCTTCTGTGGAGACGCAGTTTAGCGTGAAAGAACCTCCAACTAGTGTTTCTGCGTGTGACCGTCGCAGCATCGACATTATTCCTGGTTTATGGTAAACGCACTGAATGTTTTATTAGTAGAAAATGGACAAACAGTTTTCGTTTTACTCGTTTAGCTTCACTGTAATGTAATATTTAATCTGATGTAGTGGATTACATTTCTAATGCATGAAGAAAACCTGAAATAAAATCATATTTTAAAAGGTTCCCGTCACAATGTAGTGAGTTTTGGGCCATGACGGCCGTTTGGTCAGACCTCCAGTGAAACAGCATTAAAACAAACCCGTTTTAGGAAGTTTTTAGTCAAATTCAACTCGAAGGAGCAGGAAACCTCACTGCTATTTCAGAAAGAATAGAAGGTGAAAACTCATTGGCTCCTACATTTCTGAATGGAATGAGTTTCAGGAAGAGACTAAACATTCTTTCTTGAATCGAAGGCTGTGAGTTTGAGGCCATCATTCCACAGAAACAAGCCGATGCTAATTATTGACGAGGCAGAAGATCCCCGGAGAGAACAGATTAGCCTTTCCGCACTTATGATTAACGCAGTCACTTTGATCAAACTGGAACGCAGATCGGAAGCTGCAGAAGTCATGAGTCAGCATTTCTGCTGCAGATGACTTTCTGTGGGATGAAGAGAATCGCAGCTTTTACACCCAAAGCTGATAATCTGAGATTAGGGTAGATTTCCCAGAATGCACTGTGACACTGTGACCCTTTACCTCCACACGTGGATGTGAGTCTGGGTGGGATTGGTTCAGTTAAATCTGCCCCTTCCTGGCTAAACCTTCACACCTAAACAGCTGTTTCTCAGGTTTATTCTGTGATAAAAACCAGATTTGCTGTTTCTCCTTCTATGTGTCTTCACTCCACAGATGTTTTTTTTCCCGTTAGTCTCTGATGTTGAAGATCCTGGCTGATCTTTGACCATCAGGCCTGTAAAGTTTGGCTTCTGAGTGGAAGCAGAGCAATGCCTCCAACCGTGCTGGTCCTAAAGGTGAGGGGCAAGAACCAGTTTGGTGGGCGGCGGTGGATTGATAGACTAACATGAAAACAATCGGCGTCCTTCCCTGACGCTCGGTGACTCACTGCAGCAGAAACTGCCTGAAAAAATGCAACCCCTCATTAAAAAGACATGATTTCTGA
Organism: Oryzias curvinotus; assembly: GCA_023969325.1. NCBI lineage: Eukaryota > Metazoa > Chordata > Actinopteri > Beloniformes > Adrianichthyidae > Oryzias > Oryzias curvinotus. The sequence continues at coordinate 20,734,910 of CM043728.1, forward strand.
GGATCAGGCTGCTGTCATCACGGACTTGTTTCCATTAAAGCGTCCGACAGAGCGGAACGGCAGCAACACGGGTTTGAAAATGTCACGCCGCTCTGATGGGTGGAGGCTGCGAACAGCGTCTGCACAAACAAACCTGTTGTTCATTCAGAAAAAACAAAGTCCAACATCAGCAACCAACTGAGCATGTGCACAGCGGCACCATGGGAGTCTGAGGGGAGGAGGAGCAAGAAGAGGGAGGTGGAGAGTTCAGGGGGAGACTTGTGCCAGTTTTTCCTTTGATCTTTCTGCAGCCAAACACGTCACTGATGGGATTTTCTGGATGAAGAACCAGCAGAAGATTTATTCAGTCTGAGTCAGACTAGACCAAATGATTTAAGTGATTTGAACTCAATGTAAGTGATTGAATTCAAATGAATTTGCTTGAATTCAATTTTGAATGTGATCTCCAGTGATTTTAGATAAGTGAATGTGATTAAAGGTCATTAAATGTCAATTCAGGTGATTTCAAGTAAATTAAGATGTTTCTCAGTGAATTAAGGTGATTTCAGGTCATTGTGGGTAATTTCAGGTGAATTAAGAAGGATTCAGATTATTTCAGGTGATTTCAGGTGAATAAGGTTGATTTTAAGTTAAGGTTATCCCACCTGACCTTCTATAGGAGTTCCTGCTTAAGGAGGATCACTGAGGATGGAGTTAGATTAAGAAAGTGGGCGGGGCAGGTTGCTATTGGAAACCAGTAAAGACTTCTGATTCTAGAGACCCAAAAATCCCCAAGGACGTTTCTGAAGTCCAGACCTGGAAAACCTGAAGAAAGCCAGAGTTTAGCGGTGAATGGTTCTAGTGTTTGTGGTTCTCAGGGAACCGGGACGTTCCAGCGCGTCTTCTGGGTCAAACGTGGTTCCTGTTTTATTTGCTGCTTTGTTGTGATGTTCTGATCGGATCAGTGTTGTTGAGGTTTTTACAGAATGTTTCTACATTTATGTGGCAGTAAACAGTTGAACAGGAAAAGGACGAACGATTGTTCAAATTGAGGCTGTTTTAGTCTTTTTCTTTTTTCCTTTTCTCCAGTTTGAAATGGCTTCTGACAGAGGATTTCCAAAAACACGGACATTCTTCGCTTTTATTCATTGGCTTAGAGACATTTCTAGGAAACAACACTCTCCAAGCATGCAGAGCTTTTAAAGCAAAGACACAAAACAACCGTTTTTTACTGCCTCTTCCGTCTCTTCTGGCTCCATTTTCTCAAACTTTTCCCCCTTTTTTCATCGGAAATTCTTTGGATCCAGAACTGGGGAGGGACTTTCTCTGTGTTGGGGGGCATTAAAGTGACCTGTTTGTTGAAGCTGGACGCCCTGCAGAGACCCCCCCCCTCAGCTTGAAAACATCAGAATTGCTCTCTCGGGGCAGAAATGAGTCACTGCTCCAAGTGGACAAGTTGAAGAGGTTTGGAGTGGGGGGGTTGATGGTTTTGCAGACTTCATCAGAGTGAAGAACGACGGAGTCCTTCAGCCAAAGGCTCTTGTGCTCCTGAACTCTCAGCAGGAAAAGTGGAGCTGCTTCTTAAAATAATCCACGATTTGGGGGTAGAAACATCAGATTGGGTCTGACTGTGGTTGATGGACGCCCAATTCAGAAAAAACACATAGAAGTCTAAGATTTTAAAATAGATTTAATATATAATAGTAATCCTTGGTTACCCCTTGAGCCTAGGTTGTTGAGACTGGGGCAAATAGAACTGATTTTTTAGACGATTTTTTTCAAACGACATGGACAACAAAAGTGTGAACGTCAAGAGGAAAGAGAGAAAAGCTATATCTCAATGTGTTCAGATCTGACACTAAGCCATAGAACTAAAGCCTCACAAACCCAAAAAAGTAACAATGAGCTATTTTTTTTAATTCCTTTTTTTTAAGTAGCCTTTTTTGTTTTAATCTGTTTGATAATATTATAATGTTTCAGTAAATCATATAAATAATGTTCAAAAAATGGTTCAACCATTTCCTTTAGTGAATATGAAATTGACCCAAAACCAAACCAGTTTTGTTACAAAATGTCATTGGAACAGCCCAAAATGACGACCTTTCTGAGTCCAGATCCAGAAGACATCTGACCAAAATCCTTTTAACAAGATATATCATATCTTCAATGATATTTCTTTTATTTTGTTGTTTAAACAGCATTTGTTTCCGATGAGCCAGTTTTGATCCCAACTTATATCCATGAACGACAGCAGGGCTGCACTTTGTAAAAGAGTTCTGATGTGTTTGTTGGAAAGTGATCCATATTTTTAAACGTTTGATACTTTACCCTTCACTATGGGGAGGATCACAGGGCAATGTCTATTTTTTCTGATATAGTGTTATTTTTAATTCTAGTCATAGTTTTTTTTTAATGAATATAAATAATCTACATATGTTTTAGATGATTGATCTGCATGTGTTATGTTATATGCAAATAGAGTTTAGTCTATTTTAAGTACGAAGTACTTCATCTTTGTCATGTGATTTATTGATACTTTAGTTTTCTTAATGACCTAAACGGTGTTGGTAAGACAATGATATCTGATAGAAGTTATGAACCGCATAATGTAGTGAAAATAGTTAGAGTAGAACAGGGTGGGATTATATAAGTTTGCTTCATTTTACTTCCTTTAAAGTAATCTTTAATTTAATGTCTGATTATCCTACGTTTGATATGTCGTTGTATTAAAGTATAACTGATGATTCTAATGTTTTGTGCATTATTATTGCTTTGATTGCTTGAAATAAACCATTTCAAATCAAGTCAAATCAAATTAATAAACAAATATTCACCTCATCCACAAAGACAGTGAGTCTGCCTGAAGCATCAGTGTTTTTACTCTGTTTAAAAAGATGCAAGAGTTTGATTGGAATTGCATCAAATACTGCTGCATATTTTTTAGGAAATAGAAATCAAATAAGTTTGTAACATATTTGATAACCCCTATCATATAAATAACCCCTGTTGTTAAAGTCAAGTATGTCCAACACAAGAGGCCCTCAGCTCTCATCTGTCTGCCCAGCTGTTGGACAGGACAAGCTAAAAAAAAATGTTTGTAACAGTCAAGAGTGAAGCCGCCATCTTTAAAAATGGCAGCCACTTTTCTGAAAGAGGTAAACGAGGTGCTTGAACCACAAAGTGTGCAATGGATCAGAGTGAAGCTGTTTCTTCATGGAGGATTTGTTGGTTTGATCATGTCATGTGTGTCCAAACAGGAGGTCATACATGCTAGCGGGCGGGCCTGGGTTCAGACAGAGGTCGTCTCTGAAGATCCGCTCTGCTTGCTGCTCTTCTCACTCGGCCAATCAGAGTCTGGGATCCTCTGATGCAGCTGATCTGAGTGGTGGACATTTATTTTTTTAGAAACTGACTTTTCTGGAGGGAATGATGGGAAAAAGTTCCAGGTATGGCTGAAGATTTGCACTGAACCTCCTTTTCTGCCAAAGATCAGCTAACCTCCACCCAGAGACAAACACGATTTTCTCCTTTTGTCTCTCATTTCAAACAGAGATTCTCCACCCGAGCTGCGTTTGGTGTCTGGAGGTTTTTAAACCTTTAAGTCTTGTGAAAAAAAAAAAGGAAAACAGAGGACTGCTTCCTGGAGCTAAAGCTGTGACTCACCTGAAAGCATCAGAAGGCAGACAAATCCAATTTCATGAGTGAGCAGAATATCTGAGAGGACTTTGTGTTGAAGCAAAAGCCTCATTTCCTGAATGTCAAAAGGATCTGAGAGGCTGCAGCTACCACCAACTGTTTGGCAGTTTCACCGCTGAAAGCAGCCCACGCTCACATCCACACGTGTGACAGATGTGCTATTTGGAGGAGAAAAAAACATCCGCTTTCAAAAATGAGGCTGTAAAATGTTCTTTTCTGGCATCTTTCTAACTTTCAGGTATTCTAAAAGCTCCAAACATGCAGAGACTTTTGTCTGGAATCTGTTGAGCTTCAAGAAACTTTTCCAAGTTTTTCCTGAACCGAACAGAAGAAATTCTCCTTTTGGCTTCAAGAGAGTACAACTATTGTTTTTATGGGATCAAGTTTGAGTTTATTCCAATGAAATGTTTGTCAGAAACGTGACTCACCATGTTCCACTTGGGGAAGAGGAAGTCGGTGCCGACGTACTCGAAGAAGTGAGCGAATCCTTCCTTCAGCCAGACGTCCTCCCACCACACCGGCGTCACCAGATCCCCAAACCACTGCAGGGAGACAGAAAGAGCTTCATCCCGAATCCCCTCCTCCTGTTTCACATCACTGTGAGCAGACAAGTGGACCATCGCGCTTCTCCTGAAGGAGGACCAAGCCCCGCAGCTTTTGGTTTGGAGGTTTCCGTTTTTCAAGTGGCACCGTGTTAGCGGTGTGGAGTTATGTGAGGTGTTTATGTTTCATTTCAAGTCAAGGAAAACTGCAACCCTTCAGCTACGCTCACACGTGACGCGGGTTTGAGAACGCGCTAAATGTGTTCACACTGGACCAGCAGGAAGGGCCTTCGTCTTCCTCTTCTTCTACTCTTTACTAGCGCAGGATCAGTCTTGGTGTGAAATGTCTTGGCGGTGTAAATCTGGTGACTCTCGCTCCAAGCTTTTTTCTTTCACAGCTCTATTCTGGTACATGAAAGACTCAAACCGCAATTATTCACTTCTCCTCCATTACCAATTTTCAAACATTTGGTGCTTCCGTAAATTGAAGGGGACTCCATCTATACGTCACTGCCAAACCCGAGTCCCCGATGGGTGGAGGTTCCACTGGTTCACCTTTAAACGTGGCTCAATGGCTGCATGTTTTGTACAATGAGCCCACAAGTAGATGTAGAAACGTGTGCGGTGACGCATGAGCGCCAGTGCGCCGCCACAATCCAGTGTGAACACTGTAAGCTAAAAGCGTGTTCAAGAACCCACTGTATCCAGACATCCGTCTGCAAATGAGCTGCTTTCTCACAAACCAGAGAAAATGCCCTGAAGTCTTTGTTCATGAGAGGATATATCTAGAACTTGATGCATCATTAGAACCATTGTGTTCCTTACTGGGAGGTGTCAGCGCTCTGCTGCCTCATGCTGAGGTCACTCGTCATCACTGACGACAGAACCAACATGAGGCATAAACCAGCTGCAGAAAGCAGGCAGGTGGAGTTTCAAAGCGATCACAGGTTGCAGGGTGGTGTCTGTCTGATTAACACAGTTACCATCCAGCCCCTCCACCAACCCCCACGCTCCGCTGCAGCAGAGGTGCAGCACCTCCACCACCTGCCAGTCTGATAATAGGCCTGGCGTGCTGCCTGCTCCTCTCTGAAGTGGGTTTCCTCTGCAGCAGAAACAGAGAAGCCTCTCCGTCTTTTCCACACAAGCCGATGTTTAACTGACGTCGCTCATCCATTCCTAAAGAGCTGCTGCTGCTGCTGCTGCGCAGCCTCTCTGATTAGACGCTGCATCTTTTCAAATATCAACGTGAGCTGCTTTCGTCCTGCAGAGGAGAACTGAGAGGAACTCTTAGAGTTTGAATAAAAAAGGTGGATCCTCCAAACATTCTCATTCGGGCTGCGTTGCCTGGAAACAGCAGGGGTCCTCATGTAACCCTCCACCAACAGCAAAGTTCAGTCCATCAGAGGTTTTTCTACTCCTCCAGCGTTTTGCCCTGAAGAGACTCCAGAAAGATCCAGTCAGCGGGTTCAGGGTTCATGTGACTCACTGACACGACTGCAAACACCACCTGACAGTAGGTGGCAGCGCAGGAGCTCCTGCTGGAGCGGTGGACCCATGCTAACGTCTGTGGCTTCAGTCCAGACTCGTCCATGTATTGTATTAAACACCTCTTTAGATTGAAAAACATAAATGTATCGCTGCACTCTATTACCCTTACATTACACACAGTAGTCCCTCCATAAATCCTGGTCCCCCTTTCACGGTCTCACCTTTTTTTCCACACTACATTATGTTCTGCGTCCTGATTGGCTGTAAACCGTTATCAATCTCTGTGCAGATTGACAAACAAAGATGTGATCACAATTCTATAATAGTGAAGTCATTTTTCTAAGGAGGTCTGAACGGAAGAGTTTCAACAGAGAAAAGTGGAAAAATGTTCGTCCGTCTGAAAAGTGGATTGAGTGTGTAGTGAGGAGTGTTACACCTGAAAGACCGACTCCAATGAAAATGCTCTTTATAAAATGTGATGACGGAGGACATAAAGATTGACAAAGATTAAAGTATTTATGACGTAGAAAATAAGCTGACTTATCCACCTGCAGACCAACAGATCCACGATCGTCTTTGTGTTCCTGGTCTGAGCAGGAATCTGGATCAGAACTGGACGATGAATGGATCTGATATCGGCTGCCATTATTAATGCACTGCTAATGTTAGGTTGGGGGTGTGGGGGCTGTAAGCTAGCAGGAGAGAGAGCGCTGATGAGGCGTCCGCCAAAGAAGGTTCTGGTGAGGAATCTAAACATTTTGGGGTGGATCCTAAACGTATCTGGGAACGGTGCACGCAGATGGATGATACTGAGAAGACGCTGCAGAAAAAAGAGCTAACTATGTCCGGGAGGAGGTGCAAAGAAAGCGAGCAAGGAATTAGAAGAACTGGTTAGAACACGGATTAGTGAGAAAGGTGGGCGTGTCTCCAGGAAAATGATCCGCATGAAAGCCAGGAGGATTTGTCTGAGATTGATGCTTCAGAGAAAAGAAACGTTCCCAACCAGTGCTAATCAGAACATAGTACTCTGTTCTCCTCATTGTCCGTCTCTAAGGCACATTTTTGGAGCAGACGCTACGTTTAACTGAGGTTTTGGAAGAAGTCTGCGTAGAAATAGGCAGAAACTTCCATAATTGAGACCAACGTTTCTTAAACAGACCTGACATAGAAACAGAGCGTCACTGCATCATCTGAGGCTACGACTCTGTTTGGATGTTGGGGAATCAATAATTCATTGCACCAAAAGCACAAAACTGGAAAACTGGATTAGTGGTGAAACCAACATTAGGACCTGACGTGGTGCGACGGTCCGTCCCAGCATGCCTCTGCTGCGTCTGGCAGATTCCCCGGTGAGCCGACTCGGCACGCTCAGGCTGCCTCATCGATACGTTCACGCCAGCTGAGAGCTCGCCCTCACTTCTAAACTCATTTCTGATATTTTTGGGGGGAGTCCTAAAATATTTATGGATCTTTTTACATAAATAAGGCATGGTGGAACATCAACTGAATACCTGAGACGAACAAAAACAAGCTGTTCATGCATAAGTCAGAGCTTCTCCTCCTTCACTTCGTCTGGTTTTTATTCATTCATAAGATCAGGACTCGGTAGTGGTCTAGTCCTCCAGAATTACCTGAGCTGCCATCCACCCAAATCCAGTCACAGATGCAGATCTGTCCTCCCCCACATTACAGCTGCTACAAGCAGTCGTGTCATTTCTCTGCCGACCTTATCCGGCGTGACCTTTCCTCAGCCGTCAGATCCGGGAGGAGCTGCGAGGCGTTCCTGCGAAGCTTCCAAGGCCAGATCCTCCACGTCTGAATCCAAACTCCTTCCTTATTTGTACACATTTCCAAACCATTTGCTCCGAATTCATCAAATTCTACTGCCATCCTGCCTGGAATAACGAAAGGCTTTGTTGTTTTGCTAATAATAGATATCGAGAAGACATGAATTTTTAAATTTTGTTTTGTCATTTGTTTGGGAGAAAAAAACTGCGGAATTGGAAAACTTCCAGGGTCGGCTGTTTCAGAGGCTCCGCTCCTCTTCACCACAGTTCCTCCTGAAAGCTGAACTGTAACAAACATCATCAGGAAGCTGCAGGATATCAAGGCGTTTGTCGATTATTCTCCACTTTTTTTCGTAAAACAAAAACAACTTTGGGGTAAAAGTGAGCCTCAAAAGTCTTCCTCTTTGCTTGCAGGCTGGGATTCAAACCCGCCACCCTTTGGAAGCTGGCCATCCGTCCAGCTGGCGGCCCACACATAGGAGCGTCCCTGAAGTCCCCACTGTCCAACAGCAGGCTCCAGGTGAGCTTCTCTGAGGTTCTCCAGGCAGACGTGGGTTCTGCTGATGGAAAAGCGGCGGGGGGGCCGGAGGAAGGCTGGAGCGGCTCAGACGGCATCTGTTCCAGCAGGATCTTCACCCTCTGTTACCCCTGCAGAGGTATCAGAGGGACAACTATTCCAAGAAAGACAAATCCTGAACTGAAGGACCACAATTCTCCATGAGAAAACATTTGACCAAACTAAAAAAGTCAGACATTTGTACACATCTGGTTCACAGTGAACATGGATTTATGACATCACAGCAGGAAAACCATTAAAATCTCCTGTGGAGTGTTGGGGAAATCCAAAGAAAGTTTTACATTTATTATGGGATGGTCACAGCCCCTGCAGTTTGGTGGTCATCTTGTGGCAAAGTGTGAAATTTGGCAATTTTCCCTTTTCCCCCACAATCTGGGGAAAAAAAACCTTTGTCCCAGCAATCCCTATAAAGTCTCACACACACGGCGCCAGCTCAGGTCTACGACCACAACCACAGTTTTATTGACCTTTGACCTTGGGAAGAGGCCGCCATCTTGAAATAAAAATAAAAAACTCCTTTACTGCCTTCTACAAATGTAAACTCCTAGGAATTTCCATGCATCGCCTCTTAACTTCCTCGAACGTCACTGGGAAGCTACTTAGAAAAAAAAAAGTTGGTTTTACAGTTTGTAGATTTCGAACAATGTTGGCTTCAAAAAGTTTCTACAGAGAAAAGTTCATCACTCCCAGGTGACCAAAAATTAAAATGGTTGCTATGGTGATAAAACCAACAGTAAAGCTGAGTGAGAGGTGTGTAGCAACCCCATAACCAGCGGGGGGTGGGTGGTCCATGCGAATTTGAATCCTCCAACAGTGATGTCAGGTTTCATATAAAATGTCATGAAATTCTCCAACTTTAAAACCAGAAAATCTTGGACTGAAAAGCTATAAATTCCATCCGTCCATCTTCTTTCGCTTATCTGACCCCCATCCCAGCCACAACCCGCTCCAGTGCGTGCTGGAGGTCCTGGCTCTATGAAACCAACAGGACAACATCATCTGCAAAGAGCTTTAAATTAATTTATTTAACTTGAACTCAAATGAAGATTTCGTTTTTTTTACTTTAAGGTAAAAAAAGTGCTGGGAGAGTTGAGAATAGAAGAGAGACTTCAGGCTGGAGATCCTCTGTGGATCATTCTGAACCTAAATCACCGTCATCTTTTGCATCTCTCGTCAGAACCTTGTTTCTGCTGAAATTCTCTCTCCTGTTGGTGTTGGACGTCTCCTTCCTGCATTGTCAGCCTCAGCATTCCTTTCTCTCCTCTCCCTCTCAGTAACCCCCCCATATATGGCACATGTGCAACCATGGTAACAGCGGAGCCATGGCAACCTTATTCCGCATCCCCAGCAGAAAGCGTCTACCCACTGGGGGCGGTTTTTTGTGTTTTAATGAGGCTGAAACGGCAGGAGAGTCGACTGAGCTAATTAAGACGAGCCGCAGAAAAACCAAAGTTGTCATTTGGAATTACCAGGAAGGAAAGTATGAAGGATTAGCAGTTTCCACTGCGCCTGTCACCAAGAATGTGACGACGTCCTCGCTCCCAAACTGTGTGGTACTTCTTATTCATTAGTGAGAAGTTCCTGAAAATATCAAAAGTCCAATTCCTTTCAGCAGGAACCGAGGGGAACGGTCATGTTTAATGGAGGAGCAGTTCAGCAGTACTTTGTCAAACAGGAGGAAAATCAAAGTGCTGAAAAGTGATTTTACAGCGGAGCGTGGGCACATCCTTTGATCCCAGCATTTACAAAAATAACCCCGTGTGAGAAAAATCAAGAGTCCGGATTGCGGGTTTGATTCTCACTCATCTCAGGTGAGAAGACGAATACAAATCCAGTTCTTTGCATTCCAGCGTCATGTTTGAGGCGGTTCACTCAGAGGATGATGCTTGTTCAACTTCATTGGTATGAAAAAGTGCTTTTAGCCATGCTTTCTGCGGTTGATCGCCTATGAAAGCTGGAGTTGCTGCATTTTTCTGGAGCAAATCCTTTCTGTTGCTGCTCCATCAGTCACAGCCTTCCTTCTTCATAAACTAAGACACGGTTCCATCATTTTTACATCCATACATCTGTGTTCTCTGGCTGAGAGAAGAACACTTTAGTTCATTTAGAAATACAAGTCTTTTTTTATAGTTATGATCTGTGTTTCCATGAAAAGTTCTTAAATAGGAGTGATTTTCTCTAAAAATCTTTGTTCCAGTCTGACAGTAAGGAAATAATTAGTCATGTGAACATCTTTGATCAGATGTGAGCGTTCCTCCATTAAAAAATAAAAACAAGGACTTTCTCCCATAAATGTTGTTGCAGCATGAATACGATGATGAGTTTTCACGACTATCAGTGTCACCATTCAATACTTTCTGAGAGATGGCTGATTTTTTTCCAATCCACTTTCCCCGGAGCACTGCAGCCGTCTCCCTGTCGGCAGCAGGAGAGCGGCGTTCTCATGTAGAAACGCCTTTGTAGATCGGACAAAAAGCAAGAGACACTTACTGTTACTTTGAAAAGTTAATTGGTTGAATGCTATGGAGCCTTCATTCTTTTCCTGTTTCTCTTTCTTTATTCTAGTATCTTCCACCGTGTTTTGTCCCTTAACTCCTTCTACAATTTTTTCATCCATTTCAACCATTCAACTATTCAAATGTTCAGCTCTTTCTGCTTTTTCCAGCTATGAATTTTTGTACTTCAAATCCTTGAACTTTTCAAGATATTCCAGGATTTTTGCCTCCATTGAAATACATGGGAATCCTTGGTGCAGAAGGTTGCTGGTTCGATACCCGGCTCTGGCATTTTTCACAAACATTTCTTTTTTGTTATTGTGTTATTTTCACTTTATTTATGGTCAACTTGGATCATTTCTTTCTTTTTTTATCTATTTTTTTGCCATTTATTACCTTTTAAGTTTCATTTTCATTCAGCAATAAAGCATCAACCTGCATTTTCTTCTGGAAATGCAGCTCCTTCTAGTTAAGAGATTTTGATCCCGAAGTCTGAATCTCCACATCTTGCTAAGTTTACCGAGCTGCTCAAATTGCTGTGCTTTACCGCAGTAAAATGTCATGATCCTTTCATGACATTGAAATATACAGCACTGATAAAAATATTTAAATAATCATATCCGATCCTGTTCTAGAGACAACATCTGATTTCAGCCGAGTAAGACTACGTGATGGGGCCTGATTTCTGATCACGTGATCAGATCGGAACATCCCCAGTTCTTATTGGATCTCTAACTCAACGTGATGGTGAAAAGAAAAACTGATCAATCCTCAGGGGAAGTTCAGTTAGTGTTAAAACCTCAGTTCCAACAGTTCCTTACAGGTGGATTCTGTCTGCGTGCGAAAAAACAACCAAACCTGTACGAGACTCGCAGGTGGCCCACATGAAATATCAAGACCACAGACGCTCAGTGAACCTGTAGAGAGAAAATGTTCATCTACATCAGGGGTGTCAAACTCATTTTGGTTCGGGGGCCACATTCAGCCCATCTGATCTAAAGTGGGCCGGACCGGTAACATAAAAGCAAAATAACAGCTTTCTTTTAGTTTTTATTTACTCAATTTGAAAAACAAATGCCTCAACCAACATAGTGGCCTAATCATTTGGGGCCAATGGATGTCAAATAAAATTAATTTCAATTAAAAAAAAGTTGGTCTATTTAATTTTATACAGACTGAATATTTGACATCTGACACTGAAGTAATCCAGATATGTTTCTTTATGGTGAGTCTCTTAGAGGTGCTGAATGTTCTATTCTTTGAGCACTGCGACCCGTGGATGACATACAAAGCATTCGGGTTTTGCATTCAGCTTTGTGAAAGAAAGAAAAACTCTGTCCATATTTCCTGGAAAACTTTTCACTATACTTCTTTTTTGACAACATTTTGGTCATTAGGGTGTCACTACTGATCATCCTTATAGCAAGAAAACAGGGGTAAGGCTCATAGGGAACCATAGTGCATCTTACCCAGACGCACTGCTGATAGGTTTGCTTTTGGCAGGTGCAGATATGCTGTTTCACCTGTTTTGCCTTTCCTTTGCTCCCCCTAGTGGCGGAATTGCACATTTCAGTCGTTTCTTTAAAAAATCATAACTCGTCACAGGAATGGACTAGAAACTTGCTTTCTTTTTTAAACATGCTTAAGATTTTTACTCTTCATATGTGGGCCGGACTAAAGCACATGGCGGGCCGCATACAGCTCGCGGGCCGTATGTTTGACACCCCTGATCTACATCTTTCTACCAGCATGCTGGGGGCGACGGGTCAAAGTGAACAACATGCAAGGATAGGTAAGGGTGCAGTAGGTGAGACAAAGGGGTGACGTATGGATTTTCCCCTAACCCTTTAAAACATTTGTACACTTTTGAGACATTGCCTCTTTTACAGTCAAAGCCACTTTGTGCTTCCTCTTGTAGGTGAACTGGGATGTTAAAAAAAGACTAAACTGGACAAAGTGGTGGTGGTGTGTGGGGTGGGGGGGTGGAGCCTGATGGAAGCTAGAGACAAAAAAATAGAAAACAGCTTGAGGCTCAGAAGAGGAGCGTTTGAACACTTAAACCTGACTCACTCCAAACTCATTCAGCTTCAGTTTTGGTCAAAGAGCCTGTGGTTCTCTAAACAGATCTCCTCTCTTTCAGTCTGAGGTTTCTTGGTTGTTCCAAGATTTCCTGAACTAGAATGAGGGCAGATCTTCAGCTACTCGGATGCTATTTAGTGGAACCAACTCCCTGGTGGGGTTTAAACGGAGCTCAGTTTGGTTTTTCTCCTGCTGGGGCTCATGTTTAGCTCCTGGTTCCACCACATTAACCTCTCAATCCCTAACTACAGAAGCAATGTGGGACGGCCAGCAGGAAAATCCTCAGATCTTCACATCCGATGACGCTCAAGTGTCAATAATCTGAAGGCAAAAACGAGTTTTCCTCTGCGCTGCATCAATGTACAAAGAGCAAATGCTGGACATCAAACAAAGGAACCGTCGCCGCATCAAAACCTCTGCTACCTTCGTAAACAATTCCAGCTAATTAAGTACACCCTCTTAACGAGAGAAAACACACAATCCCTTATGTTTTCTTAATTTGTCTCAAAGCCACCACCTTCACTCCTTCCTCTGTCTTTATTTCTGTCTGAGAACAAAGCAGATCTTTGCCTTTGATCATCGCCTCCTTCCTCTCCTCCCTCGTCTGGCCACCGCTGATAAATATTCATCCTTTTATGTCGGTCGAGCCTCTGACTCCAGATTCTGTCTGCATGGAGGTCTTTGCAGGTCTGGATGCAGCAACATGAAAGAAGTCTCTGTTATTGAGACGGAGTCGGATCTGTGACCGTCAGCCAGCTGAGGAAATCATGTCTACGGACATGGACACACAACACCCATCATCTCTGACACCACCCAAAGGATTCAGAACCCCAAGAATCAAACCCAAAGAAAGTCAGACTCCAGTTTGCTCCCCTCACACCAACAAGATGTCGAAAATGGCCAAATGAGTCCATGAGTGGGTGAAGGTGGTGAAGGGTGTGTACCTGTAGCTCTAGCTTTACAACCGTACTTAACCCTTGTGCTATCCTATGACCCTGCCCCCCCCCTCACATTGAGTGGTTCTCCTACCATGACAAAGGTGGATAAAGGTGGAGAGGATTTCATGTAATCCATGGACACCAGTGAAGATCACAAATCATTGAAGAACAAAGGTTCAGAGCTCTGTCTAGTGGGTCTAGATGACCCCACTCCCAACGTTAAAGTACCTAGGATAGAACAAGGGTTAAAGGCTTAAAATGCTTTACTGTCACACATTTGCACACTGATGCTCCACAACACCGCCGCCCGCCAACTTGTAACCACCAGAAGCAGTGTGGGAGTCAGTGTCTTACCCGAGGACCCTTCAGCACATGGATTTTATGATGCTCCAATCAGACCAGTAAAGTCCTCCATGCAGACAAAAGCTGGAGTCAGGGCTTCTGACCACAGGTTGACCACTCCACCTCTGAACCACAGCCGCCTTGAACATGATTTGCTCATCAAACTTGCGTCCACCGCCCCTGTTTTGACGTGCCTCAAATTTGCTGTTTGACACTTGTCTAAAAGGGTTTTCATAAACTTGACGCTCTCACCGTGTGTGGGAGGAGCTACCATCAAAAGGTTTTGGCCTCAGCGCCATATTATTGAAGACGCGGCTGATGTTGGGAAATCGGTAATCTGGTCTCCGTGTCTGGGTTCATGACATCATTCAGAGACTCTCCAAGTACAATGAGCTTCCCCATCATCTTCACCATCTGCAGGAGCTGCGTCTGAATGACAGCTGCTTTCAGCCGTACTTCCATCTCTCTATGATCCAGGTTGACAATAAAAAAATAAAAAATAAAATGAAAGGATTTTTGGATTATTGTCTCAGTAGAAATAAGAAAAATATTACAAAGTTCAGGAGGAGAAATTATGGCAATGATCAGATTCTCCTCCATGTTGATTTGGGACTCCACCCATTGTTCACGTCATTAACACGTCACGGACATAAGCTGAGTTCCTGATTGGTTGATGCCAATTCTTTGACAAAATTCAGCTATTTGAACTCTGGAAACGGCTTCAAATGTCCTGACGTTTAAATTACGCCACCACACCACTGATTGTTTCTGTACATTGACTTAACACTGAATCCTGCCAACCAAAGCTTAGGTTGGACTTTTAACATAAAAGTCATAAAAACTCTGTTAAATAACTACAGTGATGGGTACTTGAGGGTTTGCATAAAGTTGGCTAAGTGGATGCTTAGGCTTTGGACTTTCCCCAGAGAGTCCTGGATCTTGTGGGACATGTCCACCGGTAGACGTGGATCAGGTGAACAAACTGCTTCAAAGCAGATGTTCCCGTAGATTGTCCATGTAGAGTCTTTTTTTGGAGACCCATCAGCAAACCCCTCAGCATCCCTGTGGTCTGTAACAGCTTCATTACAGGAAACTGAATAAGATTCATTTCATCAGCCTGAGTAAAAAGCCTCGTTGGCATTTGGAGTCGGTTCATGTTGATCAGATGCCTGAGCTGAGCTCTGTTGGAGGAATCCTCAGAACATTTTTCTTTATCGCCTCTTTGTATCAAAGTGATAGGAAGCTGTTTGTTTTTACCAAACTGCCCTTTGGCAGGGCTGCATGGACCTTTAGTGGCTTTATTGCTTTTGCCTCAAGTATTTTTGTGGTAATTTTGTTTTGGCTAATGTACCTTCTGCTAGAAAATAAAATCCTATTTTTTACAACCTCCATTTTTCATCTGGCAT
Source organism: Oryzias curvinotus (assembly GCA_023969325.1). Taxonomy (NCBI): domain Eukaryota; kingdom Metazoa; phylum Chordata; class Actinopteri; order Beloniformes; family Adrianichthyidae; genus Oryzias; species Oryzias curvinotus. Next base: position 20,750,239 of record CM043728.1, read on the forward strand.
TTTGTTGCCAGACCTCAGAAATGTGAGCGTGTGCTGTTTGAGTTTGGCTCGGAGAGAGAACTCTCATTCAAACCGACATGTTTCAGTCGTTTGGGTTAAAGACAGAACGGCTGAAAAAACAAGTCGTTGCCCGTAAAGTCTTAATGGTTACTGCTTGGATGGTGTCGCTTCACTCCAGCAGGTCCAAACGTCCCTGTTTGCTGTGAAAGCATCAGGTGAGTTCTGGAGGAATGAAGCTGTGAAGACACTGGTTCCTCTCTCCAACCCTGCTTCCCTGAACTCCCAGTAATTCCCGCGTGGGCGTTATTAAACATGCTTTACAAAGCCTGCTGGAAGATTCAGCCGCAGCTTTGATTAAGCGAACAGCTCGGCGTATTTCTACCAGTCTGTGTGGGTTCTGTCAATTAAAAAAAACAGAAGAAAAGAAAAAAAATCAATCAGAGAAACCGCTCAGAGGCAGAAGACGCAGCCAAACATGGATATGTAGTGACTCGTCTAGTAAGCCTCAGCTTAAACCTGTGACAACTCTGAGGTTCATTAGGTTTAATCCACCTTATCATTAGTCTCTGACACCTTTACATTGTGATGAAGAAAGAAAAAAGTGCATGTGAGGTTATTAGGTTCTACTTTCATGGTGTTTACTTAACATCACTAAATCAACAAGAGAAGCCTGCAACTTTAAACATAAAACTTCTAAAGTTACTGAAAAAAAAACAAAGAGATGAAATGAAATTTAAATAAATCGGATTAGAGATGACAAAATCCAGGGATTGATCCCGTCTCCACCTGGAACCAACTCCAGCCCAACTAAAGATGGGATTGTGTTTAGGGCTGGAAGATAAAACTCTGATATTTCGTGGTAGAACTTTTTCTGGATAGACAAATGAGTTTATGACGATATACTTTTGTTTTGAAGGGTTTGAAATTCAGGCTTGCCATTCGCCAGCATCTCATCCTCTTTGGCGTGTAAAGGTTAAACTTTGTCATGTTTATTTGCTCTCCTTTTGGTGACAAATGCAACAAGATTGATTCATAGAACAATAAAAAAAAACTAGGCTACACAATAAATCACAGATTTATAGTTATCGCCATATCCAGCTTCGCAATATGCATATCGCAAAAGTCAGCGAAAACTGCAAAAAATGGTTACCTTAAATGTGCTAAAACAATCGTATGGCAGCTGGAAGTATTTAATGAATAGAAATAATCTTCGTATGCATTTGACCAATCGAATGGACCCCTTTATGTTGTTAACCAATCAGATGGAGCCCTTTGATGTTAGTCGCTCGCTTCTTATGTAGACGAGGGTCATTTGGAGTGTAATTTAAGTTTTGTTGACTTTTATTTAAACTGTGAAATGGAAATTATGGATTTAGATGTTGTGCTATTAGTTCATACAATGCAAGTTATATTGTCATTGCAATATTGATCACTGATAGTGCAAATTGCAGGTTTTCTTCATATCGTGGAGCCGTAAATTAAAATGTTTTTTTCTAAATATAAAGATAAAACTGAATCCACTGTGTTGTAGCGGCGTCTTTGTAACATTACAGAGCCGGTGTTGCACCAAAAACTGTGACCCCTCACCTCCCGCCCCCGTCAAACATTTCCTCTCAGCCTTAGCGTGTTCCAGTGCACACGCTCTGCAACCGACACACCACCAGATCACAGGAGGGGGGTCGGCCGCCCAGCACACACGTGTGCAAACACACACGGGCTGTTTGTTTATGGTCTGTTAATTAGCCACACGCGCCCCCACACAGCTAAATATAACGGCAGTCCTCTCACGCACAGCTATTGATCAAACCTTCTCTGTCCTTCTGCTCTGAAGCGGCGAGGAAGATTCAAGGCGGAGAGGGAAAGATTTCCGCCGCCGTTTCTGCTCAGACCGAAGGTCTGATCTGGTTTTGCACATTTCCATCCGTACAGACCCGATGGTTCGGTCCGCACAACGATGAGGAGCGATGCCAACATCTGGGTTCATGTCTCACACCCTCACTCACAGAAGGACTTCCTGTCTTTACAGCAGTGAAATCTGCTTCTTTGATTTTTTTCTGATTTTATTTCCAATAGGTCTTTTATTTTGGTAAATTTCTTTCTGTCTGCAGCAAAGGTTTACAGGTTATAACACGGTGTCTTTAGTTTTCTGTGTCGATTCAGCTGTAGATGATCAGCCTGTCAGACCCATCCAAAAGATGCACCCGGGGGACCAGAGACCCTAAAAACAGGAAGCAGCAATTTGGACTGTACCATCTGCTGAACTGTTTAGAGAGGGGGGGTCCTGCTTTTGCTTTCATAAATGTGGTTATTTATTTAAGCTATAAAGATTTGTGTTCATGTGTCTATTCCTTTAGCTTTCCACTTAACAAACAACATTTTAAACTTTAACAGTATTTTCATTTTCCTCTTCGGTTTGTGGGTCAGATTGTTTTCTGTTGCTTTGTTTACCCGATGGATGTCCTTGTTAGCCGGCTGGGTCCTTCACACTGTCTATTAAATTTGAATCAGGGTGGGCCTGCATTAGAGGTTCTGTAAAGACGGGCCAAACAAAACAAACTACACTTCATTCAAGGCCTGTTTCTCTCTTTCTGCACACGTCCTTCGCTCTGGTCCACAATATATCCAAAAACACTAAAACAACGAAACAAAAGAGGTTTCTTAAATATAAAAGGAAGAATTTCTACACATTTGTGATGCAGAGTGTAGTTTGGGAACAGCCACAGATTACAGTGACTTACTATGCAAAGCCTCAATTTGTTTCTAGCAGCTAATTTTAAGGCCTTTTAAGGCCACTTACAGCAGAAGTAAAGAACCACTTAGCAGCCGCGCCAGAACAAAGTTTAAACACAAAGCCCTCCTTTGGCGTCAATCAGGCAGACTGGACCTTTCTCCTCAGGTCAGATTACATTTAAGCTCCCCAAAGTGCAACATTTCATGTTTTGAGGTCCGTTCTCATTGGCTCCTACTTTTGATACAAACTATAAAGTCAGAGGAACAGCGTTTGGATCAAAAATCATGATGAGGTTTTAAAGCCCCACTCCAATGAAAATGGGTTTTTTGTGTGTGTTTAACATGTTCTTGATGCATTTTTCTGATGACGGAGGACATTTATGAAAGAGTTTTTCATAAATTAAATCATCACTTTCTGAGTATTTCTTTATTCAAATCGTGATGAATGAGAGAAAATTAAAAAATACTGTTGGAAAAAGCTCTGAAATGGGCGGGGCCAAAGACTTCCATGAGCGTCTTTGTGTTCCTGGTCTGAGCTGGAATCTGGATCAGAACTGGATAACTCTGATGTTGTGTTAAAGTTGTGTTGATGACGTCCACTGCTGTTTCCATGGAGAACATTTGTGGCCTCAGACGAGGCGTCGGCTCAAACGGTTCATTCGTCAGTTTAGACATCCCAGAATGAGTTCAGATGGAGATCAGAGGGATCTCAGGCTATCAGAGGCTAGGAGAAGAAAAAAACACACAACTCACCTAAAGGGTTAAGACGCACAACACAAACATCAACTCATGTCTGATGAGTTGATGTTTGTGTGTCTATGTGTGTGTGTTTTTGTTTATTTGCGCTTCAATGTGTGTCTGCAGGGGTGCACCTATGTCTTTCATTGTGTTTGTGTTTTATTGTGTTTCTGTGTTGTTTGATTGTTTGTTCATTTCTTTGTGTGTTTCATTGAGTTTGTTTGTGTGTAAGTGCTTTGTTGTGTGTGTGTGTGTGTTCCTGGGACAGAACAGGGTTTCCTGGTCTTCACTGCAGTTGCTGTGATTCTGTTCTGGTCTAACCGAGCAGATAAACACAGACAAATCCTTTAAAGTGAGTTTGAAACATAAATATTGGGATTATATTACATCTGTGTATCTTCATAACCTGAACTGTGGTCTGAACAGGATGAACCTGCAGACTCAGAACCTGAAAGGTGTCTGCTCTGATCTCACATCATATGTGTGCAGCTCATTCTCCTTCAGTCCTTCTCTAAACTTTTCCGGCTGTTTGTGTTTGAGTTTACAGATTTCTGCGAGTCTGGTTCTCTCGTCTCTTTGGCCTCAGATTCTTTAAATTTAACAACTTGATGAAAATGCAGAAGATCTGTGTTTACAGGAGAGGAAGAGAATAATAAACACATGAGGGATTTCTGAAATAAAAATTACAGCTAAGAAAGGCAGTAATTGGACTCTGGGCTCCTCCTGGTTCCAGCAGAAGGAAGCAGGTGAAGCAGAGAGGAGGCGGAGCGGTCTTCTCTGACAGGACGGAGCAGAGGATGAAGACTCCCACTGATTGTTTCCTGAAGGCTGTGGAGCGGATGATTGATGCCGCCGTCCTCCCGCTACGCGTCAGCATCGATCTCCCGTCTCTCGACTGGAGGAAGAGTCCGTCAGTCACGGCTGGTCTTCTCGGTTCGGCTGGAAGCAGCTGAAGCTCCGGTGAGGGAAGGCGGGGCGCCCGTCAGGATGCTAACGCACACGTGGGAGGGGCCTTCCGATGGCCAGATTACACGCAGCGCTAATTCCTCTGCTTATGGAGGATGAACGTGTGAGACATCAGATGAAGAGCAGAAATCTGTTTTCCTGAATCTCATCCCAGAGTTTGTTTCCTTTTAATTAACAGCAGCTGATTGGAGTAAACACACAGCATCTTCTGGCAGTGTGGGAGTCTGTGTGTGCATTTGTGTGAGCTAATCACTTCAACCACTTAGCGGGGATCTATGAGACGCTCAGCACCACCGCCTGATGGCGAGCTCGGACTTGGTTCTACCAGTCAGTCCTCCTGCTGCTGTAGAGGTTCCTCATGGATCCAGAATCTGCTCTGAACCAACATCCACCTGAGGTCTGGAGACCAACCAGCAGAGATCCCTGACAGAGGACTCTCCCAGAGTTTGACAACCGTCTGAGGTCATGAAACAGAATCAAAGGTGGATCTCCTGCTGCGTTTGGGTTTGGGAGACCTGCAATCCTTGATGAGTTCTTGAACTCTTGGTTCTCTGATCTTCATAGTTTCCTTCATGTTTGGATGATGCATCCATACGACAGCCTCACCTGTACGTCACAGGAGCGTGTAACGTCCATTAGCCTTACGCGTAGTCGTGATACACTTACCACAAGAAAGACAATGATAGGTTCTACTTTCATGACGTCCCTTGATGTGCCGTACGACTTCAAGGGACCTGTAGAGGCTCCTCTCTACGACCCAAGCAACCCAAAAACCCCAGCACCCCTACAGGTCAACCGCCTGTACAGAGGCATGTGACGAAGGCTGAAGTTCTCATCATTCGTCTTCATTTTATAAATTCATTTATATAAGGCGCACTTTATCATCTGGAGCCATTTATATAGGAATTAATTCTGGTTGCGGTTAATGACATCAACGCGATTTGAGACGAACTGTCAAAATGTTTGGTTAGGTGTTATTTATAGTTAAGCATCTTTGTGTGCCTTTTAAAGTGCTATTCAAATAAAAACTTTTAGTATTATTATCGTAAATACAGACAACGTGTAGCGACGTCTTACTTTTTTTTCGTGCTATGTTCACACCGGAAAAGTCTATGTAAGCGCATATCTGCGCGTTCCGGGCTTCTGCGGTCCAAACTGTCGCATTCACATGTGAGTTTTTAAATCTGTTTTTTGCCTCTTCATACAAAACACACGACCATTGAACACGCGCTGAACCTTAAACTTGTTTAACTTTGACCAGTCAGGGACTTGGATTTGGTAGTGACGTATGGATGGAAGTGCCAACTGTTTGAAAGTTGATCATCAAGGTGAAATCAATAATTACTGTTTGTGTCTGGCTGGAATTCTACGACACCAAGTCTTTCAAATGTCGGAATAGAGCGGTGAAAGAAAAAGCCTGGAGCTTTGACATTCTGTACCAAGCCTCTACAGTATCGTGAGCAACAATGTATTGAACACACGTTCAAGACGCTGCATTTAGCAGGTTCTTGAACACGAGTTAGCATGATCACAGTACCGTTTGTTTTAGCTGTATCAGTCTGTTTGTTACATGAGGCAAACAAAGTTGGGAGGAAGTCATTGGGAATGCGCTAACGCAGCTAACATAGCTAATGTAGTGGTGCTGAACTGTTCTTTTGTTTTGTTTTTTACATTTAGGTACAAGTTTGGGAGTTAGCGTAGTCACAGTTATGTTTGTTGGATATCCCAAGTGGGCATTCACCAGATCCCAACATACAGGAAAACAAGACAAGAAGGAACCAGAGCCGAAACGGAACAGTATTTCAATTCCCTATATCTCAGGCCTGTGTGAAAAATACGATACTTCTGCCTGAACCTGAGGTCAAGGTGATGACTTCTCTGCTTTTTCACTTTTTAAGATCAACAACAGAAGTCTGTTCCAATTTTGTCACTAAGAAAAAATCTCTGATTGAATTGGACGACAACCTGGAGAGATTCCAACGCCCCGGAGCAGAAGTGAGACTGCAGCGGAAGTAGGTCATTATCAAAGCCTCCAAAGCACAGACCGACTTCACTGTGTTTGTGATAAATGGCTTCAGGAAGGAACGGAGAGCAAAGCTGCAGACAAAACATCATTTGCCTTCTTCCCACTCTCTCTGCCTGCAAAGCTAACAAAGCAGTTGAAGGAAGACCAGGAGAAAGGCGGAATGAAGTCTGAGGCTAACAGAAACAGCATAACTGCATTTTTTTGATGAAACGTCAGATAAGATGGATGCTCTGTTGAGCGCCACACGCGCGCTAAAGCTTAATGCTGTTATTGGGTCTGTGCTTTGTTCCACGCCAGCAGTAGCCTGAGGCCGGCCTCATCCCGACTCAGCACAAAGAAAAGTCGCTGCGAGGCCACATCCTGACGGGAATTTAATGGAAACCAAAGATTCTTAAAAAAAAAAACACAGAACAGAAAACAAAGACGCTTCCCGCCTTCGTCCAAGAGAAAAACTGATCACCCCGGCCTTCCAGAACGTCTGAGACTTCTGCTGCAGAGACCAAAGACAGGTTGGGGTGATGCGTTCACTGACCTCTGACCTGTTTACTTTGACTACACCTCCACTGTCGTCAGATCAGTGAGGGAAGAACACGATGTTCCAGCTCAGAGCTTGAGAACATCTACAAACAAGGTTTTCTGGAGAATAGAAGCCAGCAGACACAGAAAGCAGCGTGGCCTCCATGCTTTTATGCAGATTCTGACCTTTCACACACGACGAGGGTTCATGGAAATGCCAGAATTGGACAAACTCATTTGCAGTAATGCTGCTTTTTCATTGGTGACATAAAGGCTGGAGTTTACAAAAGTATTGACTAAGTGTGAATGTAACTAAAACCCTCATGGACACCTGTCCGTCATCCTCCAGAGTTTGATCCTCTTGTGGTTTTCCCTCCATCTCCTCTGGGCAGAGACCCAGAGTTTCAGACTCCCAGACGTCTTTTCCTTCCTGCAGCTTCTGTTGTCTGCATCGTCTCTGCTGATGAAAAGGTTTAAAAACTCGGAGTCTTGATGACTTTGGCCTCATCATTGCAGGTTTACATCAGAGAATTTAGACGCAGCTTTCTCAGCACAGAAACAAATGTCTGTCAAGAATGTGGTCAAACTTCCGAACTGAAGCTCAACAATTCTTTTTTTATTAACGTGCCCCTCCTAGCTTCAAAGCGGGCTACATGAAATCTGTCAAACTTTTTGATTTTTTAGACGTGGGGTCCAGCAGGCTCCGCCTACTTTTATTGAGGCATCTGATCGGTCAGTTTATAACTTAAATAACATGAACTACAGAAAAAATAATGAAAAAAGTATTATTAGGAAGATGTTAAATAAAAGTTTCAGATCCAGAACCTTCTGACCAATAGAATAAGTAACAGCTATATTTTTAGAATGCCTTTAGAATGGTCCTCCAGACCATGCAGCGTTTTCCCAGCATCACGGCTGGAACCACGAGGATCAGGAGATTTCTGCTGCTCTCTTTCTGTCTTTGCTGATATTTCTGCTCTTCTTTCACAGATGTCGTTTCCGTTCTCTCTCTTCTTCACTGCCCTCCCTCGCCTCTTTGTTTCTACGGTTCCTCCTCCTCCTCCTCCTCCTCCTCCGTCTTGTTCTACGTCTGTCTTTATTTTTTAAGCTTCCTCACACTTAGTCTCTGTTTTCTGGCCAGAACCTTCAAGTTCTGCTGTGTTTGATCCCCTTTGCCAGCTTGTCACTTGTTTGAAGCGGAGCTGTAAAAACAGGATCACGTCTTCTGTTGCTGGCTGAGAAGCTTTGTAACACATCGCCGCTGACAAACTCACACAAACGCTGACAAACTCACACAACCGCTGAGGCTTCTTCTTCTCCTGTGATGGTTCTGTCTGTTTGCAGCACAACATTTGCATTTGTTAAAGGAAATGTGGCTCTGTTTGCCTTTCAAGAACGTCTAACTCTAACCCAGTCTCTATTGGGTTAGAGTTAGTATGAGTGGACCTCAAATCAGTTTTTCTTAATCCATTCCACTGTAAGTAATAACCCCCCCATACCCAACTACGATGAAGCACGTGTGTTTAGCAAAGGCCCCTCAGGGTGTGTTTGAGATCATTTATTCCAGCAGGTTTGCTCAAATATTTACTTAAAAACATTAAGGATAATAGATTTAAAGATTCTGTTTTTTGTGTTGAATTCTGTTGTCTTTACTGTCAGTACCCACATTACATGGGGAGGAGGGGGGGTGTCGACCAATCAAGACTGAATCAATTATCATGAAGCAAAATCCATCAGAACCAAACTTTTTCTCCTCAGGAGTCCGTGGGGAGTTTTATTTTGAAACTCTGACCCTTTCGGCCGGACTTCCTGTCTGCGTGGCCTTGTCGACGGTCCGCTGCGACCTACCTGGTGACAGATCTCGTGGACGACCACCATGGTGAGCTCCATCTGATACGAGGAAGACGACACCTCGGCGTCCAGCAGGATCTTCTGCTCCACGAAGACGCTCAGGCCCCAGTTCTCCATGGCGGCGTAGGGATGCTTGGGCACGGCGAGCAAGTCTGGAGAAAAAGACACGGCGACACGTCAGCCTCGACAGAGTTCAGCCGACGACCGTCCTCTTCATCCTCCTTCTGGAGGTCAAAGGAAACACGAGTCACCATGACAACCTGCCAGCAGATTCCTTCATCCTGAAGGAGCTTTGCAGCGTTTTCCAGAACAAAAGAGAAGAAGGAGAAGAAACTCCAGCGCTTAGGAGGTTCATTTAGAGAGAAACTTTGACTTTGGTGGAAAAAAATACATTTTTTATCAAATCAAGATCTATTTCTGTGATTGATCTTCATTCAGAGGATTCATCTGTGAAAACCCTCCTTCCTTTGACCCCACAACGGCGCCTCTGTGGGCGGAGCGGCGTCGCCCCAGCCGACCCTGAGGAGCTCTTCACGTTCCTGCTGGGACCTTTTCCCCGAGAATTCAGAGGAGAGCAGAGACACTCGTTCAGGGAAAAGCCCACAAACACTTTCCCAAGGCTGGACTCCTTTCAGCAAACAGCATCCATGCTGAATATGCCCCCCCGAAAAACCCATTCAGCCCCTGAATGCCCCCCCGCTCCTCAAGCCCTTTCAATCCTTTCAGCACAGGAATCTCATCTTCACCAAACTACAGTAAAAGTCTTTTTTCTGCTCTGAAAGCCTCAGTTTTATTCTACGATTTACTAAAAATCTGAAGCCTTTAACCCCTTAGAGGCCACAAAGTTCATCCACCAACAGATAAAAACAGGAAAAATCACTTCTATTTCCTTTGAAATCAAATATTTTAAAGCCAGAAGTGTTTATTTTTTTCATTACAGCTGTAAAGATGTTATAAACTTTTAGTTTAGTTTAGAACAGATTTGTTCTCATGGGCCAACAAAAAGGAAAATGTACATTTAAAACTGTTCAATTCAATGACTTCATTTTCTTAAGAAAAGTACAAAACTTTTTTCAAGCTGTATTTTTATCTGCTCCTCATTCACAACAATTTAAATAAAGAGTTCTGCAGTAAAAAAAAAGCAGTTTTTAAGCACAATTTTCTTTATTGATGTCCATCAGAAAAATGCCAGAAGAAGATGTTCAAATCAGCGTTTTATTGGGTTAGTGGGTCTTAAAAAGACAAAAAATAGTGACAAACAAAATAAAATCAGTTAAAGTATAAAAGCTGTTTAGGTAATAAATCTATGGTGTTAAAATCTGCTTAAAATAAAAATAAAAACTGAAAGATAAAAGTTTTAGAATTAAGGTACAGAATGTGAACGAAATATTGAAAATGTGAAAATAAATTATTGTAAATTCCCAAATGAAACTAATGTTCATCAGTAAAGCTGCTGCTTCATATTTTCAACTTTAACTTTGTCGTTTTTCTCCCTCTTCAGTTTAGATTTAGACTTTTTGTTTTAGGACTTGATCCTAACTTGACGTGGGGGGGTGGGGCTTTGAGCCTATTGGCTACCGGACATGATTGACGTCTGCTGATAGAGGATGTGATGTCATAAAAACGCCTGTGTCGTCCCTCCACTGATGTGGCGTTCAGTTTCTTTACATTTTCAGTTTAAAATCTGGTTTTCATCGATCCCGTCGGAATTTGCCTTAAAAAAAACCGTTAAGAAGTTTCAAAATAAAAGTCCTGTGGCAGACAGATGCAGAGCTGAGGCGTTGAACTAAACACAGAGGATGAGGATGAGCTTCCTGTCTGCGTTTCTCCGTTCAGGATGAAATAAGCAGCAGATCAGAGGCAACGATGACATTAAAACCTGACAGAGGAGTTCCTCTGAACAAAGAAAGGGGAAATTACAGCTATACGTTGATGACGGTTCAACTCCGCTGACATTTCCAGAGCAAATCCTTCGATGAAGGATGCTAATGCTTCTAAAGCTGTCTCCATGCACGGCAGCCTTCCTGTGTGTTTGTCCAGGCTTTGCTGCGTCTGCAGGAACATCTGTTTTTCCTCCTCACCATGAACCTGCTTTCTTTTGGCAGAAACACTACTGGATGAAGCGTGTTTGTCCTGCTGAGGCCTTTCCTCACAGACGTTATACCCGGGCGGAGCAAGAACCGGTCCAGAACGTTCTAGTTTCCCAGCAGCTGACAGCAAACGGAGGAACGCAGCAGACGCTGACGTCAACACAGAACGAGGCTGTTTTTCAGCAACAGCTACAAAAGAAAACCTTCAGTTCAAAGAAATAAATCATTTCCATAAAATAAGCAGCACTTCTGGAAATAAATCCTTTGATGAATCTTTTGATTTAAAGATAAAAAACATTTATTTATAAAAATTCTAGCCCGGGAGGGAATCTAACCTAAAGAGCAGACGGGTTTCTGAGTCCTGATCTACATGATGAAGGTCTGAGCTTTTCTGTTCTCCATCCTGGATGTCACACCATTCTTAAATTCGATAATTAAAATGCATCCATGAAAAAACGAGGGCCCACTGTATTTCCCAGTTTAAAACTCTTTTCAGTGTATTATTTTTTTCTTAATTTAAATTCAGAATCCCAACCTATCAACACTGCAGATCCAACACCTACAAACTCACTATTTGACCTGCAGTAACTCTTCCACCGTTTACCTAATCAGCTGATTGTGACACAGAGAAAAGCCGTATTTCCACTGTGAACCCTAAACATGACTATCATAGTGTTCACATACGCACTAAGCCTCTTTTCTCCGTAGCAGTTACAGTCATTAGCCGCGGTTACATGGGCTAAATATGTTGATGGGATCAATGGTCGGGTTAAAATCCAACCGTGCACATGGGCCCAGAAAACCTTATACCGATTAGAACAAACGTTCACATGGTCACACTGTCGGTCTGAATAAATCGTTTGAACATGCGCAGTACTGTTGAAAAATCCGAACAAGGAAATGAATCCCGTTGTAAACAAACAGAGTTGCCATATACGTTAATGCAGCAACTCGGTAATTTACCAGACGATCTTCCAAACGTGCTTTTAATAATGTTATGAATATTATGAATCGTTTTATTTTTAATCCGTGTGGTCACTGCTTTCTCTGTGGAAGAACGGAGCAGAAGGGTTAGGAGAGGCTAACACGCGCTAACAACATTAGGCTAGCTTTTGTCAAACTTTGCTGGATGAACATAAATCCATGCAGGAAATGCTGCAATCTGCATCCTGGCTGCACGTTAATGTGTGGGAATAACAGCAGCCTTTATTTTGTCGGGACACAACTGGAAACACAAATCTACGTGATTGTTTGAACAGTTACACCGCCCCAAAGCGGTGTGAGATGGCGGTCCGAGCTCTGCCCAGACACACGGTTCTCCTGAGTCCTGCAGCCGCTAACCCAGAGCGGCGGGACGGATCGCAGTCCAAAGTCTCCCACACATAACAAAACAACAAAACGCACACCTAACAAAGCATCCTCCCCTCAAACACACATTGATAAATCCGGCTGCTGTTCGCTCGGTCCCCCGGCACCTGAACCCGGACCGCAGGGTCCAGACGTCACGGGGCACGAAGCGCTCCTCCCCGGCACCCCCCTAGTGAGGGATGTAAGAGAGAGAGGGGAGAGGTGAAGAGGCAGCGGGGCGAGAGCAGAGCGGCGCTTTTCACGGGGCGTTCGCAGAGCAGCTGGTCGGCCCTGTTTGAGCTCCAAAGCTTTCTCTCAGCGAAACACCGTCTATGAATGACGTAAACCAGAGCAGAAGTGACACACGATCAGAATGACCGTTTACATGACCAACGATCGGATAAACGATCGGCATAGAATAGAATAGAATAGAATAGAATATCTTTATTTCTATAGCACTTTTCTCAGAGCAAGTCACAAAGTGCTTTACAAAGAGCATAAAATCATATCAACACACAAAAAAGTAATAAAATACAATAATAATAATAGTAGTAAAACAAAACACAGTAAAACATGGTAAAACTAGGACCAAATCAACTAAAAGCTCTCCTAAATAAAAACGTCTTGACCTGAGATTTAAAACACTCAACGGAATCGATCTGACGTAATGACAATGGGAGGGAGTTCCAAAGACGAGGCGCAACGGCTTGAAATGACAAATCTCCTCTGGTCTTAAAGCGGGTTTTTGGAGTGCTTAAAAGATTCTGGTTGGAAGACCTCAATGATCGGGCCAAAGAGTATGGGGTTAAAAGGTCAGATAAGTATGTCGGATATGTCGGCATAACCACCTATCTCCATCGGAAAGAAATTCTGATCAGAACTATTCCGAACGGCGTGTTTACATGACGCATTTTCCTTCCGATCAGGCGTTCTTTCTGATTCCTTTTACCCATGGAAACGCAGCTACTGGTTGACGACTTAAGAAAGTTGAAAGAATGTAAACAAAAAGCTCCGGAGTTAAAGGCTTAAACTGAACTTGATTGGACCCCATAGATCTGAGATCCTGCGTCATGTGTTAAGTTCAAGTCCCATCGTTTTGAGTGACAAGCGGGGAGGCTTTGAGTTTACTCGGCCTGGATTTGAACTCACGCCCTTCCAGTCACAGACTCCACCACGAGGCCACTGAGCTGGAGCAGTGAGGTCATAAATAGCAGGAAGGATGGCGGTGTGAACTCAGACGTTTTAGCCGTTTGGATTCGCCTGGTAACTGTAGGAAACTGAAGACCCCCCCCTGCAGGTTTACCGGTCTGCAAAAAGGGGCGGAGCATTGCAGATGCAGCTGTGACGGCAGAGCGCCTGTCCTGGCTGAACGTGATTGGCTGACAGCTCATTACCCGCCTGGCCGGGGCTCAGACAGCAGAACTGATTGGCCGGAGGAGGAGGGGGGGCTAGGTTGTTTTAACTCCAGGGGGGTGGGGGCTTGTAAGGTGGAAGATGTAAATGAGGCGCCGCAGTCACTTGACATTTAAATGAAAGTGAAATGAGCGGCGAGCCCGCAGAAGGTCTTCACGCAGAGACACTTGAAGCGAACCCTGATCAGATTCCGCTCACGCCGCTCGTTCATCACGCCGCTTTTCTTCAGAGGAGTTGCAGCGGCGGGCGGAAATCACCTTCTTCATTTCATCAATCCGAATCCTGATTTCCAGCTCGCATGAAAAGGTCTCGTTTTTGTCCCTGAATGTCCTGAAATTCAGGGACGGTTGTGGAAAACGTTTGCATGGCCTGCAGCAGGGACTCCCCCCATCATGTGGACATTTCCCCTTAATGGAATCTATTTTAGGAAAACAGTTTAGGATATTCCCGCTTTTTCCGTCCTCCTTCACATGCAGGGTGAGGGCCCGGGGGCCCGCCCCCCCCATGGCCTCTCACAGACGTCACAGATGAGCGTCGGAGCCTGTAGACAGATTATTGGATGTAATGAAGACCGGAGCTGCAGCCGCTGCAGCTGCAGGCTCCGGTCTTCATTACATCCAATAATGAGACGATCACTGCCATGCAGCTCCGAGCGGGTTCAACAGGAGGAGGAGGAGGAGGAGGACGAGGAGGCAGATGGAGGAAGATCATGAGCTTCCAGCTTCATCCATTCATCTTCTTAACCCGCTCTGTCTCTTTCGGGGTCACGGGGCCACAGGAGCCAACCCCCGCCATTCGAGGACGACGGTGGGGGGACATCCCGTACGGGTCATCAGTCTGTCGCGGCTGCACGAGAGGAGGACTTTAACTAGTTCCTAAAAAAATGTGCATAGAACTACTAAAAAAAAAACTTTTTCTATGATATAAAATTTTTATTTATTTAAAAAAATATATATATGATTTTTGTTTAGAAAACTGATTGTGAATCACCACAACAGAAATAAACGAACTGGAATCTTAAATCTGACATTCAAGTGGCCAAAAGAGGCGGAGTCCTGATGATCAATCTTTCTGATTGTGTATGAATTTTAGTGCACTGTATCGCGCATTCGCCATTTTTTCAACGTGTCCGAATCTACAATTACAAAGTCCAGTGCCAAAGAAATTTCCCAGAAGTCACTGCATAAAACAGCGTGCCTTGATGTTCACTAGATGGGCAGATATAGACCACAATGCATTGCAATTGAACAATTTGACAAAATGAATGTCCTTTTATTATTATTATCATTAGATTCATTAATAATCTTTGTTAAACATTCGTATTTATTTGGTTTTTACTTCAGTTTATCGGTGTCGTCATATTTGGCGCGTAAAAAAAAAGTCGTCTGGGTTACAAACCTGGAGACTGGTCTGTAACCTCCCACAGATCTTCAACCATTTCACTACTGCAAAGAATCGCAAATCATTGTCCTCCACCGGATTTCCTTAGTTGTTATCAATTGTAGTAACGGTTTGAAGAGTTACGGTAGTGGAAGAAGTAACGTAAACACTGGAGCTAAAGCTCAGGCGTTAAAGAGTTAAGGGCTCACAGTGAGTAAAGTCGGGGATAGAATCTGTGAGGAAAACTTTCTCCCCCTTATTGAGCATGTCATGACTTTAGTCCCGCCCATTTCCTCACCGCAGCGGTTATGCTAGTCACATCAGT
The DNA here is from genome assembly GCA_023969325.1 of Oryzias curvinotus. Classification (NCBI taxonomy): domain Eukaryota; kingdom Metazoa; phylum Chordata; class Actinopteri; order Beloniformes; family Adrianichthyidae; genus Oryzias; species Oryzias curvinotus. The sequence goes on from CM043728.1 coordinate 20,765,621, forward strand.
GACGTCATATCCGGTCCTAACGTGGATCTGAAAGCCGCCGATCCGTCGTCTCCATCTGTCATCTGAGCTTCATCTGCATCACAGGTGTCAAACTCCAGGCCTGGGGGGCCGGCGTCCTGCACAGTTTCCACCCATCCTGCCACTGAAGCTCCTTATTGGCTAAACACACCTGATCCAGGTAATCAACAGAAGATGAGGCAGGATACCTGAAAAACCAGGACTGAACCATTTTCTCCTTCAACCGTGGATGCTGAAGCCCCGAGGAACCCGATCCTAACCTGAACTAGTTCTGTCTGTAACTGACTGTAGGTTAACCCGATCCTAACCTGAACTAGTTCTGTCTGTAACTGACTGTAGGTTAACCCGATCCTAACCTGAACTAGTTCTGTCTATAACTGACTAGGTTCTGTTCTGCTGAACCACAATCCGACCCAGACTCCTCAGGGCCTCCCAATGCTTTGGATGACTCAGCATTTCTCCTCCCTGGTATCCAAGCAGTCACACAGAACCGAACCCGGGTCAGGACAGAGCAGAGCTAACGAGGCAGCAGGTCAAACAAGCTGAACCACAGCGACAGACAGGAGTTTGAGTGGCGTCTCTGAGACACAGCAGAGAAGGTCAACCGTCCACCATGACTGAGCTCCCAAAGCTTCAGGAGGAAACGTCACGCTGCCCCAACAGCCTCTTCCACTCCAAAACACATCGGCTAATTGATGCTCTTCAGGGGGAGCAGGGAAACGGACCGTACCATTTGGTTTCATCTACAACCAATGCTGAGAATCTGAATGGATGGGTTCACCCACTGGCAGTAATCTGGTTCAGTTCATGTTCCTTCCAGCCACGACGTCAAACTCTGACTTCACTTTCTCGACAAACCTGCTGCATCATCCAAGTTCAATCTTCTCAAATTTATTGCAAAATAAAAGAAATTTAATTAAAAATAAGATTTCTCTGTTATGAAAAACTGTAACCAAAGAAAAAAAAATTAATTTTTAAAAACAGAAAGATAGAAGTCAAAAAACTTCTGAAGAAAATCGATTCAGCAAATCAATGAATCGATTGATCATTATCTCAGTAAATGTTTGCTTAATTGTAATTTTAGGCCGTACACTTTAAGACACTGCTAAAGG